>CM067173.1:115711879-115832902 GCA_034093135.1 Erigeron breviscapus
TACCATCTGGTACCAATAGGTTCTTTCTTTAACCCTGGTGGAGAAGGAACAAGCTCCCAAACTTTGTTCCTTTCAAACTGGACGAGCTCTTCTTGCATAGCTTCCACCCAGCTTGGGTCTGCCATAGCCTCGTCAATCTTCTTTGGTTCAATTAAAGATAAGAAGGTGACGTTTAAGCATGGCTCAAGGTGGCTCTTCTAGTCTGAACCCCACTATTTGGATCTCCCACAATCTGTTCAATTGGATGTGCTCGAGTCCATCTAGTGTAATGACTAGGCTGGTGAACTACAATATCAGTGCAAGTCACCTGGCGATCTTCTTCAGTTGCAACAGCTTCTAGAGAAGGATCAGTCCAAACAACTTTTACATCCTCATCAGAGTCAATGAGGTCTCGATTAGCATCATGAAATTCCTCATTAGAAGGTATTTCATGAAGAACTGGAGAAGTAGGTGTTTGAACTGGTGCTGATATTGGAGTGGCACGTACATCAGATCCAATCACCAATTCTTGTGGTAAGTTGAAATTGATGAGGGATAGAATGATGTGTCACTGGTGCTTTTCTTCTTCTTAACTGGTTCCAATTTGTTGTAACTGGAAACATCTTTTGGTGAAACAACTGACGGATGAACTTGGTCAGCTTCACCAAAATTGATTGGAACGACTGGAGTAGTATCAAGGCTTGGAGTAGTATCAACCTTTTGGAGTCTATAATTATAAACTCTAAAGGCCTTTCGAATATCTGAATAACCTAAAAATACCCCTTCATCAGCTTTTGCATCAAATTTTCCAAGCTGACTGGAATCGTTTAAGATATAAACTGGACAACCAAATACATGAAAGTATCCAATATTTGGTTTACGATTCCTGAGTACTTCATAGGCAGTCTTCTTATGTCTCTTGATGTAGACTGACCGGTTTTGGGTGTGACAAGCAGTTGCAACTGCTTCAGCCCAAAAACTGGTGGGAAGACCAGATTCAGATAGCATGCTTCTGGCTGCTTCTATCAGTGTACGATTCTTTCTTTCAACAACTCCATTTTGCTCTGGAGAGTGAACTGATGAGAAGTTTTGGGAGATGCCAGTGTCATTGCAAAATGTTTCAAGTACCTTATTTTGAAATTCAGTACCATTATCACTTCGCAACTGACAAACTTTTCGAGTATACTTGAGCTCAATTCTTTTGATGAGAGAGATGATTTCAGCAGGTGCATCACTTTTGGATCTGATGAATACCACCCAGCAGTATCTGGTGAAATCATTAACCACAACTAGAGTGTACTTCTTTCCAGCTCTAGTTTGAACATTCACTGGACCAAAGAGATCCATATGTAGCATGTGAAGAGGTTCAGTGATGCTAAAATTTTTCCTAGTTTTGAAACTGGCTCTTTTCTGCTTGCTCATCTCACACCCTGGACATGGCTTTTCTTTATTGAAAGAAATTTGAGGTATCCCATCAACCAGTTGTTTGCGAGACAACTTGTTGATATTCTTAAAATTAAGATGGGATAATCTTTTATGCCATAGCCAGTTGGTGTCCTCATCAACTTTGGTATAGAAACATTGCTCTTTTGGAGCTGGTTCCATATCCATGATGTACACATTTCCTTTTCTTGGTGCAATCATCACCACTTTCCAATCCTTGTTAAATATGGTGCCTTGAGCAATATCGAACAAAACTCTGAAGCCATCATCACAAAGTTGGCTGACACTGATCAGGTTGTATTTCAAACCATTCACAAATGCAACTCTTTTGAATTCGACTTGTCCATTATTGAGCACACCATATCCTTCAGTCTTTCCAGATTGATCGTTACCAAACGTCACTGTCAGTCCATCTTGGACAGTGAACTCTTCCAGTAGGGGCTTACATCCGGTCATAGTCCGGCCAGCAGCACTATCCAGATACCAGATATTCTTCTTTCGATCGCCCTACACACACACAAAAATCATTAGTTCTTTTTGTGAACCCATCTTTTCTTGATGGGTTCGCTGGACTTCTCTACAGAAGTCACAGTAGATTGTTGTGGTGTTGAACTGGAGGCTGCATGTGGAGCTTTTTCACCAGCTCCAGGTGCAGGAGTAAAAACGATTGGTATTTGATACTTACTCCCTTATTTTTACCAGATTTTGTTCCAGATGGAACATTCTTTAGTTTAGGTATTGAAGGGAGTGGTTTAATATTTTGTTTGAAAACTGGAGGTAATAAACCTCCTTCCAGATTGTTAATTCGGGCAGTACAACTCTGAACCTGCCGAGACAAAAGTTGGAGTTGACTTTCCAGATTAACCAAAATATTATTTTCTTCAGGCAGTTAAACCTTGGACCTTGGTTCAACTGGAGCTTTAGTATGTCGGGTCTTGGGCACCTTAGACTTTTGAGGTAAAGGCTTGTTACCAGTGGCCTTTTTGACTGGAGCTTTAGCCTGTTTGGCTCCAGTTTTAACGTCAATGGGGGTGGTCTCAGAGGTTTCAGTTTCAACAGCTTCAGGTTGATCATAAGGTGTTTCAACCTTGAGAGCTGGAGGCAATGCATGAAGATCTGGTATGAGAGCTGCCATCTCCAGATCTCCAGATTTCCATGCATTCTTCTGGGCATCGATAGTTCTTGAAAATGCATCATAGTTTTTACCAGATGCTTTTACCCATGACTTGATAACCTTTTGTTCTTTTTCAAGATCAGAAAATAGTTTTTGATTTTCAAGTTCCAAAGCCTCAATCTTTAAAACTGACTCCTTGAGAGCCAACTGGACACTTTGCAAATCATTAAGTTGTGGCTTAACGTTGTTCAGTTCAATTAAGATGGTGTCAAGATATCTTTCACTATCAGCTCTTACAGTTTCCACAAAAGCTAAATCACCACTTAATGATTCAGCCAGGTCCAGTTTTAGTTCAGGGTCAATCTGGTGATCATAATCACATACCTTTTTCAAGATGATGTCCACCCATCTTCCAGTGATGACATCTTCTTTTGCCACGTGCTGCTGCTGTTGATCTTCCAAGGCCATGAAACACATGTCCCTTTCCTCTTCTTCATCAACTGATGAGTCATCAGAGTACTCCCATTTTCCCTCAGTTTGTGCCATTAAGCACTGATCCTTTTCCTTTTCCATGGACAGGAGGGCAATCTGGGCCTTAAGCTTCTTGTATTTTGCTTTGTAGCTATCATCAGGCCGATTGAAATTAGGGACAGGGGGCCAGTTTGGTTGTTCAACTGACTAGATCTGCATTCCTTCATAAAGTGACCTTTCTTACCACACTTATAGCAGGTAAGATTGGTTTTATCTAGAGAGCTGGAGATGGAAGCATTGTTGAGGCCATTAAATCTTTTAGATTTATGCTTAAACCTGTTAAAGGTTTTAGCAATCATGGCGACCAGATCATCATCGTCAGTTTCATTACAACCATCACTCTTTTCAGTGGTCAGGCCAGAGTTCAAGAAACTGTTTAACATCTCCTTCATTGAGTGTGCCTGGATACTCTCTGCAGATATTAAAGCAGCACAAGGTCGCTTAGGTACACTAGCAACCTTGGAACTCTGAGCATGGTTCATGGCATCTTGCTCAGCCACCAGTCTTGCAGCATTATTATCTTCAGTGAATCTGAAGGCTCCACAGAGCGATGCAAGAGTATGGCTGTGCAAGGTTTTACCTTGTCTCAAGACAAGAACCGTGTTTTCCATTTTGGAAGGAAGAATATCACAAAACTTCTCAAGAAGAATATCCTTATCCTTCTCTACACCCAAGCCTCTCAGCTGATTAATGAGGCTAGAAAATCTGGTGTATGTACCAGTTAGACTTTCATTGGGCAAGGCAAAGAAGGATTCATACTTCTTGTTCAAGGCAACTTTTCTGGTGACAATAGTATCATCACCTCTTTCAAACTGAATAACTAATTCGTCCCACATAGATTTTGCACTGGGGAACAGCACAAGTGTTGGAATTAGATCTTCAGGAACAGCCCCAAGGATCATGTTCTTGAGTCTGGTGTCCAGATCAATAAGTCTACGATCCTCATCAGACCAATGGTCTTCGGGCTTTTCTCTTGAACCTCTTCTTCCAGTTGGATCAAGAAGAGGACTAACCCCAAGAGACATGGGTATATATGGTCCATCCTTAAGGACTTTCAACATATACCTCTCAATACCACCAAAATGCAAAAGCATTCTAGCCTTCCATGTACCGAAAGTCTCACTGTTTCCATCGAATTTGGGAACAGGAGTGTTAGAGTAGTGTACATGGACGTGGTTTGGGGTAGAAGGAGGAGGAGGATTAGTATTAACATTTTGAAAAGGTTGGGCATTATTATTCAAAGGGATTTCACCTTGACCAGAACCATCTCCACCTTCAGTAGTGTTCATCTTAGCAGATCTAGGCAAGTTTATTAGCCTTCTGCTCTGATACCACTTGTAAGTCACAACTCAATAGATGGTACTACTGAAGACACCTTCAGTAGTGGAGTTACTTTGCAATATATACACTGAATTGGAGACGACCAATTGCAGTGTGTATATACCAAGTTCTAGATAGATTACTTATGTAAATGACAATAAGTAAAGAACAATGCAATAATACAAATAACTTGTAAAGTAACTTGATGAGACAATATGTAATTTTCAATGTGTAATTTATTTATTGATGTTGAACAAATTACAAGGTTGTTGCGGAACCAAGATAATACAAAGAATGTAAATATCCTAACAACCTATGAAATACAATTGATCTACACTCGTAATTTCTCAAGACAATCAAAACACTTAAAGTTGTGAAATGTTCCTTTTAGCGATTGAGAGAATATTGCACATGTTCACTAAGAATATTGCAGGTTTGCAAAGTGTGAAGTGTTGTATGTTTTTCAGTTGATGATTTCAAAACACTTAATATTCTTGTTGTGCAATGACTTGTATTTATAGGCAAAGTTAACATTGGGATGTTAACTTTAGCCGTATAAATGTGGTTGAGAGCATTTCAGGAATAGCATTTAATTCCTTGAAAAGCAGTGTAAAGTCGCATGATAAAGCAACTTTACATAACCACCTTTATGTAGCTTTTATTACTTAAATAATAAGATAAGGCTTATTATCCGGGTAAAGGTACATAAAGCATACAAGTCAATTCCTCGTAATCAGTGTAAAGCTTTGTAAGGGCTTTCCACTGATGGTCTCCAGTTTGTAACTGACTAGAATGCCAACTGGGCTTCACTGCCATTGCCATTCTCTATCTTCCATTTGTTGTCTTCGACTTCAACTGGAATGATTCTTCAACTGGTCAGTTTTCAACTGGAGGAAGTCTTCAGTTGCGTTGACTGTACGGTGCAACTGGACTTCAATATATTTCTCGACAAATCATCTAGGTCTCCAGTTCACTCTGGTCAGTTTCACTGGACAAATCAACTGGGTCTCCAGATGCAACTGGAGATTGGCCAGTTTACCAGGTGAACTGGTCCTAACAGAAGGCAAGCTGTTTAGCTGTAAGGCCACCAAAGCAAGCTGTTTAGCTGTAAGGCCACCAAGGCAAGTTGTTTAACTGTAAGGCCACTATATGTACATCCAAGTACTTTCAAATACTTGACGCCAAGTATTGCCCATACTTGATGACTTGATATGATTAACACCACGATGTGGACCAAGTATTGTGATACTTGATGAATTTGAGATACATGATTGTTGATTGCTTGAACCCGGACTTGGACTAATATGGATCAAGGATTCATTTACCAACTTTTGCATTATGCTTAGGATCGTTTGCCATCGTTTGGGTTGACTTGTAAACTTTTGGTGATTACTTGCTCCTTATGTATTTTGTGCTTGTATTTGACATTACTCGTCGGATTCACTGAATTCATGTATTTTCATATAGTTAATGTTCTACGATAATTCCACTGTGTGCTATATAATTTCAGTAATACTTCGGGCCCAGCTCGGGGTGTTATAGCATTGGTTAAAGTACAAGGATAAAGTCATGTTGATGTGACTTGTCATCCTTTTAACCAACCACCTTTACACACGTGTTGTACTTTTATCAATAGACAAATGGATTGTCCGTGTAAAAGTGTGTAAAGGCAAAAGTCAATTCCTCGTAATCAGTGTTCAGACTTGTAAGGTCTAGAACACTGATAAGGCTCCAGTCAGGAGATCTGGTAAGACTGTCAGTGGGCTCCACCGCTTGTCAGTCTTCTTTCTTCAAACTTCAGTCTTTGACTTCAGTGAGAATGTCTTCAGTAGAAACGATCTTGACTGGAGTGAAGTCCAGTGAGCTAATCTGGTGGAATCCAGATTCCTGTACAAGTAAACAGCTCACTAGTCTTCTATTATTTCTGGACAAATCTTCAGTGCCGCTCCAGTCTTCGAGTCTGGAGTTGGTCCAGTAAATCTGGACCTAACAAATTCCCCCTATTTGTTCAGAAATAATGCAAGGTTTTTCAAGCTTCTATCTATACAATTGTATGTTTGAAAAACACTTGATTTTGACTAAGTCTAAAAATTTAAGTTACTGGAAAACACTTTATAGATCATCAGTGTTCCAGTATTAATCTTTTAGTTCTAACTTAGACTTCATCTGATCACTTACTTGTGAATCAAAAATTGCAACTATATTTACATGACATCAACTGATAAAAAGTTACAATTTTGATTGAAAATCAAATTACAAATACAAGTAAATGATAGTAGAGTCAGGCCCTTCTTTTTGAATTTGTCCTGGTGCATCTTCAGTGGCCTTTCTCTTGGGTGAAGGGGCAGCACTTGCTGAGCTAATTCCCAGAGCAATTTCCATTTCAGTCTTCTTCTGATGTACCCATTGAATTCTTTTCATGAAAGCGTTCACATCGTCAGATACGTCAGTTTTCCCCCTAAAAGTCAGACCAATCTCCTTCGGTTCAGTCCACCCAAAAGCCTGAACTGAAGTACACTTCCTTTCATCCACAAACCCATCCTCTCGGGTCAGCTTAACTTCAAACTTGGTAAATTTCTCATGATTTTGGGCAAGTTTGATTTCAGCACCAATGATCCTTCTGGAGTTTGCCCTGAATTTCATCAGTTCATCATATTTTGCTTTTGTTCTGGCAACCTGGATCATCTCTTCAGTTTCCCTTGACAACTTTTTTTGTTCCACGGCTTTCTGAACTAGAGCCTTATCAATCTTTCTGGTGATGTCAAGTGGAATGAAGGTGCTTAGATCTGCATCCCTGGCTGCCTTGGTCTGTCTGGCAGGTAGTTTGGGTAAACCCTTTATCTTCTTTCGATATTCATTTTCCAGGGCTGCAGCATTTGACCTAACCTTTCTCTGAGGTTCTATCAGTGCATCCTTTCTCTTGGCAATCAAATCTAGAACACTTTCCCCACAGGTTTCAGAGTCAAACTTCTGTTCTTCCACAGAGTATCTGGAACGAACATGTACATCGTCCAAAGCTTCAAGGCATTGATGGACTCTGGGATCATCCTTCATTTTCTTAAAAACATCGACATGGATGCCCAGTCTTCCAACATTGTAAGCATCCAGTGTGCCCATCCTTGCCATTTGACTTTTATGTTCAAGGAGTTCATTTACTTGGCTTCTTTTGAAAATATCAATTAAAATGCCCTCCTGTTCCAGTCTCTTGGAAGTCTCATCATCAATACTTGGAAAATCTTCTACATTTTCTTCAAGTTCTCCTCCAGATACCAAATGTTTCCTTCTTTTCACCGTTTTTAATTCTGTTGGCATATCTGGAAAAGCTTCAAACTGTGGCTCACTGGCATCAGTACCAGCAGCCTCTTCTTCGTGCACAATGGCTTCAGTGGCAAGTGCTTTATGTGCTTCCTGTGTACTGGCATCAGTACCAGTCACCTTTTCTTGTTGCTTACTAGCTTTAGTACCGAAGGCCATTTCAATTTCACTGGCCACCACTTCCTTCTTTTTCATCACCAACCCTTCTGGAATGGACTCAGTGGCAGCAGACTTTTCCCCCTTGGAATGTCCACCAGTTTGAGACTTGTGGGCATTCCATAACTGTTCAAGCATGTGTCTGTCTGAAGCACCAAATGTTCTTCCTGCCACTGGAGTTGTGATATTCACAGTCTTCCTTAGCTCAGTCACTTCCTTCTTGATAATATCAATTTCTTGAGGCAAGTGCTTTGGCAATTGATTATCAATCATTTTCACCACCTGAGGCAACAACCCATCTTGAATGCTTCGTAAAACTGACCCAGAAATTTCCGAAGTGATTTCTTTCAGCATATCAGCTCTAAATTTTCTAGCAATTTCATCACTAATACTGCTGACAACAGAATTCTGGTCTAGGGTTGGCCTACTTTCCAGATTACTAATTCTGGTGGTCAACTTCTGAACTTCTTCTGTTAGACCTGCCAGTGGTTGAGCAATTTCAGTGGTCACTGCAGTCTTAACAGAATTTACCAGCTTCTCCTCCAATCCCTGGACTGCCACTTTAATATTTTCAGAATTTTGGTTTGTGGCCAGTACCAGTTCGTTCAATTTCTCAAAGACCAACTTCTCATTCCCAACAAACAAATTCATTTCTGAAGCAAGGTTATTTGACAATAAAGATTTAAAGTCAGAAACAACCTGAGAAGAGGACTGGAGTGATCTCTCCAGGTCCGCCACCTTATTTAAAAGGCCTTGGACCTCGGAGGAAGAAGAAGTGGAGAGACCACCTGGAGGAGCAAGTTCTGAAGCCAATCTGGTGACCAAGGAACTTGTGTCTGGACTCCTTCAGTTGACGCTGCAGTTGTAATAACAGTTGAGTGCAGCACACGAGGTAATTCCAGTGGTGCTTCAAGAGGTGGAGGTTGATTTGGTGAAATCTGGAGTAAACTTGGGTTGAAATAAGAAGTGTTTTGTAGAATTGAAGGTGGTGGTGGTGGTACATTTAAGTCTTCTGGTGGTGGTGCATTTAATGATTCTGGAGGTGGTGGCATAACTGATGACTGTTCCACTTCCATTGTAACATCATCACCCAGAAAATCCATATTAGCATCAAAATTATTACCATCAGACATTGGTGACTCAGCTTCGTCCCAAACAAGAATTTCACCAACTGTCTGATCACCAACCTCCCTATTTAAATCCAACTGAGCATCCTGCTCAACATTTTGTTCCTGCTCAATATTCTCATTTTCAATAATCAAAGTACCATCTTCATTCATAATATCACCAGCCGAAGAATGTGAGACTGGAATCACTAGAGGTGAGGCTCAAGTAACCCCAGTCTGTGCAAGAGTTGTGTCAGAAATTTGGCTATGTTCAATTAATTGTGCTGACACGGACTCTACTGAGGGTTGGGCATACCCCCTATTTTCTTCACCACTATCCCCTAAAAGAATATTGGAAGTGATTGCTTGTGGGTTTTCCCTTATGACATCTCCAGAATCCTGTTGGGAGGATTCTGGATGGCTAGATTGCGTACTACGAGAAGCGACCGGAACTCCTCCTCTCCTAAGACGTCTGGTTGTAGTTCTTGGTCTAGTGGGAGGGTCTGGTGGAACAATATCAACATTTTGCTGAGGGTCAGGAACCACCTGGGTAATAGGTGGAACCATTTCAGCAATGAGGTCTCCAGTAGGTCCCTCACTATTTTGAGGCCTGCCTGGAGCCTCTCCTGACTCATCTGGTGAATAAGCATCAGTTTCTTCCCTTTGAAAACTAGTGGTCATGACCTGAGGAATATTTACCTCATTTGCAGAAGATTTAAGATTGGTCAGATCACGCATATATTCACATACTGAAAAATTAGTGGTTTCAAAATCGTACTGGTTACCCAGAGCTCTTTTAAAAATAAGTGAAAGAAAACGAATATAAGGTACAAATGCTTTTCTACCTTTCACTTTAAGACGCTATACCAGATCATCAAAGAAAATCTGGGCAAAATCCACTCTGTATCCAAACCAGAGACAGTAAGCAATCTGGAGGTGTGTCTGATTTATCTGGTCAAGTCCTCCAGAGCTGCCTCCTAAACACTCAACTATGTGAGTGAAAAAGAATCTCCATGAGTCTGTCAGCTTACTCATGTAGATTGTTCCCTTCCTGGATAGCTGGCCATGCTCATCCAGGATATCTGTGTGTCCCATCAGTCTACACACTTCCCTTGTATTAATGCCAGAAAGAATTTCAATGGGCATCTCATTCTGTGAAAAATAATTTAATTGGAGAGCAGATCTGAGTGTATCAACGGTGAAAGCCAGGGGTCTGGTACCTTGCTTAAGTGTATAAGAAATTGAGGAAGTTGCTTCTACATATTCTGCTGTGTACCAAAATTCACAGAGATATTCGTGGTACATCTTTTCGGGATTTAGGGTTAATGCACCATAAAGAGGACATGAAAGAAAGAAAGTATTCAATCTCCCAATGATGGATTGGGCCTCATGAACACTGGAAAGAGAGAGTTTGGCCATCCAGTTATTCATGTTAATACGAATGGCTTCTGCTGCAAGAGAAATATGCTCCGCCCTTTTTACGGCGGCGACAGGAGCATATGTAGCAGAAAGAAGATTTTTTGGTGAGTTTGATTGTCTTGGAGCCATTGTATTTAGTATAAAGAGATGAAAATGACACTGTTGTTAGGGTTTTGATGACGATTTTATGAATTGAATATGAGAGAGATTGATGATTGGAAATTTAATGAAGAAGAAAGTAAATGAAGGGATTTTGAAGATTTGGGAGTAAATGATTTTTCGAGATGAAGTAAAAGTGAAAGTAAATAAGGGTATTTATAGAGGAGAGAGAAAATGGAATTCAAAACGGTTAATTTGAATTTATTCAAAACAATTTTGATCGGTTTTGACATCCGCATTTAATTCATTCCATCACACATAAATGTATGACAGTTTGACAGCCCACAAAAATAACCAACTTGCACTTTTTATCTTCCCAAGGTAAAATATCCATCATTTAGTTTGAAAAATGACATGCCACGTAGGATAAACAGTAACTGTCCATTCAAAGGTTTGCTTACGTGACACGCACAAGGACCAAGTATTAACATATTATGACTGACACACCATGACGCATTTCAGTGCATCTGGAGGTTGACTGGACACTCCAGTGTCACTGGTGGATTAGACCAGTGAAACATGCACTGACGGTACACTGGAGGGACACTCCAGTAATGTACCAGGCAACCTCAAACATGCACATCAACTAATACAAAGACAAGTGAGAGGGACACATTTACAAGGAGACCGAAGTTACCTCAAACATGCACATCAGCCTATCTAAGTACGAGTGAGAGGGACACATTTACAAGGTGCTAGAGATATTTTCCAGAAAATTCTTCCAGTGAGAATAAATTCCCCCTGAGATTAAAAACATTTTAAGGACAAAAATATATGGTCTGAGTCTTCCCCCTGGAATGGTGATCCATAAATCTATTAATGCAAAGATAGTATCACACAGGCGTTCGATAGCTAAGCTGGCATAGATTTATAAATCTGGAAATTAAGAACCCTGCCAGTGTCACAAAGGCGTTCATAACAAGGTTCCAGATTAAGGGTTCAACATTCCCAACTCACCAACAAGATATTCAAAAGTTTTTACATCCAGTGGTTATGTAAAAATGTCAGCGAGTTGTTTGTCAGTGGGAATAAAATGGAGTTCAATATTATTTTTCATAATATGATCACGAATGAAATGATACCTGAGATCGATGTGCTTTGTCTTTGAGTGCATGACTGGATTGTTTGAGATAGCAATGGCACTGGTATTATCACCAAATATGGGAGTTTTTGAATATTTAATACCATAATCAAGCAACTGGTTCTTCATCCAGAGTATCTGAGCACAACAACTGGCTGTAGACACGTATCCAGCTTCAGCAGTGGATAATGAAACTGAAGTTTGCTTCTTACTGGTCCAGCTGACCAGTTTGCCACCAAGGAAATGACATCCACCAGTAGTGGATTTACTGTCTATCTTACAACCTGCATGATCTGAATCTGAATAACCCATTAGATCCATGCCTGAGCCTTTGGGATACTAAAGGCCCAAACTGGGGACACCCTTAAGGTATTTCAGTATGCGCTTTACAGCAAGCATATGAGATTCTTTTGGATTAGACTGATATCTGGCACATAAACATGTTGGAAACATAATATCTGGTCTACTAGCAGTTAAATACATCAGTGAACCAACCATGTCTCTGTAGACAGTGGTGTTCACTGGCTTTCCATCTGGATCAGAGTCCAGTGTCAGTGGTTCAGAAATTGGAGTAGGTTTTGATGGTGAAGAGTTCATATCATATTTCTTTAAAAGATCTCTTACATATTTATCTTGATTAATAAAAATACCATCTCTGGTTTGTTTAATATGGAGTCCTAGAAAATATGTCAATTCACCCATTAAACTCATCTCATATTCAGATGACATGATTTTAGAAAATTTCTTTCACATGTTTTCATCAGTAGACCCAAAAATTATATCATCAACATAAATTTGTACCAACAGAAGATTACCTTTTTCACGAAGAATAAATAAGGTATTGTCAATTGCACCTCTTTTAAAACCATTTTTCAACAAGTGTTTAGTCAGAGTATCATACCAGGCACGTGGAGCTTGTCTGAGACCATAAAGTGCTTTGTCCAGACGATATACCCAGTGGGGATGTTTTTCATTAATGAAACCTGGTGGTTGTCTGACATAAACTTCTTCTTCTAATTTTCCATTCAAAAATGTACTCTTTATGTCCATCTGGTAGACTTTGAATTGATGATGAGCAGCGAATGCTAAGAATATTCTGATCGCTTCAATTCTAGCTACTGGAGCAAACGATTCATCAAAATCAACATCTGATTGGCAATACCCCTGGGCAACCAATCTGGCCTTGTTTCTGATAACATGACCGTCTTCATCTACCTTATTCCTGAAGACCCATCGGGTTCCAATTGGTTCTTTCTTGCCAACTGGAGGAGGAACCAGATACCATACCTTGTTCCTCTCAAACTGGTGTAACTCTTCTTGCATAGCTATCACCCAGCTTGGATATTCCATAGCCTCGTCAATCTTCTTCGGTTCTACCAGTGATAAGAAGCTGACATATAAACATTGTTCACTGGAGGCTCTTCTGGTCTGAACCCCTCTACTGGAGTTTCCTATGATTTGATCAATAGGATGAGCTGTTATCCACCTAGAGTATTGACCAGGATTATTGCTTACAACAATACCAGTGCAAGAGTTCGATTGAGTCTCCGCTGGTGTTGTTTGAGGATGAGGATCTTGCTAGACTAATTCAACATCTTCATCTGAATCAGTAAGATCATGATTTGCATCATGAAATTCTTCATTTAAAGGCATTTCTTGATTTACTGGCTAAGTTTCAACTAAGACTGATATTGGGGGAGTAGTACGAACATCTGATCCAATAACAAGTTCAGAGGGTAGTTTGAAACTTATTGAAGGATAGAAAGGTGTACTACTGGGGTTTTCTTCTTTTGAACTGGTTCCAAGTCAGGATGACTGGAAACTTTTTCAGGTGAATCTTTATTGTAGTTGATAGGATCAGATTCACAGAAGATAATTGGATTTACTGGGGGAGAATCAAGGGCTGGCTTTTTATTGATTGCATTATTTGATTCATCAAATGTGACATGTATTGACTCTTGTACCTTCTCCAGTCTCTTGTTGTAGACCCTAAAGGCTTTGCGAATGGCTGAATATCCTAAGAAATATCCTTCATCAGCTTTGGCATCAAATTTGCCTAACTGACTGGAGTCGTTTAGGATGTAAACTGGACATCCAAAAACGTAAAAATAACCAATATTTGGTTTTCTATTTCTTAATATTTCATAGGATGTCTTCTTGTGTCGCTTCACATACACTGATCGATTCTGGGTGTGGCAAGCAGTTGCAATTGCTTCAGCCCAGAAACTGGTAGGAAGACCAGATTCAGCAAGCATACTTCTGGCAGCTTCTATCAGCGTTCGATTTTTCCTTTCTACCACTCCATTTTGCTCTGGAGTGCGTGCTGAAGAGAAGTTCTGAGAGATGCCAGTGTCAGTACAGAATTTCTCCAGAGTTGCATTCTGGAATTCTGTTCCATTGTTACTTCTTAACTGACACACTTTTCGCTTGTACTTGAGTTCAATCTGCTTGATGAGAGTGATGATTTCAGCAGCAACTTCACTTTTAGACCTGAGAAAGATTACCCAACAAAATCTTGAGAATTCGTCAACAATCACCAGTGTAAATCTTTTACCAGCACGAGTCTGAACATTCACTGGACCAAAAAAATCCATATGAAGCATATGAAGTGGTTCAGATATGCTAAAATTCTGCTTGGTCTTGAAACTGGCACGTTTCTGCTTTCCCATCTCACATCCTGGACATGCCTTTCCTTTTTGAAGGAAACTGAAGGTATCCCATCTGCCAGTTGTTTTCTAGACAACTTATTAATATTTTGAAATTTAAATGGGATAACCTTTTATGCCATAACCAGTTTGTGTCTTCATCAGCTTGAGTATAGAAACACTGCTCTGAAGGAGAGCTTTCCATATCCATCACATACACATTCCCTCTTCTGGGAGCAATCAATACTACCTTCCAGTCCTTGTTGAATACAATGCCCTGAGCAATATTGAACAATACTTGGTAGCCATCATCACACAGTTGACTTACACTGATCAGGTTATATTTCTAAGCAACTCGTCTGAATTTGACTTGTCCATTGTTCAGAACACCATACCCCTTAGTATTTCTACAACCATCATTTCCAAAAGTATTGGAGGGTCCATCAGAAATTATGAACTCCTCCAGCAGGGTCTTACATCCGGTCATTGTCCTGCCAGCAGAATTGTCAAGATTCCAAATATATTTCTTTCGATCGCCCTGCACATCCACCAGATATATCAGTTAGATTTGGGAACCCATCGACTGATGGGTTCACTGGATCCTCCCTTATGGATGCCTGGGGGTATCTGGTTGAGTTCACTTTCTTCAACAGTAGTTTTTGTTGAAAACGCTACCGGAGTTGATAGTTTAGAAACCTTTTTCTTTTTCTCAATTGAAGGTACATTTTTATCTTTCTTAGAAAAAGGTTTGGAATTTTGTTTAGGGCCAGATGAAGTACCCTCAAAGTTGTTCAGTCTTGCATTACAGCTTTGAACTTGACGAGCCAGTAGTTGAAACTGGCTCTCCAACCTTAACAAAATTGTTTCTTCAGATGACACCTGAGCCTTTCCAGATGACTGGACCTTAGGCTTAGGAAGGGAGCTGTTCTTTTTCTTTTGAACCTGGGGTTCTTTAGAAACAGACTGAGGCAAAGGTTTTCTTTGATTGAACTTTTTAACTGGAGCAGTCATCTGTGATGCTCCAGTCTTAACCTCTGGGAGTTGAGCTGGTATAATACAAGTTTTTGGGGTAGAAGGTTCATCATAAATGGTACTTAGTTTAACCTCCTCTGGTAACCAGTCAATAACTGGTATTAATGTTGCAATATGAGTATTTCCATCCAGATATGCACATTTTTGGGATGGAAATTGGTTTATTCCAGCATCATATGGCTTTCTTGTTTCTAGCCATGATTTAATGACCTGTTTTTCTTTTTGCAAAATTATTTCCAGGTCATGTTTTTCTTGAACCAGTTGTTCAGTTACCAAAACTTGTGCTTGAAATGCCAGTTCAATATTTTGAAGTTCTTTTAATTTTGATTTTAAAGCATGTAAGTCCCAACTCAATAGATGGTACTACTGAAGACACCTCTATGTCGATGGTGGAGTTACTTTGTAATATATGCACTGAACTGGAGACGACTAGTTGTAGTGTGTATATACCAAGTTCTAGATAGATTACTTATGTAAATGACAATAAGTAAAGAACAATGCAATAATACAAATAACTTGTAAAGTAACTTGATGAGACAATATGTAACTTTCAATGTGTAATTTATTTATTGATGTTAAACAAATTACAAGGTTGTTGCGGAACCAAGATAATACAAAGAATGTAAATATCCTAACAACCTATGAAATACAATTGATCTACACTCGGAATTTCTGAAGACAATCGAAACACTTAAAGTTGTGAAATGTTCCTTTTAGCGATTGAGAGAATATTGCACAAGTTCACCAAGAATATTGCAGGTTTGCAAAGTGTGAAGTGTTGTATGTTTTTCACTTGATGATTTCAAAACACTTAATATTCTTGTTGTGCAATGACTTGTATTTATAGGCAAAGTTAACATTGGGATGTTAACTTTGGCCGTACAAATGTGGTTGAGAGCATTTAAGGAATAGCATTTAATTCCTTAAAAAGCAGTGTAAAGTCGCATGATAAAGCAACTTTACTCAACCACCTTTATGTACCTTTTTTCAATTAAATAATAAGATAAATCTTATTATCCGGGTAAAGGTACATAAAGCATAAAAGTCAATTCCTCGTAATCAGTGTAAAGCTTTGTAAGAGCTTTCCACTGATGGTCTCCAGTTTATAACTGACTAGAATGTCAACTGGGCTTCTCTGCCATTGCCATTCTCTATCTTCCATTTGTTGTCTTCGACTTCAACTGGAATGATTCTTCAACTGGTCAGTTCTCAACTGGAGGAAGTCTTCAGTTGCGTTGACTGGACAGTTTCACTGGGTCTCCAGGTGCAACTGGAGACTGGCCAGTTTACCAGTAAACTGGTCCTAACAAATTCCCCCTATTTGTCTAGAAATATTGGCAAGTCTTTTTCAGTTCTTGTATCTGTACAAGTGTGAACTGGAGAGACTTGTTCGATTAAATCTATCTAAGTTTCCCAAGGCATTTTTATAGATCAATAAATGCCTTAGGTTTTTCTTTTTAAGTTTGTTAGATCTAATCTATTATCTACCTTGTGGTTACAAACTGGTAACTTCATTTATACAAGGAAATGAAATTTATACAAGTTACAGAATGTAAATAAAATACAAGTAGATAACTGAAAAGAAAGAACTTAATGAGATGGCCCTTCGCTAGTTCTTCTTCTCTTGGTCACTGAAGAGATAGGTTATGAGTCTTTAGGATCAATATTCAACTTTAGCTCCAGATTTTCTTTGTGTTGAATCTTTCCCCTTAGGAAGTTCACCCATGCTTTCTCAAACCTATTCTTTTGTGCCTTCGCATCCAACACATTTACCATTTCAACCTATTCACTGAACCCATACTGCATTGCACCAGGATTGTCAGTTTTAACCAGTGGCCCTCTGCTCTAACTAACTTCAACTTGAAAGACTTTGGTGCCTGGCTTGATTGTTACATTGACACCATTGATAGTACCACTATGTCTTCTGGTTGACATGATCTGGGAGTAATAGCTTCTTGCTTCAGATTCATTTGTTATTTTTATACTCCCAGCACCAGCAGCCAGTACAGCGGACTTGATGTCTTCATTAGATACCTCGCCAGTTGGTTCAACAAATGTGCTAAGGTCAGCATCTCATGTCAGTGGTCTTCTTGGTTGAGGAATCCTTCTTGGTGGATTCAATACCTTCTTTACAACCTTCTTAACATTTGCAATTCTTTTTAGAATCCTACTGGCCCTATTCTCCTTAGCCTTCTCCACTGATATGTTCAAACTTCTGGCATCGAATTCAGCTTCATCATCAGGATAGTGTCTGTCCAGTTCTACATCAAGCATTTCTTTCAACTGGTCAACTATCCTGGGATCATTCTTAACTCTGGCATACTCTTCCTTAGTGATTCCCAAAAGATTGGCATCACTCATATCAAGCAGTTTGATCTGTGCAAGATGTGCCCTGGCTTCAACTTGGTTTCTTTGTTTCATCTTCTTTCTTTCTTTAATATCATTGCCAAGTCTAGCCAGTCTTCTGCTATTACTATATGAAACTGGAGGAAGTACATCAGCATTGCCAGTTTCTAACATTACATCAGTGGCCGGCTGGGCAGATACATCAACTGCTAAACCTTTGCCTTTATCCAACACATTCCCCCTATCACCCATATCACCAGCTTGTCTTCCAGATGAAGTTGTTTCAGGTGCAACTGGTGGAAGGACTGCACTTCTTTCCCCCTTGGCAGCATCTAGACCTGCCCTAATACCTTCCCATTCAGAAGGGTGAGATGGCAACCGGTCAAGAGGCTGCCATGTTTGCATGTCCTTGCACTCCTTGAAAATCCCACACATCATCCTGAAAGACCTCCACAAATGGTTAGTCTCCTTTGACTGGGTCAAAACATTTGCAGTAACCTGTTCTTGACCAGTTTTTAATTCATTTAAGATCTTGGAGTCTTCATCCAAACCAGATACAACCTTTTCCTTCACTTCCTCATCCTTCTTCTTCAAATTTTCCACTTCAGTTGTCAGTTTATCTAAAGATTGAGCATGGAGGGATACTTGGGTGTTCAAATTTTCAATGCTGCCTCTCAACTGGTTGATCTCACTGGTGAGTGGGGCCAGATCAACCTGAGGAGTGGCCAACTTGGTGATCTCAGACATCACCCTTTCAATCAGTTGTTGTTCTCTTGCACCCAGCGTATCCTCTATCTTCTGACCAACTGAAGTCATCAACTGCTCTCCAAGTTCAGTCACATTTAGGCCAGGTTTTTCAATCAATTCCTTTACCTGCCTTTCAATCTCCCTCAAATCTACTTCAGATGTTCTTACAGTGTTGCCAAGCAGATTGGAGATTGACGTTGTGACCTTGGACTGAGTAAGGTCAAAGGCTTCCTTCAAAGATGTTGCTAGAGTGTTACAGCCAGTGACCAACTCATTTAGCTTATTGAACACCAAGTCTTCATTAGATGAAAACTTGTTAATCCCCAGATCAACCACTTTAATGTTGGTCAAGTGATCCTTGTGGTATCTGGAGAAAGACTTGGTGTTTTTGTCAAGTGTCTTTTGAATCTCCTCCACCCTGGTAAGAAGGTTTTGGAGATCGGCTTGTAAAGAGACAACTTGACTGTCCAGTGACAAAGGAGAAGGTGTCACTGGACCAGCAGCAGTTACTACTGGAGCAACTGGAGGAGGCAAACTTAAAGAAGTCTGCCCAGTTGTCATACCAGCAGTTGAAGAAATATTAGGAGTGGTGGTGGAAGAAAGGACTGGAAAAACAATGTGTTGTTCATGCTGAGAATGCTCAGGTGTGAACAACGGCGGCGGTGGGGGTGGCATTTCTCGAAATATATCAGTAGGCACATTTTGTAGGGATGGTGAAAGTGAAATTGATGCATCTGGAAGCGAGACTAGAGATGAAGGGTTTTGAGCTTGTACAGAAGCCTCAAAAATCTCCAAGTCTGTTTCAGTTCCTTCAGAATCCGAAGACTCTATCAGGATTTCCTCGTCATTAACATTGATGTCCAGATCCATGAATGTAACTGAGGGCTGACCAGAAGGGTCAGTCTCCAGATGACCTTCCCTAGTTTCCTGGATGGGTGCATCTGTTGGAGGATCAGATACCGAAGTATCTTCACCAGGGATAGATGTGATTGGAGTTGCTTCAGTTATGGTTGCTCTATCCTCAACCACAACATTAGCGAATGCCAGTTGCATTCGTTCTGGAATTTCGGCCTCTCCAGCTTCAGATACCAGAGAGTCTAAATTCCTCAACATATCTGGAGCAGTGTACGGTGAATTTGTACTTAAGTATGCTTCTCTGCCCAGAATATGTTTAAAACAGAGAGAGAGAAACCTTGAGAAGGGGATACAAACACCCCTGGTGCCCTTCAGCTTTTGTACTAGGCTTCTAAACAAGATATCTGCAAAGTCAACTCTCAATCCATTCCACAAGTAGTAAGCAATTTCTGCTTGTGAGGAGTTAGTCTGGTCAAGACCACCAGAACTCCCACCCATACTCTCCACCAGGTGGATGAAAAAATACCTCCATGAAGGTGTAAGACCCTTCATGGTCATCGCACCCTTCGTCTTCAACACCCTATTGTCCAAACACTCCTTATGTCCCATTTCTAGGAGGACTTGACAAAAATTTATATTTGGGGGTAAGACAACTGGAGATTCACCCTCTCTCCAGTAATTGAGGTGTAAGGCATCCCTCAATACGTCAGCGGACAAGGTACACTGGATTGTTCCATCCTTTAATGTGAAACTGATGGAGGAACAATCGGAAGAAAGAGTGGCAGTGTACCAAAACTCACACAAGTAGTTGTGAAACAACTTGCGTGGGTTTAGAGAGAATGAGGGTCCTATTGGAGAATCCTTCAAAAAATTTTGGATTCTACCAATAAGGGTATTGGACCCTTGAGATCCTTGTAAACTTGCCATCGGATTATTGGGATTGAGTTTGATGACCGAAGCATTACTATGAGCACCAGGTGCCGGTTTGACATCTGGTGAGGGAGCATATGGAACAGTCAAGAGATTTACATCTCTTGAACGGGATGATCTAGGTGCCATTGGAAAATGAAATTGAAATTTGGGAATTAGGGTTCTTGATTTGTGAAGCAGAGAGAGAAATGAAGCAATTTGATGATTGGGAAGTAAATGAAAGAGTGTAGAAGGAAGTAAATGAGTTCGGAGTAAATAAGGGTATTTATAAGGGATTCATGATCCCAATGAAATACAAAAATTATATTTTATTTAACCAAACAACTTTGTAGATATTTTAACAAAAGAAGTTTGAATTTTGAAATAAAATCATAATTTGCCATGTCAACATTAAATGCTACCATGTCAGCATTAAATGCTACGATGCCTTATCTTACCCACGCGCCCACTCACTTTTTATTATCCCAATACAAACAGTTGTCAAGTACTAAAATAGCTTTAAACACGTCAGATCACGATACCAAGTGGTTTAAAACACTCGAGTACCATCACGTGTCACAAATATTGACCAAGTATTTCTAACGTTATAAAAATAAGACAAAACTGAATCTGGTCACTGGAGGATCAGTCCAGTACCAGTTTCCAACTGAAGAGTTCTCCAGTTGCCATTTTCAAACAAAAATGAATTTTAGTCAGAAAATTATTTTGAGTCTTTCCCCCTAAAATGATGATCCAGAAATCGATTAGCGCCAGGATAGTATCACAAAGGCGTTCGATAGCCTGGCGAGCAAAGATTATCTGGACCTCCTCAACTGGAGAACTTCATCAGTGTCACTGACGCGTTCAATAAGAAAGAAAGCTCCAGTTTTAAGGATTTAACATTCCCAGTTCGCTGATGAGATGTTTAAAGGTTTTCTCATCGAGAGGTTTTGTAAAAACATCAGCTAACTGTTTGTCAGTGGGGATGAAATGAATTTCAAAGTCTCCTTTTATAACATGATCACGAATGAAATGATACCTGATGTCAATATGCTTTGTTTTGGAGTGCATCACTGGATTGTGAGATATAGCAATTGCACTGGTGTTGTCACAAAAGATTGGGGTCCTTGTATACTTTTAACCATAATCTAGTAACTGGTTCTTGATCCAGAGAATCTGGGCACAGCAACTGGCCGCAGAAATGTACTCTGCCTCAGCAGTGGACATAGAGACTGAAGTCTGCTTCTTGCTGGTCCAACTTACCAGTTTTCCTCCAAGGAAATGACAACCACCAGTTGTTGATTTTCTATCTATCTTACAACCTGCATGATCAGAATTTGAATAACCCATTAGATCTAATCCTTAGCCTTTGGGGTACCAAAGACCAAGATTAGGACACCCTTTCAGGTATCTAAAGATACGCTTTACAGCGTGCAAATGTGATTCTTTAGGGTTAGCCTGAAACCTGACACATAAAAATGTTGCAAACATTATATCTGGTCGACTGGCAGTTAAATACATTAGTGAACCAACCATACCACGATAGTCAGTTATGTTCACTGGTTTGCCAGTTGGGTCAGAGTCCAAATTTAATGGTGCTGCAATAGGTGTGTTTTTCGATGGGATTGAATCATATTTGTATTTTCTTAACAAATCTCTGACATATTTTCCCTGGTTTATGAAAATTCCATTTTCAGTTTGCTTAATCTGAAGACCTAAGAAAAATGTTAATTCACCCATTAAACTCATCTCATACTCAGATGACATGATTTTAGAAAACTTTTTACACATTGCATCATCAGTTGAACCAAAAATAATGTCATCAACATAAATTTGTACCAATAAGATATTACCTCTTTCTTTCAAGATGAATAAGGTATTATCTATTGCACCTCTTTGAAAGCCATTTTTAAGAAGATGTTTAGTTAGAGTATCATACCAGGCTCTTGGGGCTTGTCTTAGACCATACAATGCTTTGTTCAGTCTATAAACCCAATGAGGATGCTTCTCATCGATGAAACCTGGAGTCTGCTTAACATAAACTTCTTCTTCCAATGTTCCATTTAGGAACGCACTTTTGACATCCATCTGGAAGACCTTGAACTGCAGATGGGCTGCATAAGCCAGAAATATTCTGATGGCTTCAAGTCTTGCAACTGGTCAGTTTCACCAAAATTGATTGGAACGACTGGAGTAATATCAAGGCTTGGTATCTTGTTGATTGCTTCAGTTGATTCATCGAATGTGACATGAATTGTCTCATGAACCTTTTGGAGTCTATAATTATAAACTCTAAAGGCCTTTCGAATATCTGAATAACCTAAAAATACCCCTTCATCAGCTTTTGCATCAAACTTTCCAAGCTGACTATAATCGTTTAAGATATAAACTGGACAACCAAATAAATGAAAGTATCCAATATTTGGTTTACGATTCCTGAGTACTTCATAGGCAGTCTTCTTATGTCTCTTGATGTAGACTGACCGGTTTTGGGTGTGACAAGCAGTTGCAACTGCTTCAGCCCAAAAACTGGTGGGAAGACCTGATTCAGATAGCATACTTCTGGCTGATTCTATCAGTGTGCGATTCTTTCTTTCCACAACTCCATTTTGCTCTGGAGAGTGTGCTGATGAGAAGTTTTGAGAGATGCCAGTGCCATTGCAAAATGTTTCAAGTACCTTATTTTGAAATTCATTACCATTATCACTTCGCAACTGACAAACTTTTCGAGTGTACTAGAACTCAATTCTTTTGATGAGAGAGATGATTTCAGCAGGTGCATCACTTTTGGATCTGAGGAATACCACCCAGCAGTATCTGGTGAATTCATCAACCACAACTAGAGTGTACTTCTTTCCAGCTCTAGTTTGAATATTCACTGGACCAAAGAGATCCATATATAGCATGTGAAGAGGTTCAGTGATGCTAAAATTTTGCCTAGTTTTGAAACTGGCCCTTTTCTGCTTGCCCATCTCACACCCTGGACATGGCTTTTCTTTATTAAAAAAAATCTGGGGTATCCCATCAACCAGTTGTTTGCGAGACAACTTGTTAATATTTTTAAAATTAAGATGGGATAATCTTTTATGCCATAGCCAGTTGGTGTCCTCATCAGCCTTGGTATAGAAACATTGCTCTTTTGGAGCTGGTTCCATATCCATGATGTACACATTACCTTTTCTTGGTGCAACCATCACCACTTTCCAATCCTTGTTAAATATGGTGCCTTGAGCAATATCAAACAAAACTCTGAAGCCATCATCACAAAGTTGGCTGACACTGATCAGGTTGTATTTCAAACCATTCACAAATACAACTCTTTTGAATTCGACTTATCCATTATTGAGCACACCATATCCTTCAGTCTTTCCAGATTGATCATTACCAAACGTCACTGTCGGTCCATCTTGGACAGTGAACTCTTCAAGTAGGGGCTTACATCCGGTCATAGTCCGGCCAGCAGCGCTGTCCAGATACCAGATATTCTTCTTTCGATCGCCCTGCACACCCAAAAAAATCATCAGTTATTTTTGTGAACCCATCTTTTCTTGATGGGTTCACTGGACTTCTCTACAGAAGTCACAATAGATTGTTGTGGTGTTGAACTGGAGGCTGCATCTGGAGCTTTTTCACCAGCTCCAGGTGCAGGAGTAAAAATGATTGGTACTTGATACTTACTCCCCTTATTTTTACCAGATTTAGTTCCAGATGGAACATTCTTTTGATTAGGTTTTGAAGGGAGTGGTTTAATATTTTGTTTGAAAACTAGAGGTAATGAACCTCCTTCCATATTTTTAATCCGGGCAGTACAACTCTGAACCTGTCGAGACAAAAGTTGGAGTTGACTTTCCAGATTAACCAAAATATTAATTTCATCAGGCAGCTGAACCTTGGACCTTGGTTAAGCTGGAGTTTTAGTCTGTCGGGTCTTGGGCTCCTTAGACTTTTGAGGTAAAAGCTTGTTACCAGTGGCCTTTTTGACTGGAGCTTTAGCCTGTTTGGCTCCAGTTTTAACCTCAATGGGGGTGGTCTCAATGGGTTCAGTTTCAACAGCTTCAGGTTGATCATAAGGTGTTTCAACCATGAGAGCTGGAGGCAATGCATGAAGATCTGGTATGAGAGCTACCATCTCCAGATCTCCAGATTTCTATGCATTCTTCTGGGCATCGATAGTTCTAGAAAATGCATCATAGTTCTTATCAGATGCTTTTACCCATGACTTGATAATCTTTTGTTCTTTTTCAAGATCAGAAAATAGTTTTTGATTATAAAGTTCTAAAGCCTCAATTTTTAAAACTGACTCCTTGAGAGCCAACTGGACACTTTGTAAGTCATTCAGTTGTGGTTTAACATTGTTCAGTTCAATTAAGATAGTGTCAAGATATCTTTCACTATCAACTCTAATAGTTTCCACAAAAGCTAAATCACCACTTAATGATTCAGCCAGGTCCAGTTTCAGTTCAGGGTCAACCTGATTATCATAGTCACATACCTTTTTCAAAATGATGTCCACCCATCTTCCAGTGATGACATCTTCTTTTGCCATGTGCTGCTGTTGATCTTCCAAGGCCATGAAACACATGTCCCTTTCCTCTTCTTCATTAGCTGATGAGTCATCAGAGTACTCCCATTTTCCCTCAGTTTGTGCCATTAAGCACTGATCCTTTTCCTTTTACATGGACAGGAGGGCAATCTGGGCCTTAAGCTTCTTGTATTTAGCTTTGTAGCTATCATCAGGCCGATTGAAATTAGGGACAGGGGGCCAGTTTGGTTGTTCAACTGACTAGATTTGCATTCCTTCATAAAGTGACCTTTCTTACCACACTTATAGCATGTAAGATTGGTTTTATCCAGAGAGCTGGGGCTGGAAGCATTGATTGGGCCATTAAATCTTTTAGATTTATGCTTAAACCTGTTAAAGGTTTTAGCAATCATGGCGACCAGATCATCATCGTCAGTTTCATCACAACCATCACTGATTTCAGTGGTCAGGCCAGAGTTCAAGAAACTGTTTAACATCTCCTTCATTGAGTGTGCCTGGACACTCTCTGCAGACATTAAGGCAACACAAGGTCGCTCAGGTACACTAGCAACCTTGGAACTTTGGGCATGGTTCATGGCATCTTGCTCAGCCACCAGTCTTGCAGCATTATTATCTTCAGTGAATCTGAAGGCTCCATAGAGCGATGCAAGAGTATGGCTGTGCAAGGTTTTACCTTATCTCAAGACAAGAACCATGTTTTCTCATTTGGAAGGAAGAATATCACAAAACTTCTCAAGAAGAATATCCTTATCCTTCTCTACACCCAAGCCTCTCAGCTGATTAATGAGGCTAGAAAATCTGGTGTATGTACCAGTTAGACTTTCATTGGGCAAGGCAAAGAAGGATTCATACTTCTTGTTCAAGGCAAC
Source organism: Erigeron breviscapus (assembly GCA_034093135.1). NCBI lineage: Eukaryota > Viridiplantae > Streptophyta > Magnoliopsida > Asterales > Asteraceae > Erigeron > Erigeron breviscapus. Next base: position 115,737,449 of record CM067173.1, read on the forward strand.
TTTCCTGGTGACAATAGTGTCATCACCTCCTTCAAACTTAATAACTAATTCATCCCACATTGACTTTGCACTGGGGAACAACACAAGTGTTGGAATTAGATCTTCAGGGACAGCTCCAAGGATCATGTTCTTGAGTCTGGTGTCCAGATCAACAAGTCTACGATCCTCATCAGACCAATGGTCTTCGAGCTTTTCTCTTGAACCTCTTCTTCCAGTTGGATCTATAAGAGGACTTACCCCAAGAGACATGGGTATATATGGTCCATCCTTAAGGATTTTCAACATATACCTTTCAATCCACCAAAATGCAAAAGCATTCTAGCCTTCCATGTACCAAAAGTCTCACTGTTTCCATCGAATTTGGGAACACGAGTGTTAGAATAATGTACATGGACGTGATTTGGGGCAGTAGGAGGAAGAGGGTTAGTATTTACATTTTGAACAGGTTGGGCATTGGTATTCAAGGGGGTTTCACCTGAACCAGAACCATCTCCACCTTCAGTAGTGTTCATCTTAGCAGATCTAGGCAAGTTTATTAGCCTTCTGCTCTGATACCACTTGTAAGTCCCAACTCAGTAGATGGTACTACTGAAGACACCTCTATGTCGATGGTGGAGTTACTTTGCAATATATGTACTGAACTGGAGACGACCAGTTGCAGTGTGTATATACCAAGTTCTAGATAGATTACTTATTAAGTGACAATAAGTAAAGAACAATGCAATAATACAAATAACTTGTAAAATAAATTGGTGAGACAATATGTAATTTTCAAGTGTAATTTATTTATTGATGTTAAATAAATTACAAGGTTGTTGCGGAACCAAGATAATACAAGAATGTAAATATCCTAACAACCTATGAACTACAATTGATCTACACTCGCAATTTCTCTAAACAATCGAAACACTTAAAGTTGTGAAATGTTCCTTTTAGCGATTGAGAGAATATTGCACAAGTTCACCAAGAATATTGCAGGTATGCAAAGTGTGAAGTGTTCTATGTTTTTCACTTAAATATTCTTGTTGTGCAATGACTTGTATTTATAGGCAAAGTTAACATTGGGATGTTAACTTTGGCCGTAAAAATGTGGTTGAGAGCATTTAAGGAATAGCATTTAATTCCTTAAAAAGCAGTGTAAAGTCGCATGATAAAGAAACTTTACTCAACCACCTTTATGTACCTTTTTGCATTTAAATAATAAGATAAATCTTATTATTCGGGTAAAGGTACATAAAGCATAAAAGTCAATTCCTCGTAATCAGTGTAAAGCTTTGTAAGAGCTTTCCACTGATGGTCTCCAGTTTGTAACTGACTAGAATGTCAACTGGGCTTCGCTGCCATTGCCATTCTCTATCTTCCATTTGTTGTCTTCGACTTTAACTGGAATGATTCTTCAACTGGTCAGTTCTCAACTGGAGGAAGTCTTTAGTTGCGTTGACTGTACGGTGCAACTGGACTTCAATATATTTCTGGACAAATCATCTGGGTCTCCAGTTCACTGGACAGTTTCACTGGGTCTCCAGGTGCAACTGGAGACTGGCCAGTTTACCAGTAATCTGGTCCTAACAAAGCAGCGATTTCAGAGGAATCTGTTTCTAAGCCATTAAGACTGTCAAATCTAACAGTTTCCACAAAAATTAAATCAGAATTTAGAGCTTCAGCAATGTCCAATTTTAATTCAGGATCGGTTTCAATATCATACTCACTAACCTTTTTTATAACCATGTCCACCCATCGACCAGATGTGACATCATCCTTCACCAGATGCTCTTGGTCTGCCAGAGCCATAAAGCAACAATCTCTTTCCTCTTCTTCATCAACTGATGAATCATCAGAGGGAATCCATGCTTCTTCAGTGGTTGCAATCATGCATTTATTATTTTCTATCTGTTGAGACATGAGAGCAATTTGAGCCTTAAGCTTTTTGTACTTGGACTTATAGCTATCATCAGAGGGAACCCATGCTTCTTCAGTGGTTGCAATCATGCATTTATTATTTTCTATCTGTTGAGACATGAGAGCAATTTGAGCCTTAAGCTTTTTGTACTTGGACTTATAGCTATCATCAGAGGGAATCCATGCTTCTTCAGTGGTTGCAATCATGCATTTATTATTTTCTATCTGTTGAGACATGAGAGCAATTTGAGCCTTAAGCTTTTTGTACTTGGACTTATAGCTATCATCAGAGGGAATCCATGCTTCTTCAGTGGTTGCAATCATGCATTTATTATTTTCTATCTGTTGAGACATGAGAGCAATTTGAGCCTTAAGCTTTTTGTACTTGGACTTATAGCTATCATCAGGCTTGTTATAAGAAACAGAATGGACCAGACTGAGAAACAAACTGACTGGACTTGCACTCCTTCATGAAATGACCTTTTCTGCCACACTTAAAGCATGTCAGATTGGTCTTATCAGTAGAGGAACTGGGTGCATGTTGTCCAGTGGGCCTATTTGCTCTTGCTTTAAAACGATTAAACGTTTTAGCAATCATTGCAACCAGGTCATCACTGTCAGTTTCATCACAGTCTGGAGAGATATCATTAGTGACTCCAGAATCCATTAGTTCAGACATCATCTTCTTCATAGAAAATACATTCTCGGAAGATATTAATGCAGCACAAGGTGGTTCAGTATTACTGACCATTGTGGAACTACTGGAAGCATGATTTAAAGCATCTTTTTCAGCCTCAATCCTCTGGGCTTGATTCTCTTCAGTGAATCTGAAGGCTCCATACAATGTTGACAGAGTATGGGAGTGCAAGGTTTTACATTGTCTCAAGACCAGAATCATGTGAGACCATTTAGTGGGAAGAATATCACAAAATTTCTCCAAAAGTATATCCTTGTCTTTCTCAACCCCCAGTCCTCTAAACTGGTTTATAATGCTCATAAATCTGGTGTAAGTACCAGTTAGAGACTCATTGGGGAAAGCAAAAAATGACTCGTACTTTTTATTTAGGGAGACCTTTCTGGTAACAACAGTGTCATCACCTCCTTCATGCTGGTTCACTAGTTCATCCCACATGGTTTTAGCACTGGGATAGATAACTAGTGTGGGAATTAGGGTTTCTGGAACTGCCCCGAGGATCATGTTTTTAAGGATGGTATCAAGATCTACCAATCTCCTCTCCTCTTCGGACAAGTGTTCCTCCCTCTTTTCTCTTCCACTTCTTGATCCAGTTGGGTCAAGGAGTGCATTGATAGGAAGTCTAGGCACATAGGGTCCTTCATTTAAAATTTTAATCATATTCCTTTCAATACCAGTAACATGTAATATCATCCTAGCTTTCCACGTACCAAATTCATCACTGCTCCCATTGAATTTAGAAACAGGATTATTCGAGTAGTGCACATGCACATATGGAGAAGCAGGAGGAGGAGGAGGTGGAGGATTATTATTGAGAACGGGTGGTGGTTCATTAAAATTAGGTTCAGGAGTTTCTTGTGTATTTTCTGGGATGGCTATCGTGAAACAGATCTAGGCAAGTATATTAGCCTTCCGCTCTGATACCAATTGTAAAGTCCCTCACACGATGGTTTAACCCACGAGTGTAAAATAACAAGTCAAGTATGCACTAGATTGGACTAGTATTACTTTAAATATAAATGCAAGAATATAAATAAAGTAATAAAGACTTAAAGCAATATTTAAACAAGTAAATAAATGGTGGAACACAAATGTAATTTTCAAGTGTATTTTATTATTGAGAACGGGTGGTGGTTCATTAAAATTAGGTTCAGGAGTTTCTTGTGTATTTTCTGGGATGGCTATCGTGAAACAGATCTAGGCAAGTATATTAGCCTTCCGCTCTGATACCAATTGTAAAGTCCCTCACACGATGGTTTAACCCACGAGTGTAAAATAACAAGTCAAGTATGCACTAGATTGGACTAGTATTACTTTAAATATAAATGCAAGAATATAAATAAAGTAATAAAGACTTAAAGCAATATTTAAACAAGTAAATAAATGGTGGAACACAAATGTAATTTTCAAGTGTATTTTATTTATTGATGTTAAACAAAATACAAGATTGTCGCGGAACCTAGATATTACAAGTATGTAACTATCTAAACAATCTTTGAATTACAAGTGATCTATACTTGCTAAATAATCTCCTTGGATCGATATACTTAAAGTTGTGAAGTATAACTATTATGATCGAGAGTATTTTAGCAAGTTCACCAAATTGCAAAAAAGTAATTTGTACGAGGTATGTGACTTGGTATTTATAGGCAAATAAATTCAACAGTGAATTTATTATGCCGTACAAATATGGTTGCATGCATTTAAGGAAGTAACTTTAATTCCTTAAATGCATTGGTTAAAGTACAAGGATAAAGTCATGTTGATGTGACTTGTCATCCTTTTAACCAACCACCTTTACAAACGTATTGTACTTGTATCAATAGACAAATGGATTGTCCGTGTAAAAGTGTGTAAAGGCAAAAGTCAATTCCTCGTAATCAGTGTTCAGACTTGTAAGGTCTAGAACACTGATAAGGCTCCAGTCAGGAGACCTGGTAAGACTGTTAGTGGGCTCCACCGCTTGTCAGTCTTCTTTCTTCAAACTTCAGTCTTTGACTTCAGTGAGAATGTCTTTAGTAGAAACGATCTTGACTGGAGTGAAGTCCAGTGAGCTAATCTGGTGGAATCCAGATTCCTGTACAAGTAAACAGCTCACTGGTCTTCTATTATTTCTGGACAAATCTTCAGTGCCACTCCAGTCTTCAAGTCTGGAGTGGGTCCAGTAAATCTGGACCTAACAGAAAATATGAATCAGTTTTATGCATTGAGGCTCCTAGCCCTACAATTCAAGAAGTCAGTAATGAAATTGTTTCTATCGAAAAACCAAGTTCTCCAAAGCCTTTTCAGCTTAAGCCTTACATTCCATCTTCCATTTTGGAAAAACAAATTGTTGTTTTAAAAGGAACCTTGGAACAAAAACAAAAGGTCATTGATCACCTCAAAAGTAATAGTCAAAATCCCAAGAGTGTTCAGAAACCATTTATCCCAAGGACTCCGGCTCCTACAAAGGTTTGTAATACCTCGACTCAGACTGACTTACCCTCTGTTGAGAAGGATTTGCATGACAAATGTAAAGATCACTCAATTGCTTTGTATGAGAAATTGTCTAAAGTCAGAAATGAATTGCAAACAAAAACTACGATTTTCAAAACCAAAGAATTGAAAATGTTCAAAATTGCTCAAACTCTGTATATTGAAAATCAATTTCCGAGAGAAGAGGTAAAGAGATTCAAAACCATGGCATGTGCTAAAAACAAATGTTGTGATTGTAATATATGTGACCCACCCTCTGAGGATGATGATAAGGCCACAAATTCTGAACCTAAACCCTCAAAACCCAAAGTTTCTTTTTCACCAAACTCCTTCTACACAAAATCTCAACAATCCACCAAATATACCAAATACTCTTCTCCTAAAACCCCATCAGCTTCACAACCCAATAAAACACCTCAACAAAAGAAACCTCAACCTAACACACCTTCACCTAAAACTCCCCAACCTAAAACACCTTCACCTAAAACTACCCAAACTAAAACACCTTCACCTAAAAATCCCCAACCTAAAACACCTTCACCTAAAACTACCCAAACTAAAACACCTTCACCTAAAAATACCCAAACTAAAACACCTTTACCTAAAAATCCTCAACCTAAATCAACTCAACCTAAAGCACCAACACCAAAGCCACACACCCCATCCACTTTTTATCCATCACAAAAGAAGCCACACACCATCAACAACAACATTTGCCAAGCTTACAAAGATCAGACAACTGGAACATATCTCTTTAAAGACAAATATGGATGGTTTGCTCACAGTCCACCAAAATCCTCCACATCCAATTCTCCCAACACAAACACACTCCCAAAATCCACTAGGCCACCAACTTATTACTCGTCACCTAGAAGTACACCAAGAGTGAAAATTGATTTACAAGATTTAACTAATAAACAAGGTTCTTCTGCTCCAGGTGACAAGCGCTTAAAAAGAGGAAATTTTTGGAGTTCAAGAAAACATTTTAATTCTCCTAGTGTTAAGAAGAATGATATCAAATCTGTTGTTGTTAGTCAAAAATGGGTTCTGAAAACGTGTATTGATTCTAAAACTAGTACTAATCCTGTCTGTAAGCCTACGGGCAAATCTTTTGTTTCTAAACCTTAAATACCTTGTTCTGTTTTAGGTTAATGTACTTTGTTTGTGTGTTTTCATCTTTTGTGTGTGATTTTATTTTATATTTTGTGTGCGATTGTTTGCTTGCTTTAGTTTTATTTACTCTTGTGCATGCTTTATTGTGCTCTCTAACATCCAAGGACCCATCCTCAAGTGGGTACCTAAAATAATTTCATTATGTATGATTATAGGAAGTTATGGTTTGTATTTGGTTTATGGACTCCGGTTGTTCTAAACACATGACCGGAGATTTGTCCCTTCTAAGGAATTTTGTTCAATGCTTCATGGGGACAGTTTGCTTTGGTAATGATCAACTAGCTCCAATCTTAGGCTATGGAGACATTGTACAAAATGGCATTACCATTAAGAAGGTCTACTATGTTGAAGGTCTTGGCCACAATCTCTTTAGTGTTGGCCAATTCTGTGATAATGATCTTCAAGTTCTTTTCCGTCGCCATTCAGTTCAAGTTCAAACTGAAGAGGGTAAGGATGTTCTGACAGGATCTAGGGATAACAACCTATTCCAGATTAATCTTTTCGATATTCAACCTCCTTCTTCCTCCATTTGTCTTCTTGCTAAAGCAACTGCTCAAAACTCTTGGTTATGGCATCGTCGTGTCCCACCTCAATTTCCCAACAATTAATGAACTTGTTAACAAAAGCTTCGTGGAAGGATTACCTACGTATAAGTATGAGAGTGATCACATGTGCCCATCTTGTGAAGTCGGAAAGCTGAAAAGAGCATCCCATAAGTCTAAAACCACTCATAGCTTTGAAGATTCTCTTCATCTTATACACATGGACTTATGTGGCCCTATGAGAGTTCAAAGCACAAATGGCAAGAAGTACATTCTAGTCATTGTTGATGACTACTCTCGATACACATGGGTTTTCTTTCTTCGATCCAAAGAAGACACAACTCAAACAGTTATCGAGTTCATCCAACAAACTCAAGTGAATCTCCAAAAATCCGTTCGGATTATTCGCTCTGACAATGGGACTGAATTCAAGAACTCGCAATTTGATGCTTTCTGCAAATCCCATGGTATAACACATCAGTTCTCAGCAGCTCTAATTCCTCAGCAAAATGGTGTCGTGGAACGAAGGAACAGAACGTTAGTTGAAGCTGCCAGAACGATGCTTGCATATTCAAAACTTCCACCCTCTTTATGGGCTGAAGCAATTTCCACGGCTTGTTTCACTCAGAATCGTTCCATCATTAACAAGCGATTTGATAAAACACCATATGAGGTCATCAACAAACGCATCCCCAATATAAATTACTTTCACATATTTGGGTGTACATGCTATGTGCTTAATGATCATGATAACTTGAGAAAATTTGATCCTAAAGGTGATGAAGGTGTCTTTGTTGGCTACTCCAAAGAGTCTATTGCTTATCGTGTATATAATCGAGAACAAAGAAGATCACTGAGAGCATGAATGTTTGGTTCGATGAACTCTCAGGAATGCTGTATGAGAAAAACTCTACTACTCCAAAACCCAATATCTCACCAACTTCCGCAACAACGAATAACATCTCACCATCTTCCGCACAGACCAAGAAGTTCATACATCACTTTCCATATCCTGCTCCTTCTCCAAATGAACTTGATCTTCTCTTCGACACCTTCTATGAAAACAAATTACTCAAATCGACTTTGCCATCTCCAGATGTTGCTCAAAATGATGTATCTATCTCTCCACAAACCAATACAACAAGCTCTGAAGCTCCCTCTGACACTTCAACAAATGTTGATTCTCCTTCTGTTAACACTCTTTCTCATGTCTCTTCTGAAAGCACACCAAGTGTTGATTCTGCACCAACAGATGGTTTTACACCATAAAACACCACTTCTCCTGACACTTCTACATGTTCAAACTCAGAATTATCTCCTAATCAAACCCACCTATTCCTGCATCTTCACCTCCACCAATAACTCATATCACTCAGCAAACTAATCCTGATCAGAATCCTGAGGTCTACTTTGATGCACCACAAGAATTAATTGAACCTTCATTTGAAAGGGTTCAACAGTTTCCTCGATCACTTTTGTAGATCCCACCTTAAACCATGAACCTGTTGCCACTTTACCTCATTCTGGCAGGTGGTCTCGTTCTATGTTGCCTCATCCCTCGTCACAAATCATAGGGGATCCGGAAGCTTCAATGAAGGCCAGAGCCGCCTCTGCTAATGAATGTCTATTTGTTAATTTTCTAAGTGAAGTTGAACCTACCTCAGTTTCGGCTGCACTAAAAGATTCGGATTCGGTAAAGGCCATGCAGGAAGAAATTTCTCAGTTTGAGTGTCTAAAAGATTGGAAATTGGTTCCAAACCCTTACTCCAACAAGAAGCCAATCCCTACCAAATGGATTTTCAAAAATAAGAAAGATGAAAATGGGATTGTGGTTCGAAACAAAGCACGTCTTGTTGCAAAGGGTTACTCACAGCAAGAGGGTGTTGATTACGATGAAACTTTTGCTCCTGTTGCCAGGATTGAAGCAATTCATATCTTTCTTGCTTATGCTGGTTTCAAGAACTTTACCGTCTATCAGATGGATGTTAAGACTGTTTTCCTCAATGGAGTTCTTAAGGAAGAAGTGTATGTTGAGCAAACAGAAGGGTTTGTGGATTCAAAAAGGCCTCACCATGTTTACAGGTTAGATAAAGCTTTGTATGGTTTGAAACAAGCTCCTCGTGCATGGTATGACGCTCTCACTGCTTATTTACTTAAACATGGGTTCAGCAAAGGTACCATTGATACTACCCTTTTATCAACAGACAAGGAAAATACATCATTCTAATTCAAATATATGTTGACGACATCATATTTGGCTCTACCAATCCTAAATACTGTCGAAAATTCTCTGACTTAATGGTTAAAAACTTTGAGATGAGCATGATGGGTGAACTAAATTTCTTTCTTGGTCTACAAGTTAAACAACTATCTACTGGTATTTTTATTTGTCAAAATAAATATATCATTGATATGTTAAAGAAATTTGAAATGCAAAACTGCCAACCAATTGGCACACCCATGGAAGCTCGAACTAAAATTCATGCTGATTTAAATGGAAAACCTTTTAACCAAAAGTTATATTACAGTATGATAGGTTCTCTAATGTATCTTACTGCTAGTAGACCAGATATCATGTTTGCCACATGTATGTGTGCTAGATTCTAAGCAAACCCCATGGAAAGCCACTATCAGGCTGGTAAAAGAATCTTTTGATATCTTAAGGGTACTGTAAATCTTGGTTTATGGTATCCAAGAGATACCGGTTTCGAACTAACTGCCTTCTCAGATGCAGACCATGCAAGTTGCAAACTTGACCGCAAAAGCACTTCTGGGAGTGTCCAATTTCTTGGAGATAAGCTAGTCAGTTGGTCATCAAAGAAACAAAACTGTGTTTCTACATCCACAGCAGAGGCTGAATATGTTGATGTTGCCAGCTGCTGTTCTCAAGTCTTGTGGATGAAAACACAACTTTCTGACTATGGCTTCAAGTATGACAGAATCCCAATTTACTGTGATTCAAAAAGTGCAATTGCAATTTCTGTTAATCCGGTCCAGCACACAAAAACAAAGCACATCGATGTCAGGTACCACTTTCTCAAAGATCATGTCGAAAAAGGTAACATCGAGTTGTACTTTGTATCTACAGATTACCAACTTACTGATCTTTTCACCAAACCCCTTGATGAACAACGATTCAACTTCCTAAAAACAAAATTAGGAATGTTGGACCTTCAGACTTAACCAATTTTATTCAATTGCTTTCTTTGTTTTCTTTTCTATACTGCAATCATTGATGTATTATTTACATTTTATCTTATACATGCAATGTTTGAGGGGGATAATGAGAGATTGCATGTTCCGAGGGGGAGTGTGTAAATATATGCTATTTTCGAGGGGGAGTTTTACAATTTATGCATGCTTGTGTGTTTGTTTCTTATTTTTCTCTATGTGTTTGTGTGTTTGTTTCTTGCCTTGCCTTATTGAAAAACAAAATACAAAATTTGAAAAACAATTTAAAATCCAAAAAGATTTTATGTTTATTTTTTTTATTTTGTTTTATTTTTATTTTTATTTTAATTTTTAATTTTTTAATTTTAATTTTAATTTTATTTTATTTTTAGTTTTATTTTCATTTGATTTTTCAATCTTTTAATCTTCTTTTAATTTCAATCATGGGCTGTTTTTAATTGATCTGCTTAGTTAGATAATGTCTTAAGCCCATTTTCCTTAAATTTTAAATGTCCATTTATTCAGACCCACCTTCAACATCTCGGCCCATTCCTTCGAATCAAGCCCAGTATCAAAACCGGGTTGACACGCGGGTCAACTTGACCCGGCTTGTATCCGGACCCTATTTAAGGTGTCACCCGGCGGGAAAATCATTTACTTCACCCATTTTTAAATTCGTTTCTCTCTCTTACTTTCCTCTTTCCCAAAATTCAAAACTCTATCAATCATTTTCCGATCAATCACCGCCGGATCTTCCCAAAAATCAATCTAAATCTATTCTCCTTTAATAATAAATCAACGTTTCAGTGTTATCTTGCATTTATCTTGATCATTTCATCCATTCCATCTCAGATTAAAGGTAATATCTCATTTTACTTGTTGCGCACCAAGTGTTTGATAAAATTCCTAAATGAACTTGATCTTCATATTTGAATGATTTATGTGTTTAGATGCCATGTTTTTAGGGTCTTATCTTACATTGTATGTGTTAATTTGCCTTGTATTTGATCCGCAATTGCTTGATTTTGAGTTTTTACGTTTTCTGGGCACGAAACCCTTCGTATTTTCCATTTTTGCCCTTGAATTTTTGAAGATCTGGGCTCGATCCGAAATTGTTCATCATTTTTTCCTGTTAAAATCTTCAAATCTTCAAACGATCCGGATTTCTTCATAAATCTACCCAGATCTTCATAATTGCCCAGGTTTGTCTCAAAATAGACCAAGTCCTCGATCCGAGTTTGTACAAACTCGGATCCAATAAACTATAAATAAATAAATAAACAAATTAATCAATTTGATTATCCTTTTAATCCGTATTTCACATTCTCAAATCATCTTTTCTTCAAATTGTTACAAGTCATCGATCCGAGTTTGTCACAAAATGATCCGAGAATACTCATTCTCGTATCCTAAATTCTTTCAACAATAAAATTTCAAAGTTTCGATCCGAGTTTGTACATTTTTGGATCTCATTTCCAAAACTTTAATATATTTCTAAGTATTCAATCCGAGAATCTCATTCTCGGATCATTCAAATTGATTAAAATAGAAAAATGATGTGACACGAAGTATTCGATCCGAGATTCAACATTCTCGGATCTTCCATGTCAATCTTACATGATCCATTGTTGTCCCTTCTATAAATATTCACTGTTCACTTTTTGATCCACATATATACATTTGCGGCTCCTGTTTATGCTAATGTCAAGTTGTGTGCAAAATTTTTCTAAGACTTCGATCCGCATTTGTCTTTTGCGGATCACTTTTATACACATATGTAAAAGTTGTGGATCCGTATTTCTACATTTGTGGATCACGTTCATACCTGTCACTTTACTGTGTCAAAATTAGTTTAAGTCATTGATCCGCATTTGTCATTTGCGGATCCTTTTATTTTTTCAAAACCTGCATACCTTCAAATTTTTCAAAGTCTTTGATCCGAATTTCTCCTAACTCGATCCGAGAATGTACATTCTCGGATCCAACACTTAAGAAATATTTGTTCAAAATTTTCCAATCATTAATTAATGTTTCTTTTGTGTCTATTAATTCTATGGTTCAATTGTCTTGGCCTCTGACATCCAGTTTCTCTGAGATGCAAGGTATCGAACGCCTTGATGTACTACCTTTGTAGTCTCTTGGAAAAGGTTTATCAGAAATCTTAAAATTGTTTCTATAAATGAAAACTTTTCATGTCTTTCATTCTCCTGCATTTGTTTTCCCTGAAAAGCAAGGTATCGAACGCCTTGATGTACTACCTTTGTAGTCTCTTGGAAAAGGTTTATCAGAAATCTTAAAATTGTTTCTATAAATGAAAACTTTTCATGTCTTTCATTCTCCTGCATTTGTTTTCCCTGAAAAGCAAGGTATTGAACGCCTTGATGTACTACCTTTGTAGTCTCTTGGAAAAGGTTTATCAGAAATCTTAAAATTGTTTCTATAAATGAAAACTTTTCATGTCTTTCATTCTCCTGCATTTGTTTTCCCTGAAAAGCAAGGTATTGAACGCCTTGATGTACTACCTTTGCATCTCTTGTGAAAAATTTGTAAGAGTTTGTTTGATGTGACCTTTAATGCCTGTTAATTCATGCAACCATTAATCTCGTATTCACAATTACTTTTCAGATCATTTTTCCCTATGGCATCTCCTTTTAAAACAGGTAGTACCACCAACATGACCAACAACAAATGATATACGACAAATTCTCCTCTGCTTATCCGATTATTTCCGAAATTCTTCTTCATCACCCTTTAACACCCGTTCTCACAAACGTCTACGATATTCCTGAACAATATGTGTATCACCTATGGTCGACTCTCAAATTCATTCCTGCCAAAAACAATCAACCCGAATATTTCATATACTCTATCACCATCAACAAACCAAAAATTCATTCACAGGTTCGATCTTGATGACTTCCGTATAATTCTGGAATTCCCAGCAGCAGATTCAAGAGAAGGGATGACTGAGTTTGTTGTGCCACCCAGCTTTGATGTAATGCTCAGAGCTGTGCTTGCCTTAGGCTATGAAGGAGAATGCCAGTACATCAGAGATTTCAAGAAAAGTAATTTGGCAAGGCTGTGGTACACTTTATACTCCATCATACAAGGATGTTTGGCACCCACCATTACTGGTCATGATGGGATGACCACATACTCACTGTCATACTTCTATGGTATTGCCTTTGATCAACATTTTGATTATGCAAAGATTACTTGGGATCAATTGAAGCATACCATGCAGAGCAAGAAGAAGAAAAATATGAAGTACATTCCATTCCTTCGCTTCTTCTCTGGCTTAATCTCTTATGCCATGGACACAAACAAGAACATTCCTCGCTTGCCAGATATGATCTCAGTACATATTGAAGCAATGACATACCTCAAAGGATCTGCTGGAAGCAATATGGCTCCAATACCACTTTCAGATGCTTTATTAAGCTATGTGTCTAGGGATAACCCCCATTATAAAAGCTACTGTGAGAGTTTAGGGTTGCCTATGGAGCCTGAAAACCGACAGGTTCCTGCCGCTGGCACTCATAGGGACACTAGTGAGGGTCCGAGTCATAAAAGAAAAGGAGGGGAAATAGGAGGGGGTCCCCTAGACCAATGAAGATTCGTTTGAAAGCTTCTAAGTCTAAATATTTCATTACTGTTAAAGATCAAGAAGCATCAGTAGATCTACCACAAGACGTACCTCAATCTTCTTCCATCTCAAGAGGTCATAAGAAATCTATGGCTCGCAGACCTTGTAACATCCCAAACATTTTATGTCGACCATTGACCACGTCGTTAGTCAACGTTAGCCTTCCGTTGGATTTATACGTCTTATTAATAAATATGTTATGCGATAATGACTACGGTCGTTATATATGATTAATGTGTCTACGTATTAATGATTAAATTCATTAAATATGTTCAAGTAATGAAAATATTGAAGAATGATGATTAATAAAGTTAAAAGTGTTTCCGATAGGATTTGTGAGTCGTTAAGTGTTCCTGTATGCGTTAAACGAGCAATTAGGTCATGAAACGAATTATAAGAAAGTGCAACGGCTTAAGGGGCCTAATTTGAAAGATGGTACAACAGGGATTTAAGATAGGAACGTGAGTTATAGCCTCACAATCTGATTTTAACCTCAAAGCAGCCCCCTTCCCTCTCTCAAAGCTATTCTCTCCAAGATCTATTCGTTTCGTGGTGTTTCGAGCAAGATTTGATTAAGATCTTTCATCCTTTTGATCATCTACAGGTAAGATAAGTGATAATCCTTTGATTTTGTGATCTTGTGAGTCTTATATGTGAATCCGATCCAGGCCATGGGGTTTGGGTTGGGTTATATTGCAAAACGTTTACCGATTTCTTGTTATTCGGGTGATCAATCAAGTGATTTATGTTTGTAATGGATCAAGGAATCAATTGATGGTTTGAAGTTATCAATTGTGTCTTAAAAGAGGTCAATTTGATGTCTCCAGGTCGGGGTTAGGGTTTGAGATCGAATGGGAATCGTTTAAAGTAGTTCAAAAATCTGATTTGCTGAACAAGCCCCGATATGCGGCGCATGGGATTTCCATGCGGCGCATGGATGGCTCTGGAACAATCTGACTTGGTTTATGCGGCGCATGGAGGATCCATGCGGCGCATATTCAGGTCTGGCAGTCGTATAGGCTTGTTTTCATGCTCGTTTGACCCAGACCTTATGCTTAGGCTACCTTATGTTATAGGGAACTTAGAGAGGTCTTTTGAAGCCACGTTTATGTTACCTATTGGTTATATGTTGCTATGGAAGTCGGAAACACAAACAAGACAAATTAACCTTGCGTATTTCTCGTTGTGCTCGTCATGAGGTAAGATACACTACTTTGACACGCTGAGGGTTCAACAAAAACATGGTTTTCATATAATAACTTCCCAAATGATATCTTGATTTCTTATGGGTATTTGGGGTTACACGGGAGGTGATATGGGCTATGTAAAGGACTATTGAGACCTGAAATGTTGTCCCAATGATATGAGATGTAATGATATGTTATGAAATGTTATGTAGTGTCATAAGATGTGTTAGGTCCAGATTTACTGGACTCGCTCCAGACTCGACTACTGGAGCCTTACTGAAGATCTGTCCAGAAACGTGTTCTACTGGACCTACTCCAGACCTGGAATCTAGAGTCCCTCTGAAAATTTGTCCAGAAATAATGGAAGATCAGTGAGCAAATACTTTTATAGGAAATCTGGAGTATTCTCCAGATTAGCTCACTGGACTTCACCCCAGTCCAGATCTATTCTACTGAAGACGTTCTCACTGAAGTCAAAGACTGAAGTCAGAATAAAGAAGACTGACAAATGGCGGAGTCCACTGGAAGTCTTACCAGATCTGCACACTGGAGGATTGTCAGTGTTCTAGACTTACAAGTCTGAACACTGATATCGAGGAATTGACTTTTGCCTTTACACACTTTCCAAAGGACATTCCACTTTTTCTTTACCAAAGTTCATACGTGTGTAAAGGTGGTTGGTTAAAAGGATAATAAGTCATTTGATGTGACTTTATCCTTGTACCTTAACCAATGCATTTAATGTTCTTGTCGGATCATTAAATGCATGCAACCATATTTGTACGGCACAAAATTCACTGGTTAATTTTGTTGCCTATAAATACAAAGTCATTTCTTTGAGAAAATTACTTTAAAATCATACATTTAGCATTAGAGTGAATTTGTCTAAATACTCTCGATCTTAAACAAGGATACTTCACAACTTTAAGTATCTCGATCCAAAAGAGTTATTTGACAAATATAGATCATTTGTAATTCATAGGTTGTTAGGATACATACTTATTTGTATTATCTTGATTCCGCACAACCTTGTAGTTTATTTAACATCATAAATAAAATACACCTTGAAAAATACATAATGTTCCACTTTACTTGTTTATTGCTTTAAGTCTTGTATTACTTTCTTTATATATTCTTGCATTTATTTACAAGTAATACTAGTCCATTCTAGTGATTATTAGACTTGTTGTATTTTACACTTCTGGGTTAACCATCGTATTTGGGACCTCACAATTGGTATCAGAGCAGAAGGCTAATCATTGCCTAGATCTGCTTCTTTGATGGCCACCCCAGAAAATACGCAAGGAAGTTTTAATTTTGGTCCCGATCCTAATGTTAATGTTAATGATCAAAATAATGAACCATCTATTGTTAATAACACTAATCCACCACCTCCTCCTCCTACTCCTGCTTCTCCACACGTGCATGTGCACTATTCAAATAATCCTGTTGCTAAATTCAGTGGGAACAGTGATGAGTTTGGTACGTAGAAGGCTAGGATGGTATTGCATGTTACTGGTATTGAGAGGAATATGATGAAAATCTTAAATGAAGGTCCTTATGTCCCTACATCACCTCTCAATGCTCTTCTAGATCCTACTGGTTCTAGAAGAGGTCGGGAAAAGAGGGAGGAACATTGGTCTAAAGAGGAGAGGAGATTGGTGAATCTAGACACCCTTCTCAAAAACATGATCCTCGGGGCCGTTCCAGAAACCCTAATTCCCACATTAGTTCTTTTTCCTAGTGCTAAAACCGTGTGGGATGAACTTTTAAACCAGCATGAAGGAGGAGATGACAACATTGTCACCAGAAAGGTCTCCTTAAACAAGAGGTTTGAGTCATTTTTTGCTCAACCTAATGAGTCTCTCACTAGTACTTACACCAGATTTATGAGTATCATAAACCAGTTGAGAGGTCTCGGGGTTGAAAAGGACAAGGATATACTTCTGGAGAAATTTTGTGATATTCTGCCCACCAAATGGTCTCACATGATCCTGGTCTTACGACAAGGTAAAACTCTGCACAGACATACCCTCTCAACTCTTTATGGAGCTTTCAGGTACACTGAAGAAAATCAAGCTCAGAGAGTGGTGGCAGAACAAGATGCTTATAACCATGCCTCCAGTAGTCCTAATGTGGTTAGTCATACTGAACCACAAAGGACAACACTGATATCTTCTAAGAATGTATTTTCTATGAAGAAGATGGTGTCTGAACTCATGGATTTTGGAGAGTCCAGTCAAATCTCTCCAGACTGTTGTGATGAAACTGATGATGATGACCTTGTTGCAATGATTGCTAAAACGTTTAACCGTTTTAAAGCAAGAGCAAATAGGCCATCTGGACAATTTGCATCTAGTTCTTCAACTGATAAGACCAATTTGACATGCTTTAAGTGTGGCAAAAAGGGTCATTTCATGAAAGATTGCAAGTCCAGCCAGTTTGTATCCAAGCCTGGTCCATTTTCTTCAAATAATAAGCCTGATGATAGCTATAAATTGAAATATAAAAAGCTTAAGGCCCAGATTGCTCTCATGGCACAACAAATGGAAAACAATAATAAGTGCATGATCGCAACAACTGAAGAGAAATGGGTTCCTTCTGATGATTCATCTGCTGATGAAGAAGAAGAAAGAGATTGCTGCTACATGGCTCTGGCGGACGATGAGCACCTGGTGAAGGAAGATGTCACATCTGGACGACGGGTGGACATTGTTATCAAAAAAGTTAGTGATTATGATACTGCAACTGACCAAGAATTAAAACTTGACATAGCTGAAGCTCTTAATTCTGATTTAATATTTGTTGAAATTGTTAGATCTGACTGTGTAAATGGTCTAGAAACAGATTTTTCTGAAATAACTGTTTTAAAATCAAAATTGAAAGAATTTCAAGACATTGAACTGGCATTTCAAGCCCAGGTTCTGGTAACTGAACAATTGATTCAAGAAAAACAAGATCTTGAAGTCATTTTAGAGAAAGAAAAACTGGTGACTAAATCATGGCTAGAAACCAGAAAGCCATATGATGCTGGAGTAAATCAATTTCCTGCTCAAAAACGTGCATATTTAGATGGAAATACTCATGTAGCATCATTAATACCAGTAATCGATCGATTACCAGAGGGGTTCAGGCCCACCACTGTTTATGATGAGCCTGTAACTCCCAAGGCCAATATTTTCCCAGTTCAATCCCCAGAGGTTAAGACTGGAGCATTCCAGATGACTGCTCCAGTTAAAGAGGTTTATCGGAATAAACCTTTGCCTCAGACCAATCCCCTACCTAAGCCTAGAACTGGAAAGGCTAAGGTATCATCTGATGAAAATGTTTTGTCAAGGTTAGAAAGCCAGATTAAACTACTGACTCGTCAATTTCAAAGTTTTAATGCAAGATTAAACTTTATTGAGGGTACTTCATCTGGCCCTAGACAAAATACAAAACCTTTTGCAAAGAAAGTTAAATCTATTTCTCCAGTTGAGAAAAAGAAAAAGGTTTCAAAACTATCAACTCCAGTGGTCTTTTCATCTAAGACCACTGTTGAAGAAAGTGAACTAAACCAGATTGCCCCAGGGACCTATAAGGGAGGGTCCAATGAACCCATCAGTCGATGGGTTCCCAAATCTAACTGATAATATCTGGTGGATGTGCAGGGCAATCGAAAGAAATATATCTGGCATCTTGACAGTGCAGCTGGCAGGACGATGACCGGATGTATGACCCTGCTAGAGGAGTTCACCATTTCTGATGGACCCCCCATTATTTTTGGAAATGATGGTTGTGGAAAGACTGAGGGATACGGTGTTCTGAACAATGGACAAGTCAAGTTCAGACGTGTTGCATTTGTGAATGGTTTGAAATATAACCTGATCAGTGTAAGCCAACTGTGTGATGATGGCTATCAAGTTTTATTCAATATTGCTCAGGGTATCGTATTCAACAAGGACTGGAAGGTAGTGTTGATTGCTCCCAGAAAAGGGAATGTGTACGTGATGGATATGGAAAGCTCTCCTTCAGAGCAGTGTTTCTATACTCAAGCTGATGAAGACACAAACTGGTTATGGCACAAAAGGTTATCCCATTTAAATTTCAAGAATATTAATAAGTTGTCCAGAAAACAACTTGCAGATGGGATACCTTCAGTTTCCTTAAAAAAGGAAAGGCCATGTCCAGGATGTGAGATGGGTAAGCAAAAACGTGCCAGTTTCAAGACCAGACAGAATTTCAGCATATCTGAACCTCTTCATATGCTTCATATGGACCTCTTTGGTCCAGTGAATGTTCAGACTCGTGCTGGTAAAAGATACACCATGGTAATAATAGATGAATTTTTCCAGATATTGTTGGGTTATCTTTCTCAGGTCTAAAAGTGAAGCTGCTGCTGAAATCATCAGTCTTATCAAGCAAATTGAGCTCAAGTACAGTCGAAAGGTGTGTCAGTTAAGAAGTGACAATGGAACAGAATTCCAGAATGCAACTCTGGAGTCATTCTGTACTGACACTGGCATCTCCCAGAATTTTCATCAGCCCGCTCTCCAGAACAGAATGGAGTTGTGGAAAGGAAGAATCGAATGCTGATAGAAGCTGCCAGGAGTATGCTTGCTGAATCTGGTCTGTCTACCAGTTTTTGGGCTGAAGCAATTGCTACTGCTTGCCACACCCAGAACCGGTCAGTGTATGTGAAGCGGCACAAAAAGACAGCCTACGAAGTCTTAAGAAATAGAAAACCAAATATTGGTTATTTTCTCGTTTTTGGATGTCCAGTTTACATCCTGAACGACTCCAGTCAGTTAGGAAAATTCGATGCCAAAGCTGATGAAGGGTATTTCTTAGGCTATTCAGCCATTCGCAAGGCCTTCAGAGTCTATAACAAGAGACTGGAGAAGGTCCATGAGTCAATTCATGTCACATTTGATGAATCAAATGCTGCAATTAACAAGAAGCCAGCCCTTGACACTCCCCCAGTAACTCCAATTGTCTTCTGTGAATCTGATCCTATCAACTACAATAAAGAAGATTCAGAAGACACAGTTTCCAGTCATCCTGATCTGGAACCTGTTCAGAAAAAGAAACGCTCCAGTGGTACTCCATTCTATCCTTCTATTATTTTCAAACTACCCTCTGAAATTAATATTGGATCAGATGTTCGTACTACTCCCTCAGTATCAGTGTCAGTTGAGAATATACCAGAAATGTCTTCTTATGAAGAATTCCAAACTGAACCAGTACTTCAAGAAATGCCTTCAAATGAAGAATTTCATGATGCAAATCGTGATTTAAATGACTCAGATGAAGATGTTGAAGTCGTCTGGCAAGATCCTCCTCCTGAAGCAACTCTAGAGGAGACTCAACTGAATTCTTGCACTGATATTGTTGTCAGTAACAATCCTGGTCAGTACTCCAGATGGACAAAAGATCATCCTATTGATCAGATCATAGGTGACTCCAGTAGAGGAGTTCAGACCAGAAGAGCCTCCAGTAATCAATGCTTATATGTTAGTTTTTTTATCATTGATGGAACCAAAGAAGATTGACGAGGCTATGGAAGATCCAATCTGGGTGACTTCTATGCAAGAAGAGCTTCACCAGTTTGAAAGGAACAATGTCTGGTATCTGGTTCCTTTCCCAGTTGGAAAGAAAGAACAAATTGGAACAAGATGGGTCTTCAGGAACAAGGTAGATGAAGATGGCCACGTAATCAGAAACAAGGCCAGACTGGTAGCACAAGGCTACTGCCAGTCAGATGTCGATTTTGATGAATCATTTGCTCCAGTGGCTAGACTTGAAGTGATAAGAATATTCTTAGCATTCGCTGCTTTTCATCAGTTCAAGGTCTACCAGATGGATGTAAAGAGTGCTTTCTTGAATGGAAAGCTTGACAAAGAAGTTTATGTCAGACAACCACCAGGTTTCGTTGATGAAAAGCATCCACATTGGGTATATCGTCTGGACAAAGCGCTTTATGGCCTCAGACAAGCCCCACGTGCCTGGTATGACACTCTGACTAAACATTTATTGAAAAATGGTTTCAAAAGAGGTGCAATTGACAATACCTTATTTATTCTTCATGAAAAAGGTAATCTGTTAATGGTACAAATTTATGTTGATGATATTATTTTTGGGTCTACTGATGAAAACATGTGCAAGAAATTTTCGAAAATAATGTCAACTGAATATGAAATGAGTTTAATGGGTGAATTAACATATTTTCTTGGACTCCAGATTAAACAAAACAAAGATGGCATTTTTATTAATCAGGAAAAATATGTTAGAGATCTTTTAAAGAAATATGATATAAACTCTTCACCATCTAAACCACTCCAATTTCTGCACCACTGACACTGGACTCAGATCCAGATGGAAAACCAGTGAACACCACTGTCTATAGAGGCATGGTTGGTTCACTGATGTATTTAACTGCCAGTAGACCAGATATTATGTTTTCAACATGTTTATGTGCCAGATATCAGTCTAATCCAAAGGAATCTCATATGCTTGCTGTAAAGCGCATGCTGAAGTACCTTAAAGGTGTCCCCAGTCTAGGTCTTTGGTATCCCAAAGGCTCAGGCATGGATCTAATGGGTTATTCAGATTCAGATCATGCAGGTTGTAAGATAGACAGGAAATCCACTACTGGCAGATGTCATTTCCTTGGTGGCAAACTGGTCAGCTGGACCAGTAAGAAGCAAACTTCAGTTTCATTGTCCACTGCTGAAGCTGAATACGTGTCTGCAGCGAGTTGTTGTGCTCAGATACTCTGGATGAAGAACCAGTTGCTTGATTATGGTATTAAGTACTCAAAGACCCCAATCTTTTGTGATAATACCAGTTCCATTGCTATCTCGAACAATCCAGTCATGCACTCCAAAACGAAGCACATTGATCTCAGGTATCATTTTATCCGTGATCATATTATGAAAAACAACATTGAACTCCATTTTATTCCCACTGACAAACAACTCGCTGACATTTTTACTAAACCTCTGGATGTCAAAACTTTTGAATATCTTGTTGGTGAGTTGGGAATGTTAAACCCTTAAATCTGGAACCTTGGTATTGAACGCCATTGTGTACTACTGAGGATCTTTGATTTAAAGATTTATAAATTTATGACTGCTCAGATATCGAACGCCATTGTGTACTACTGAGGATCTTTGATTTAAAGATTTATAAATTTATGACTGCTCAGATATCGAACGCCATTGTGTACTATCTTTGCATTAATAGATTTCTGGATCAACATTCCAGGGGGAAAGACTTGAAAGATATTTTTTGCTCTTAAAAAAGTTTTAAGTGTGGGGAATTTTTGTATTTGAAAATTTTACTGGACTTGAAAGATATTTTTGTTCTTAAAAATGTTTTAAGTTCAGGGGGAATTTATTAAATTATTTTCTCACTGGACAAATTCTTCAGAAAATATTACTGGTACTTTGTAAATATGTCCCTCTCACTGGTAATTTGACTTTTACTGGTACTTTGAAAATTTTACTGGTACTTTGAAAATTTTACTGGTACTTTGAAAATTTCACTGGTAATTGGACAGGTTGAAGTGCGTGTTTGAGGTGACTTTTATCTCCTTGTAAATGTGTCCCTCTCATTTTTCTGTATTAGTTGACGTGCATGTTTGAGGTTACCAGTCTCTTTCAAATGGTTTTCACTGGTACTTTACTGGAGTGTCCAGTCAACCTCCAGATGCACTGAAATGAGTCATAATATTTTTTAAAATTCTTGGTCATTGTGCGTGCCACGTAAGCAAACTTTTTAAAGATATTTATCTTATAATCCTACGTGGCATGTAAATTTTTCAACGTAATGATGGTATTTTTACCTTGGGAAGACAAAAAGTGCAACTTGATACTGTTTGTGGGCTGTAAACTGTCACACATTTATGTGTGATGTGATGTAATTAATGCGGATCTCAGAACCGATCAAAATTTTATTTGATAATTTCAAATAAACCGTTTGAGTTTCACATTCTCTCTCCTATATATACCCACTTTCACTTTCAATTGCATTTACTTCGAACATATTTACTCCCAAATCTTTCAAATTCCTTCATTTATTTCTTCATTTAATTTCCAATCATAATCATCTCTCATATTTACTCCATTTCCATTCAATTCTTCATCAAAACCCTAAATATTCAATTTCATCTTCATCTATTCATCATAAAATGGCACCAAGACAATCCAAATCGCCTAAAAATCTGCTCGCCGCTGAATATGCTCCGACTAAAAATGTTGAAAAGGCACCTCATATCACAGTAGAGGCAAAAGCTATAAGAATAAACATGAATAACTGGATGACCAGACTTTCACTTTCCAGTGTTCATAATGCCCAATCCGTTATTGGGAGATTAAATACATTTTTTCTCTCATGTCCATTATATGGTGCTTTGACCTTAAATCCAGGAAGGATGTACCATGACTATCTTTGTGAATTCTGGTACACTACACAATATGATGATGAAACTTCATCAATTACTTATTCTCTGAAGCAAGGTACCAGATCCTTAGGTTTCACTATTAGTTTACTCAGATCTGTTCTACAGTTGAATTATTTTGAACAAAATGAGTTGTCCATTGAACTTCCCTCTGGTATCAATACAAGGGAAGTGTGCAGACTGATCGGGCACACAGATATTGTGGATGAGCATGGCCAGCAATCCAGGAAGGGAACAATCTACATGAGCAATCTGACAGACTCATGGAGATTCTTCTTCACACATATCGTTGAATGTTTGGGAGGCAGTTCTGGAGGGTTGGACCAGATAAATCAAACTTATCTCCAGATTGCCTACTGCCTCTGGTTTGGACTCAGAGTGGATTTCGCTCAGATCCTGTTTGATGATCTGGTAGAGAGTCTTAGAGTGAAAGGTAGAAAAGCCTTTGTTCCGTATATCCGTTTTCTTTCACTGATGTTTAAAAGAGCTCTTGGAGACCAGTACGATTATGAAACTACTCACTTTTCTGTGAGTGAGTATATGAGGGATCTGACCAACCTAAGATCTCCACTGAATGAGGTAGATATTCCTCAGTTCATGCTCTCTTTTCAAAGGGAAGAAGTAGAAGTGGCTCCAGGTAGAGGTCAAGTTGGTGAAGGACCCTCTGGTGACCAAGATATACAAATTATAGAAGCTGTACAACCCATCAGATAAGTGGCTCCTAAAGGTCAACAACCAAATGTTGAGCCTTCCAGACGACCTAGATCAAACAGGCGTCTGATGAGAGCTGGAGTTCAGGTGAATCCAGAAAGACATCCTGGTGATGTAATGAACATTGATGGGTCTCCTATTTTTGAAGAGGAGAATGTTGAAAATATACAAGTTATTGAGCAGACAGAAAATGTTGTACAGACTGTCGTGCAAGAAGAAAATGTGGCTCAGGTTGTTGAGCAGGTAGAACAAATTGTTCAGGCTGATGAACAAGTATCTGGTGAGCAAGAGGCTCGAATCGATTTGAATGTTGAAGCAAGTGAACAGGCTGGTGAACTGGTTGGTGCTCAGGCTGGTGATATAACTGTTGGTGAAATGTTTTGGGATAAGGCTGATTCTCCCATGTCAGAAGATCAAAATTTTGATGTCAATATGAACTTTTTGGGTGAGGATGTTGTACAAGTTGAAAGTCTACCAGAAATGCCACCACCTCCACCAGAAACAAATATGCCGCCACCAGAATCAGAAATGCCACCACCCCCACCAGACTCAAACATGCCACCACCACCACCACCACCTTCAATTCCAGAAAATACTCAATACTTCACTCCTGCAACCATTCAAACTTCACAATCTCAACCTCCACCTCTTGAAACTCCAGTTAACTTATCTGAACAAGGTGCGCTGGACTCAACAGTTGTAACATCTGAAGTTGTAACTGAAGAGGTCTGGGCACAAGTACCATTAATGACCAGATTGACTTCTCATCTTGAACCTCCCAGTGGTCTCTCCACTTCGTCTTCAGCCGAGGTCCAAGGCCTTCTAAGTAAGGTGGCGGACCTGGAGAGATCACTTTAGAGTTCTTCACAGGTTATTTCTGACTTCAAATCTTTATTAACAAATAACCTTGCATCTGAGATGAATATATTTGCTGGAAATGAGAAGCTTGTTTTTGAGAAGCTTGATGAACTGGTACTGGCCACTAATAACAACACTGAAAACATCAAAGTGGCAGTCCAGGGATTGGAGACAAGGCTGGTGAATGCTGTTCAGACTGCAGTGAAAGGTGAACTTGTTCAACCACTGGCAGGTCTGAAGGATGAGGTTCAGAAGTTGGTTACTAGGGTTAGTTCATTGGAAAGCAGGCCCACACTTGATCAGGCTGCTGTTGTTAGCATGATTAGTGATGAATGCACAAAGAAGTTCAGAATTAGTATGTTGAAAGAAATATCTGAAGAAATTTCTGAGTCTGTTCTTCGAACTATTCAAGATGGGCTGTTACCCCAAGTGGAGAAGTTGATAGAAAAAGAATTGCCAAAGCACTTGCCTCAAGAAGTTGAAAATGTTAAAAAGGAAGTGCAGGCACTCAGAAAGAATGTGAATGATACAACTCCAGTGACTGGAAGAACTTTTGGTGCACTGGACACACACATGCTAGAACAATTATGGAATGATCTCAAGTCCAGAACTGGTGATCATTCCAAGGGGGAAAAGTCATCTGGTGTCCAAGAAGGGTTGATAGAAAAAGAATTGCCAAAGCACTTGCCTCAAGAAGTTGAAAATGTTAAAAAGGAAGTGCAGGCACTCAGAAAGAATGTGAATGATACAACTCCAGTGACTGGAAGAACTTTTGGTGCACTGGACACACACATGCTAGAACAATTATGGAATGATCTCAAGTCCAGAACTGGTGATCATTCCAAGGGGGAAAAGTCATCTGGTGTCCAAGAAGGGTTGATTAGAAAGAAGGAAGTTGTTGCCAGTGCTGTTGAAAAG
Organism: Erigeron breviscapus; assembly: GCA_034093135.1. Classification (NCBI taxonomy): domain Eukaryota; kingdom Viridiplantae; phylum Streptophyta; class Magnoliopsida; order Asterales; family Asteraceae; genus Erigeron; species Erigeron breviscapus. Next base: position 115,763,163 of record CM067173.1, read on the forward strand.
GCCTTTGCTACTGAAAGCATTGTGCAACAAAAACAAGTGACTGGTACTGATGCCAGTGCACGATTAGCACAGAGAGCATTTGGCACTGAAGCCACTATGCTGACTGAAGAAGCTGCTGGTACTGAAGCCAGTGAGCCCCAGTTTGAATCTTTCCCAAATATTCCAACTACTCTAAAGTCTGTTAAAGGAAAAGAACAAATGGTATCTGGTGAAGAAGAGCAAACTGTTGAAGAATCATCAGAGTTTCCCACTGCTGATGATGAAACCTCTAAGAAGCTGGAACAAGAATGCATAATGATTGAAATCTTCAAGAGAAATCAAAGAGATGAACTGCTGGCCCATCATAGGGAGATGGCAACTATGGGGACTCTGGATTCTTACAATGCTGGCAGGTTGGGCATAAACATTGATGTGTACAAAAAGATGAAGGAAGACCCCAGAGTTCATCAATGTCTGAATGCATTGAATGATGTTCATGTACGCTCCTTTTATGCTGAAGAAGAACAGATTTATGACTCAATAATTTATGGTGTTAGTGTACCAGAACTTATCAGGCAGAGGAAGGAGGAACTGATGAACCTCCAGAAGAAGATAAGGAAAAATGCCGGTGCTCTAGAGTTAGAGTACAGGAAGAAATTGACTGGCTTACCTAAGCTTACTGCCAAACAGCTCAAAGCAATTAAAGATGCAGATGTGAGCACATTCATTCCCTGGACACTTCTCTGAAAATCAATCATCAACAACTCCAGTCTGCTGTAGAACAACAGAGAGTGTCAAAGGAAACTGAAGCAATGATCCAGACAGCCAAATGGAAAGACAAGTATAATGAAATGTTGAATTTCAGGGCTGATGCTAGAAGGATCACTGGTGCAGAGATTAAGCTTGGTGATAATCATGAAGGTATGTCAAAGTTTGAAATAAAGTTGACCAGGGAAGGTAACTTTACTGATGAAAGAAAGGGTACTTCAGTCCAGGCGTTTGGATGGACTGGACTGAAGGAAATTTCCTTAACGTTCAGGGGGAAGACAGATTTGTCGACTGATGTTAAAGCATTTCTGAAGAGGGTTGAGAAGGTATGGAGAAGAAAGCAACAGATGGAAGTTGCAATAGGCATGAAATCGCCAGAATCAGTACCATCTTCTCTATCACCAAAGAGAAAGGCTTCTGAAGATACTCCAGGACAGACATCGAAAAGAAGGGCCTGACTCTTATCATTTACTTATTGTAATTTATTGTTTGATGAAAATTGTAACTATTTATCAGTTGATGTATGTAATATTAGTTGCAATTTTTTATTCATAAAAGTAAATGATCAGATTTAGTCTAAGTTAGAACTTAAAAGATGAAACTGAAAACACTCATGATCTATAAAGTGTTTTCCAGTAACTTAGATTTTTTAGACTAAAATCAAAACTTGTGTTTTTCAAGCATACAAATTTGTATAGATATAAGCTTGAAAACACTTGCATTATTTCTAAACAAATAGGGGGAATTTGCTAGGTCCAGATTTACTGGACTCGCTCCAGACTCGACTACTGGAGCCTTACTGAAGATCTGTCCAGAAACGTGTTCTACTGGACCTACTCCAGACCTGGAATCTGGAGTCCCTCTGAAGATTTGTCCAGAAATAATGGAAGACCAGGGAGCAAATACTTGTATAGGAAATCTGGAGTATTCTCCAGATTAGCTCACTGGACTTCACCCCAGTCCAGATCTATTCTACTGAAGACGTTCTCACTGAAGTCAAAGACTGAAGTCAGAATAAAGAAGACTGACAAATGACGGAGTCCACTGGAAGTCTTACCAGATCTGCACACTGGAGGATTGTCAGTGTTCTAGACCTTACAAGTCTGAACACTGATATCGAGGAATTGACTTTTGCCTTTACACACTTTCCAAAGGACATTCCACTTTTTCTTTACCAAAGTTCATACGTGTGTAAAGGTGGTTGGTTAAGAGGATAATAAGTCATTTGATGTGACTTTATCCTTGTACCTTAACCAATGCATTTAATGTTGTGAGATGTATTGAAATGTGATATATGTTGATGATAAATGAAATGTGCATGATTGTATGGCTTGTTCATCTAGTTCACTAGACTTGTTAAGTTGCCATGACACGTGCAGTTTAAGGGCCCAAACGTTAATATGATATGTGATAATGTTTAGGTAATGTGGACACCTAAACTATATGTGATGTAAATCGAGCTCGTAAATGATGTGAAAGTGTTAAGCTTAACCCGTACTTGCCCTTGCCCGGTGGATGCGTATATGTGGTTGCTTGGGTGGCTCCTTGCAACATAATTAAGTGGTAGAGTATCTTCGGGTGGCCTGATTACCCACCAATGTCTTTGAACATACGGACTACTCCTGGATTGGCTTTCCAGTCCTTAACGACATTGATGGACCGCCGTAAGGCTTATCCATCCAGTCAGGTGTGAGGTTACCTGTTAGGTCTTATGACCGCCTACACACAAACTTACACCTTATATGTGATGAGTAACTTATGTCATGCCTAATGTAAGTGACTTATCTCACAATATACGATGATGCTTATATGTTATATGTGAAGTAAAAGATGACTAGGCACATCTAGGGTGATTCAACCTATTATGATGATGATTGATGTGATGATATGTTATGATGATGTGATGCATTGATGTGATATGTGATGAATGATGATTGATGTGATGATATGTTATGAACGATGTGATGCATTGATGTGATATGTGCCTTAACGATTTAATATGACTTTTACATAATGTTTTAATTGGACAAATGTTTTATAATGATGTGTTATCTTACTTAGCTAATTCGTTAGCTAACACTTGCTCTTTTAAAATGTGTTGTGCCCTCAGGTCCAACATTAGTGAGCAGGTAGATGTGAGAAGATGTGAGGCATGGGTAGATGATCTTGAAGCTGGCTATAGTTTACCCATAGCGGCTGCTCGCCTTAGACATTGATTAATGTTTGAATATTTGTGATTTGTATTTACTATAATGTCGGTTGTTTAATGTTGTGCAACCGATGAATTTCCAATTAGACTTGTTGTATTTTACACTTCTGGGTTAACCATCGTATTTGGGACCTCACAAGATGTAATGATATGCTATGAAATGTTATGTAATGTTGTGAGATGTATTGAAAGGTGATATATGTTGATGATAAATGAAATGTGCATGATTGTATGGCTGATGATATGTTATGAAGATGTGATGCATTGATGTGATGATATGTTATGAAGATGTGATGCATTGATGTGATGATATGTTATGAACGATTGATGCATTGATGTGATGATATGTTATGAAGATTGATGATTGATGTGATGATATGTTATGAACGATGTGATGCATTGATGTGATATGTGCCTTAACGATTTAATATGACTTTTACATAATGTTTTAATTGGACAAATGTTTTAATTAAATGTTTTAAATGGACAAATGTTTTATTAATGATGTGTTATCTTACTTAGCTAATTCGTTAGCTAACACTTGCTCTTTTAAAATGTGTTGTGCCCTCAGGTCCAACATTAGTGAGCAGGTAGATGTGAGAAGATGTGAGGCATGGGTAGATGATCTTGAAGCTGGCTATAGTTTACCCATAGCGGCTGCTCGCCTTAGACATTGATTAATGTTTGAATATTTGTGATTTGTATTTACTATAATGTCGGTTGTTTAATGTTGTGCAACCGATGAATTTCCAATTAGACTTGTTTTGATGATATGGCTAGTAACACAATTTAATGAATGAACCAAACAGATTTTGCTGGTTTGGACTTTTAAAGTTTAATTCCGCTTTCTTTGACGCCGTTAGGCGAAAGTTTTTGGAAATCCATATTTTTAAACGACGGGTGTTACAAGTTGGTATCAGAGAAATGGTTTAAGTGAACCAAGGACTATAGGTATGCCATAGAATTGGACTTAAACCGATAAGGAACAACTTAGGCTTAAGTAGGTATGCTTAGCCTTTGAGATGAAATGCCTTAGGACGGGTTGGGATGAGTGAGAGTGTAGGATTAAGGATATATGATGATTGTTTATTAATATGTTAATATGTTTTAGCCTTTATTCTTTCGTTTCTCGCTTCTCCGTCGTTAATTAATCTATTGCTACAATAGACGATCCTCGAGGTAATCTTCTATTTCTCTAATTGAATTTGATAAACTTGTGCTTTATATTACGTGAGAAGTTGTTGAGATGGACAAAAGTTGGAGGATTAGGTGAAATGGTATTCTATCAATGTCGAACCCACGAGGTTAGTGACAAGGACCACAATGGAAAATATATATGTTGTATGCTTGATAAAGGTCGTGTGAATGGATTTGGTGAAGAGAAGACGATACACAAATGTGGTAACGAACATGCAAGTGAAAGGATACAATTACAATTATGGTCCGGAACATAATTGCAAGCGTATCACGACACGAGCGTGTTTGTATGGCCATGCTTGTGTTGACCGGTGTAGAAAGTAACGAATTTGGTAAGAGATGAAGTGTTGTATTGTGTTGTGGAGCCCATGGGCTTAAAAGACATGGACTTGAAGTTTGACGAGTAGAGTTGATGCTGGATACTTGAAGGATTATAGGTAGGTGACGCATAGAAGGGTTACCGGGCACACGTATGAAAGGATATAGTTACAATTCCGGTCGCGAACGCAATTGTAAATGTATCACGACATGTGTGTGTTTGTGAGACTGTGTCTGTGTTGAACCGAATGAAGTGAAGATGGGAATGATGAAATCACTGGATGGCAGCATATTTAATTACGTGGAGAGTAGTCATGTATCTATGGATTAAAGAATAATGAGGCTGAAACAAGTAAAGAAGTTAACACTAAAGTCGATTGAACCCTTAACCATGAAACTCTTCCACTCTTTGAACACTATGTTATGATGTGGGGCTACATTCGAGCTGCGAAATGTTAAAGTTGTGCTTGGGATTAAGATTTGAGGGTTTGAGCTCGTATGGAATTCGATTAAAGGATTGAAAGTTGGGGTTCTTGGTTGAACTGGAAGATATGCGGCGCATATCTGCCCAGTTTTGAAATTGGGTCTTCTGGAGGGAGCCCGATATGCGGCGCATGGACCTTCTATGCGGCGCATATTTTGTGTGCACAAACGATTGGTGTTTTCTGTGACAATAATAGGTGAAATATGCGGAGCATATTTCTTTCATGCGACGCATATGTGCCCAGTTTTGAAATATGCGGCTCATGCACCATCCATGCGGCGCATATTTTGGTCTATTTTGGATTTACGACTTGTTTAGTTTTGATTTCGCTACGGGATGATATATGATGATTGGGACGAGTATCTACAGGTGGAGATTCTTCCTTATATACAAAATCTTATGTATGACTTGTTAGGACCAGTTTACTGGTAAACTGGCCAGTCTCCAGTTGCACCTGGAGACCCAGATGATTTGTCCAGAAATATATTGAAGTCCAGTTGCACCGTACAGTCAACGCAACTGAAGACTTCCTCCAGTTGAGAACTGACCAGTTGAAGAATCCTTCCAGTTGAAGTCGAAGACAACAAGTGGAAGATAGATAATGACAATGGCAGCGAAGCCCAGTTGACATTCTAGTCAGTTACAAACTGGAGACCATCAGTGGAAAGCTCTTACAAAGCTTTACACTGATTACGAGGAATTGACTTTTATTCTTTATGTGCTTTTACCCGGATAATAAGATTTATCTTATTATTTAAGTAATAAAAGGTACATAAAGCTGGTTGAATAAAGTTGCTTTATGCTGCAACTTTACACTGCATTTTAAGGAATTAAATGTTATTCCTTAAATGCTCTCAACCACATTTGTACGGCCAAAGTTAACATCCCAATGTTAACTTTGCCTATAAATACAAGTCATTGCACAACAAGAATATTCAAGTGAAATCACAAAGTGAAAAACATAGAACACTTCACACTTTGCATACCTGCAATATTCTTGGTGAACTTGTGCAATATTCTCTCAATCGTTAAAAGGAACATTTCACAACTTTAAGTGTTTCGATTGTTTTGAGAAATTCCAAGTGTAGATCAATTGTAGTTCATAGGTTGTTAGGATATTTACATACTTTGTATTATCTTGGTTCCACAACAACCTTGTAATTTATTTAAAGTTAATAAATAAATTACACTTGAAAATTACATATTGTCTCACCAATTTACTTTACAAGTATTTTGTATTATTGCATTGTTCTTTACTTATTGTCACTTAATAAGTAATCTATCTAGAACTTGGTATATACTCACTGCAACTGGTCATCTCCAGTTCAGTGCATATATTGCAAAGTAACTCCACCATTGACATTGAGGTGTCTTCAGTAGTACCATCTATTGAGTTGGTACTTACAAGTGGTATCAGAGCAGAAGGCTAATAAACTTGCCTAGATCTGCTAAGATGAACACTACTGAAGGTCGAGATGGTTCTGGTCAAGGTGAAAACCCTTTGAATAATAATGCACAACCGTTTCAAAATGCTAATACAAATCTTCCTCCTCCTACTGCCCCAAATCATGTCCATGTACATTATTCTAACACTCCTGTTCCCAAATTCGATGGAAACAGTGAGACCTTTGGTACATGGAAGGCTATAATGCTTTTGCATTTTGGTGGGATAGAGAGGTATATGTTGAAAATCCTTAAGGATGGACCATATATACCCATGTCTCTTGGGGTAAGTCCTCTTCTAGATCCAACTGGAAGAAGAGGTTCAAGAGAAAAGCTCGAAGACCATTGGTCTGATGAGGATCGTAGACTTGTTGATCTGGACACCAGACTCAAAAACATGATCCTTGGAGCTGTCCCTGAAGATCTAATTCCAACACTTGTGTTGTTCCCCAGTGCAAAGTCAATGTGGGATGAATTAGTTATTCAGTTTGAAGGAGGTGATGACACTATTATCACCAGGAAAGTTGCCTTGAACAAAAAGTATGAATCCTTCTTTGCCTTGCCCAATGAAAGTGTAACTGGTACATACACCAGATTTTCTAGCCTCATTAATCAGCTGAGAGGCTTAGGTGTTGAGAAGGATAAGGATATTCTTCTTGAGAAGTTTTGTGATATTCTTCCTTCCAAATGGGAAAACATGGTTCTTGTCTTAAGACAAGGTAAAACCTTGCACAGCCATACTCTTGCATCGCTCTATGGAGCCTTCAGATTCACTGAAGATAATAATGCTGCAAGACTGGTGGCTGAGCAGGATGCCATGAACCATGCCCAGAGTCCCAAGGTTGCTAGTGTAACTGAGCGACCTTGTGCTACTTTAATGTCTGCAGAGAGTGTCCAGATACACTCAATGAAGGAGATGTTAAACAGTTTCTTGAACTCTGGTCTGACCACTGAAATTAGTGATGGTTGTGATGAAACTGACGATGATGATCTGGTCGCCATGATTGCTAAAACCTTCAACAGGTTTAAGCATAAATCTAAAAGATTTAATGGCCCAAACAATGCTTCCAGCTCTAGCTCTCTGGATAAAACCAATCTTACCTGCTATAAGTGTGGTAAGAAAGGTCACTTTATGAAGGAATGCAGATCTAGTCAGATGAACAACCAAACTGGCCCCCCTGTCCCTAATTTCAATCGGCCTGATGATAGCTACAAAGCTAAATACAAGAAGCTTAAGGCCCAGATTGCCCTCCTGTCCATGGAAAAGGAAAAGGATCAGTACTTAATGGCACAAACTGAGGGAAAATGGGAGTACTCTGATGACTCATGAGCTGATGAAGAAGAGGAAAGGGACATGTGTTTCATGGCCTTGGAAGATCAACAGCAGCACGTGGCAAAAGAAGATGTCATCACTGGAAGATGGGTGGACATCATTTTGAAAAAGGTATGTGATTATGACAACCAAGTTGACCCAGAACTAAAACTGGACCTTGCTGAATCATTAAGTGGTGATTTGGCTTTTGTGGAAACTGTTAGAGCAGATAGTGAAAGATATCTTGACACTATCTTAATTGAACTGAACAATGTTAAACCACAACTGAATGATTTACAAAGTGTCCAGTTGGCTCTCAAGGAGTCAGTTTTAAAAATTGAGGCTTTGGAACTTGATAATCAAAAACTTTTTTCTGATCTTGAAAAAGAAAAAAAGATTATCAAGTCATGGGTAAAAGCATCTGGTAAGAACTATGATGCATTTTCTAGAACTATCGATGCCCAGAAGAATGCATGGAAATCAGGAGATCTGGAGATGGCAGCTCTCATACCAGATCTTCATGCATTGCCTCCAGCTCTCAGGGTTGAAACACCTTATGATCAACCTGAAGCTGTTGAAACTGAACCCATTGAGACCACCCCCATTGAGGTTAAAACTGGAGCCAAACAGGCTAAAGCTCCAGTCAAAAAGGCCACTGGTAACAAGCCTTTACCTCAAAAGTCTAAGGAGCCCAAGACTCGACAGACTAAAACTCCAGCTGAACCAAGATCCAAGGTTCAGCTGCCTGATGAAAACAATATTTTGTTTAAACTGGAAAGTCAACTCCAACTTTTGTCTCGACAGGTTCAGAGTTGTACTGCCCGGATTAAAAATCTGGAAGGAGGTTCATCACCTCCAGTTTTCAAACAAAATATTAAACCATCCCCTTCAAAACCTAAACAAAAGAATGTTCCATCTGGAACTAAATCTGGTAAAAATAAGGGGAGCCTGTATCAAGTACCAATTGTTTTTACTCCTGCACCTGGAGCTGGTGAAAAAGCTCCAGATGCAGCCTCCAGTTCAACACCACAACAATCAACTGTGACTTCTGTAAAGAAGTCCAGTGAACCCATCAAGAAAAGATGTGTTCACAAAAATAACTGATGATTTTTGTGGGTGTGCTGGTCAATCGAAAGAAGAATATCTGGTATCTGGACAGCGCTGCTGGCCGGACTATGACCGGATGTAAGCCCCTGCTTGAAGAGTTCACTGTCCATGATGGACCGACAGTGACGTTTGGTAATGATCAATCTGGAAAGACTGAAGGATATGGTGTGCTCAATAATGGACAAGTCAAATTCAAGAAAGTTGCATTTGTGAATGGTTTGAAATACAACCTAATCAGCGTCAGCCAACTCTGTGATGATGTCTTCAGAGTTTTGTTCGATATTGCACAAGGCACCATATTTAACAAAGATTGGAAAGTGGTGATGGTTGCACCAAGAAAAGGTAATGTGTACATCATGGATATGGAACCAGCTCCAAAAGAGCAGTGCTTCTATACCAAAGCTGATGAGGACACCAACTGGTTGTGGCATAAAAGATTATCCCATCTTAATTTTAAAAATATTAACAAGTTGTCTCGCAAACAACTGGTTGATGGGATACCACAGATTTCTTTTAATAAAGAAAATCCATGTCCAGGGTGTGAGATGGGCAAGCAGAAAAGAGCCAGTTTCAAAACTAGGCAAAACTTTAGCATCATTGAACCTCTTCACATGCTGCATAAGGATCACTTTGGTCCAGTGAATGTTCAAACTAGAGCTGGAAAGAAGTACACTCTAGTTGTGGTTGATGAATTCACCAGATACTGCTGGGTGGTATTCCTCAGATCCAAAAGTGATGCACCTGCTAAAATCATCTCTCTCATCAAAAGAATTGAACTCAAGTATACTCGAAAAGTTTGTCAGTTGCGAAGTGATAATGGTACTGAATTTCAAAATAAGGTACTTGAAACATTTTGCAATGACACTGGCATCTCTCAAAACTTCTCATCAGCACACTCTCAAGAGCAGAATGGAGTTGTGGAAAAAAAGAATCTCACACTGATAGAAGCAGCCAGAAGTATGCTATCTGAATCAGGTCTTCCCACCAGTTCTTGGGCTGAAGCAGTTGCAACTGCTTGTCACACCCAAAACCGGTCAGTCTACATCAAGAGACATAAGAAGACTGCCTATGAAGTACTCAGGAATCGTAAACCAAATATTGGATACTTTCATGTATTTGGTTGTCCAGTTTATATTTTAAACGATTCCAGTCAGCTTGGAAAGTTTGATGCAAAAGCTGATGAAGGGGTGTTTTTAGGTTATTCAGATATTCCGAAAGGCCTTTAGATTTTATAATTATAGACTCCAAAAGGTTCATGAGACAATTCATGTCATATTCGATGAATCAACTGAAGCAATCAACAAGAGACCAAGCCTTGATATTACTCCAGTCGTTCCAATCAATTTTGGTGAAACTGACCAAGTTCATCAGTCAGTTGTTTCACCAAAAGATGTTTCCAGTTACAACAAATTGGAACCAGTTAAGAAGAAGAACAGCACCAGTGACACATCATTCTATCCCTCCATCAATTTCAACTTACCACAAGAATTGGTGATTGGATCTAATGTACGTGCCACTACAATATCAGCACTAGTTCAAACTCCAACTTCTCCAGTTCTTCAAGAAATGCCTTTGAATGAAGAATTTCATGATGCAAATCATGACCTCATTGACTCTGATGAGGATGTAGAAGTAGTTTGGACTGATCCTCCTCCAGAAGCTAATGCAACTGAAGAAGATCGCCAGGTGACTTGCACTGACATTGTTTTACACCAGCCTAGTCAATACACTAGATGGACTCGAGCACATCCAATTGAACAGATTGTGGGAGATCTAAATAGTGGGGTTCAGACTAGAAGAGCCACCAGTGAGCAATGCTTAAACGTCACCTTCTTATCTCTAATTGAACCAAAGAAGATTGACGAGGCTATGGCAGACCCAAGCTGGGTGGAAGCTATGCAAGAAGAGCTCGTCCAGTTTGAAAGGAACAATGTTTGGCAGCTTGTTCCTTGTCCACCAGGGTTAAAGAAAGAACCCATTGGTACCAGATGGGTCTACCGAAACAAGACGGATGAAGATGGCCATGTTGTAAGAAACAAGGCCAGATTAGTTGCCCAGGGTTATTGTCAAGCAGAAGGCGTTGACTTTGATGAAACTTTTGCTCCAGTTGCAAGACTTGAAGCCATCAGAATATTTCTGGCTTATGCAGCCCATCTGCAGTTTAAAGTCTTCCAGATGGATGTCAAAAGTGCGTTCCTTAATGGAACATTGGAAGAAGAAGTATATGTTAAGCAGACTCCAGGTTTCATCGATGAGAAGCATCCTCATTGGGTTTGTAGACTGAACAAAGCATTATATGGTCTAAGACAAGCCCCAAGAGCCTGGTATGATACTTTAACTAAACATCTTCTTAAAAATGGCTTTCAAAGAGGTGCAATAGATAATACCTTATTCATCTTGAAAGAAAGAGGTAATATCTTATTGGTACAAATTTATGTTGATGACATTATATTTGGTTCAACTGATGATGCAATGTGTAAAAAGTTTTCTAAAATCATGTCATCTGAGTATGAGATGAGTTTAATGGGAGAATTAACATTTTTCTTAGGTCTTCAGATTAAGCAAACTGAAAATGGAATTTTCATAAACCAAGGAAAATATGTCAGAGATTTGTTAAGAAAATACAAATATGATTCAATCCCATCGAAAAACACACCTATTGCAGCACCATTAAATTTGGACTCTGACCCAACTGGCAAACCAGTGAACATAACTGACTATCGTGGCATGGTTGGTTCACTGATGTATTTAACTGCCAGTCGACCAGATATAATGTTTGCAACATGTCTATGTGCCAGGTTTCAGGCTAACCCTAAAGAATCACATTTGCACGCTGTAAAGCGTATCTTTAGATACCTGAAAGGGTGTCCTAATCTTGGTCTTTGGTACCCCAAAGGCTCAGATTAGATCTAATGGGTTATTCAGATTCAGATCATGCAGGTTGTAAGATAGATAGAAAATCAACAACTGGTGGTTGTCATTTCCTTGGAGGAAACTGGTAAGTTGGACCAGCAAGAAGCAGACTTCAGTCTCTATGTCCACTGCTGAGGCAGAATACATTTCTGCGGCCAGTTGCTGTGCCCAGATTCTCTGGATCAAGAACCAGTTACTAGATTATGGTCAAAAGTATACAAGGACCCCAATCTTTTGTGACAACACCAGTGCAATTGCTATATCTCACAACCCAGTGATGCACTCCAAGACAAGCATATTGACATCAGGTATCATTTTATTCGTGATCATGTTATGAAAGGAGACATTGAAATTCATTTCATCCCCACTGACAAACAGCTCGCTGATGTTTTTACAAAACCTCTTGATGAGAAAACCTTTAAATATCTCATCAGCGAACTGGAATGTTAAATCCTTAAAACTGGAGATTTCTTTGTTATTGAACGCGTCAGTGACACTGATGAAGTTCTCCAGTTGAGGAGGTCCAGATAATCTTTGCTCGCCAGGCTATCGAACGCCTTTGTGATATTATCCTGGCACTAATCGATTTCTGGATCATCATTTTAGGGGGAAAGACTCAAAATAATTTTCTGACTAAAATTCGTTTTTGTTTGAAAATGGAAACTGGAGAACTCTCCAGTTGGAAACTGGCACTGGACTGATCCTCCAGTGACCAGATTCAGTCTTGTCTTATTTTTTTTTTAACGTTAGAAATACTTGGTCAATATTTGTGACACGTGATGGTACTCGAGTGTTTTAAACCACTTGGTATCGTCATCTGACGTGTTTAAAGTCATTTTGGTAAATGAACACTGTTTGTATTGGGAATATAAAAAGTGAGTGGGCGCGTGGGTAAGATAAGCCGTTGTAGCATTTAATGCTGACATGGTAGCATTTAATGTTGACATGGCAAATTATGATTTTATTTCAAAATTCAAACTTATTTTGTTAAAATATCTACAAAATTGATTTTGTTAATAAAATATAACTTTTGGTATTTCATTGGGATCTTGAATTCCTTATAAATACCCTTATTTACTCCGATCACATTTACTTCCTTTTACATTCTTTCATTTACTTCCCAATCATCTTGCTTCATTTCTCTCTCTCTGTTTTCAACAAATTCTGGGTAGTGATGCATACTCAAGCACAGATTCACCATACACTGTGCCAGATTTGTTGAGGAATTTAGAATCTCTAGTATCTGAAGCTGGAGAGGTCAAAATTCCAGATCGAATGCAACTGGCATTCGCTAAAACTGATGCACCAATTGAAGGTGAGTCAGAAAGACAGCTGGGCGGGCCTCAAAATAATGAGGGACCCTCCAGTTCGTCTAATGTTCTGGTTGAGAATAGAGCAACCATAACTGAAGCAACCCCAATAACCTCTATTCCTGGTGAAGATACCTCGGTATCTGATCCTCCAACAGATGCACCCATCCAGGAAACTGGGGAAGGTCATCTGGAGACTGACCTTTCTGGTCAGCCCTCAGTTACATTCATGGATCTGGACATGAATGTTAATGACGAGGAAATCCTTATAGAATCTTCGGATTCTGAAGGTACTGCTTCAGACTTGGAGATTTTTGATTCTGCTGTACCAGATCAAAACCCTTCATCTCCAGTCTCGCTTCCAGATGCATCAATTTCACTTTCACCACTCCAAGAAAATGATCCTACTGATATACCATTCCCTACTTATAACTATATGTCTGGAAACAGACGTATGGTACCATCACCAACTGGGCAATTCTCACTCCTTCGAGAAATTCCCCTACCACCGCCGCCGTTGTTCACACCTGAGCATTCTCAGCATGAACAACATATTGAAATTCCAGTCCTTTCTTCTACCACCACTCCTACTATTTCTTCAACTGCTGGACTGTCAACTAGGGAGACTTCTCTAAGTTTGCCTCCTCCAGTTGCTCCAGTAGTAACTGCTGCTGGTCCAGTGACACCTTCTCCTTCGTTACTGGACAGTCAAGTTGTCTCTATTCAAGCCGATATCCAAAACCTTCTAACCAGGGTGGAGGATATTCAAAAGACACTTGACCAACATTAAAGTGGTTGATCTGGGGATTAACAAGTTTTCATCAAATGAAGACTTCGTGTTCAACAAGCTAAATGAGTTGGTCACTGGCTGCAACAATCTGGCAACATCTTTGAAAGAAGCCTTTGACCTCACTCAGTCCAAGGTCACAACCTCAATCCAAATATCTGATGGCAAGCTTACAAGGATCTCAAGGGTCCAATACCCTTATTGGTAGAATCCAATTTTTTTTGAAGGATTCTCCAATAGGACCCTCATTCTCTCTAAACCCACGCAAGATGTTTCACGACTACTTGTGTGAGTTTTGGTACACTGCCACTCTTTTTTCAGATTGTTCCTCCATCACTTTTTCATTAAAAGGTGGAACAATCCAGTGTACCTTGTCCGCTGATGTGTTGAGGGATGCCTTACACCTCAACTACTGGAGAGAGGGTGAATTTCCAGTTGTCTTACCCCAAACATAAATTTTCGTCAAGTCCTCCTTGAAATGGGACATAAGGAGTGCTTGGATAAAGGGGTGTTGAAGACGAAAGGTGCGATGACCATGAAGGGTCTTACACCTTCATGGAGGTACTTTTTCATCCACCTGGTGGAGAGTATGGGTGGGAGTTCTGGTGGTCTTGACCAGATTAACTCCTCACAAGCAGAGATGACATACTGCTTGTGGAATGGATTGAGAGTGGACTTTGTATATATCTTGTTCAGAAGCCTAGTACAAAAACTGAAGGGCACCAGGGGAGTTTGTATCCCCTTCTCAAGGTTTCTCTCTCTCTGTTTTCAACAAATTCTGGGTAGTGATGCATACTCAAGCACAGATTCACCATACACTGTGCCAGATTTGTTGAGGAATTTAGAATCTCTAGTATCTGAAGCTGGAGAGGTCAAAATTCCAGATCGAATGCAACTGGCATTCGCTAAAACTGATGCACCAATTGAAGGTGAGTCAGAAAGACAGCTGGGCGGGCCTCAAAATAATGAGGGACCCTCCAGTTCGTCTAATGTTCTGGTTGAGAATAGAGCAACCATAACTGAAGCAACCCCAATAACCTCTATTCCTGGTGAAGATACCTCGGTATCTGATCCTCCAACAGATGCACCCATCCAGGAAGCTGGGGAAGGTCATCTGGAGACTGACCTTTCTGGTCAGCCCTCAGTTACATTCATGGATCTGGACATGAATGTTAATGACGAGGAAATCCTTATAGAATCTTCGGATTCTGAAGGTACTGCTTCAGACTTGGAGATTTTTGATTCTGCTGTACCAGATCAAAACCCTTCATCTCCAGTCTCGCTTCCAGATGCATCAATTTCACTTTCACCACTCCAAGAAAATGATCCTACTGATATACCATTCCCTACTTATAACTATATGTCTGGAAACAGACGTATGGTACCATCACCAACTGGGCAATTCTCACTCCTTCGAGAAATTCCCCTACCACCGCCGCCGTTGTTCACACCTGAGCATTCTCAGCATGAACAACATATTGAAATTCCAGTCCTTTCTTCTACCACCACTCCTACTATTTCTTCAACTGCTGGACTGACAACTAGGGAGACTTCTCTAAGTTTGCCTCCTCCAGTTGCTCCAGTAGTAACTGCTGCTGGTCCAGTGACACCTTCTCCTTCGTTACTGGACAGTCAAGTTGTCTCTATTCAAGCCGATATCCAAAACCTTCTAACCAGGGTGGAGGATATTCAAAAGACACTTGACAAAAACACCAAGTCTTTCTCCAGATACCACAAGGATCACTTGACCAACATTAAAGTGGTTGATCTGGGGATTAACAAGTTTTCATCAAATGAAGACTTAGTGTTCAACAAGCTAAATGAGTTGGTCACTGGCTGCAACAATCTGGCAACATCTTTGAAAGAAGCCTTTGACCTCACTCAGTCCAAGGTCACAACCTCAATCTCTAACTTGCTGAGCAACACTGTCAGAACTTCAGAAGTTGATTTAAGGGAGATTGAAAAACAGGTAAAGGAATTGGTTGACAAGCCTGGGTTGAATGTGGCTGAATTTGGAGAGCAGTTAATGACTTCAGTTGGTCAGAAGATAGAGGATACGCTGGGTGCAAGAGAAGCACAATTGATTGAAAGGGTGATGTCTGAGATCACCAAGCTGGCCACTCCTCAGGTTGATCTGGCCCCACTCACTAGTGAGATCAACCAGTTGAGAGGCAGCATTGACAATTTAAACACCCAGGTATCACTTCATGCTCAGTCTTTGGATAAACTGACAACTAAAGTGGAAAGTTTGAAGAAGAAGGATGAAGAGGTAAAGGACAAGGTGGTTTCTGGTCTGGATAAAGATTCCAAAATCTTAAATGAATTGAAAACTGGTCAAGAACAGGTTACAGCAAATGTTTTGACCCAGTCAAAGGAGACCAACCATCTGTGGAGGTCTTTCAGGATGATGTGTGGAATTTTCAAGGAGTGCAAGGACATGCAAACATGGCAACCTGTTGATGCATGTTGATGTGACAACAGCAACTTAGATTTGATTATGTCTTATTCATTTATATGTAATTGATAGATTATGGACTTCGTGTTTTAGTAATGATTAATTACATGTTTTGGTGTTATTTATATGTTTATATATGATGTTTGTTATGTATATCATACAAGTACAAACATAATATATGTTAGGTTTCTTGTACATAAAGTACTTGGAAAATAACTAAGCGTAGATGTTGATGGTATTTAGTACTAACGAAGATAATCTTCGTTAGGAACTAACGAAGATAATCTTCGTTTTATGGGCTGGGCTGCTAAGTTCGTAAGAACAAAGCCCAGCAAGCCCAATATCGATCGTGAACATATATAAACGATTGGAAACCCTAAATTGAGGATTCCAGTTGATATCACACACACCAAAGTCACTAAGTTCGTTTCTAAGCTATAGAAAACGAAGATAGATCACATAAGGCTGATTATATTGAGATAATTAGCAATATAAACGATAACTAATCAAACTAGTTATCTCGTGAGGATTCCGCACTCACGACATAACAATAGACGATCTCGAGAGCGATCAGTAGCTATCGAGGGACTCACAAGTGGTATCAGAGCCATTCGATATCTTATCGAAGGGTTGAGATCGTTTGTTTGATTATTGTTTTCTCAAAAATAGCCTCCCGAACACCTTTCTGTCGTTAAGTTCGTTTACCTTACGAACTTAGCGAAACGAAGTTAGCAAACGAAGTTAACTTAATTTCGTTCTAAATTTCATCTAACGAAGATAGAAAACGAAGTTATCTTCATTTTCGTTTTGAATCTTCTTCAAACGAATTTAATCTACGAACTTAACTTATCTTCGTTCAGATCCCTGTCTACGAACTTAGCTATCTTCGTTCAGAATTTTTGTCCACGAAATTAAGCTATCTTCGTATTGACTCAGTTCTACGAATTTAATCTAAATTCGTTCAATTCTTATCTTCGTTTGAACAGTTTTTTTTTCACTTATGGCTTCTTCATCCTCAACCAACAATGCTGTTGCCCAATATCTCAATTCTCTAGTTTATCATGATCATCTGGTAGGGCGTACTAATTCTCCACCAAAGTTAGTCTCATTAGCTGACTTTTGGGCGTGGAGAGGTCGATTTGAAGATTTCATTCAACGAGAAGACTTGAATATGTGGCTCATGATCACTGAAGGTTATGAATGGCCCACTCTTACTGTGAATGGAGTTACTTCTACATACAAGGTGGGAGAATTAACGGGCGAAGAAAAGGCTAACTACGCCATTGAAGTAAAGACTCTTTCCACACTTCGTATGTGCATTCCTCAAGAGTTGGTGCACTTGTTTCCTAAACAAGAATACAAGACTTCAAAGCAATTGTTCGATGCTATTGAAGCTCATTGTGAAGGTGATCCATTGTTGAAGCAAAATAGAATTAAAATGCT
The DNA here is from genome assembly GCA_034093135.1 of Erigeron breviscapus. Taxonomy (NCBI): domain Eukaryota; kingdom Viridiplantae; phylum Streptophyta; class Magnoliopsida; order Asterales; family Asteraceae; genus Erigeron; species Erigeron breviscapus. The sequence continues at coordinate 115,780,888 of CM067173.1, forward strand.
TAAGAAACAATTTGATTGCTTCAATGCCACAAAGAATGAACAAGTTGAGGATCTTATTCTGAGATATCAACATCTTCTTGCTGAATTAGCTTATTTTGACCTTAGATACACTCCTACTGAGATAGTGGATAAATTCCTGGATGGTTTGCCGAAAGCATACAAAGAGTTTCGTCATGGATTGCAGGAAAGAGCTGATTACGCATCTCTTCGAATAGATGGAGTTATATCCACTCTAAGAAACAGAGAAATGAAGGATAAGGCAAAAGATCTTCAAGACAACTTCACACAGGATCCATCTCTCTATCATGCCACTATGAAAAATCCAACAGCTGACGTTAATGCTTCTTTTCGGGAGTTGGTAATACTGGTGAGACAGACAATTGTGGTGCACAAATGGATGGAGATGATTCTTTTGGATTCATGGCTACTGATGCTGGTAACAAGGGTAAAAGGGCTAACGACGGTGCAAAGACTGGAAATATGAAATTCGGAAACATTTCATCTTCTTCTGCGGGTTACAAATCCATGCCTATGAATATGAAATTAGCTGAGGGTAGGATGAATGTATTTGCTGCAATGTGTGCTGCACATGAAGCTTTTGTTGCAGGAAGAATCACAGATCCAACACTTATTGATGAAGATTACGATCAGATAGATCCAGATGATGTTGAAGAAATGGATCTGAAATGGCAATTGGCAATGATCACCAGGAGAGTACAAAAGTTTATGAATAGAACAGGAAGACAGCTTACAGGAGATACTCAAGGATTTGACAAGTCAAAGGTGAAATGCTATAACTGCGAAGGTTTTGGACATTTGCCAGAGAATGTCAACGGCCTAAGAAAGAGGCAAATGTTACTCCTGCACGTCAAGATAGAGGTGGTAATCGTCCGTTCAATCAAAATCCTACTAGAGCTCTTTTGTTAACTGATGATCCTATTGCAAATGTCACTGGAAATGACAAGGCTATAGTAGCTGTTCAACCAGATGGTTCTTATGTTTGGAATCTCCCTCATGATGAGAACAATAACGCTTATTTGGCCGAAATTCTTGATGATATGGCTCAAATAGTTGATTCTCCAGATGATTTCATGGACACCACAGTCTACCACAGTGAAGAGCAATTGTATGAAAATACTAAAAGTTCGAATGTGGAATCTGTTGCTGCTGATGTATATGATACTGATTCCGAATCTGACAATGAGTTAGAAGAAGTCAAGAACCTTGATGAAGTGAAAGCTACTGAAGAGGTGAAAGCAGCTGAGGTTAAAGATGATTCTGCCACAGAAAAGAGTGAAAAGACTATTGAGGAGCAGATGCAAGATTTCGAGATTCCGGCTGGCATGACTGTGGATGACTTTGTTGCTTACATGGCAGATTGCAAAGAGGCAGACCAACATGTATCTTATTCTTTACATACTATTGTTCATGTTTGCAAAATTGTTAATCGCATGTTTGATGAACTTGAACAAAAGAATGAACAAATTAAGAAATTAGAATCTGTTGTCAATACTGCTCATGATGAAAGAGATAAATTAATTAAAAAGGGTCTAACTGTAAATGATAAGGAAAAATTTTTCAAGGAAAAGATTAGATCCTTAGAATCTGACATTAGAGCAATGAAAGATAAAGTCAATCATTCTGTGGCTATAGAAAGAGTAAGTAGTGAAGCTTATTCATTGTTAGTTAGAAAGTGTGCTACTGTAGAAAAGGAACTTGCTGATGCTAGGATAGAAATCTTGGAATTTAAGGCTAAATCTGATTCTGCTAGACATTCTGAGCTTTTGATGCATATGAAAAAGTTTGAGAATTCTTCTTCTAAGAGTCTTGAAACTGCTAAGATTTCTTATAAAGATGTGCCTCCTCCTTTCAATAATAACTATACTCCTGTTGAACCTAATATTCCTGAAATCCTTCTTCAACCTAGTGTTGTAGATGGTAAACCAAAAGACTCAATTTCCGAGGCAAAATTGCCTGAGGGAACAAAAGAGTCTAAAGGAGTTTCTTCTCAACCTAACAAGGAAGAGAAATTGAAAGGTGTTGCTTTAAATCAGTCTACTTCTTATGGACAGAAAGACAGTATTGTACACTTTACACTTCATAAGAGTAATAGGGTCTATACTGAGTTAGAATTCCCATTAGAATCTATTGACCCTAAGAGGATTGATAAAGTCTGGGATGTTGCTATTGAGGATATGAAGAAATTAAGTCAGCAACGTCTCACTCCATTACCTAAGCAGTCTAGGATTAGAAAATCTGAAGATAACTTAGCCGTTAATGAAGAAGCAACTAAGGTTTTAAAGCACATCTTAATGCCTCCACTTAAGAAATCTTCAAGTAAAGATAGACATGAGAAAGATGGTGCTAGGAAGTCTAGGATTTCACCAACTAAACAAGACCCTGAAAAGGAAAATCAAAGAAAAACAAGTAAGTCAGTGGACACTAGTGCTAATAATGAATCTGTAGGTACCGATAAAAAGGTAGATACAAACAAAAAGTTCAAGGTCCTCTCTTGCTTTGCTTGTCATGAAAAGGGTCATGTTTATAGTGTATGTCCAAATAGACCTCGAAGATCAGGTTCTCCTTCAAAGGCTTCCACTTCAGAAGGAAAAAGGGGGTTGGGTAATAATAAACAGGTTTTTGAGGCTAAAGTTCAATCTTCTCCAAAACCGTTTACTATACCCCAACGACGTGAATCTCCACTGAAAGGTTCATCAGGAAATGCTCATAGGATTTCAAATCGTTTTCAAACACCTCCACGACCTGATCGTTCTGTTCCTAAAAGTCAAAATTCATTCTATAACCAAATTCATTCGAGTGTTCGATCTTCTTATGGCCCTCATTCTCCTAGATCTTCTCCGACGAGAGGTCAGAAGTCTTCTCCTGTGAGAAGACAAAATGAGAATCATGTTCTACCCACGGCTTCTAGCAATGGGTATTGGACTGAACTGATTCTAAGGGATGAGAAGGGACGACCCAAACCTCAGAAGGTTTGGGTCCCCAATGAAAACTAATTTCTCTCATTTTATGTGCAGGGAGTTCCTAGGAAACCAATCCATTTATGGTACCTTGACAGTGGATGCTCCAGGCACATGACAGGGGACAGGAAACTCTTGTCCAATTTTACTGGTATAAATAGGTCGTATGTTTGTTTTGCTGGATCCAAGGGCGGCAACATCACCGGTCAGGGAGATGTCGTCAATGGACAACTTACTCTAGAAAGAGTAAACTATGTGGAACAACTTACTCATAATCTAATGAGTGTCTCATAGATCTGTGACAAGGGCAACAATGTTCATTTCACAGAAAAGGAGGCATTCATCTTGAAGCCGGGTTTCGTTATTCCAGAAGAATGGATTATGCTCAGAGCTCCTAGGAAGAGAGACATCTATGGCTTAGTTTTAGGTGTTGATAATCCAACGGAGCCCCTCTGTTTGTTGAGCAAAGAAAATGAGTCTGAATCACTCCTCTGGCATCGAAGAATGGGACATATTAACTTTCGGAAGATGAATGAACTTGTTAGTCTTGGATTAGTTGATGGTGTTCCAGTTAAGAAGTTTGGGATGGAAGATAAATGTGTACCATGTTTGAAAGGAAAGCAACACAAGAATCCTCATAAATCAAAGGTGCACAACACTATATCCAAGCCATTCGAACTACTTCATATGGATCTCTTTGGTCCTGTGAACGTAAGAAGCATTAGAGGGATGTTCTACTGTTTGGTGATCACTGATGATTACTCAAGGTACTCATGGGTATTTTTCTTGAAGACAAAGGACGAGACCGCAAACCGGTTTATGGATTTTGTTAGACAAGTTGAGAATGTCCATGAAGTTAAAGTTAAGAAAATCAGGAGTGACAATGGCACTGAGTTCAAGAACAATACTCTTACGGTTTTTTGCTTGACCAAGGGTATTCAACATCAATTTAGTGCACCGTATGAGCCACAACAGAATGGAGTAGCTGAGAGGAAAAACAGGACTTTGATAGAAACAGCTAGGATGATGCTTGCTGATTCAGGGCTTCCTGTTACTTTCTGGGGGGAGGCAGTGAATACAGCTTGTCACATTTTAAATCGGGTTTTAATAGTTAAACGGTTCAAGAAAACTTGTTATGAACTTTTGCACAACAAAAAGCCCAATTTGCAAAATGTTGAGCCATTTGGTGGTCCTTGTACTTTTCTTACGGTACTTCCTCAGGGTAAATTTGATGCTAAATCAGATGAGGGTTTCTTTTTAGGTTATGTACCTAGTACACCAATTCGGCATGTGTACAATCAGAAAACTGGCAAAGTAAATTTTGGTACAAATGTGGTAATTGTCAGTCATAAACCTGCTGTACACATTGGTCCTGCTAATGACTTCGATTATGATGGTGTCTTCACCTCTTTTCGTGGTCCTGTTTCTTTTACAGGTGTTCCGATTGTGGAAGATGTAGTTACTCTTCATGATCCACTTGAAGGCGGGCCGGTTCCTGTCTCTTCTCCTGTTTCTTCATCATTCATTAAGCCTGCTTCTAAATCTGGAGAGTCAAGTGGGACCAAAGAAGCAGACTCTACTTTAGAGACTGCTCCTAAAAATCTTACTGATCCTTTACATATACCGCTACCTGATGATCCTTTCTATGATACTGACGACACAGAAGGTGAAAATCAGGAAGAGCCTAAAACTCCAGAACATCATGTCCAGACTAACTTGGGGAATGATCTTACAGTTGACACGGTTCCTCAAACAAGAGTCAACAAGGATCATCCAGTAGAGCAAATCATTGGTGATGCTTCTGCCTCTGTTCGTACGAGGAATCAGAATAGGAAAAATTTGTCAAGTATGTTTGCTGAAGTTAAGGATTCTGGGGCAATTACTTGGTACTTGTACTTTTGCTTCATCTCTTAGGTTGAGCCTAAAAATGTTGGAATGGCTCTTAAAGATCCGTCATGGGTTGAGGCGATGCAAGAAGAATTGGCTCAGTTTCGGAAGCTTGATGTATGGAAGTTAGTTGACTTACCTCATGGTGAATCTCCTTTATCTACGCGATGGGTTTTTCGTTGTAAAAAGGATGACAAAGGTGTTGTCACTCACAATAAGGCTCGGTTGGTAGTTAGAGGATTTGAGCAACAAGAAGGTTTTGATTACGATGAGACTTTTGCACCTGTAGCTAGACTAGAAGCTATTCGATTATTTCTGGCATTTGCTAGTTATCAAGGTATAAAGGTGTATCAACTTGACGTAAAGAGTGCCTTTTTGTATGGAGAAATTAGAGAAGAAGTGTATGTAGATCAACCTCAGGGGTTTGAGGATCCAGATTTTCCCAATAGAGTATATCGTCTTGATAAGGCTCTATATGGTTTACATCAGGCTCCTCGATCATGGTATGAAAAACTGTCTACTCATTTGCATGAAAATGGTTTTACTCGAGGTTCTATTGACAGCACGTTGTTCATCAAATGGAAAGGGAAGGACTACTGCTTGTACAGGTTTACGTTGATGATATCATTTTTGGTTCATCTGATAAGAACATGTGTAAGGAGTTTGAGCAGAGCATGAAGGCTAAGTTCGAAATGAGTGCTATGGGGGAATTAACTTTCTTCCTTGGATTACAGGTGGATCAACTGAAGGATGGGTTCTTTATTCATCAGAGCAAGTATGTTCAAGATCTTCTTACCAGGTTTCGAATGTCCGATGCTAAAGATGCAATTACTCCCATTCAGACTAATCATGGGCTGTGTCCTGATAAGACTAATGATCCAGAAGTCGATGCAACTCAATATCGGGCTATCATTGGTTCCTTGATGTATCTGACAGCTTCACGTCCAGACATTACCTTTGCTGTTTGTATATGTGCTAGATATCAGGCTAATCCGAAAGAGTCACATTTGAAAGCTGCGAAAAGGATTCTTCGTTATGTGAAGGCCAAGCCTCGTCTAGGGCTTTGGTATCCCATGCATGGTTCCTTTGAATTCAAAGCTTATACTGATTCGGATTATGGTGGCTGCAGTTCGGATAGGAAATCAACGTCAGGTGGATGTCAGCTTTTAGGGGGGAGAATTATATCGTGGCAGTGCAAGAAGCAGACATCTGTTGCACAGTCTACCTGTGAAGCAGAATACATAGCTGCTGGTCAATGCTGTTCTTAGGTACTTTGGATACAGCAACAATTGCGCGACTATGGTATGGATATCTCAGACTCTCCTATTTGTATTGATAATAAGTCTGCCATAGACATTACTAAGAATCCGAAAAACTTTAAAGTCACCAAGCACATAGATATAAAGCATCACTTTTTGCGTGACTGTTTTGAGAAAAAGCTTATTCATTTAGAAAAGGTTGTTACTGATGATAACCTTGCTGATCTTTATACTAAAGCTTTTGATAGACCTCGTCATGAGTTGTTATATTAACTCAATGGTATGAAGAATGCCGAGTAGTTTCTCTCAAAGAACTTAAATTTTCTTTTTGTGTCTTAGTAGTTTAAGTCGTACATAGATAGAGTCAAAAAAAAAATACAAAAAGAGTTGTCTTAGTATAAGTCTGTATATATCTAGTGTCAGAAAAATAGAAAATCCAAAAATATAATAAATAAAGTAAGGTTACTGCACTACATGTTTAGACGTGACGATACTTTAGCTTTTAAGCCTACTTAATTGTACTTTAAAAAATGCTCAGTTCAGTGATACCATTATATGATGTATCGATAGGCACAAAGTACCAAGGTTTCCTTATAATCTGAACTTAAATGTATACAATGTTCTTATGGGAAACGTATTCAGATATATGGCTGAGAATACTTGTTCTTAAAATAAGCAAGTCCTTTAAATCTTATGAAAGATCTTGCATTATAATTATGTATATTTGGTCTTTATAAAGAAGGTCTCGGATACATATATGTGTATGTATTGCTTTTTTGGATGTATATTTGTGACAAAATATTCAAATTCAAATATCAAATAAATCTGTTGAAAGTATGAAGCTAATGTGGCCTTTGAGATTCGAACAAGTAAGTCCTTGGGGTGTCTTTGTATACCCAGCCTACCTAAAGTTCCAACTTGGGATAGGTTGTCAGAAAGTTCGCTACACGGGTCTCATAGAAAGTCACGGGTTTTCATAAGTGCTTTAAAGTAAAATTAATGTCACAAATATGCAAGTACTTGGCATTATGCAATGTTAAGTATGTTTCCGTACGTGAGTCAAGTTATGTCGCTTTCCGCGTGAGGAATCACCGACCTGTCACCGCTGACTTGATTCTTAAAGACTTTCTCACTTTAATCACCAAATGTCTTAATCTTAGTGCTTGTTTCGATTATGAGAGTGTATCTGAATATGGGGCACATAAGTTCGCAAACTAAAATTGTGGCATGAGTAACTTACTAGGTTACATGGTGACTGTCCTTGGCTCAAGTAATACAAAAGTGCCACAAACCAAAAAGGAGACTGGAAGTACCGAGTGTTTAAGAGGACAAACATATTGGTAATCGTTTTTGGATCACTGTTCATAACTAATAATAAGAGAATTATTTCTCACTTTGTAAGTGCATGATTCTGTTGACAACAGCAACAGCGATTTGATCAGTATATGTTTATGTTTTGTAATATGTAATTATAGACTTATTGTATGTTTAAACTTGTTATTTGGACTTAAGTAATGTGAATGATTACATATTGATCAGAATTTTGATATGTTTAATGTTTACGACTTGTATGAGTGTAATTATAAATATCATACAGATACAAGTGATAAACTAGTCACGTTTTGAGTATTAAAGTATACTTAAAAGATGACAAGATGAAGTATATACAAACTCGTGCTACAGTAACACGAGTTTGTCTAAACACGTGGCCATCACGTGTTTACAATATTAACACGCGTTTGTTAATGGATAATGGGCCTTGATATATACGGTCCATATTTAGCACGCGTTTAGTACTGTTTAGTATAAATACAAATTGAAAATACGTATTTGATAACAGTGATATTAGATAATACACGGAAATTCTGTGCAATTGTAAACTCGCGCGCGTTTAAGGTCTTAGGTTGTTTCAACAACGAAAGACGATAATATAATTAAGCAAACGGGTTATCACGAGAGGATTCCGCACTCTCGTCATAACTATAAGCGTTCTCGTTGACGATCAGTCCACAAGGACCTACACGCTTGTAGGCTTATGTAAATGCTATTCTGATCTGATCAGCAGTACCCTAGTTACATGTAAATAATGAATAAATTAAGATAACTAGTGTGTGTAGACTAGTTTATTATTCTGTAATTTTTATTCTAATTTATTTTTCTATCTTATTGAGTCAAAATAAGTATTTTCATAAGTTCTTATTGCACGAGAGATTCTACTTAAATTCTGTTGAGTATATGTTTTGTTGAATTCATTCATTTGAATTCTTGATGAGGTTAAGTGATTAGTTCAAAAGAAGATTTTCTGATATGGACATTAATTTGTTTAAGTTTAGAAAATGATCTTTTAAATCTTATGTGACAAGTCAATGTTATTTGAAATCTCACAAGTTTCAGTGTTTACAAGTTATGAATTTAATTAATAACTTGGTGATTTTTAGGGTTTGACAACGGAATGACCACCCTTGATCTTTTATTAGGATCTTGGGTATTTCATAATTGTTAATCCTAATTTTGTGTGTTTTCACTTGAATTTTCTGCATTATTGTGCCTTTGCTCTTGTTGCGTTAATGAGTTTTCGGTAAGTGTGCAGTGTTCAGGTTAAGAAGATAAAGTTGGAGTGCTGATCTTTGTTACAATACTGTGTTATTCATACTGATGATATCGTGGAGACAAGATTTTTGGTGTGAAATGACAATATTGTGATGCAAATATGAGCACGTGAAGGAAGAATACATGAATCTGTCTTTAGAGTATTTATTTACTTTACATTTCATGTATTTAGTGAAAATAATCAGTGTTGATACGTGTTTCTTTTGATTCCCGTACCTTGACTTATGACTTGATCTCGGAAACTTTATAAGGTTCTTCATTGGATTTTTGGACTATTCATTGTTTGTTAATTTTGTAGACGGCATCTAATATGGGACTTAAGTGTTTCAAGATGGTTTGCCATCAAGCATCTCAATGATTAGAGACATATTCTCCGTATCATGGTCGTGGTTGGTATCGCTGTTAATATGTTCATTGATTATTTTCAGGTTTGTTAATGGTTGATTTTAGACCTTGGGGTTCTGTTTTTAATTCAAGATTATAATGTTTGTAAAATACTTACATTATGATGATGATTTTAGATGGTGGTACTTTTTGGTACAAGGCATGAACAAGTTGCTTTTAACGAGTTGTTGCTATGTACAGGATTAGGTCAAAGGGTCGCATCGTGGAGAGTTAGTGATGAAAAATCTGGAAAATTTTCTAAGTACAAATTTGTTCTTACGAAGATAATATTAACTTCGTCTCATCTATTTTCGTTTTCTTGTCTTTAACGAAGATAGTATTATCTTCGTTCCAGTTGATCTTACGAAGTTTAACTTCGTTTTTACATATTTTCGACCGAATTCCTAACCGACCCGTTTTGACCCATCTTTTAACCATCTATATAATTATCAACTTAGTTCGTTTTATCTTCCTCATTGCCTTCATTCTTAAAGATAAACGAACTTAAGCTGAATAAACCCCCATATTTTCATCAATTAAATCACTTGATTTCATTTGATTCTCTACTTGTTGTCTTGATTATTGTTGAAATAAGTGATTCAGGTATATTATTGAGCATCGTCATTCATAAATCCCCAATTCTCGATTCTTGTTTTTGCCCAATTTTTACATGAACTCATTCGGTTTTGATATATATTTTTTTTAGGGTTTGACAACGGAATGACCACCCTTGATCTTTTATTAGGATCTTGGGTATTTCATAATTGTTAATCCTAATTTTGTGTGTTTTCACTTGAATTTTCTGCATTATTGTGCCTTTGCTCTTGTTGCGTTAATGAGTTTTCGGTAAGTGTGCAGTGTTCAGGTTAAGAAGATAAAGTTGGAGTGCTGATCTTTGTTACAATACTGTGTTATTCATACTGATGATATCGTGGAGACAAGATTTTTGGTGTGAAATGACAATATTGTGATGCAAATATGAGCACGTGAAGGAAGAATACATGAATCTGTCTTTAGAGTATTTATTTACTTTACATTTCATGTATTTAGTGAAAATAATCAGTGTTGATACGTGTTTCTTTTGATTCCCGTACCTTGACTTATGACTTGATCTCGGAAACTTTATAAGGTTCTTCATTGGATTTTTGGACTATTCATTGTTTGTTAATTTTGTAGACGGCATCTAATATGGGACTTAAGTGTTTCAAGATGGTTTGCCATCAAGCATCTCAATGATTAGAGACATATTCTCCGTATCATGGTCGTGGTTGGTATCGCTGTTAATATGTTCATTGATTATTTTCAGGTTTGTTAATGGTTGATTTTAGACCTTGGGGTTCTGTTTTTAATTCAAGATTATAATGTTTGTAAAATACTTACATTATGATGATGATTTTAGATGGTGGTACTTTTTGGTACAAGGCATGAACAAGTTGCTTTTAACGAGTTGTTGCTATGTACAGGATTAGGTCAAAGGGTCGCATCGTGGAGAGTTAGTGATGAAAAATCTGGAAAATTTTCTAAGTACAAATTTGTTCTTACGAAGATAGTAATAACTTCGTTCAGTTTTGATCTTAAGAAAATTGGCTTAGTACAAATTTGTTCTTACGAAGATAATATTAACTTCGTCTCATCTATTTTCGTTTTCTTGTCTTTAACGAAGATAGTATTATCTTCGTTCCAGTTGATCTTACGAAGTTTAACTTCGTTTTTACATATTTTCGACCGAATTCCTAACCGACCCGTTTTGACCCATCTTTTAACCATCTATATAATTATCAACTTAGTTCGTTTTATCTTCCTCATTGCCTTCATTCTTAAAGATAAACGAACTTAAGCTGAATAAACCCCCATATTTTCATCAATTAAATCACTTGATTTCATTTGATTCTCTACTTGTTGTCTTGATTATTGTTGAAATAAGTGATTCAGGTATATTATTGAGCATCGTCATTCATAAATCCCCAATTCTCGATTCTTGTTTTTGCCCAATTTTTACATGAACTCATTCGGTTTTGATATATATTTTTTTTAGGGTTTAATTTCGTTTTAAATTTTAATCCATTGAATCCTTAATTCGTTTGTAAAATTGAAATGGGTTATGCTTTTTTTTGTTACAAATGTTTTTGTAATTAATTTTGGGCAAATCAAGTGTTCATCAATGTTTTAAGAATCAAATATTTGATTTTGAAACAGACTGTCGTTCAGAATGGCTACGAACTTAGACTTCGTTTATCTCTACGAACTTAGACTTCGTTTATCTCTACGAACTTAGGTTCTCAAACAGAATTTACGAACTTAGACTTTTCCTTCAACTAACGAACTTAGGAGTTTTTGTGACAAACGAACTTAGTAATGCTTCTAAGCTATCTTCGTTCATTGTTACCCAACGAACTTAACACCTATTTTCGTTTACCATTGCGTCCATTGTTGCCTCCTGCCAGATCAATATTGCCCAGATTGCCTACTTTTCCTCCTGTTCCTTCAGATTACTCCCTAGTTAGGCGTATAGATGTTCTTCAGACTCGTGTTGATACGTTAGAGTCTGATCTTACGAATGTTCGAGGTACTTTGACCTTTTTAATCAACTGGGTCAAGAATCAAGGGGGATATGTTCCTGAAGAAGTTTGCAGATTATCAGCAGTTCAGCCAAGACGTCAGAATGAAGATGATGATGCTGATAATGCTGGTAATAGGAGTGATTCTCGCCCAGTTTCTGACAAAGGAAAAGGAGTTGAGACTCAGGGGGAGACAGAAAGAGATACTACCCAGACTGGTACTTCTGGTGCGGGTGGTTCAAGTGCTCCTCGAGAGGCTGAAGTTATTGAAGCACTTGATTCAGGTAATTCTTCGAAATCGGTTGATTACTTAAGTGATGATCAAGTTGAAGCTGAAACTGAACGATTAAAGCGTGAAGTTAAGGCAAAATTTGGACATGACTGTAATACCGAAGAAAATGCTTTTCATTCTGTATTTGATAACTTATTAGATAAACAGCAAGAAGCAGAAACTGAAAGACGAAAAGAATTACAGATTCAAAGGCAAACAGCCTTGGAATCTGATTCTGATTCTGATTCAACTTATGATTATTGATTTGATTCTGATTCTGATTCTGATTCTGATTCAACTTATGATTTTGATAAAGATTGATAAAGTGTATATTAGGTTGCATGTAATAAGTTTACGACATGTGAATGTAATTTATCTTATTTCAATGCAATTATATTTCATCTTTATTATATTATCATGATTATTCATTGTATTCCGGTGTTCATTTTGTGTAATCTTAATAGATGATACAGATGATACAGAATTACTCTTTGATGGTGATGAACTTGAGGAGGGTGAGCTTGTTCCTGAACCGGATATAAATATATTCAAGAAACCTTATGGGTTTGATGATGTTTGGGATTCAACTCCTGAAGACCCATCTTTGGAAGAAAGAAAAGAGTTGGAGATAAAGAGGAAAGAAGTTAAGGAAAGAATGCTTCAAACTTCAATTAGTAACTCCGCTAAAGTTTTAAACTTCGTGGTATATGCTAGGATTGATGATGCATTGATTCCTTTTCACTGGGAAATCAATTTGACAAGACTTTTTAATCCAAATAATTATCCTGTACCTCTCAGAGAAGATGATCCACTACATGAGATTGACAGACTTGTGCCTGGTCAAAGAATCAATGATTATATAGTCACATGGGATACTATGAAACCCATCATGTATTGGACTCATATCTCAGATAAAGATGCTGCAAGATATAAGACAATAATCTGGAGTTGGTTTTATGATGAAGAACTGAAGCTGTTTGTTCTTAAAAGACCAGAAGGTTGTCAATATCTAGCATGGCGTGAGAGACATTTCAGAAGTTTGTGTGAAGAAGACTTACATGAACTAGGAAATAACAGGATTATCAATCCAAGTAGTTATGGTCTTGCAGATGTGATTGGTAAGAATCTTCATGAAGATTTCAAGTTGAGATCGAATATGAAAGACTCTGGAAAACCAAAGTTTCATATTGAACCAAGACGAAAGAAGAAGGTGGTGAAGCCAGATAAAAGTGTTGAGTATATTCAACGTGATATCAAATGTATGATCAAAGTCCCTGCCAAGAAATGGGCACAAGATGTCTTGGATAAACTGGATAATTAGGAGATTGATCGAAATTCTGGTGAAGCCAAGATATATGTTGATTATTTAAGTGATGATCAAGTTGAAGCTGAAACTGAACGATTAAAGCGTGAAGTTAAGGCAAAATTTGGACATGACTGTAATACCGAAGAAAATGCTTTTCATTCTGTATTTGATAACTTATTAGATAAACAGCAAGAAGCAGAAACTGAAAGACGAAAAGAATTACAGATTCAAAGGCAAACAGCCTTGGAATCTGATTCTGATTCTGATTCTGATTCTGATTCAACTTATGATTTTGATAAAGATTGATAAAGTGTATATTAGGTTGCATGTAATAAGTTTACGACATGTGAATGTAATTTATCTTATTTCAATGCAATTATATTTCATCTTTATTATATTATCATGATTATTCATTGTATTCCGGTGTTCATTTTGTGTAATCTTAATAGATGATACAGATGATACAGAATTACTCTTTGATGGTGATGAACTTGAGGAGGGTGAGCTTGTTCCTGAACCGGATATAAATATATTCAAGAAACCTTATGGGTTTGATGATGTTTGGGATTCAACTCCTGAAGACCCATCTTTGGAAGAAAGAAAAGAGTTGGAGATAAAGAGGAAAGAAGTTAAGGAAAGAATGCTTCAAACTTCAATTAGTAACTCCGCTAAAGTTTTAAACTTCGTGGTATATGCTAGGATTGATGATGCATTGATTCCTTTTCACTGGGAAATCAATTTGACAAGACCTTTTAATCCAAATAATTATCCTGTACCTCTCAGAGAAGATGATCCACTACATGAGATTGACAGACTTGTGCCTGGTCAAAGAATCAATGATTATATAGTCACATGGGATACTATGAAACCCATCATGTATTGGACTCATATCTCAGATAAAGATGCTGCAAGATATAAGACAATAATCTGGAGTTGGTTTTATGATGAAGAACTGAAGCTGTTTGTTCTTAAAAGACCAGAAGGTTGTCAATATCTAGCATGGCGTGAGAGACATTTCAGAAGTTTGTGTGAAGAAGACTTACATGAACTAGGAAATAACAGGATTATCAATCCAAGTAGTTATGGTCTTGCAGATGTGATTGGTAAGAATCTTCATGAAGATTTCAAGTTGAGATCGAATATGAAAGACTCTGGAAAACCAAAGTTTCATATTGAACCAAGACGAAAGAAGAAGGTGGTGAAGCCAGATAAAAGTGTTGAGTATATTCAACGTGATATCAAATGTATGATCAAAGTCCCTGCCAAGAAATGGGCACAAGATGTCTTGGATAAACTGGATAATTAGGAGATTGATCGAAATTCTGGTGAAGCCAAGATGTATGCAGACTCAAAAAGGAAGATATTGTTGAGAAGGATGTATGATCCAATGCAGTTGGTGAACTTCTCAAGAAATGATCAGAGAAAATTATACGATACTGAATGCTCATTTTTACCATTTTGGAAGAATGAAGAAGATCGATATCGTAAGATTCTCCAAGTCTGCTTACATGAAAATATCCATGCAAATAGCAAACGATTGTTATTTGATGGATGATGAAGATTTTTGAAGACTGAAGAAATCGAAGATGCTGATGTCAAGGGGGAGTTTGTTGATGCATGTTGATGTGACAACAGCAACTTAGATTTGATTATGTCTTATTCATTTATATGTAATTGATAGATTATGGACTTCGTGTTTTAGTAATGATTAATTACATGTTTTGGTGTTATTTATATGTTTATATATGATGTTTGTTATGTATATCATACAAGTACAAACATAATATATGTTAGGTTTCTTGTACATAAAGTACTTGGAAAATAACTAAGCATAGATGTTGATGGTATTTAGTACTAACAAAGATAATCTTCGTTAGGAACTAACGAAGATAATCTTCGTTTTATGGGCTGGGCTGCTAAGTTCGTAAGAACAAAGCCCAGCAAGCCCAATATCGATCGTGAACATATATAAACGATTGGAAACCCTAAATTGAGGATTCCAGTTGATATCACACACACCAAAGTCACTAAGTTCATTTCTAAGCTATAGAAAACGAAGATAGATCACATAAGGCTGATTATATTGAGATAATTAGCAATATAAACGATAACTAATCAAACTAGTTATCTCGTGAGGATTCCGCACTCACGACATAACAATAGACGATCTCGAGAGCGATCAGTGGCTATCGAGGGACTCACACAACCTCTTGACCGGTTGCCATCTCACCCTTCTGAATGGGAAGCTATTAGGACAGGTCTAGATGCTGCCAAGGGGGAAAGAAGTGCAGTCCTTCCACTAAGTTACACCTGAAAGCACTCCATCTGGAGGTCAATCTGGTAGAGAATTGATTGTGGCTGCCAGTACTGAAGCTGGTGAGCAAAGAACTGGTGATATAAGTGATAGGGGGAATGTTGTTGATAAGGGCAAAGGTTTAGCATGTGACATATCTGCCCAGCTGGCCACTGATGTACCAATGTTAGAAACTGGCAATGCTGATGTACTTCCTCCAGTTTCAGATAGTGATAGCAGAAGATTGGATAGACTTGGGAATGAAATTAAAGAAAGAAAGAAGATGAAACAAAGAAACCAAGCTGAAGCCAGAGCACATCTTGCACAGATTAAGTTGCTTGAGATGATTGATGCTCATCTTTTGGGAATCACTAAGGAGGAGTATGCCAGAGTTACGAATGATCCCAGGATAGTTGACCAGTTGAAAGAAATGCTTGATGTTGAACTGGACAAACACTATCCTGAGGATGAAGCTGAATTTGATGCCAGAAGCTTGAATATGTCAGTGGAGAAGGCTAAGGAGAATAGGGCCAGTGGGATTCTAAAAAGAATTGAACATGTTAAGAAAGTTGTGAAAAGGGTTTTGAATCCACCAAGAAGGATTTCTCAACCAAGAAGACCACTGACCAGAGATGCTGACCTTAGCACGTTTGTTGAACCAACTGGCGAGGTATCAAATAATGACATCAAGTCTGCTGTACTGGCTGCTGGAGCTGAGAGTATAAAAATAACAAATGAATCTGAAGCAAGAAGCTATTACTCCCAGATCATGGCAACTAGAAGACATAGTGGGACTATCAATGATGTAAATGTAACAATTAAGCTAGGCACCAAGCACTTTCAAGTTGAAGTTAGTTATACCAGAGGGCCACTGGTTAAAACTGACAATCCTGGTGCAATGCAGTATGGGTTCAGTGAATGGGTTGAAATGGTGAATGTTTTGGATGCAAAGGCACAAAAGAATAGGTTTGAGAAAGCATGGGTGAACTTCTTAAGGGGCAAGATTCAACACAAAGAAAATCTGGAGCTAAAGTTGAATATTGATCCTGAAGACTCTCAGCCTATCTCTTCAGTGACCAAGAGAAGAAGAACTGGCGAAGGGCCATCTCATTAAGTTCTCTATTCAGTTATCTACTTGTAATTTTATTTACATTCTGTAACTTGTATAGATTTCATTTCCTTGTATAAATGAAGTTACCAGTTTGTAACCACAAGGTAGATAATAGATTAGATCTAACAAACTTAAAAGAAAAACCTAAGGCATTTATTGATCTATAAAAATGCCTTGGAAAACTTAGATAGATTTAATCAAACAAGTCTTTCCAGTTCACACTTGTATAGATACAAGGACTGAAAAAGACTTGGCAATATTTCTAGACAAATAGGGGGAATTTGTTAGGACCAGTTTACTGGTAAACTGGCCAGCCTCCAGTTGCACCTGGAGACCCAGTGAAACTGGAGACCCAAATGATTTGTCCAGAAATATATTGAAGTCCAATTGCACCGTACAGTCAACGCAACTGAAGACTTCCTCCAGTTAAGAACTGACCAGTTGAAGAATCCTTCCAGTTGAAGTCGAAGACAACAAGTGGAAGATAGAGAATGACAATGGCAGCGAAGCCTAGTTGACATTATAGTCAGTTACAAACTGGAGACCATCAGTGGAAAGCTCTTACAAAGCTTTACACTGATTACGAGGAATTGACTTTTATGCTTTATGTGCTTTTACCCGGATAATAAGATTTATCTTATTATTTAAGTAATAAAATGTACATAAAGCTGGTTGAATAAAGTTGCTTTATGCTGTAACTTTACACTGCATTTTAAGGAATTAAATGCTATTCCTTAAATGCTCTCAACCACATTTGTACGGCCAAAGTTAACATTCCAATGTTAACTTTGCCTATAAATACAAGTCATTGCACAACAAGAATATTCAAGTGAAATCACAAAGTGAAAAACATAGAACACTTCACACTTTGCATAACTGCAATATTCTTGGTGAACTTGTGCAATATTCTCTCAATCGTTAAAAGGAACATTTCACAACTTTAAGTGTTTCGATTGTTTTGAGAAATTCCAAGTGTAGATCAATTGTAGTTCATAGGTTGTTAGGATATTTACATACTTTGTATTATCTTGGTTCCGCAACAACCTTGTAATTTATTTAAAGTTAATAAATAAATTACACTTGAAAATTACATATTGTCTCACCAATTTACTTTACAAGTATTTTGTATTATTGCATTGTTCTTTACTTATTGTCACTTAATAAGTAATCTATCTAGAACTTGGTATATACTCACTGCAACTGGTCGTCTCCAGTTCAGTGCATGTATTGCAAAGTAACTCCACCATTGACATTGAGGTGTCTTCAGTAGTACCATCTATTGAGTTGGGACTTACATGACTACTTCTCAAGATAAATAGTTTTTCCTTAAGAAAAGTTAAGAGATAAGATGATGGAGTTAATTTTGGTCTCTTAAAGCACAAGAAGTAAAAGTTTTCAAGAACATTTGATTCCGAATTAATCATGTTTCTCGCCTATGTAATTCACTCATGTAAGGCAAAGATTATATTTCTAATGTGAGGCCACTCGTAGTTTTGAGATGTTCTATTAATGTTTCCGGCTTCATTGCGACCGTGAGGTCGAGCCTTCAATTGATGTGTATCTAGTGCTACTTTCATGCAAATGCATCTTCCGCTTTGTTCCCCAATAGAGGAAGAAGTTAATGTTTTCGATTGTGGGATGTATTTCTGTTAGAAGATAGAATTACGATGTTGCTACCATTTGTTGATGATGAAAGTCCTGATAAAGTTATTCTCACACTCATTATGACCCTATTGAGTTTCTCGAAATACCTTCATGATAAGGAAAGTCCTTGTTGTGTATGAATTTAAGGAATCAAGTCTAAAGTTTTCTCTAGATCGTTTAGTCATTACGTCTAATAATGAAAATCTTGCCTATTCTATGTATGACGAAGAACATTATGTTTGCGTAAAGAGCGTTATTACGATTTTCAACTCGAAGAGGCTTAATTTAAATTCGTCAAAAGTGAGTAAAAGTTAATGGAGCAGCTGACGCTTAATGTTGAAAGGAACAGAGTTCTATATATTAGCTAAGTCCGTGGTTGTGAGGTTATAGTGAGTGCTTGACTGCGGCAAATCAGCTCAAGGCGATGTTCTTTGAGACAAAGAATGTAGTGGAACGGGAGCATAGTCAGAAGAGCTGAGATAAACCATCATGAAGTAATACGTATGAAAGTAAGATTTCGATGTCCAAGAACAAAATGACCAAAAGTTGTACTTGAGGAGGCTTATGACCGTGGTGACATGCTTTATTGGATGCCGCATGAAATGTGATACGACCTATTATGATACGAGGTGTAGTAAATCTTATATGTTGACGTGTGATAGGGTTAAAAGCTAAGACTAGACACCGACAGTTTTGTTACAAATGATTATTTAATGATCCTTTAACGAAAGTATGGAGTCACGTTATCATGGACTAAGAGACAAGGTTTCGTGGGAAGTTAAAGGTAATAATATGAGCCATTAGTAAACTGGTTGTCCAAGAATGTTTATTTTCTGGTGAACAATTGCACCGTTTCATTGGACATGAAAGAAAAGTTGTATGTTAAAGAAGTTCTCTTAAAGTGTGAAAGCTAATTGTTGAATGCTTCAAATCGAGACACTCTTTATGTAAATAATTTTCAAATACGTTTGGCAAAGTATGAGGGGAGTGGTGAACTCAAATGGTGCCTATTACTCCTAGATTGATGGGAAAGAGGAAGAATGATTTAGAAATTCAGGAAAATCATATGATTGTGCG
Source organism: Erigeron breviscapus (assembly GCA_034093135.1). Taxonomy (NCBI): domain Eukaryota; kingdom Viridiplantae; phylum Streptophyta; class Magnoliopsida; order Asterales; family Asteraceae; genus Erigeron; species Erigeron breviscapus. The sequence goes on from CM067173.1 coordinate 115,800,266, forward strand.
ATGGTGCATCGAGATTTATCGTTGTGTTCATATGCAACCATGGTTATGCCATAGGCATTGGATGTCACTTCATGATATGATATGTTATTGAAAGAAAAGTAGTGGAGCCAAAGATCATGAAGATAATAGTTCATGAAGTTGGAATCGTTAAAGAAGAGTTTTGATTAGCTCAAAAAAAAAAATTGACTGAAGGTTTTGTGGTGAGCAAAGAAAGCTTATTTTGAACAAAGTGTGTATTATGGTCTAACCATAAGACTCTATGGAGGTATATGTTATGCATTAAAAGTTATGGCGAGTCGACCCTTTGTTCAATGAATCATGTGAGTCATAGTAGCAAATTGATAAGGATATGTGTCGGAAGGTCTTATCCGCCAAATGAATAGTCTTCGCGGAATGTAATGTGTGTACTACCTATTGTAACACCCCAACTAAGGCGGAACGTTGAGATGTACAGAAAGTCGAGTATTCAAAACAAAGGATAATAGATAACATTCACCATAGCTTTATTTGATAAAAGTAATTTTACAATGCACAAGCATGTGAACCAATTCCCAAGTACAATACGTCTACCATACTTGGATATTGAGTCCACGAAACAAATAAAAAATACATGAGATGGTATACTACAATGATCAGGGCGGATTCCATTGCCTGTCACAAGGTTTGATCTTTGACTCCAGAGTGCAATACAAATAATCATGATGCATATAATTTCTCAAAGCTTACGCTAATTCCTGAAAAGCATGAAGAAAAAGTGTCAACTACGAAAACGTAGTTGGTGAGTGCATAGGTTTGCAAGTAAATCTCATTACATATCCATTTCAAAATAGTTGAGAAATCCATGGTAAATTATAAAGTTCTCATTTGTCACATTTATCGTGACAGAAAAATATATCAATCGATTAATCATTCATTATACCAAAACCATTCGGTCATCAATACTTCAACAGCTTTCAAGATTCCATATAAGGTCCAATACCCAAACCGTATGTTCAATCCACAATTTCCATCCATAATAATATCGATACCACTTGGTCAATGGTAAGACTACCATGACATAATTTGATGAGATAGATCTTGAGCCACTACTAAGACCGGTTATGTCCCAATAATCAAATATATATAGTCCCAAATGATAAGATAATGATAAGCACATGCTGTCAATCACGTGCATAAAGATAACCAAGGGTCGTGCCATGGAGACGACCATAAATATATAGTAGTTAGAGCACCGCGAGGCCGGACTGGCAATGAAGGTGGCTACAAAGGCAGACTAAACATCCCACCGTTACCTATAATAGTGGATGAGAGGACAAATCCTAGTTGCGCAACCCTCTAACTACAGGCCTCAAATGAGTTAATAGTAGTGTACAGGGGACCACCGTTTGACAGTACTCAAGCTCATCATATAACATATAACACGTTGAACATACAATATAATTCCCATATCATTATCATTATTTCAAAGAATCATTTCATAAGAGAAAGTCATTTTAATTAATCATGCTTTTCACCCCGCAAGTAAAACATATAAAAGAGTTTGAAAGGGGCTATGACTCACCTTGACATGCCGCATATTATATTTACTTATCCAAAATGGGTACTTCCCATCTATCGCTTCCTTGATCATATATCCATCATATTCCTCAATCACGTTTCAAGCCAAGACTATCCCTACGATAGGACTAATATACGTAAGTTCCTATCTTATGCCATCACTAAGAAATGCCACTTTCATTATGTTGTCATAAATTTTGGGATCCAAGTATATTGTTAATATTTGCATCTTTTTGGTTGTAGAGAGTGTTGGTGTAAAAGGGTCACTTTCATTATACATGTAGTTATAAGTTGTTAGAATTTCGGTAACTTGCCTTTGATTATCATGGTTCCCATTGTGTGCTTTGCTTAATTATAATATTTGACATTAGTAACTTCATAATATTAGTATTTATGAATACTTTCTGATTTATGACTATGTATTTAATTTAATATTATTTAATTAATTATTTATTCATTTTCTTGATTTATTAACCAAATAATTTTTTAAAAATACTTTTAAGTACCTCACTTGCCTTTATAATTTGTGGCTAATTATATTTGGGTTATATTCTGATTATTATGCTTTTTAACTTAGAATATTGTGATATATATATTTATTTATGTAATTTTTCTATTAATTTAAAAATAGTTATTAATTAGTGATTTCACTTACTTAATTATTTCTAAATTATATGACATTTGTTCTTTGACTTAAAATGATTTTACTCCAGTAGGTTTTAGTCACTTTCATCATTGGTTGTGATTATTTAACCAATTTCATGATTTATATAATTTATTTATTTATTTATTTACCTTTTTAATTATCATTTAAATTTAATAATTAATAGAAATTCTTAGAAATCACCACACAACTTTTTGGCTAAAAATCCCAGGCCTTTTAGGAAACTTTTATCATGGGAAAAATCATATCAATTCAACCTCTCTTGTGTCTCGCTCATTTTGAGGATTCTAAGCTTATAAATCGTTTACCGAATTAGTGATTTAAGCCTCATTTTTCGAGCAAATCAAATGCGTCAAAATGGATTTTCATCCTTATTTCATTATTTACAGAATGTTCATTATATTTTAGTGTCTTAAGTCGTGATCATGGTGGTGGTGTGATATTTGCAAATTAAAGCTTTCGGTTAGTGCTTATATGAACCGAATTAGTGATTTGTAGGCTTGTATTTGCCATTTAATAACCAAGTTAAGTTTTATAACTTTTATTTGACATATTCTCAGTAGGTTTATAATACTTTTTGTTACGAGATTGTTGGAGTTGGTTAAAGTTGCAATCTAGTGACTTTTAGCTTATTTTGTTGTGAAGAACTTTTACTTGGAATTTTCTGTTTTAACACTTATTTTCAAAAAATGTTGAGTAGTCATTCTTGGTTAAGTTGAATTATTTGGACGTTGGTGATTTGTATACAGAGACATATATGTGTCCTATATTTATGTGAATTTTTTCTAAATTTTTAGGCATTGTTTACTACCTCTAAAAATTACCAAACCAAAACTGGTCAGAACAAGAACTGCTGTGCGACTCAAAATATTTTATAAAAGATTTCTATGATGAACATTTAAGAAAAAATCTCCCAATTTTATTTTAAGTTAGGGACACTTTGAACTCCGTTCACACCAAGTTTAAACTTCTGAAACCTATTAGTTAAGAAATTAAAAATCGTCAAAGTTGACTCAACATTAAGACAAAAATCCAGTTTTGACCACTTTTGGTAGAAAAATCATATCTTTGGTTTGGTTTAGTATGTTTGAGTGATTCCAGTTGCAGGTTAAAATTAACTCTTTTATCTACAACTTTTATTTTGAAAGTTTTGCTTGAAACGGCCCTCACATGTTCAGTTTATCCGTCCAAAGACAGAAGAATAATTCTGTCAGAAAGTATTTGGGTCCAAACAACTCACCAATGACCATTCTTGCTTTATTAACACTTGAGTTCATCATTTACAAGATTAATACTTTATTTTTATACCTCTTAACATCAAATTTCCAGATTGTTATACCTCTTTTAACATATTTTTCACTCAATACAAGTCCATATCCATCTCATAATCCAACAACAAGATTCAACTTTCTTAGATCTAACATGCATTCATTCAAATTAACACTTTTCAATACCAATCTTTATAGATCTATTATCTACAACATAAAAACATCTTTTTAATGAAAAATCTCAGAAATATATTCTTCAAAATATACAAAAACATATAGATCTATCAAAAGGAAAATCACTTTAAAAGCTACTAATCTATAACAACACTTTTGGGTCTTAAACTTGTTGAATCCTTGGATCTTTCTCATAGATTTTGACATGCATATGCATGAGGAGAAAGATCCTATCAACTTTGCCTTCATCAAGTGTATATTACAAAGAAAACAAGAAGAAAACATAAACTTTTGATAAAACCTTTGAACATAAACAAGAACAATATAGATCTAGTAAAGAGATGAAGATTTATACCCTTGAAGAACTTGGTTTTGAAGATGAAAAAGATGCAGAAAATTCGTGACCCTTTATGCCTCTAATAACCCTTATTCTTGCCTTGAAACAACCCTTAAACCTATCTTCAATCAACCCTTGATTTATCTACCTTAAACCCTTATTATTATTATAGTTTAGTTATGGTTTGTTCTTGTTTTCCTTGGGTGTTGGTGGCTGGCCAAAAATGGTGTTGGGAGGGGGAGAAAGAAGAGTTTTTGAGAGAGTATTGGGTGTATGTGTGTTGGAAAGAGAAGAATTGATTGTGTGGGAGGTGAAGGTTAAGTTTGGGTGTATTATGTCTTGGAGAGTGTAAGGTTTAGCATGCTTCTACACACCCATTGGGTGTTTCGGCCAAGAGGGGGAGAGTGAGGGCCGAAATTTGTTTAAATTTTGTAAAAGGGTATTTAGTTTTGTAGATAAAACATGTATGTACATGTATTGTATGTCTAGGTGCATGTATTGGTGTTTAATTTGCTAGTATGAAGGCTTTTAAGGTGTACTTTGTGTTCATACATATATTTATATATATATCCGTATGTTATATGTATATACATATTTTGTGTCTTTGATTTATCATTTAACTCATTAGTTATAATCTTGTATTTTTATTTGACTTATATACTCACTTATTATTATTATTCACCACTTTCATTTACATAATAGTTTATAAATATATTTTAAGGTGATCATTATATTTTTATGTTCAAATGTACTTTAATTAGCTTGGTGTTCGAATTGTTGGACATTTGTGAAGAATTATAATTGTTATCTCGACTTGTGAGTCTTTACATTATTATTATTATTCACCACTTTCATTTACATAATAGTTTATAAATATATTTTAAGGTGATCATTATATTTTTATGTTCAAATGTACTTTAATTAGCTTGGTGTTCGAATTGTTGGACATTTGTGAAGAATTATAATTGTTATCTCGACTTGTGAGTCTTTACATTATTATTTATATCATTTAACTTCTTGAGATAAATTTTTTTGTTCATTGACGTTTCACCAAGTTCAATTAGAACTAATTTATGGCTTGAGATTGTCTTGAATGATTATAGTTATTGTTTATGGCATTTCTAAGATAGCTAGTCATTTACGGTACTTCATTGAACTAGAGGGCAATTATCACTATGCCTTAAATGTCTAGAAGGTCAATTCTCTTAATAACCCTCTAAAATAGATACCTAGATAATTCTGAGTAAATTGTCCTAGTCGGAAATTGAGGGTTGTCACACCTATGAAGGTTGAAATGTAATGTGATAGTATGTGTGCAAAAATGTGTGACTTGTGCTCAAGTCAAACCTGGGCGCCAAACGATATATGGAAAGATGCAATAATTGGTTACCCGGAAGTAGAAATGTAATTATATGACTATGGATTATGTGACGAAGTTAATTATACTTTCTTGGGGCAATGATGTGATATGAGTCGTTGTAGACTAGTTGATAGAAATGCTCTTTCTTCTCGTTACACATGAGTACATGCGCGTGGTGAAGCTTGCCACTTGTATATAGGTGATGTAAGCATGGAGTCCTGTTAAATATTGTGTTTGATCTTCATAAAAGGGTAAACCCTAGAAGATATATGATAGGTGCTTGTGTATTGCTTTTAGATGACGTCCATGGTACTTTCGTGAGTGTTATTGAACATATGTTTTGATGATGAAACCAATGTGACTTCATTGGAAGATGGGAGCATTGGTGTTAGAAATATAATTTGTAGTAGTTGATTTGTATACCTTATGTAACTTTGTACTTAGAATATAACATTGTTAATATGGAAGGGGGCATAGTGTAAATTGTGCTCTTGTATATAAACCCCCTTCCACATGCATTATGTAACCTTTTTGACACTAAATATAATCCAATCTTTCACTGAATCTCTCTCTACTCTCTCACTAGAAACTGCCATTAAAACACACTAAACACACACTAAAACTCATATTCTATTCTCTACAATTCAATGTGAAAATTTCTCACAATGGTTTTTAAATCCAACTACTTGCAGAGCTTTTAGCTCGGCAAATAGTTCAAAATGAGAATTTTCTCAAAAGTTTTTAAAATCAACTGTTTGCAGAGCTTTTAGCTCGGCAAATAGTTCAAAATGAGATTTTTCTCAAAAGTTTTTAAAATCAACTGTTTGCAGAGCATTTTGCTCGGCAAACAGTACAAAATGAAAATTTTTCAACAAGTTTAAGTTTAACTGTTTGCAGAGCTTTAAGCTCGGCAAACAGTACAAAATGAAAATTTTTCAAAAAGTTTTAAGTTTAACTGTTTGCAGAGCTTTAAGCTCGGCAAACAGTACAAAATGAAAATTTTTCAAAAAGTTTTAAGTTCAACTGTTTGCAGAGCTTTAAGCTCGGCAAACAGTACAAAATGAAAATTTTTCAAAAAGTTTTAAGTTTAACTGTTTGCAGAGCTTTGAGCTCGGCAAACAGTACAATTTAAAATTTTTTCCAAAATTGAAATTTCACTTTATCAATTGACAACATTTTTGTTGTTCAAGAAAAGTAAATTTCATACATTTTCAAGGAGTTGGACTGAACTACTCATTTGCAGAGCTTTGAGCTCGGCAAACAGTACAAAATGAAAATTTTTCAAAAAGTTTTAAGTTCAACTGTTTGCAGAGCTTTAAGCTCGGCAAACAGTACAAAATGAAAATTTTTCAAAAAGTTTTAAGTTCAACTGTTTGCAGAGCTTTAAGCTCGGCAAACAGTACAAAATGAAAATTTTTCAAAAAGTTTTAAGTTTAACTGTTTGCAGAGCTTTGAGCTCGGCAAACAGTACAAAATGAAAATTTTTCAAAAAGTTTTAAGTTCAACTGTTTGCAGAGCTTTAAGCTCGGCAAACAGTACAAAATGAAAATTTTTCAAAAAGTTTTAAGTTTAACTGTTTGCAGAGCTTTGAGCTCGGCAAACAGTACAATTTAAAATTTTTTTTTTTTTTTTTTTTTTTTTTTTTTTTTTTTATTTTTTTTTTTTTATTTTTTCTTTTTTTTTTTTTTTTTTTTTTTTTTTTTTTTTTTTTTTTTTTTTTTTTTTTTTTTTTTTTTTTTTTTTTTTTTTTTTTTTTTTTTTTTTTTTTTTTTTTTTTTTTTTTTTTTTTTTTTTTTTTTTTTTTTTTTTTTTTTTTTTTTTTTTTTTTTTTTTTTTTTTTTTTTTTTTTTTTTTTTTTTTTTTTTTTTTTTTTTTTTTTTTTTTTTTTTTTTTTTTTTTTTTTTTTTTTTTTTTTTTTTTTTTTTTTTTTTTTTTTTTTTTTTTTTTTTTTTTTTTTTTTTTTTTTTTTTTTTTTTTTTTTTTTTTTTTTTTTTTTTTTTTTTTTTTTTTTTTTTTTTTTTTTTTTTTTTTTTTTTTTTTTTTTTTTTTTTTTTTTTTTTTTTTTTTTTTTTTTTTTTTTTTTTTTTTTTTTTTTTTTTTTTTTTTTTTTTTTTTTTTTTTTTTTTTTTTTTTTTTTTTTTTTTTTTTTTTTTTTTTTTTTTTTTTTTTTTTTTTTTTTTTTTTTTTTTTTTTTTTTTTTTTTTTTTTTTTTTTTTTTTTTTTTTTTTTTTTTTTTTTTTTTTTTTTTTTTTTTTTTTTTTTTTTTTTTTTTTTTTTTTTTTTTTTTTTTTTTTTTTTTTTTTTTTTTTTTTTTTTTTTTTTTTTTTTTTTTTTTTTTTTTTTTTTTTTTTTTTTTTTTTTTTTTTTTTTTTTTTTTTTTTTTTTTTTTTTTTTTTTTTTTTTTTTTTTTTTTTTTTTTTTTTTTTTTTTTTTTTTTTTTTTTTTTTTTTTTTTTTTTTTTTTTTTTTTTTTTTTTTTTTTTTTTTTTTTTTTTTTTTTTTTTTTTTTTTTTTTTTTTTTTTTTTTTTTTTTTTTTTTTTTTTTTTTTTTTTTTTTTTTTTTTTTTTTTTTTTTTTTTTTTTTTTTTTTTTTTTTTTTTTTTTTTTTTTTTTTTTTTTTTTTTTTTTTTTTTTTTTTTTTTTTTTTTTTTTTTTTTTTTTTTTTTTTTTTTTTTTTTTTTTTTTTTTTCTTTTTTTTTTTTTTTTTTTTTTTTTTTTTTTTTTTTTTTTTTTTTTTTTTTTTTTTTTTTATATTTTGTTATTTTTCTGTGTTTAACATGTATTTTCTGGTCAAAATCTTTGGTCAGTTTGTCTTAAACAGAAAAATAATAAAGTGTAAAGATGGCAATGTTCCAAGAAGGAGATTCGATGAAAATGCAAGCCAATCAAGCATTACATATTCCATTTGCTTGCAAATTTCCTATCATTCCGGAGATTCTCAGTTATCATCCTTTAAATAATGCTCTTTCTGGAGGTGCAATTGTACCTGAGAAGTATATCTTCCAGCTGTGGGAATCCATTGAATATGTGCGGGGAATTAAAAGGCACAACACAGCAGATTACTTCAAATTCTCTCTTGAATCAGAAGATGAAATCTTCAAGTGCAGATTCACTTTGGATGAATTTAGAACAGTGATTGGATTTCCTATTTTGGATGAATACGAAGAACTCCCATCAGTAGAAGAAATGTTGGCCGGAGTTCATTCGTTGGGCTATGAAGGAGAGTTGAATACAATGAGAGACTTCAGAAGAAGTAATGTAGCCACTCTATGGCATACAATGTATAATATTCTTTCAACCTGCCTGATGCCAGCACAGAAGGGAATTGATCTGATGACCAAAGATTCTTTGGCTATATACTATGCAGTCACTCACAACGTGCAGTGTGACTTTGCGGCAATCCTATGGAAAAAGCTGATCCAAGTTGTTAAGGGGAAGAATAAACAAGAAAGAAAGTACATTCCCTTCATCAGATTTTTCACTTTGATTATCGAAGATGCACTTGACAATTTAGAAGAAATTCCAAAGCTGGAGAATAGTTTCAAATGTGTGATTGCTTTGTATAAATCCAACGTAAGAGGCACAAGTTGTGAAACAGTAAAACCATTTCCGATTCCACCGTTTTTGATAAACTTGGTTCCTGCTCAGAGTCCCCACCTTAGGACGTATCTTGAGTGGTTAGTCTCAGTAATGGGGTCTGAAAGCCGACAGACTCCTGCCCAAACTGAGCATAGGTCGCCAAGTGAGGGTCCTAGTAAGTCAAAAAGAAAAAGAGGGGTTAGTGATGAAAGGGCCTCTGAGCAGAGGAGAAGAAAGACTAAAAGAGTTATTTTTGAGCAAGATGTTGCTTCACCTGTACCTATTTCTTCACCTATTTCACAATCTACCCAATCAACACCAACCGTTAACATTTCTCAATCTTCACCTTCGCAATCAACGCCTTTACCATCCGTTGTTTCACCGATTCCACCAACCTTTACACCACCTCATACTACACCTGTTTTTGATCCAACACCAATTGCCTCAACTTTACCTGCTGAACCAACTCCACCACCAGGAAGACGACTTAAAATGGCTGCAAGAAGTGTGTTAAAGCATAAATCAAAGAAAAAGAAACGAAAACATAAGTCGTCTAGATCTGCAAGACAAACAGTTGAATCTACCTCTGCAGATGTAACAGAACAACCTGGTGCCTCGGTGGAGTTTGATGTTGAACAGGCAACAAATATTGTGCATAATGTTGAATCTGATATTGAGACTGAGCATGTGAGCACTGGCGATGATGTTGTGCTGGAGGAACAAGGAAGGAATGAGGGAGGAGTTGAAAATACCGGAGAGGATGTGCGGTCAGGGTTAGGACAAGGGCAAAAAGAAAAAGAGGGGTTAGTGATGAAAGGGCCTCTGAGCAGAGGAGAAGAAAGACTAAAAGAGTTATTTTTGAGCAAGATGTTGCTTCACCTGTACCTATTTCTTCACCTATTTCACAATCTACCCAATCAACACCAACCGTTAACATTTCTCAATCTTCACCTTCGCAATCAACGCCTTTACCATCCGTTGTTTCACCGATTCCACCAACCTTTACACCACCTCATACTACACCTGTTTTTGATCCAACACCAATTGCCTCAACTTTACCTGCTGAACCAACTCCACCACCAGGAAGACGACTTAAAATGGCTGCAAGAAGTGTGTTAAAGCATAAATCAAAGAAAAAGAAACGAAAACATAAGTCGTCTAGATCTGCAAGACAAACAGTTGAATCTACCTCTGCAGATGTAACAGAACAACCTGGTGCCTCGGTGGAGTTTGATGCACAAGAGTCTAGATCCCCTAGGGACACTGATTCACAAGCCCAGTTGAGTACTGGTGCCGGAACAAGCGGAGAGGGACCCACTTTGTGTGACCCTCAAGGACAGCTTGGAAATCCTGCCTTAGCTACCATCACGCCAGCTTTAGCCGCAGGTAACAGGTCTCAGACCGAGACTGGGGAGCAGTATGAACGCCGTAGTGACACTGCTGTTCCTCAGGATCAACCTGAGCCTGTATTAACGGGCATTCTCAGTGACCCCGGTGTTGTTAGTGGTGTTGCCCAACAACAAGTCCCGGACAGTGATTTATCACAGTCTAGGACACAATCCGATTCTGGTTGCAAAGCCACTGAATCTCCAACTGCTGGTGAGGGTATATCCCGAGGATCCGCAGGAAATCCTGAATCAGCATCGCTGAATTTAGGTCACACCACAAGTGTGCCAACAACCCCCGGGTTGGATACTCCACTTCACACACAAACACAAAGAACACCAACACCAACTGAAAATCCATCAACTTCAACAAATTTACCCACAAAAGACTCGGCATGTGAAGTTTTATTGAACATTTTAAGGTCTGAGGGAGATTTGTTGAGTGTTACGGAAAGAGGGGTGTTAAATGCTCTTGAAGTGAGAGAAAGGGAAAAGGCAACAGAAAGGAGGGTTAAAGATTTACAAGATCAAGTTGCAAGTCAAAAAGCAGAGTATGATGCAAAGCTTGCTGCCTTTGAACTCAGACTGTTGGCTTTAGAATCTTGCCGACCGGCCTCGGTTCCTTCTCGTCGGGATGATCCTGATTCTGATGATCACCCCGAGGGGGAGAACCAAGGAGAAGGTCAAGCTAATATTGAAAATACATCGGCAAGTGTTGAAGTAAATGTTGGAGAAGTGGTAATGGAAGAAAGAGCAGAGGGTGAAAATATTGAAAATACATCGGCAAGTGTTGAAGTAAATGTTGGAGAAGTGGTAATGGAAGAAAGAGCAGAGGGTGAAAATATTGAAAATGTTGATGCTGCCATTTTAGATCTGGTAAATGAAGCAATTGAAAAGGAAGTTGCCCAAATCCTTGAAGACGCTGCTGAAGAAATCTTGGATGAAGATGATGCAAATGATGCTTTGAATGATGAGGTTGGAAGAAGGATAGTAGAAGTTTTTGGTGATGATTCTGATGTGGATGATAATGATGAAGGAATTGAAAATGTTGATGATGATGAAGAGTTTGTGATTGAAGATGAGGTTGTTGAATTTGCTGAAGATGATGCAGATGTTGAAGCATTGAAAGATAATGTAACATTTGATGAACCAGAGATTGTCGAGAATCCAACGAATGTAGAAGTTGTTGAAGAACCTGTGTTTGAAGAATTTGCAGATCTAGATTATTTTGAAACAGGTCCTTCAAGCAGAGTAGAAGTTGGAGAAACATCTGCTCGTGCTAGCTCAACTCCTCAACATTATAATTTTGAAGATTTCAACAATTTTGATGAACTCAGAAAGACTCCAGAAGCTGCAAGTCAGAACTTCCAGAAATCTACTTACAAGCAGGTTTTGCGAGAGGCAATCACATCCGAGGAAGTCCTCCCTGATTATTTTCCAACTGAGCTAACTGAAGAACAATTAAACTTTATTAATCGGGGATACTTCTTGAGGGATAGAGAAAGAATGGTTGCTCTCGGCATTAAACCTAAAGAAGCAGCAAAGAAATCGAGATATCTGGAAGAAAGGGCTTACCCAATTTTCTGTGGAGCTACAAAAGTGACTAAAACCAAAAGACCTGAATTGGAATCAATGTACAAGTTTAAGGAAGCGAGACAAATCGAAGAATATAAAGAGCTTCTTAAACTCACCAAGCAATATAATCCCAAACTTCTTGAAGAACAGAGAAATCACAAGATTTTGGTGCTTGTCAGAGTCATTTTGGTGAAAAGGGTTTCTATTTCTGTCCCTTGCTTTCATGTGAAAAGAGATAACAATAAAATCTACAGATTCACAGAAGCTCAGTTCAAGCTGCTGCCAGTGGATGACATTATTTTTCTCTACAACCATTTCTTGAATGCTATGCAGAGATACCAAGAAGATGTTATTGCTTTTGAGGCTGTTAAACGGTATATGTCTAGCTGTATCCAATATGCTTCATTGGAAGATTTTCAGATTGGATTTGAAGTTGTGAAGAGAAAGATCAATGTACCCTATCCAGATCAAAGTCTATACACTGAAGATATAGAAAAGCTAAGTATTGGTCATATCATTGAAGAACCATCCTTCGGAGTTGTGTTTTTGAATAGCAAAAAGAAGAAGATTTTCATTCGCATGGATGAACTTGCTTCCTATTCTGATGGAACGTTGGAGTTTTGTAAGAATGTATTGCTGTGTCTGCAAGAAGATGAGCAAGATGAAAAGAAAAGGGAAGTGTTTGATAAAGCAATCTCCAAGATTAACCAAAGACTCGAGTACAGAGACAGCATTAGAATGATGAGAGAAGCAAAGAATGCTAAGAAGTCTAAGTACGTCGTACGTCAACAAGGAGGTTGTTGGATCAAATACGAACCTAGCCATCTTCCAGGACCACATAACATTCCTCCAATAAACTTTGAAGCAAATATGAATGTTCCAGCTAACAGACCCGAAGGAGATAACTGGTTCTGGCATCCAAACAAGGGTAGACCACATACAAGAGCTTAAAGAAAGACAAGATTGGATATTTTTGACAAATCACTACTAAGGGGGAGATTGTTAGAAATATAATTTGTAGTAGTTGATTTGTATACCTTATGTAACTTTGTACTTAGAATATAACATTGTTAATATGGAAGGGGGCATAGTGTAAATTGTGCTCTTGTATATAAACCCCCTTCCACATGCATTATGTAACCTTTTGACACTAAATACAATCCAATCTTTCACTGAATCTCTCTCTACTCTCTCTCTACTCTCTCACTAGAAACCGCCATTAAAACACACTAAACACACACTAAAACTCATATTCTATTCTCTACAATTGGTGCTAAGAAAGTGATTGTAGATGAGTCATTTAAGATTCTTGGATTAAGTGAATGAGCTTCGTGTGAAGCAAATTGACCTTGTGTTTGCGAAATGGAAAAATGGAGGCATATACTTGGGGAAAGTTTGACTTGGGAAACTGGGTCCGTGATGCGAGAGAACTATCCTCACTTATTCGATGCTGAAGTGATTCCGAGGACGGAATCCTCTTAAGGGGGAGGTAATTGTAACATCCCAAACATTTTATGTCGACCATTGACCACGTCGTTAGTCAACGTTAGCCTTCCGTTGGATTTATACGTCTTATTAATAAATATGTTATGGATGATGTGATGCATTGATGTGATATGTGCCTTAACGATTTAATATGAGTTTTATATAATGTTTTAATTGGAAAAATGTTTTATAATGATGTGTTATCTTACTTAGCTAATTCGTTAGCTAACACTTGCTCTTTTAAAATGTGTTGTGCCCTCAGGTCCAACATTAGTGAGCAGGTAGATGTGAGAAGATGTGAGGCATGGGTAGATAATCTTGAAGCTGGCTGTAGTTTACCCATAGTGGCTGCTCTCCTTAGACATTGATTTATGTTTAGATATTTGTGATTTGTATTTACTATAATGTCGGTGGCTTAATGTTGTGCAACCGATGGATTTCCAATTAGACTTGTTTTGATGATATGGCTAGTAACACAATTTAATGAATGAACCAAACAGATTTTGCTGGTTTGGACTTTTAAAGTTTAATTCCGCTTTGTTTGACGCCGTTATGCGAAAGTTTTTGGAAATTCATATTTTTAAACGACGGGTGTTACAGACCTAAAAAGAGTGTTAAAGAACAAGAATCAGAAGATGAATCACACTATACTGCACCCTTCTTTAATGATGATGCTTTGGAGATACAAGGAGGGATTGAGGGAGGGGTTGAAAATACCAGAGAGGTTGAGCGGTCCGGGTTAGGAACAGGGCATAAAGAAAATGTTGGCCCTCCGACAAATTTAACCACAACCTTCCACCGGGACCACACCTCTAGGTTAGAAGTCAAGAGCTCCCCTTTCCCTCTCTCAAAGCTATTCTCTCCAAGATCTATTCGTTTCTTGGTGTTTCGAGCAAGATTTGATTAAGATCTTTCATCCTTATGATCATCTACATGTACTTAAGTGATAATCCTTTGATTTCTGATCTTGTGAGTCTTATATGTGAATCCGATCCAGGCCATGGGGTTTGGGTTGGGTTATATTGCAAAACGTTTACCGATTTCTTGTTATTCGGGTGATCAATCAAGTGATTTATGTTTAGATATTTGTGATTTGTATTTACTATAATGTCGGTGGCTTAATGTTGTGCAACCGATGGATTTCCAATTAGACTTGTTTTGATGATATGGCTAGTAACACAATTTAATGATATGCTATGAAATGTTATGTAGTGTCATGAGATGTAATGATATGCTATGAAATGTTATGTAGTGTCATGAGATGTAATGATATGCTATGAAATGTTATGTAGTGTCATGAGATGTAATGATATGCTATGAAATGTTATGTAGTGTCATGAGATGTAATGATATGCTATGAAATGTTATGTAGTGTCATGAGATGTAATGATATGCTATGAAATGTTATGTAGTGTCATGAGATGTAATGATATGCTATGAAATGTTATGTAGTGTCATGAGATGTAATGATATGCTATGAAATGTTATGTAGTGTCATGAGATGTAATGATATGCTATGAAATGTTATGTAGTGTCATGAGATGTAATGATATGCTATGAAATGTTATGTAGTGTCATGAGATGTAATGATATGCTATGAAATGTTATGTAGTGTCATGAGATGTAATGATATGCTATGAAATGTTATGTAGTGTCATGAGATGTAATGATATGCTATGAAATGTTATGTAGTGTCATGAGATGTAATGATATGCTATGAAATGTTATGTAGTGTCATGAGATGTAATGATATGCTATGAAATGTTATGTAGTGTCATGAGATGTAATGATATGCTATGAAATGTTATGTAGTGTCATGAGATGTAATGATATGCTATGAAATGTTATGTAGTGTCATGAGATGTAATGATATGCTATGAAATGTTATGTAGTGTCATGAGATGTAATGATATGCTATGAAATGTTATGTAGTGTCATGAGATGTAATGATATGCTATGAAATGTTATGTAGTGTCATGAGATGTAATGATATGCTATGAAATGTTATGTAGTGTCATGAGATGTAATGATATGCTATGAAATGTTATGTAGTGTCATGAGATGTAATGATATGCTATGAAATGTTATGTAGTGTCATGAGATGTAATGATATGCTATGAAATGTTATGTAGTGTCATGAGATGTAATGATATGCTATGAAATGTTATGTAGTGTCATGAGATGTAATGATATGCTATGAAATGTTATGTAGTGTCATGAGATGTAATGATATGCTATGAAATGTTATGTAGTGTCATGAGATGTAATGATATGCTATGAAATGTTATGTAGTGTCATGAGATGTAATGATATGCTATGAAATGTTATGTAGTGTCATGAGATGTAATGATATGCTATGAAATGTTATGTAGTGTCATGAGATGTAATGATATGCTATGAAATGTTATGTAGTGTCATGAGATGTAATGATATGCTATGAAATGTTATGTAGTGTCATGAGATGTAATGATATGCTATGAAATGTTATGTAGTGTCATGAGATGTAATGATATGCTATGAAATGTTATGTAGTGTCATGAGATGTAATGATATGCTATGAAATGTTATGTAGTGTCATGAGATGTAATGATATGCTATGAAATGTTATGTAGTGTCATGAGATGTAATGATATGCTATGAAATGTTATGTAGTGTCATGAGATGTAATGATATGCTATGAAATGTTATGTAGTGTCATGAGATGTAATGATATGCTATGAAATGTTATGTAGTGTCATGAGATGTAATGATATGCTATGAAATGTTATGTAGTGTCATGAGATGTAATGATATGCTATGAAATGTTATGTAGTGTCATGAGATGTAATGATATGCTATGAAATGTTATGTAGTGTCATGAGATGTAATGATATGCTATGAAATGTTATGTAGTGTCATGAGATGTAATGATATGCTATGAAATGATTATGGCTAGTAACACAATTTAATGAATGAACCAAACAGATTTTGCTGGTTTGGACTTTTAAAGTTTAATTCCGCTTTGTTTGACGCCGTTATGCGAAAGTTTTTGGAAATTCATATTTTTAAACGACGGGTGTTACAGACCTAAAAAGAGTGTTAAAGAACAAGAATCAGAAGATGAATCACACTATACTGCACCCTTCTTTAATGATGATGCTTTGGAGATACAAGGAGGGATTGAGGGAGGGGTTGAAAATACCAGAGAGGTTGAGCGGTCCGGGTTAGGAACAGGGCATAAAGAAAATGTTGGCCCTCCGACAAATTTAACCACAACCTTCCACCGGGACCACACCTCTAGGTTAGAAGTCAAGAGCTCCCAACTCTTGCTTGCGCAAGCCTTCGATCGCCTCGCTGATTCCTCTCAACAGGAATTAGTTGATATTTCAATTGGGACAAAGCCGCGTCTTATCTCGTTGATTTCTTTGGAAGTCAATGTAGAAATCCTGAAGAAGTTCCTGTCCCATCTTCCATCTTTCTTTGCACGCTCACCAGAGTCTAGATCCCACTTTAGGACACTTAGAACTATCCACTTAAGTGAGGTAGCCGGAACTAGCATAGAGATCCAAGAGTTACTTTTGTCTCGAAGATTGCTTGGAAGACCTACCAAAGTCAACATCGAAACAGCTTTGAATGCAGGCCCTACTCAGACTTCGTCTGTTGGGTCAACGGGCAATCTAATAGAACCCGGTTTGATTTCTAGTGACTCTGAAAGTCTTCAGGGTGGTGGCCCTTGGGACACTTCCTTGGAGCAAGATGTGAGCTGTAAAGCTCCATCATCAACCGTCAGAGAGACTGAGTCTCAAGGACCGACGGGAAAACCAAAGGAAGCTGTGATTCCTTCTGGTCACACTGTTGGATCACTTGATTTGGCTATTGTGTCAACGACCCCAAGGTCGGGCCCAGTTTTGCTTGATACCTCCCGCTTATCACCCGAACAAATCAGAGCTGCCAAAGGGAAATCTATTGATCCAACCCCTGATGTCCCATCTTATAAGAAAAAGAAAATTAGACCAACCGTTGAAAAGATCATTAACCTACCACCACAAAAACCACCAACCGATGAACAATTATTCCTTGAATATTCTCCAATCACCATCCAGATTCCAACAAGACCTCCATCTTCCTTTCTTAAAACTACAACACCACCACCAAGAACCTTCACTCCTATCATCTCTTTTCCAGTAACTCCACCATCTTCTCCTAAAAACTCACATACAACTCCACCAAAATCACCACCAAGTACATCTGATGATATTCTCTCTCTTGATGAACAATGTGAGATTCTGCTTGCCACACTTTTCTCTAAAGAATCGTCTTTGAAAAACCAAGATAAAGTAGTGTTGGCAGCTCTGCAAGCTCGACAAGATTTGATTGAAAAAGAAAATGAATTAAGAGAGCTTCATATGCAAGCAGAAGAGGATAGAATGACTGCTCAACAACAACAAGAAGCTCTGCAGAAACGTTTAAGAGAAGTGCAGCAGTCCTGTCGACCGGCCGTGTTATCTGAAAGACACGACGATCCTGATTCCGAGGATCGCCCCGAGGGGGAGAACAACGGAGAGGGTCTGAATGAAATTGACAGGACTGAAGAGCTTAATGTTGATACTGAAATGCAGAATATTGCTGATATGGGTGAGCAGACAGTTGAGATGGAGTTAGATTCTTATGTTGAGCAAGACACATGTGTAGTTGTACAGCCGGAACAAGAATTTTCATTCCCATAATTTCTAAATGTGATATTTCCAGATGATGAAAGCTGGAGAATTGATTCTGAAGGCACAGTTCATTTTGATGGTGCTGAAAAGATGAAGCTGAATCCTCAAGGCCAAAGAAGAAATATTCTTTCGATAATTTCAGAGGGTTCAAGGCAATGAGAGCTGATCCTAAGTCTGGTGAAGAAGAAGATTTTGGGGGACAGCCGATGATTCAGATTATGAAAGATTTGTTTGGGCCAAATGCAGTTCTTCTCGACATTCCTGCAGATACGTTCACAGAAAAACAAAAGGAATACATTGATGAGGGGTATTTCTTTAAAAATAAGGCAAGAATGATCGACATAAACTTCAAACCTTCAAAAGCAGAGGCTTACAAAGCAAGATTTCTTGAAGAGCGTGCCTACCCCATCTTCTGTGGTCCAACAAAAGTCACAAGCAGTACTCCACCAGAATTTATGTCCATGTACAAGTTCAAGGACCCCATTCAAACACAAGAGTATAAAGAGTTGATCAATGAAGCCAAAAGATTATTTCCTCCAGTCAACAAAGAACAATACAACAACATAATTAAACGCATCATCAAAGTTCATATGAGACAGAAAAACTTCATCCAAGTACCTTCTTTCATTGTAGAGAGAACCAACCTGAAGAGATATCACTTTGTTGAATATCATTTCAGCATGTTACATGTAGATGACCTCATCTATCTCTACAAGCATTTCCTTCGAGCCATGATTAAATCCAAGGATGATCGGAAAGCCTTTGATGCAATTAAAAGATTCATTTCATGCTGTATCCAATATGCTTCTCTTAATGATTTTCAGATAGGGTTAGAGCTCCAAAAGAGAAAGATAAATGTTCCCATTCCTGATCAGTCCTTGTACTCTGGTAACATTGAAAAACTAAGCATTGGCCATCTTGTTCTGTCACCAGAGAATGGTGTGGTTTTCATTAATAGCCTTGGGAAGAAAATACTCATCAGATTCACCGAATTATCAAGTTACTCAGATGGGACACTCGAGTATTGTAAACGAGTTCTTGAATGTATTGCCGGTGATGAAAGCAATCCAACCACCAAAGAAAATCTGGCTAGGGCTATCAAGAAAATAAATCTCAGGCTTACGAAGAGAGAGGACATCAGAAAGCTCATAGAAGCTAAAAGAGCCTCACCAAATGAGAACGTTAAGTATGTGAAAGGAGGTTGCTGGATTAGATATGCACCAAGTAATGTGCCTGGTCAACACAATACACCTCCACCAACCTATGCTGACAATCAAAGACCTCCACCAAACTCAAAACCACCTGGAGAAGGATGGCTGCTTAATCTCAACAAAATAAATATCCATAAATAGAAGAATCCAAGACACTGAACCAGCTCATTCAACAAATCAACACTAAGGGGGAAATTGTTAGATATTTAATAGAGTTTGATTTGTTACTTTTGATGTAAATGTAATTATGACATTGTGAGGGGGTCTAGATGTAATATGTTTCCTAGACTAGTATAAATACCCCCTCACATGCTTCATTTTGTAACCTTTGACACTCATTAATTCCAATCATCCAACTTATCCATTCTCTCTCTAAAACACACACATATATTCAAAGGTTCACTTATATACATTAATCCTTATATTTATACATATCGATCATGAATTTCAATGATTTACATATACACTCCTCTAGCCAATTTCATTTGCCGTTAATTATCATACATGCCGCCCATAATGTAGAATCCAATCCAGCTTCATAATTTTTTCTTCTACTTACAATATTGCATAATGACCTAGTATCATGCCTCCAATCATACCATAAGGAGGTACTGCTGCCATTTCTGTTGTGCCTAATATGAGGTCTTACCTTGTCTCTCATCTTAAGTAGATTCTTTCAAAACCAACTATCATTATATTCATACCCAACCTCCCAAAGTTTCTGCTATTTCTAAGTTTAACTGCATACCCAACTATCAGTAGTCAATTTAAGGACCAAAGATTATATTTTGGATTTGTTACTCCATATGTGTTTTTCATTACCCATACATTCTAAATTTTGCTTTGAAAACATAAAATTACCACCTAGTGGTAAATCGTCCTAGTGGTTCAAACAAAATGTTCTTTTTTAGTTTTATATATATTTTTCTTATTTGATTTAGTCACTAAACTCTTGAAACAAGGCAGGGATGAGCAAAAGAAACAAAAACTACATCCAGTCGGGTTTCAGTCCACCATTTTTACACATTTCCGGTCTGAGCCAAAACCATAACAAATTGGGCTGACTGGCCGACGAGATTTTGAAGAGATTGTTTACTTTACTTGATTTTTATAGTTTCTATTCCTAATCCAATCATATCCAATACCCATGTTCTATTATGTCTTGCTCAAACTTTTTAATGTTAAGAAACAAGATTCGATTCGTTATGTTGTCTTATGATTTCAAAAGTACATGTTATTGAAAGGTAAAATAAATCATGAAGGTTACTCGGGTGATTGTGGAGATAAAACATTTTTAGCGAGGATTATTTGGTGTCGAGGTAACATTCAAAGAGGTAAAGCAAAAGGAATGATCCGTGAGTTCTCAGTTGTTGTTGTGTGGGATGATTTAAGACCAAGGGATGTCGAGGTTGCTTGCCATCAACTGATTTGTTATTCTCATTGCTTTCTAAACATGCAATGAGACGTAAATTGAAGACTCAAGACAAGACAATAGACATGATACGGCCATGGGAACGTTTTATTTATGACTAGTAATGAGACCTAAATTGAATATGCAAGACGCAAGACATGATACTGCCATGGGAACTTCATGATTTGGCTGCTGTGAATCTACCTTGTAAGTTGTTTGTTATGTGAGAATTAAGCTGATTCTCATTCTCATTTGTTTTTGACTGTACTATTGTAAACTGGTATGGGCTGGAATTTGTGCAAGGGCTGATGTCTAACAAGTCAACAACAATCATTTAATGGGTTGTTCAATTTATTTTTTTCAAGTCGTTTATGTGATTTGCGTCTAGATAGGTCTTTGTGGGTGGTATACCACCTTATTTTATTTTATTTATGAATCTACTTTCGGGTAATACATATATAGTAAATAGTAATAATAATAGTATATAGTATAGTAAAATATAGTAAAAGCCTCATAAAGTTGATCTTTTGAACCCGCTTCAAGTCATGATGATTAATCAATCAATCTTGGGGTAAATAGTCTCTAATACTTATGTTTACTTTTCTTTACTCTTGTACATAGGAAATGAGATTCAATCTTTTACTGCAAATTTATAAGCCGTTTCTTTCACTCATATAACTATCTGGTTTCCTTCATCAACCCCCGAATAATATAATAAAAAAATATATTAAATCAATCATCTTCCTAGAAAGAAAAGAAGTTGGGGACTCTTAACGAATGAGATATTGATAACACACATAGAGTTAATGGTATTTCATAACTAATTGATTGAGCAGCAGCTCGTAGACCACCTAAAAAAGAATATTTATTATTGGAGCCATATCCTGACATAAGAAGGCCTACAGGGGCAATACTTCAATAAACGAATATAACTTAATAAGATTGCTATGATTGCAATAAACGAAATAAACGAACAAAATGATACCCAAAAGGAATCAATAAATAACTTAATAAGATTGTTATGATTGCAGTAGATGGTTCAAAACTAAATAAACGAATATATCTCCTCAAGATGGAAGAAAAATTTCTTTAAAAAGTAAATTTATACCACTTGCTAGAGCTTGAAGAAGTCCTAGAAGTAATGAGGGACCAATACGTTATTCTATACCCGCGAATATTTCTCTTTCTAATCAAACAATAACTAATACACCTATTGTTATTTCTAATACACTCTTTTAATCTGTCCCCACTTGGCCGGAGGTTCTTATGAAAACAGTCCATTTTCCTTTAGGTAGAGGCAAGACCGTCTACATCGTAACTCCTCATACCCCGCTTGTGACAAGGATTGGTGATGAGCGTCCATTTTGTGATAAAAAAACCCCATCAAAAGGCCTCATTTCTATGTCTTAAATGAGTCAATATTCCGGAACTATCGGTTATTAATGGATTTTATGTTTACGCAGGTTCACGGAAGATGCGAGTGAGGGTAAATGGCATCAAGTGACTCAAGATGAAGGCCTATGAAGTTACAAGACACAAGGAGGTGATTCGGGAGTCGAACGAAGCAATACAAGAAGCAGCAGGAGCTGCCAGCGCCGCTGGCCCATGCCTAGCGCCGCTGGAGCCCATCCCAGTGCCGCTGGGCGGCCCAATTCAGTAACCGACCTATTCACCTATTTAAGCCGAAGCAGCCCTCAAAACCCTAAGAGAGAGCCGATTCAGCAGCCCTAGCCGCCCACATTCAACCCTAGGTCGACTTTGCAGATCCCAAGGAGGTTTTGGAGCTTCTAACACCTTCCAATCTTCATCCTCAACCTAGATCTACTCTTTAATTTTACTTTTAGTTGGTAAACAATGTGTTTCATCTTTTCAGACTTTGTTATCTGATTGTATACCAAACCGAGATTAGGTTTAGAAGAGGGGATGATGGGTGTTTTTGGTTGTTTGTTGGCGATTCCCCGAAGGTAGAGTTCGTGTCTCTATCGCCAATCGAATATGATTGATATATGGCCGATTGAGATCGTGCCAATGATTATGGATCTGTTCGATCCTGTTTAGCATGCTCATATCAGGATATTATCATATCCCGATATTCAAGGATGCTTTTGCCTAATCATCGTAGGTGTGTGGGCTTCGGGACGGAAAGTCATCGTCCCGCCGCATGTTGCTGATATGTGAGGATATTATTGTAAGTCGCTGGAGCATCTCTTATTGAGAGAAGAGGATGTCCAGATCTGTGTGTGTGTTTTCTGGAGAGGAGGAGAATGAGTTTTTAGGTTTAGACTCATCCATATATATAGGGATGGTAATCTTGGAGAATAAGTTTAGGGTTTAGGGAATATTCCTAATAATATGCCAAATCTTGATATTTAATATGGCCAGACGTGATAAGATCAAATCTCCTTAATTTAGGAGGAAGAGATTGAGATAATCTCTTCCATATTTAGATAAGGCTTACAGCGGATACCTTCGTCACGCAGGATCGGCTCTGTCACGAAGGTCATGTTCCGTCACGAAGGGTGACATACACCATCAAGCCCCCCAGTCCAAGGTGATGATTTTTGCTAAATAAGCATTGCGTTGGACTATTCCTGGCTACTTCGTCATTTCCCAGGGTATAGTTTGTAAATTCCTTAATTTCCAAAAGTCAATTTCTCAGCCGTTACATATCTCGAGATGCTATATCGGCGGTTAGGGGTTTTTTGTGGCCGCTGTATATATATATATCATATCAACTTTCCTATCACATTGCTGCTTGTATCTTTCATTTGATCTGCTCCAACTGTCGTTGTCTTCAATTTTTAATAATTTGTAAGTCTTCTTTCTTTGAAAGAAGTTACTTTCCCCGTTTAGGCCATGGACTTCTTTTGTTGTCTTTGGTGGAAAGACCTGTTTTAATTTGTCAACATTAAGGTGTATCCCTTTGTTGCTGTTACAATACCCTAGGAATTTTCCTTCCTTTGTTCCGAATGAGCATTTATTCGGATTGGATTGATTGTTCGGAGGTTTCAGAAGGTCTCCCAAATATTTCATAAGAGGTTTTCTTCGTCCCTACAATGTCGTTTATGTAAATCTCCAAGTTTCTGCCAATCCGTGTGGCAAATGCTCTGTCATCCAGGCACCGATACGCAGCTCATGCGTTCTTTAGCCCAGACAGCATCTTTCGTTAACAATAGATCCCTTTATTTGTGAAAATCTATATTGTCTTCATCTTCCTCGGCCATCTGATCTTAATATGCACCTAGAAATTATTTCAGCTGGTGTTCTG
Source organism: Erigeron breviscapus (assembly GCA_034093135.1). Lineage (NCBI taxonomy): Eukaryota > Viridiplantae > Streptophyta > Magnoliopsida > Asterales > Asteraceae > Erigeron > Erigeron breviscapus. The sequence continues at coordinate 115,824,236 of CM067173.1, forward strand.
TCGAGGATTCTACTTTTCAATCTATCTCCGGCAAGGGATAGCAATCTTTGGGGCATGCTTTGTTCATATTAGTGAAATCAACACATCTTCCACCCGCCATTTCCTTTTTTAACATTACAGGGTTTGCGCCAGAATAGGACCAAGACGTCTCATCTTTCACGACGCTCTATTCCTATTCGCAAGCACGTAAATTTGGCTGGTATTTACAAAGGATAGGTTTTATAGTGATTTTCAGGGGGGTGGTGATTGCTACTTAGGGTTTTATTCTTTTAAGTAGAGGCTACGTACCAGTAATCAATGAGAAATTCGCTAGACTTTCCCCTGAGATCTTCTATTACGATGGAAATGTGGTTGTCGCCGACTTCATAAGCTATGAATATATATGTAGCATGATCATTGTGCATCATTCCGTAGGCTCTGAGGGTCAGCTGCTTTCCACCCTCGATGATGCTTTGAAGCACGGTCTTTGTTACATAGTCTTTGGTGCTGATGTACTCTTCGATGCGAAGCTTTTGGCTTTGGCATACTCTTCATTGCATAGCCTTTGGGGATGGCATACTCTTCATTGCGAAGTGTTAGAAACTCGTAATTGCTCATTTATACTAGAGTTGTGTCATATGTTTGTGAGACTCTTGCCAGCGGTCCTGAGATTGTGAAGTATTGTGGTCCGCGCTCCTGAACCTACTTCGTTACTCGTCTCGAAGGGTCTCCAGAGTATGTTATCTTGAAATTAGCTGTCTATCATAGTAAATTTATTGATGGTATAACTGTTATACCTGACCCTGGGCCTCCGCATTGTTGCGTGAGAAATCCCGATACTTTTTCTTTGGCTTTTTGCCTATACATTCAATCTTTTATATGTCGAATGTTTCTTTTTTTATATATATATATACGTACGTATGTGCGTACATTGGGGTGTCTGTTCAGGCGTCCCTGACAGCTTGTTCCCTCTTTGTTTACTGAGGTGGCGACCCTCTTTATTTATATTGAGACAATGAGTCTTTTGAGTAATGCATTATCCCTCATGGGGATTTTGCTTATTTTGAATAATTGAGGTACGTATCCTTTATCAATGCCTTGAGAGGTCTTTAGAATTCTCCTTTTATAGGGAGAATTAATGCATTACCCCTCATGGGGCTTTTGCTTTTTTGAATAACTGAGGAAAATAGCCTTTATGAATGCCTTGAGAGGTTTTTAGGATTCTCTTTTATAGAGAGAATTTATTTTGGAGGAAAAGATAAGCCTCTTTAGGGTTTCCCTAAGTCTTAGGCTATAAGAGTCCAGGAGGATTCTTTCCTTCTTTACTGGACTTAAGTGATAAGATCAAATCCCGAGTTTATAGGGGAACAACTCTTACCTCCTTTATCTTCTGCGGAAGCCTTTGTTACGGACAGCCTTCGTGTCGTAACGTCTTACTGTTCTTTCGTGTGACAGGTCCTGCATACCGCTGGGAGGGTATATCATCACAGAGTTTTATGGAACTTCCGCAAATTCAATCCTTTATAAAAGATTGATTCCAGGTCTTATCAACCAGACCCCCTTCGGGGATTTTTATCTAGTACGCTCCATTGCCGTAGGCAGTTTCAGAGTATGTGTGGGCCTTCCCATGCCGGTCCCAGCTTTCATTAATATTACGTGATGCTGGTGCTGTTTAGCCAAAGTACATAGTCGCCGGTTTTGAATGAAGTAGGATTGATTCTTTTGTTGTAGCCTTCTTCAGCTTTCTTTTCGAACATTGCTTCTCCAATGAGTGCATTTTCTCTTTATTCTTCTGATAATTCCAGGTCAACTCTGAGTTCCTCCAAGTTTCCTTCAGTATTTAGCATTCTATGTGTCGATATTTGGAATTCTGCTAGTACCACGACTTCGGTACCGAAGGCTTGTCCGAACGGTGATGCTTCATTTCGGAGTTATTTTGTTTGCTCAGAGGACCAAGGGGAGTTCGTCTACTCACCTCTTCGTAACACGGATTGTTTAGAGACTATGTATCATAGGTGGTATGTGTATAATTATGTGAGTTTCGCACCTTTGAGCATCTTTTCCTCGTGGTTTTTTATGGCTAAAACTGAGGTGTTTCCTTAGTATGCCAAGATTAATCCTTGCGGTTCTCCCGAATATTTGCACCTTCTTTCGAAAGGCTAGTACAAGCGTTTTCACCTTTTGAGTAGTTTGGATAACGGTTCTTAGTGGTGGAGGTTATCCATAAATCCGGATCTCCTTTGTACGATCGACAAACGGAGTTACGTAGTCGGATTCTTCTTGTGAAATACATTCGTATTTTGAGCTCTGAGCTGGTGAAAATCTTTAAGGGGTTTATGAAGGTTGTAGAGTTCCAAACTCTGTTAAGTCAAAAATACGAGGTCGTATCCCTATACGAGGTCGTATTTCAAGGTCAAAATACGGTCAACCAAACTCTAAAATACGATGTCGTACGAGGTCGTATTTTCCAATTTGGCCACGTATTAGTCCAGGTCGTAAATCGGCATCGTATTCCGAAAGTCAAACCAGTCAAATTAAATTGACATTTACGACGTCGCAAATCTGGGCTAGCAAACCCCCTAAATGCGAGTCCGTCTCACTGTTCGTCTTCCCCAACGTGATTTCGCGATTTACCCAACCAAAACTGGTAAAAATTGTTTCTTTATACTCGTATTCAAATGATAAAGATACCCCAACCCTTAGTTTTACCCAGAAAACATCAAAATCAAAGAAAATAAGGAAACCTAATTCAAAAATTTTGAAACCCTTTTTCTTGATTTTCTTGTTGCATGGTTAACTACTGGACGATTAGATAGTATACCTAGATTCGGTTTTTCACAGTGATGACGAATATATCAACCAAAAACACTTGATCTAATTGTATATATCGAATCTAATACGGGGTAGCAAAGTAGTATTTCGGGGTCGTAATGCTCTAATTTTGATATTTAATATGTGAGGTCGTGTTTGGGTAAATTTGGTTTATATACCCACTTGACCCGAATGGATCTGGGTCAACCCGGCCCAATTACGAGGTCGTATCTGCACAAGGTCCAATCGACCAATTGCGAGGTCGTATTCTGCCTCTTGCTAATTACGAGGTCGTAATCACCTCCTGCACACTTTAAAATCAAAATTTCGTCAAAGTTTCTGAATAATTGATCAACAATTACCACGAACTTCCTGGAAACATGAAAATTTAAAAGATCAAACCTGTAAGCATCAAATTTTCATCTTTTCCTCGATCTTCGTCTTAACCTGAAAAGTTAATAAACTTACACAAAATTCTTTAACTTTTCAACGATCAATCTTTCCAAAACTTTCTCGATTTAAGCTTTCCCGAACCTTTACCACTTGCAACAATTCATATTTCTAACCTGTTATAAAATTGATTCTTCATTCTTATACCTCCCCTCAATTTTATGACTAGGAAGTATAACGATGACTAATCATTATAACAACTATCATTCTTATGTACTCCCCCTCAATTTATGACTGGGATACATAACTATGATAAAACAAAATATTGATTAAATACTTCATATTCTTATGAAAACACTATTGACTAGGTACTCCTCCTCAATTTATGACATGTTTTCATAACTATATGATCTAAAAAATCAATGCTTAAACCTTTCACATTCTTACATGTTTCTATATCTAAGGTAACAAAGACCTTTCATATTCAAACAATATATCTATGTCTAAGGCATAAAATATTAACTATGTAGCCTTTCACATTCAAACATGACATTTCTATGTCTAAGGCACAATATAGTCAATAACCTTTAATATTCACTTAATGTCTATGACTAAGATTTTCTTAATCTTCTTCATTCACATTAAGTCTATATCTAAGTATTTATTTAACCTTCTACATTCACACTAAGTCTATGTTTAAGATCTTAATAATCTTCTACATTTACTTAATGTCTATGTCTAAGGTTTCACAAGTAAGAAGTTGATAATCTTTCATATTAAAATAAAATTATTTCTCTATCTAAGATCTTCAACTAAAAATGACCTTGCTATCAACATTTTGATGTTCTTAGCATTGTCTTGAATACTTCAGTCTTTTGCTTAGAAACCCTTCCTTTGGATTGACTTCTCTGCAAATATACTGAAAAATAATCATTTTGAGACTACAAATATAATTGCTATACCCGAAACTTGATCCTCTGAAACTTCAGATTTGAGAAGCAAACTTCAAACTCTCTGTATCGTCATAACAATCAACTAATGCACCATTTCTTGTTGTAGTTCTCCCCCTCAACAATAAATCTCTCCGAATTAAGCATATCTCGAGTCCCTGCTCGCGTTGCCTAACCGGCATGTAATAGAGAAGTAAAATTTCCAACAATCAATCCTGAACTAGTTGACTCCCATGAAAACCAGAAACTTTGAAACTTGAATCACAAACTTCAGGAACATGGACCCTATTTCAAAAGCAATTCTTTGTCTCCAAAAATGTTTCTTCTGATTATGATGAACATCTTCAGACAAAAGATATAAAGTACAGTGCATGTCAGTAAGCTGTTAACTAAACACATAAACGAGATAAAAATGATAATGCTATTCTTCATTATTTCATCACTATAATATACGATAGTAACGACTTAATCTAGAACTACATTCTTCATTTTCTTCTCCAAATTTGTTATTCTTCACTATCATAAGTCATAAACATATGACATTATCTTAGTCTATAACTACAAATCTTCAAGAACTTGAACCAAACTTCTTATAATCAAGATTTTTAAGGTTCAAAAGTAAGAATCTTAAGATCCCTGTCTTATCATTCTACTGATATTTATCTAGAATCTTAAGATCTCTGTCTTATCATTCTACGGATACTTATCAAAAATTTAAGATCTCTGTCTTATCATTCTACTGATACTTATCTAGAATCTTAAGATCTCTGTCTTATTATTCTATTGATACTTATCTAGAATCTTAAGAACCCTGTCTTATCATTCTATGGATAACCTAATCTAAGGTCTTCCAACAAAATATCCTTCATTATGCAAACTTATATAGATTCCGTTTCTAAAGTCACTTGTCTTTAACTCTGTAAAAACATCTAACTGAAACCTAATCTCTTATATTTTTGCAAACGAGATCTTAATCATGCAAAACTCCCTTTTACCATATGGAATACTCCTATGATTGCCTCATCAAACTAGTATTCATCTTGGTTAAACTGGATAACAATTATAAATACTTTATGATAGCCTCATCAAACTAATATTTATCTTTGTTCTGGATAGATTTGCATGATCCATATCTTGCTTCCATGGTGAGATCTTGCTCGACAACCTACAAAAACGAATATATGTTCGTTGTCCTGCACATCTCAACACACACATCAAATCTTCTTATAGTAATAACATACAATCTGAAGAAATGAATAAAATAGCAAGATAAAATGAATATACTTAACAGTTTCTGGAGGTCAATAATAGACTGTTAGCACTTTCAAATTTTACACATAACATATCAAATTTATTTAGAATCTCTGTTCCAAATCTTTTTGATTCAAAAATCTTTCAAAGATCAAATTCAAAACTATGAACATCTCTGTGTTCATTCTAAGAAAATCTTCTTTCTAAGATATAAAATGATTCTTTTAAAGATAAAATTCAAAACTATGAACATCTCTGTGTTCATTCTAAGAAAATCTTCTTTCTAAGATATAAAATGATTCTTTTAAAGATAAAATTCAAAACTATGAACATCTCTGTGTTCATTCTAAAGAAAATCTTCTTTCTAAGATATAAAATGATTCTTTTAAAGATAAAATTCAAAACTATGAACATCTCTGTGTTCATTCTAAAGAAAATCTTCTTTCTAAGATATAAAATGATTCTTTTAAAGATAAAATTCAAAACTATGAACATCTCTGTGTTCATTCTAAAGAAAATCTTCTTTCTAAGATATAAAATGATTCTTTTAAAGATAAAATTCAAAACTATGAACATCTCTGTGTTCATTCTAAGAAAATCTTCTTTCTAAGATATAAAATGATTCTTTTAAAGATAAAATTCAAAACTATGAACATCTCTGTGTTCATTCTAAAGAAAATCTTCTTTCTAAGATATAAAATGATTCTTTTAAAGATAAAATTCAAAACTATGAACATCTCTGTGTTCATTCTAAGAAAATCTTCTTTCTAAGATATAAAATGATTCTTTTAAAGATAAAATTCAAAACTATGAACATCTCTGTGTTCATTCTAAAGAAAATCTTCTTTCTAAGATATAAAATGATTCTTTTAAAGATAAAATTCAAAACTATGAACATCTCTGTGTTCATTCTAAGAAAATCTTCTTTCTAAGATATAAAATGATTCTTTTAAAGATAAAATTCAAAACTATGAACATCTCTGTGTTCATTCTAAAGAAAATCTTCTTTCTAAGATATAAAATGATTCTTTTAAAGATAAAATTCAAAACTATGAACATCTCTGTGTTCATTCTAAGAAAATCTTCTTTCTAAGATATAAAATGATTCTTTTAAAGATAAAATTCAAAACTATGAACATCTCTGTGTTCATTCTAAAGAAAATCTTCTTTCTAAGATATAAAATGATTCTTTTAAAGATAAAATTCAAAACTATGAACATCTCTGTGTTCATTCTAAGAAAATCTTCTTTCTAAGATATAAAATGATTCTTTTAAAGATAAAATTCAAAACTATGAACATCTCTGTGTTCATTCTAAAGAAAATCTTCTTTCTAAGATATAAAATGATTCTTTTAAAGATAAAATTCAAAACTATGAACATCTCTGTGTTCATTCTAAGAAAATCTTCTTTCTAAGATATAAAATGATTCTTTTAAAGATAAAATTCAAAACTATGAACATCTCTGTGTTCATTCTAAGAAAATCTTCTTTCTAAGATATAAAATGATTCTTTTAAAGATAAAATTCAAAACTATGAACATCTCTGTGTTCATTCTAAGAAAATCTTCTTTCTAAGATATAAAATGATTCTTTTAAAGATAAAATTCAAAACTATGAACATCTCTGTGTTCATTCTAAAGAAAATCTTCTTTCTAAGATATAAAATGATTCTTTTAAAGATAAAATTCAAAACTATGAACATCTCTGTGTTCATTCTAAAGAAAATCTTCTTTCTAAGATATAAAATGATTCTTTTAAAGATAAAATTCAAAACTATGAACATCTCTGTGTTCATTCTAAAGAAAATCTTCTTTCTAAGATATAAAATGATTCTTTTAAAGATAAAATTCAAAACTATGAACATCTCTGTGTTCATTCTAAAGAAAATCTTCTTTCTAAGATATAAAATGATTCTTTTAAAGATAAAATTCAAAACTATGAACATCTCTGTGTTCATTCTAAAGAAAATCTTCTTTCTAAGATATAAAATGATTCTTTTAAAGATAAAATTCAAAACTATGAACATCTCTGTGTTCATTCTTAAGAAAATCTTCTCAGCCATATATCTGAATACGTTTCCCATAAGAACATTGTATACATTTAAGTTCAGATTATAAGGAAACTTTGGTACTTTGTGCCTATCGATACATCATATAATGGTATCACTGAACTGAGCAATTTAAAGTACAATTAAGTAGGCTTAAAAGCTAAAGTATCATCACGTCCAATCGTCTTGATGCAGTGACCTTACTCCTTTTATTATTTTCTTTTTCTTTTCTGATTTTTTACATTTTTATTTTGTTTTTCTGACACTATATGACACACATATATTACGACACAAACACTGACTCATTTTACATATTTCCTTTTGAGAGACACTGTCACTATAGATTTCTCATTCCAATCAATTGGACTAACAACTCGAAACGAGTTCGGTCGAAAGCCTTAGTGAACAGATTAGCTAAATTAAAGTCACTCGGCACCTTTTCTAGGACTATTAGTTTCTTTTCAGCACAATCACGAATAAAATGAAACCTTATGTCTATGTGCTTAGTCCTACTGTGCTTAACAGGATTATTGGTAATGGATATGGTGGATATACAATCTGTCTTTATGAGAGTACAAAGGAAAACCTAACCATGATAGCCCGAGCCGGTGAATGAGTATTCACTTGCTGTTATGTAATCCGATCTCTCCCCTAAGACAAACATCCACTGATGTCTACTTCCTCAAGAACACCAATTTCTTCATCCCTGTGATTAAACTAGTGCACTTCTGGAACTGACATGTATCATAACCAACAACAAAAAAATAAAGCATGAGAATCTGTACTATAGATCATCATCTAAACATGATCTTCTATAGTACTTTGTTTATTTCAAAATAAATTTACAAAACAGACATAGGATCCTTTAACAGAAGTAAACTTTGTTAATAATCCCTTGTCTTCCATAATGTGCTTGGAGCTTCCGCTATTGACAAACCATAAACCTGCGGTCTTCCTTAGCAGCTCCTGCACATTCAAAAACAATTAGTTTTTCAAAGGACCCCTAGCCCTGTTGGCTTTGGGTCGATCATTCTCTTCATCCGAAACTATATCAGCCCAAGATTCACCAGTAGGTACCCAAATCTTAGTTGGTTTAACAGTTGAGCTGTCAGCAGGCTTTCTGCTAGGTGAAATCCGTGAATTTCTTCCAGCACTAAGCCTACGACTGGGGGAACCACTGGACCTCCTTTGATCAAAACCCTTAGAATTCTTTTGAAATCTTGACATTTTCTCAGGAGA
>CM067173.1:115833902-115886402 GCA_034093135.1 Erigeron breviscapus
ACAACTTAAAGGTCAGACTTTCCAACTTTTGTTCCAGAGGAGAGTAGTTCATCCCACACTCATATTCCATCATATCAACTATAGCCTTTTGCACTCTTGGGTCATTTTTGATTTTCTGATATCTTTCCAATGATAACCCAAGAGCTGCAGCATCTATGTGATCAAGGGTCCCATCTTTAGATGTTGTTCCCTTTCTCTTTCTTTGTTCTCCCTCCACATAATGAATTGGTTAGAAACCTGCTTTTGCAATGTTTCCAACTTCTTACTATCAGCTTCAAGATTATGTAAGGGATAACCTTGCTCGTCTACATTTTCACCAACAACGATTCCAGAACCCTTAGCACTTTTCTTTGGTTCTTCTTCTTGAACCTTGCCTTTTCCCTTATCCTTTTTCTGAAGTTGTTCCCCCTGAACTGAGGCACTACCAGAAGGTACCTCAGTTTGCTTCTTGGTTGCTTCAATTATCTCTTGAGTACTAGCAAGCAAACCAATAGGCACACCACTTCCCCCTTTGGGAATCTCTGAAGGCAATCTAGCATAAAGGTCAACAGTAGATTTAATTGCCTTCAGTGGTTCCCAACTTTGTTGTTCTAGGCACTCACAAATACCTTTTGCCATTGTAGCAAACTGAGCCTTTAGTCTGAATGAAGAGCTAAGGTTCAGTGCTTCTTTATCTTTTAAGTCCTTCAACATTTTCTGTCTTCTTCAGTGAAGGAAGCAGGGGGAGGAGGAGTAACAACATTATCTTTCTTCAGAAGTGTTAGAATTTCATCTAACTGCCTTGACTGATTCTGAACTGAACCTTCAAGCCTGGAAACTGAATTTTTTACTTCATTGACAGCCTTTTCCACCTTGTCATTTGTGTCTTTGGTTAGTTCAGCAATCATCATTCTAACTTCTTCACCAACTTTCTGACATACAGAATCTGAAATCTGAGCAGCCAGATTCTGAGATAGCTCAGACTTCAGATCTTTCACAATACCAGCACTAATAGAAGTCCCAAGCTCTTTCTCATTGACACTTGGCTTCTGAACCAGCTCATGAACTTCATTTCCAACAACCATAAACTCTTGCTTCAACAACTCAACACTAGATGTCAAGTTCGCAACCACCGAAGCTTGCACATCTCTCTTTGTCAACCTGAAGGCTTCTCTGATTGCAGAGCTCACCTTGTTGCAAGTTATCACCAGCTCATTCAGCTTCCCAACCACTAGTCCTTCATTACCAGCAACTTTGGTTAACTCAGTTCCAAGGAACATCTGAGCACCTTTCATTCAGCCAAGGAACTAGTGTTGGCAGTTAGAGATTTGGTTAAGTCCTCCACCCTTAAAATAAGGCCTTGGACTTCGGTTTGTGTTTTCTCTAACTGTGCTTCTATATTCAAAGGAGGTGGGGGTTGTGTAGAAGCAGGAGCCACAAATGGTAAACTACCAAGCCCTTTAAGTACTTTGTTCATTTGAATGTCAGTAGGACTCTCAGATTCTGTCTCAGAATCCAAGTCCTTCTCTGAGGGAGCATCATAGTTGATTGGTGGTGGAATGTTGTGAATTTGAGGGTGAAGAAATTGAAGTGATGGAGTGAAAGATGGATCGGTTACATATGCGGGAGTGGTACCTGGTGGAAGAAGATGGAGGTGGTGGAACATAAGGCTCATTTTCTGGTTGGATTTCTGGGGGAGGAGAAGGGGCGTTTGCGAGGATGGGGGCTGGCTCAGAATCAGATTGATTCGCCTCCAATAGTTCCTCGTCAAACTCAAAGTCAGCAAGAGAATCAAGATTCTCCTGAGGTAGCTCATCGTCATCCCAGAAAGCATTCACTTTTGCAATCTGGTCAGATATGCCCTGGTTTGGGTCACTAGTACCCTCACCAGATTCTGGTTCAACAGCTGCAGAAGCAGTTGCATCGTCACCAGATTCAATGATTGTCAACATCTCTTTAGGTCGACTAACGGGTCCTACATTCTTTTGTAGCCCACTTAGTGACCTTTCTGAACCAGCTAGTGTGGCTGAGACAGTTTTAGTAAATACCTGAAGCATAGCAGAGGAGAGTTCAGGCTCATCTTCAGTAATGGTTGCCTTTGAGAAATCTCTGCCATATTCAGGTATAGAAGCTTCAGGTCCAGCTTGATTATAAGCTTCTCCAAGGATATCCATAAAACACAAGCTTAAAAATCTTGGGAAGGCAATATGCAGACTTCTCTTTCCTTTTAACTTTGTAATCAACTGAGCAAAGAGAATCTCAGCAAAATCTGCTTGCATCCCATTCCAAATGTAATACCCCATCTCAACTTGGGGTAATGAGAGTTGGTCCAACCCTCCATGGTTGCCACCAAGACTCTCCACAATCTGGGTCCAGAAGAACCTCCAGCAATTGCCAAAACCAGACATGAAGATGTGTCCAGAGGTCTTCAAATTACCATCAGCATCCTCCATATCACCATGACCAGTGGCAACTAGAACCTCCCTGAAATTGACTCCTTTGAGTCTTTTAGCAAACACCTGGGAGGTTCGAGGTAGTTCAGATGAAGGGAATTTCTGAACCCCTCTAGAGTGATAACACACTTCTTGGTGCCCTCATTGAGAGTGAAGGAGATGGATTGCTCATCTTTATTCACCACAGCAGTGTACCAGAATTCAAGCAAGTATCTATGATACAATGCTTGAGGATTTGCGGTCAACGCATAATGGAAAGGGGACTGCTCCCAAAAATTGTTGATTCTTCCCATTAAGGTTTCGGACTTCACATTCAATTGAGCCAAAAAGTTGCTCATGTTGAATCGAATTTGAGAAGGTGTGAAGTTCTTTGGCCATGTGGCAGATGTTTTCACATCACTCGATGGAGTATATTCAAAATTATGAGTGATTTGTGTGAAGAAGAAGATGATGATTTAGACATTTTAAGAATTGAAAAATGAAGGTGAAAGGAATATGAAGAGTTAAGGAGTTTTGAGAGTAAATATGAGAGAGATTGATGATTGGAAAGTAAATGAAAAACGAAGTAAATGAAAGAATGAGAAGGAATGTGAATTTAAGTTGGACTACAAAGTGATTTTCCAACTAAAAACAATTAAAAAATAATTTTTGAATTTCAAAACCCAAGATTCATAAAATATTTTATATTCGAAAATGATTTTGATTGGGTTTGAGATCCTAAAATGATTTCTGGGGTCAAATCAGCATTAAATGCACAGCCGTTTGAGTGACCCCACCTTGCAACATTTTTTCAGAAAAAGTACTCATTTCTTTTCCTTTTACGGCGCACCTTGTGTGACACATAAGCATGACCAACGTAAGTTAAAAACATAGTATGCAGTAGGCCACGTGTACACACAATTGACCAAGTATCAAAAGGAAAATATCTTGAAAGGTTGTTGTATTTCAGTGATGACTAAACAATTTCTGAGAATGGTCAGTTCCAAAGAGATCTGAACCATCTCAGTCAATAAAATTCAACTGAAATATTTTTGATTTTCTGAAGTGCTTCAGTTAAATACATTTTTCTGAGCAAAAAGTTCCTCCTTAAAAAAAAAAATGAAGGTTTATTTTAATGTTTGAAAAATATTTAACATTCCCCCTAAAGTGATGATCCATGAATTAATAAGTGCCAAGATAGTATCACAAAGGCGTTCGATAGCTAGGCGAGCAAAAATTACATGGATTGCTCAGACTGGTGAACCAGATCAGTGTCACTGAGGCGTTCATAACAAAATTACCAGTCTAAGGATTTAGCATACCCAACTCACTGATTAGATGTTTAAAGGTTTTGACATCTAAAGGTTTTGTGAAAACATCAGCGAGTTTCTTATCAGTGGGAATAAAGTGCAATTCAATATCTCCTTTCAGAATATGATCACGAATGAAATGATACTTGAGATCGATGTGCTTGGTTTTCGAGTGCATCACAGGATTGTGAGATATGGCAATGGCACTAGTGTTATCACAAAAGATTGGAGTCTTTGAGTAAGTAACACCATAATCAGTCAGCTGGTTTTTCATCCATAGAATCTGAGCACAACAACTTACTGCAGAAATGTACTCAGCTTCTGCAGTGGATAGTGATACTGCAGTCTGTTTCTTGCTAGTCCAGCTTACTAATTTGCCACCAAGGAAATGACACCCACCAGTGGTACTTTTCCTGTCTATCTTGCAACCTGCATGATCAGAATCTGAATAACCCATTAGATCTAGACTAGAGCCTTTGGGATACCAAAGACCCAGTCTGGGGACACCTTTAAGGTATCTGAAGATCCTTTTAGCAGCATTTGCATGTGCTTCTCTGGGATCAGACTGAAATCTAGCACAAAGGCATGTTGCAAACATTATGTCTGGTCTACTTGCAGTTAAATACATCAGTGAACCAACCATACCACGATATTTTGTATGGTCCACTGGTTTTCCATGTGGATCAGAATCCAAAGTTAATGGAGCAGAAATAGGAGTATCTTTTGATGAGACTGAATCAAATTGATATTTCTTTAGTAAATCTCTGACATATTTTCTTGGTTTATGAAAATACCATCTTCAGTTTGTTTTACTTGAAGTCCCAGAAAATATGTCAGTTCACCCATCATACTCATTTCATACTCAGAAGACATGATTTTAGAAAAAATTTCACACATCTTCTCATTTGTAGAACCAAACACAATATCATCAACATAAATTTGTACTAAAAAGGATATCACTTTTATCATGCAATATGAACAAAGTGCTATCAATTGCACCACGTTTAAAACCATTTTTAAGAAGATGTTTAGTAAGAGTATCATACCAGGCTCTGGGTACTTGTCTCAGACCATATAAGGCTTTGTTCAGTCTGTACACCCAATGTGGTTTTTCTTCATTGATGAACCCTGGTGGTTGATACACATAAACGACTTCTTCTAGTTCTCCATTCAGGAATGCACTTTTGACATCCATTTGATAGACTTTAAATTGATGATGAGCTGCAAAAGCTAAGAAAATTCTGATAGCTTCAAGTCTGGCAACTGGTGCAAAAGTTTCATCAAAATCTATTCCCTCTTCTTGTGCATATCCTTTTGCAACAAGTCTTGCTTTGTTTCTGATGATATGTCCATCTTCATCCATCTTGTTTCTGAAGACCCATCTTGTCCCAATTGGTTCCTTCTTCAGGTTACTGGGACAAGGAACGAGTTCCCATACATCGTTTCTTTTAAACTGGTTGAGCTCATCTTGCATGGATTCAACCCAGCTTGGGTCTTTCATAGCCTCGTCAATCTTCTTGGGTTCAATAAGAGATAAGAAACTGACGTTTAAGCATTGATCGCTTGTGGCTCTTCTGGTCTGAACCCCACTAGTAGAACTCCCAATGATTTGCTCGATAGGATGTGCTTTAGTCCACTTAGTGTATTGACCAGGATGAATAATGATATCAGTGCAAGAACTTCTCTGAGTAACTTCAGGAGAAGCTTCAGAAAATACATCTGCAGCTTCTTCTTCTTCCTGCAGATCATGACTTGCATCATGAAATTCTTCAGATTGAGGTTGCTTAGTGGAGCCTGATATCAGAGGAGAAGCAGCATAAACATCTGATCCAATAGTCAGTTCAGAAGGTAGTTTGAAACTGACTGGAGGATAAAATGGAATGTTGCTAGGCTTGTTTATTATTGGTTCTGAACGAAGATGTTCAGAAGCATGTTCAGGTGACTGATCAGTTTCAGAAACAGGATCAGAGTCACCAAAACTTATTGGACTTTCTGAGGGTGGTACAGGGATGGAATTTTTAAAGATTGCAGAATTGGATTCATCAAAGGTAACATGAATTGACTCATCAACCTTTTCAAGTCTCTTGTTAAAGACTCTAAAGGCTTTGCGGTTTGATGAATATCCTAGGAAGTATCCTTCATCAGCTTTTGCGTCAAATTTTCCAAGCTGACTAGAATCATTCAGAATGTATACTGGACACCCAAATACATGGAAGTATCCAATATTAGGCTTTCTATTTCTGAGTACTTCAGGAGGAGCTTCAGAAAATACATCTGCAGCTTCTTCTTCTTCCTGTAGATCATGACTTGCATCATGAAATTCTTCAGATTGAGGTTGCTTAGTGGAGCCTGATATCAGAGGAGAAGCAGCATAAACATCTGATCCAATAGTCAGTTCAGAAGGTAGTTTGAAACTGACTGGAGGATAAAATGGAATGTTGCTAGGCTTGTTTATTATTGGTTCTGAACGAAGATGTTCAGAAGCATGTTCAGGTGACTGATCAGTTTCAGAAACAGGATCAGAGTCACCAAAACTTATTGGACTTTCTGAGGGTGGTACAGGGATGGAATTTTTAAAGATTGCAGAATTGGATTCATCAAAGGTAACATGAATTGACTCATCAACCTTTTCAAGTCTCTTGTTAAAGACTCTAAAGGCTTTGCGGTTTGATGAATATCCTAGGAAGTATCCTTCATCAGCTTTTGCGTCAAATTTTCCAAGCTGACTAGAATCATTCAGAATGTATACTGGACACCCAAATACATGGAAGTATCCAATATTAGGCTTTCTATTTCTGAGTAACTTCAGGAGAAGCTTCAGAAAATACATCTGCAGCTTCTTCTTCTTCCTGCAGATCATGACTTGCATCATGAAATTCTTCAGATTGAGGTTGCTTAGTGGAGCCTGATATCAGAGGAGAAGCAGCATAAACATCTGATCCAATAGTCAGTTCAGAAGGTAGTTTGAAACTGACTGGAGGATAAAATGGAATGTTGCTAGGCTTGTTTATTATTGGTTCTGAACGAAGATGTTCAGAAGCATGTTCAGGTGACTGATCAGTTTCAGAAACAGGATCAGAGTCACCAAAACTTATTGGACTTTCTGAGGGTGGTACAGGGATGGAATTTTTAAAGATTGCAGAATTGGATTCATCAAAGGTAACATGAATTGACTCATCAACCTTTTCAAGTCTCTTGTTAAAGACTCTAAAGGCTTTGCGGTTTGATGAATATCCTAGGAAGTATCCTTCATCAGCTTTTGCGTCAAATTTTCCAAGCTGACTAGAATCATTCAGAATGTATACTGGACACCCAAATACATGGAAGTATCCAATATTAGGCTTTCTATTTCTGAGTACTTCATAGGAGGTCTTCTTGTGTCTTTTGACGTAGATAGATCTGTTCTGAGTGTAACATGCAGTTGCAACAGCTTCAGCCCAGAAATTCTTGGGAAGACCAGATTCATTCAACATACTTCTAGCAGCTTCAATCAGCGTACGATTCTTTCTTTCTACAACACCATTCTGCTCTGGTGTGTGGGCTGAGGAGAAGTTCTGAGATATTCAGTGCCATTGTCACTTCTGAGCTGACAAACTTTTCGCTTGTATTTGAGCTCAATTTGTTTGATGAGAGCAATGACTTCAGCAGCAGCTTCACTTTTGGACCTGAGGAAAATCACCCAGCAGTATCTTGAATATTCATCAACTATAACAAGGGTGTATTTCTTTCCTGCTCAGGTCTGAACATTCACTGGTCCAAAAAGGTCCATGTGAAGCATATGAAGAGGTTCAGTAATACTAAAGCTTTGCTTTGTCTTGAATGAAGCTCTTTTCTGCTTACCCATTTCACAACCTGGACATGGCTTGTCTTTGTTGAAAGACATAGAGGGTATCCCATCAACAAGTTGTTTCCTTGACAACTTATTAATGTTCTTGAAGTTCAGATGGGATAGTCTCTTGTGCCACAACCAATTTGTGTCTTCATCAGCCTTTGAGTAGAAACATTGTTCAGAGGTAGAAGGATTCATATCAATGACATAAATGTTTCCCTTTCTTGGTGCAATCAGTACCACCTTTCCATCTCTGTTGAATATGGTGCCTTGTGAAATATCAAATAAAACCTTGAAGCCATCATCACATAGTTGACTGACACTGATCAGGTTATATTTCAAACCGTTCACATATGCAACACGTGTGAATTTGACTTGACCATTATTCACCACACCATATCCCTCAGTCTTTCCATTTCCATCATTTCCAAAAACTATTGAGGGCCCCTCTTGCACCCTATATTCCTCTAGCAGGGTCTGATAACCAGTCATGGTTCGGCCAGCAGCACTGTCCAGAAACCATATGTTCTTCTTTCGGTCTTCCTGCACACAATCAAAGATTAGTTCTTTTTGGGAACCCATCTTTGGATGGGTTCACTAGACTCTCCCTTAGCAGTCTCAGATTTCTTTGGTTTATAAGGAACAGAAGGATCAAAGGGGATTTCAGTCATCATTTCAGATGACAGAAAAATAGTTGGTTTGATGGGGTTTTCAACCTTTTTCTTCTCAGATTTCTGCTTGATTTGCTTAGAAAAAGGTTTTGCATTTTGTTTAGGTTGAAGAGGTGTGGTTTCAACATTTTTTAAACGTGCATTACAACTCTGCACTTGTCTAGCCAATAGTTGAAATTGACTTTCTAACCTTAACAAAATAGATTCTTCATAGACACCTGAGCCTTACCAGAATCTGAGGTAGAAGGCTCAGTGGGGGAGATATTTTTCTTCTTCTTTTGGCCTTTAGAGACCTTAGATGAAGTCTGAGGGGATGGCTTATTGGTTTTAGCCTTTCTTTCTGAACCAGTTGTCTGAGCTGTTTCAGATTTGCCCTCAGATTGTTCCTGGACTCTATCAGTCACAGTTTTCTGCTTGCCAACTTTAGGAAAAATAATTTCAGGCTTCATTTCCTTTGGTAGTGCATCTAAATCAGTGATTATAGATGCCATGTGAAGATCACCAGATTCATATGCTATTTTTTGATTTGCAAAAGTATTTTTAATTGCAGCATCTGGTTTTGGTGCACTCATCCAAGACTTAATTATTTTCTGCTCTTTTTCAAGGATGGTTTTTAACTCTTCTTTTTCCAACTCTAAAGTGGCAACCATAGACTGATAACTTTTTAGAGCCAAATGAACATCTTTCAGTTCTTTCAATCTGGCATGACTAGCGTTCAGTTCAGAGGCATTGTTTTCAAACATTTTTAGGCTTTCTGAATGCACTGTCTCAACAAAGGAGATGTCAGCCTCTAAAAGAACCAAAAGGTCCAGTTTGTGTTCCTCATTTTCTTCATAGCCAAAATTACTGACCTTTTTCATCACTATATCCACCCAGCGACCAGATTCAACATCGGATTTGACCAAATGACCTTGATCTTCTTGTGCCATGAAACACATGTCCCTAACTTCCTCTTCATCATCAGATGATTCATCAGAGTCTTCCCACTTTTCAGTTTTGGCAATCATGCAACTGTTGCTAGAGTTGTCTTGTGCCAAAAGAGCCATATGTGCCTTCAACTTCTTGTATTTGGCCTTATAGCTGTCATCAGACTTCTGAAAAATAGAATGGTTAGGAGCAGATTGTGATGATGAAGGTTGACTAGATCTGCATTCCTTCATGAAATGTCCTTTCTTGCCGCATTTAAAGCATTCAAGATTAGACTTGTCAATAGAAGCACTGGAAGTAAAAGGTTTGCCAGATCGATTTGATTTGGCCTTAAAACGGTTGAACGTTTTAGCCAGCATGGCAACCAGATCATCATTGTCATTCTCATCACAATCATGAGTGACATTAGCAGAGACACCAGTTTTTAACATTTCAGACACCATCTTCTTCAGCGAGTCAAAAACATCACTCTCAGAAGATAGTAGAGCAGTACTATGTGGTTCAGAATACTGAACCGTACCAGAACTGGTAGAAACATGATTCTTGGCATCCTGCTCAGCCAAGGCTCTTTCAGCTTTGTTCTCTTCAGTATATCTGAAGGCTCCATAAAGGGAAGCAAGAGTATGACTGTGCAAGGTTTTGCCTTGTCTCAAGACCAAGATTAAATTTTCCCATTTAGAAGGTAAAATGTCACAAAATTTTTCCAACAAAATTTCTTTGTCTTTGGTTACACCCAGGGCTTTCAGTTGGTTTACCAGATTTGTAAATCTGATGTAGGTTTGAGTTAAGGACTCCCCAGGGATAGCAAAGAAAGACTCATATCTTTTATTTAAAGCAACTTTTCTTGTGACAATTGTCTCATTCGTGCCTTCAAACTGTGTCATTAGTTCCTCCCACATTAATTTGGAATTTTCAAGTAAAACAAGAGTGGGCATTAGGGTTTCTGGAACTGCGTATAAAATCATATTTTGTAACTTGGTGTCCAGGTCTACAAGTCTATGATCTTCCTCAGACCAATGATCCTTCTCCTTAGGTGACTGCCTAGGAGTCCCATCGGCATTTCTGACAACAGTGGAGGCATTCATAGGGACAAAGGGTCCTTCTTTTAAGATATCTGGTAAATGTCTCTCAACACCAGCAATATACTTAAGCATGTACGCTTTCCATGTTTGAAAGTTTTCACTGTTCCCATCAAACTTGGGAACAGGATTATTTGGAAAGTGTACGTGTACATTGTGTGATGGTATATTGTTGTTGATGAGAGGGGGTGGGGTAGCATTATTAGGGTCAGGTCGTTCTTGTTCAAAGTCAGCCATCTATGCAGATCAAAGGTTAATGAATTGATAAAATTCAACCTTCAGGCTCTGATACCAATTGTGAGTCCCAAATATATAGATGAATAACAAACCCGACTGGCAAGTACAACTGATCTTGATGGACAAGTTCAGTTTACGATCCAGATATGGATAACAAGAAACAATTGACAGATATAAAATGTAAGAACAAGTTGGCAGAAACTATATAAAGATATATATAAATATAATCAAGTATGTAGCATTGAGACACGTTGTTTTCTTTTCAATGTATTTGATTTATTGATGTATAAACAAATACAAGGATTGTTGCGGAACAAAGATAAACACCCAAGTGTAAGTATCTAAACAATCCTGAAATACAAGTGATCTAATTAACTTGGAAATACTCGTAAGTTTACTTAGAGTATATATCACAAGTTGCAATGCTAAAGTTTCAAGCCTTTTGCAAGTTGTGAGAAGACTTTGTATTTATAGACCAAGTCCATGATGATGTGGACAAGATCGTACAAATGTGTTTGTGAGCATTTAAGGAATTAAACCATAATTCCTTACATGCTGCACTTGGAAGAGTATATAAGTCACTTGATGTGACTTATAGTACTAGGTTCCAAGCCTATACTTTGTACCTTTTGTTAATAGATAAATCTATTAACCGGATAAAGGTGTAAAGTAAAAGTCTTCCTCGTAATCAGTGTAAAGTGTTGTAAATACTTTACACTGAGATGCTTCAGTCTTGATCTGGTAGAATCACTCTTTTGCTCGCTTCTGAGATGATTCTCTTCTTCATACTTCAGTCTTTGACTTCAGAATGAATGCTTCAGATTAATCTCGATCTGAACTGAAGTGAAGCTTCAGTGAAGGAATTCTGAGACATCTCAGAATTCTGTACAAATGTCTTCACTAAACTTCAAGCTATTTCTGAACAAATTATACTTGGTCGATTTTCGACCTAACAATAGGCGGTAAAATGAAGATAAGAAAACTGGTCCCAAGGACACGTGTTGCAAGATCAAGATGGAGCCATGTGACCTTGTACCAAAATGGTACTAAGGTGTTTCTCTTTCATGCCGTTTTGGAAAAGAAACTGTAGAAACACGTGAAGGACGTGTTCCCAGATCGTTTAACACGAGATCTACGATCATAGACAGGCGGAATCCGTCTATAATCGTCGTTAGGGTTTATATGATGAACACGAAGATAACAACAACAAAATAGCTACGAATTTACTGATGAATAGGAGATAAAACAAAGAATTCATTTATCATTAGTCGAATGATTACAAGAATAAATCCGTTTAAAATACATCTCAATGATTCCGGATTACAATCAATCGAGACGACTCTTGATAATGAATTACATGGTGGCGGAATGGCAGGCATAGATCTCTACCCCGATCCCTATGGACGACCTCTGTTGCAACTAAAATCTCCCCTGAAATCTGAAACCTAAGTCCT
Source organism: Erigeron breviscapus (assembly GCA_034093135.1). Lineage (NCBI taxonomy): Eukaryota > Viridiplantae > Streptophyta > Magnoliopsida > Asterales > Asteraceae > Erigeron > Erigeron breviscapus. The sequence continues at coordinate 115,845,821 of CM067173.1, forward strand.
ATATTTATAGGTACAAAATGGGCTGGGCTGTCAAATTCGTACAAAATGGGCTGGGCTGTACGAACTTAAAGTTCGTAAGGCATATATGTACAGTTCTTACGAACTTAAAGTTCGTAAGGCATATATGTACGAATTTCTCAGCCTTTTAGAATTATTGCATCGGAAAACAATTTGTGCACTTTATGTGCACCAACAAACTCCCCCTTGGCCGGTGCAATCAATTCTTCAAAATCCGATATTAGTTATAGAAAGTCTAAACAAATAGCCTCCCCCGTAACTAAAGAAATTGGGTCTTCTTATGTTGAAACTCGATCTTCTGAAACTGCACTCTGATCTTCAACCTGTAAACTCTCTGTATCTTCATGACAACCAACTAACCCAACACCTCTCATTGTAGTTCTCCCCCTCAACAGTAACCACCTCCGAATTAAACATAAGCAATCATCCACTCGGATCTATTTGCATGTCGTGCTTAACTGGCATATAATAGAGAAGTAGAATTTCCAATAATCAGCATCAAATCAATCAGCTCCCATAAAAATAAGAAACTCTGCAAACTGAATCACAAAATGTAGTCGCATAAATCCTGTCTCAACTAGCAGTGTCTGACTCTGTCTTGTATCTTCATAAATCCACCAATCACTCGAAGTCGTTCTTATCAGATCTCCTCTTCAGTTGTATACGCCGCCATAATATAAAGATCTTTATCTATGCAACTCCTCCGCAAGAATCACCTGATAATTCATCTCTACATCTTGGAATATGGATAAGATTCGATCTTCAAATACTGAACAACAAATAACCAGCTTCAATGATCCAATACTTCAACAAAGTTTCCACGACCGCTATATATGAAAATCATCCGTTGATATAAATCAATTTGAACATATAGTTCGATGATCTTCAAAACCTCGAGCATTAGAATACAATAATCACCAACAGAATAACCTTTGATCGTTATGTAACTCGAGTATGTAGAAAAGTTTTGCTCAAAAATCAGAAATTTTTATCCCCCCTCATTTTTCTGCAAAACTTTGAAAATCAGCCCATCTGATTGTCTTCGGTTTCAAAAATTAGCTCTGATACCATGTAAAAACACGTGAAGACGTGTTCCCAGATCATTTAACACGAGATCTACGATCATAGACAGGCGGAATCCGTCTATAATCGTCGTTAGGGTTTATATGATGAACACGAAGATAACAACAACAAAATAGCTACGAATTTACTGATGAATAGGAGATAAAAACAAAGAATTCATTTATCATTAGTCGAATGATTACAAGAATAAATCCGTTTAAAATACATCTCAATGATTCCGGATTACAATCAATCGAGACGACTCTTGGTAATGAATTACATGGTGGCGGAATGGCGGGGCATAGATCTCTACCCCGATCCCTATGGACGACCTCTGTTGCAACTAAAATCTCCCTTTCATGTGGTATATAGTGTTTCCTCTGATCAACTGCATGTATTCTTCAGACTGAAACATATCGAACCTCCATAGTAGCTTGAGAACATCTTCGTAGTCTGAACATCAACATATACGAACTTGTTCTTCTTCTTACGAACTTATTCTTATTACGAACTAGTTAAGTTCGTAACAACAATATCTTCGTAAAGGTTGATCACTAAGTTCGTAAGACAAAAGGCTTGTTATTACGAACTTAATCTTCAGAAGGTGAATAATCTTCTTACAAACTTAGTAAGTTCGTAAGACCATTATATCAGCAAAGCTACTAACTTCGTAAGGCTATTAAATTCGTAAGGTGAAAGTTCACAACGAAGATAGCTAAGTTCGTAAGCTAAATTCGGTAGTTGAAATCTGAAAATGAAAAAGGCTATCTTCGTTTTCTATCTTCATTTTCTATCTTCGTTTTGCTAAAGGAAAACGAACTTAGCCTTCTGTTCGAATTTTCATCAATAAAACCTAATTACCAGATCTCGTTAGAGGAAAAATCATCATCCAAGGCTCTGATACCATGTAGAAACACGTGTTCCCAGATCGTTTAACACGAGATCTACGATCATAGACAGGCGGAATCCGTCTATAATCGTCGTTAGGGTTTATATGATGAACACGAAGATAACAACAACAAAATAGCTACGAATTTACTGATGAATAGGAGATAAAAACAAAGAATTCATTTATCATTAGTCGAATGATTACAAGAATAAATCCGTTTAAAATACATCTCAATGATTCCGGATTACAATCAATCGAGACGACTCTTGATAATGAATTACATGGTGGCGGAATGGCGGGGCATAGATCTCTACCCCGATCCCTATGGACGACCTCTGTTGCAACTAAAATCTCCCCTGAAATCTGAAACCTAAGTCCTATATTTATAGGTACAAAATGGGTTGGGCTGTCAAATTCGTACAAAATGGGCTGGGCTGTACGAACTTATTAGTTCTTACCAACTTAAAGTTCGTAAGGCATATATGTACAGTTCTTACGAACTTAAAGTTCGTAAGGCATATATGTACGAATTTCTCAGCCTTTTAGAATTATTGCATCGGAAAACAATTTGTGCACTTTATGTGCACCAACAGAAACAAGATGGCAAACAGAGATGTCTGAAGACCAGTCTTACACACCAATAGATAGTTGACAACCTTCATGTGTCAACATCTATTGGGTTGTCATGTGATGCCTTTTCTCCCCTATATAAAGCATCACTTGACCTAGCCGCAAAGTTGTTGGTTCATTCTATAATAGTCACTTAGTGTGTTTTTCTCTCATTGTAGATTGTATAATTGTTAAGTTTTCGTGTGTGCAAAAACTTAACAATATTTCTTTCTTTCTTTCTTTCTTTGTAAACCAACCATGTATTCACCGTTTAATTAATACTACTTATGATTAAACGTGTTTACTTTCTTGTCTTGCTTTCTTAGTGTAATTTACATTAGTTGTTTAATTACATAATCGTTGCAAACTTGGGACTTTCAATGTCCATAAAATAGCTTTCAAAACTCACCAAGGACATTACGAATTTCTGGTTTTACCATTTGGCCTCACCAATGCACCTGCAACTTTCCAAGCCTTAATGAATGATACATTTAAGGACATTCTCAGAAAGGGTGCATTAGTTTTTTTTGATGATATTTTAATCTACAGTTCAGATTGGCAGACTCATTTGGGGGATTTAGATAAGGTTTTAAGTTTGATGAGATCTCATTCTTTAAAAGCAAAGAGATCAAAATGCTCTTTTGGAGGAACTCAAGTAGAGTATTTAGGACATGTGATTTCTGCACAAGGGGTTTCCACTGACCCTGTAAAGATTCAAGCAATCCAAGAATGGCCAGTGCCAAAAACTGTCAAGCAATTAAGAGGATTCTTAGGCCTTGCAGGATATTACAGGAGATTTGTTAAGGGTTTTGGTATTATTGCCAAACCACTCACAGGTTTACTTAAAAAAGACAAGTTTGTGTGGTCCGCAACATCTCAGATTGCTTTTGAGCAACTTAAAACTGCTATGGTTACACCTCCAGTGCTTAGTCTACCAGATTTCAACAAATCATTCGTGGTTGAAACTGATGCTTCATCTACAGGATTAGGAGCTGTTTTGATGCAGGATCATCACCCTTTGGCATATATCAGCAAAGCAATATCCATCAGACAACAGAGTTTTTCAGTTTATGAAAAGGAATTGCTGGCTATAATGTTAGCAGTCAAACAATGGCATCATTACTTAATTTCCAAGCCTTTTATTATCAAAACTGATCATCAAAGTCTCAAGCACTTGTTAGAGCAGAAGATTGTTATTCCTCTTCAACTTCTGAAATGCTAACTAATATTACACAAGTAGTTCACTCAATTTCCTCTGTTATCTCCGGCGACTATCATTACTTACAAATCAAACAGGATGACGACTCGAAATCAAGAAGTCAAAAAATTAGCGAAGGATATTGCTCGTGTTGATCAATTTACTACTACAGGTCTAACCGAATTGAAGAAAATGTGTTTGGATATTCAGAAAACTATGGCGGATAAGTTTGACTTTTTAGAAAGTCAATGGCCTATTTTAAGTGCAAATCCTTCACAGCAGTTGATCAATTCGGATTCACAAGGTGTGGGAGGACGACTTAGCAACAACAGGATCACAAAATTGGAGTTTCCTCGATTTGGAGGTGATGATGTGGAGGGATGGCTCTACAAATGTGAGCATTTCTTCATTATGGATGAGACTCCTGCAAATTATAAGGTTAGATATGCTGCCTTACACTTAGATAGCAAAGCTTTATCGTGGCACCTTGCTTATGTGAAATCTAGTGGTAAGGATATACAAGATATTGATTGGGATGCGTATATGAGAGCAATTTCTGCTAGATTTGCTCAAACCTTAATTGAGGATGCCATGGGGGCACTCAAAGCACTAACTCAGACTGGGGAATTGGACGAATATTGTGATGAGTTTGATATATTATTGACAAAAGTAACTTTGCCTGAAGAGTATACTGTGAGTATTTTCATTGAGGGTCCCAAACCAGAGATTAAATGCAAAATTAGAATGTTTAAGCCAAAGGATTTGAAGGATGCTTACTCTCTGGCTAGGCTGCAGGATAGATCAAATAAGGCTTTAGGTTTAAGGTCTGTAGTAGGAAACAGTGGGGCAAAACTTCCTTATCATAGAACCACAGCCATGACTAGTGTAGCTAAACAACCATTATTAGCCACACCAGTTAATGCAGCGTCATCCACTGCATTGGTTCCAAAAACAGTGACTAACAAGTTCCTTGAAGATAAGAGAGCCAGAGGTGAATGTTTCTATTGCCCTGAGAAATTTGTGGCTGGTCATACTAGGGTGTGTAAGGGTAAGAGACAATTGTTTTTGGTGGAAGTTGAAGATAATTGTAGTGATGAAAGTATGGAAAGGGCTGCAGAGGAGGTTTTATTGGCTGAAAATATGCTTAATATTGCCCTAGTAGTTCAAGAAAATCCACCATTAGTGCAAGGAAATCCTCATATTTCTTTGAATGCATTAATGGGAATTCTTTCTTATTTTACTATGCAAGTAGTTGGAATTTTTGGCAATAAGAAGCTGCACATACTGGTTGATAGTGGATCCACTCATAATTTTATGAGTGCTGCAATTAGTGAGCTATTAAAATGTTCTACCATCAAAATTCCAAGTGTTAGAGTCACTGTGGCTGATGGAAATAAAATGGAGTGTATGACTCTCTGCAAGAAGTTCCAATGGATGATGCAGGGGACTGAATTCAGTGCTGATATGCTGGTGATTGAGCTAACTAACTATGACATTGTGTTGGGAGTACAATGGCTTGAAACATTAAATGATATAATGTGGAATTTCAAGAATTTAACCATGAAATTCAACATTAATGGACAAGACTGCCAATTGAAAGGAGTGGTACAACATGGGATAAGTTTGTGTTCCATGGAAAAGATAGGATCTCTGGTCAGTAAGTCAAAGTCAAAAGAAGTGGTGCAGGCCCAACTGTGTACTTTGCATGATTCTGCACTAAACCAGCATATGAGTGAGCCAATATTGAAGGAATTTCAGTCTGCAAAGGACTTGCAAGCATTATTGGAAAAATATTCAGATATTTTTGAGCTACCTCAGGGATTACCACCATCTAGGCCATGTGACCATAAGATTCCTTTGAAAGTTGAATACATGGCAATCAACCTCAAACCATACAGATATCCAAAAGCTCAGAAGGATATTATTGAGGAAATGACCAAAGAGTTACTTAACAGTGGGGTCATTAGGCATAGCACAAGCTGCTTTGCTGCTCCTGTGATTTTAGTGAAGAAAAAGGATGGGAGTTGGCGTATGTGCATTGATTATAGGAGATTGAATGAGGCTACCATCAAAGATGTGTTCCCTATACCCCTGGTGGAAGATTTATTAGATGAATTACATGGTGCCACACTGTTCTCTAAACTGGATTTGAGGTCTGGCTATCATCAGGTTAGAATGCACACTCATGATGTCCATAAAACAGCTTTCAAAACTCACCAAGGACATTACGAATTTCTGGTTTTACCATTTGGCCTCACCAATGCACCTGCAACTTTCCAAGCCTTAATGAATGATACATTTAAGGACATTCTCAGAAAGGGTGCATTAGTTTTTTTTGATGATATTTTAATCTACAGTTCAGATTGGCAGACTCATTTGGGGGATTTAGATAAGGTTTTAAGTTTGATGAGATCTCATTCTTTAAAAGCAAAGAGATCAAAATGCTCTTTTGGAGGAACTCAAGTAGAGTATTTAGGACATGTGATTTCTGCACAAGGGGTTTCCACTGACCCTGTAAAGATTCAAGCAATCCAAGAATGGCCAGTGCCAAAAAATGTCAAGCAATTAAGAGGATTCTTAGGCCTTGCAGGATATTACAGGAGATTTGTTAAGGGTTTTGGTATTATTGCCAAACCACTCACAGGTTTACTTAAAAAAGACAAGTTTGTGTGGTCTGCAGCATCTCAGATTGCTTTTGAGCAACTTAAAACTGCTATGGTTACACCTCCAATGCTTAGTCTGCCAGATTTCAACAAACCATTCGTGGTTGAAACTTATGCTTCATCTACAGGATTAGGAGCTGTTTTGATGCAGGATCATCACCCTTTGGCATATATCAGCAAAGTAATATCCATCAGACAACAGAGTTTTTTAGTTTATGAAAAGGAATTGCTGGCTATAATGTTAGCAGTCAAACAATGGCATCATTACTTAATTTCCAAGCCTTTTATTATCAAAACTGATCATCAAAGTCTCAAGCACTTGTTAGAGCAGAAGATTGTTACTCCTCTTCAACAGAAATGGCTAGCAAAACTAATGGGCTACAACTATGAGATTGTTTATAAAAAAGGTGCAGACAATATAGCTGCAAATGCTTTATCCAGAATTAATGGCTCTTCTATACTGCAGATGGGTGTTAGTGCCATTCAAGATGGGTTGTTAGACCAAATTAAGGAAGCCTGGACCAAGGACCCTTTCACTAAAGCATTAATTGAGAAATTACAAAATGGAGAGCAAGTTCCAAACAGATCATGGGATGGATCTCTACTGAAGAGGAAGGGAAAACTGATCATTGCTCAAGACACTCAGTTGAGAAAATCTATTATAGAGCTTTTTCACTCATCTGCAACTGGTGGACATTCAGGAATTACACCAACCCTTGCCAAAGTCAAAAGCTTATTCTATTGGAAAGGGTGTATGAAGGATGTGCAGTAGACTATCAGAAACTGTACTACTTGTCAGAGAGCCAAATATGAACCCATAGCTTCTCCTGGATTATTGCAGCCACTGCCAATACCTCAAACCATCTTTTCTGACATATCCATGGACTTTGTTTCAGGTCTCCCTAAGGTACAGGGTAAGGATACTATCATGGTCATTGTGAACAGGTTGACTAAATATGCACATTTCATTCCATTGTCACACCCTTACACTGCCACAACTATTGCTCAAGTCTTCCTTGATAATATCTTTAAGCTTCATGGAAATCCTACTACAATTGTTTCTGACAGAGATCCAGTGTTCATTAGTAATTTTTGGCAAGAATTTATGAGGCTGCAAGGGGTTAAATTGGCATTATCTTCTGCATATCATCCCCAGTCAGATGGCCAAACTGAGGTGGTCAATCGTTGTTTGGAATCCTACTTAAGGACCATGTGCATGGACTCTTCTTTAACCTGGATCAAAATGGTTATCATTGGCTCAGTGGTGGTATAATTCCATTTGGCATTCTTCTATTAAAATGTCTCCATTTGAGGCATTATATGGAATTCCACCACCTCTGCATATTCCCTACATACCAAATGACACTACAATTGCTGTTGTGGAAGATTTACATCGTGACAGGGAGCAAATGTTGCTGAAACTTAAAGCAAATTTGGAGGCTGCTAGGAATCGAATGAAACAGCTAGCTGATGCTCACAGGACTGATAAAGAATTTCAAGTTGGGGATTGGGTTTATGTGAAACTACACCCTTTTGCTCAACAATCACTGAAATTATACCATAACCGGAAACTCTCCCCAAGGTATTTTGGACCATTTTTGATTCTGCAGAGGATTGGTCTGGTGGCATATCGTCTGGACTTGCCTGATAATGCTCAGATTCACCTAACCTTTCATGTCTCTTTACTGAAGATGGCTCATGGCTCTCATATTCTGGCTGGACCGAATCCAAAAGGGACCAGATTTTTGTTGACTCCTCGAGCCATCTTGGACACTAAATTTGTAGTTCTGATACCAAATTAGAAGTGCTATTTTTGTAGATACACTCTTAGCCTCCACCCCCTTCTAAATATGCCCAATGACCCAGATTAAGGATTGCAGGCTGCTCTTTCCAGAGTCAGTGGCTTTTAAGCCAACTGCAAGTTCTTCCCAAACTGCCACTATCTCATTTTCAGATGTGGTGGGTCAGCTCACTGAGTTCAATTCAACCTATAAGGTTGAAAGCTCAAAGCTGACTGAATGCTTGGAAAAGATCCAAAAGGATCAGGAATTGACGGACAAGAAGGTAGATAAGCTGAGTCAAGATCAGACTGCATTGAAAGAAAGTGTGATAAAAGCAGTTGATTTGATGCAGCAGAACCAAAGCAAGCTGACAGAGTCTCTTGATGGTCTTACAAAGGCAATAAACGAAGAAAAGGAAAGAAACAAAGGTACTCTGAGTCATATTGAAAAGGTTGCAACCAAATTTACAAGAGAAGTGACTACTGAGCTTCAATCTGCTAACAAGTCACAAGAAGATTTCAAGAATGATCTGATTGAAGCCTCAAAAAGTCTTAAATCTAAAGTTGCACTACTCCATGAAGATTATGTAGAACTAAGGAGAACCTGCTGCCTAACAAATGTAAAGATTGACTTGATCAACCATGAGCTGAAAGGCCTCTTTGCTACTCCTGTAAGCTCCTTCCCTGGTGATGATGATAAAAAGGGGGAGAAGAGTACTCCAAAGAAGAAAAGTGCTATGAATGCTGATGAAATTGAGCTAGAAAGAGCAAGACAACAAGCTGAGGTTGACAAGGAAATTGAAGAATATTTTGCAAAACTGAAAGAAAGGCAGAATAAGGTCCAGAGCTGAGGAGGCAGCCAATGATAGGAGAGTGGTTGTGTATGGTTCAAGGATGGAAGGTGAAAAAGAGGAGATAAAAATACCAGGAATCTGAGTCTGGTGGTGAAAAGGATGGAAATTGAATGAAGAGGCTGAGAAGGAGAGTGGTACAATTGAGGGGGAGGCCACTGATGTTGTTTTTGGAGATATAAGGAAGGATGTTGGTGTTGAAAATATTAGTGAAGGTGAAAAAGAAGTTGGTGGAGAAGAAGTTGAGAGAGTGAAAAAGTTGGGGAAAGAGAAGTCTTCCCAAGTTGTGCCTCTTCAAGCTGTGTCAACTCAAGCTGACCCAGTTCCCAGAGAAATTAATGAAAAATCATCCTCTTCTGGCGATGACACAGCCACTCTGTCTTAATTCAGAATAAATAAAAGGCCTACTCAAGCTGAGTCAAGTGGTGTGAAGATTCTTACTGGGGATGAAGAAGACTGGGAGCTTGCAATCAAACAAGCACCTGAGCTGGGTATCAGTTAAGGAGGCATACAAATGATCAAGGAGGACAAATTACAAAGAGAAAGAATGGCTGAACTTGAATCTGATCAAGAAGTTGCCAAGGTACTGCAAGAAACTTTTAATAAGGAAAAGGAAGAAGAAGACCTTGCAGCTGTTGGATCCAAAAGGAAGAATGTAGGCAAAGGGAAAGGTAAGAAGAAAGTGGTGGTGCATTCTAAACCCTCTCAAAAGCTTCAAGATGTTAAGAAAAGCAAAGAAGCTCATGTTGGGTGGGAAGCTCTGGAAATAAGAAAAGTAAAGAAAGTTTGAATTTCAGAAGGCATCCAGAGCCAATCACCCAGGTTAACTTGAAGAGAAGAAAAGGGCAGCCCATTCCCAGTATAAGATTTACAAGAGAAGGTTATGAAAACCATTGGGAAACTCATGATCTAGATAAGCTGTTTGATCTAGGTTATTCAGAGTGGGTTGAGTTGCACAACATTGTTTATGGTATGCCTGGCATTCATAAAGAGACAGTCTTGGAGGCCCTTGAGAAGAAATTGGCCATTATTGTGAAGCATAAGATTGATATCACTGGCCTTCCAAGACCCAAAGCATATGATATGGATGATGAAGATGAGTCTGAAGAGCCTCTCAAAAAGAAAAGGAGAAGACATGTCAAGCTTGATGGACCTGAAGGTGACCATACAGATTTCTTAAAGAACTTGAACCCAACTGCTTGGACTATTGGCACCCAAAGCTCTTGACAAAATTCTGAATCATCTCAATCTGTCTCTGCCTGTTGGTGTGCCTGATGCAAGAAGTGGGATGCACATCACTGAACCAAAACATGGCATGTATTTTGTTAATGGAAGAGGGCAACTTGTCTTCCAAAGAACTGTTGAATTGAAAAAGGTACCAACAATGCACCTTTTTACCTTATACAGATTTGTAGTACTTATAGTGAAAAAGGTAATGGGTATGAGCAGTTCCTCATTGATGAGGGGTTAGACAGGAAAGTAGATGTGAGAATTGCCCCATCATTTGAAGTTAAGCAAGAAACTGGAGAATTGATTGGGGAATAACTTTTCAATGTAATACTTTGTATTTTTTCAATATATGCAATTATTTGTACAAATTCAGTTGTCTTGTTTTATCTTATCAGATCAAAAAGAACCCAAAAGATTCAAAGGGTCACAAGCTGTTAGTCATATTTTACTTTGATTCTTTGTAAGCTGATAGTTAGAAGTGTAGTTGGGTTTTGTCATCATCAAATAGGGGGAGATTGTTGAGTCCCAATGTTGATTGTAAATTTAATGATGACAAATCTGACCTATAAACACTTAGTAATCTTTTGGTTCTTGTAATCTGATCTGGATCAGACTAAGCTGACACAGCTTGCGATCCATTTCTGACCCAGATTATGCTTCATACTTTGTAATTGTAAATCTTATGGAAGCAAGTGTTATTCAAGTTGCATCAACATGATTATAGCATTCAATCCAAGTCGAAGAGGAGGATTGAAGATAGAAGACCAAGCTGGTAGTGGAAGACAGCTTGGGATTAGCAGTCAGCTTGGAAACACTTAGGCAGATTGGTGCTTTGACAAATGGCCCAATCTGTGTCTGACAATCAAGTGAAGATAACAACCTGGATTGAAGATAAGGACGAATGATGTGACTAGGAAGAATCCTAGGATCCAGGTTGGTGGTTAGATATGCATATGCGTGTCCATACTCTTATTGGACGATGAAGAATGTGCAGCTGTATGTGGGGGACCACAAGTACGATGAAGGCACGATTGATTATTCCTTCATCAACCACTGAAAGAAGAATATGTGGCTTTTTTGGATACCAAGAGAAGAATGGCTTTCGCCTATAAAAGCCTCATTCCTTGATTGCATATGTGTGGCATTCCTGAGAATCATTCTTCACACAAGTTTCTCTTCTCTTAGACACATCTTAGTCTGTACGAGATCAGCTTGGGCTGATTCTCTTGAGCTGAAACTGATTGATTGTTGTTTGCCATTTCATAGGGTTGTTTAGATATCTATAGGCTATCTTTATTCCGCAACAACCCTGTAATTCTTTGTATAGATTATTTCTTAATAAAGGATTACATTTGAAAACCACAATCTGTGTTTAAGAATGTTTCACTCTATTTACTTTATTGCTTTACTGTTTTATTGATTCCTGCACTTTACTAGCTTATCTTATAATCTGAGTCTTTAAAAGGTTTTGTTTAAAAGTTTGTAAAGTTTGAGGAAAGTTGTATTCACCCCCCTCTACAACTGTTCTGTGTTCATTATACTTTGGTATATTGATACACTCTGGGACATATCAAAAAGAGTTCAATGTCACAGATGGTTGAATATATTTTCTTGATCCGCTCAAAGGATAGTCACAAACAATTTAGTTATTTTCACAAATGGTGACACTACAAATTTCATGGAGATCAAGCACATCATCAAACTATGAAGATGGTCATGATCAAAGATCAAAATGAAGACGTCCAAGAAGAATGTGTTCACAAGACTAGCTCAATGGTATCATTTGAAGATAATGTGGTGTATATAGATCAAGCTCAAACAATGATAGAGTCAATCTCGACATATGATCAACAAGACGGTGACACAATTAGTCTTCATCATACCTGATCGAGCAATAATTGGGCAGATTATCGAATCATTTATATACAAGATCAACATTCGATATTTCGAAGACGGATATTCAAATGAGGGGAGTATTATACGCGCTGCACTCTTTTTCCCTTCACCGAGTTTTTATCCCACTGGGTTTTTCTTGGTAAGGTTTCTTTAATGAGGCAGCAAACACCATATATGCGTATAATAAAGTGTGAATATCCAAGGGGGAGTATTGTAATATTAAATATATTATGGATATTCACTTCCATATTTATGTAATTGTATATTCTCTAGAACCTTCTTATAGAGCCTATAAATACAAGGCTATATTGTAACGCTAATTGATCTCTCATTAATAAGATTAATCTCTCTTCCTCTCCCAACTTTTCTCTCTATATTTTAATAGTTAAGATGTTATTTCAATTTTAATAGGCTAATGGGGTCATATTGTAACACCCTTCGTTTAAAAATACGGGTTACCAAAAATTTTCGCCCAAGGGCGTTAAAATAAAGCGGATGAAACATTAAAAGTCCAAACCAAATAAATTCCGTTTGGTTTCCTTATTCATTGGTGTTACTTATTCGTACCATCAAAACAAGTCTAAATAGAAACCCGTCGGCTGCCCAACACAAAACAACCGACTACATAACATTCAAACTTCATTAAAGTCCAACATAAACAAAAGTTTGGGATGTTACAATTACCTCCCCCTTAAGAGGATTCCGTCCTCGGAATCACTTCAGCATAAAATAGGTGAGGATAATTTCCGAATCTACTTTCACCATAAATATGATTTCATCCCACTTGCACAAGCTCAATTAACTTCCTATGAAGCTTCTTTTACTTTTGGCCAAGGATCTCAACCAGGCCAACTACAAACACTCCTTAACATCAATACTCATATCTCTCCACGGATTCACATTGGATTCATATCAACATATACATCATATCATTGTATACTCACATCTTAATCCATGTCTTATATTACATGTACATCTTTCCCACATATTCTTATAATCATCTTAATCAACTTATTCTCACATCTTACATCTTTAATCAACTTGCATATTACGCACTAGCTTTACAACTAGCACGATTTCCCACGTCTTACGCACTAGCATTACATCTAGCACGATTTCCTACATTTCACATATTACTTTAACATTAGGTACATTCATTACCTAATTAATCCCACATCTACTTTAACGTTTAATCCCACTAACGTGCACAACTCATAGTGATTCATACGTGTATCTAGTGAACTAGACATAACATACTTAAGTGCCACACATAAGTCATCACATAACAACATTAAGTCATAACATCGACATTATCAACAACACATATCTTAAACATATCATAGCGCCGTCATTATAAGAATCATACTTCTACTTTAAACATCATCATATCAACATAAGTCATTTCAACATTCATATATTCCCATAATACATTCAGCGAATACTATTCATTTGGCGGTTAAGCCTTCCAAGCACGTATCCTTACTAACTTGCTATCACAACTCACATAATTCATTTAAACAAAGGGTCGACTCGCCATACTTTCGATGCATAACATATCTCTCCATAGAGGCTTATGGTTAGACCATATTACCCACTTTGCTCATAATAAGCTTCCTTTGTTCACCACAAAACCATTAGACAATTTTGAGCTAATCAAAACACTTCTTTAACAACTCCAACTTTATGAACTATTGTCTTTATGACCTTTGGCTCTGTACTTTTCCTTTCAATAACTTGTCGTATCATGAAATGACATTCAACACCTATGGCATAATCATTGTTGCATATGAACTCAACAATAAATCTCGAGGCACCATCACACAATCATATGGTTTTACCAAGTTTCTAACTCATCCATTCTCTTTCCCATCAATCTAAGAGTGATAGGCATCACTTGAGTTCACCATTTTACTCATACTTTGACAAACATCTTTAAAAATTTTCACATAACGGCCGTCTCGATTCAAAACATTCAACCATTTACTTTCACACTTTACGAGCACTTCTTGATCACACATCTTTTCTTTCATGTCCAAGGAAACGGTGCAATAGTTCACCATGAAATAAGCATTTTTGGACAACTTTCCTACTAATTGCTCATGTCATATCTACCTTTAACTTCCCACGCAACTTTGTCTCTTATTCCAAGGTGACGTGACCACTCACTTCCGTCAGAGGACCATTAAACCCTTTGTATTGCCACACCTCGTATTATAATAACTCGTATCACACTTCAGGCGGCATCCAAATGAGCATGTCACCACGGTTTATAAACTTCCTCTAGTACAACTTTTGGTCATTTTGTTCTCGGATACCGAAATCTTACTTTTAGACTTATAGTTCCATGCTGGTTATTTATGAATTTTCAGAATCCACTCACATAATACCAACATCTTCGTCTCTAGAAACATCACTTTTGACTGGCTCATTGTAGACAAGTGCTTACCATAACCTTATAGTCATGGAATTAAACATTAAATGGAACCTTGTTCCTTTCAATTCTACGCGCCAGCTTCTACTTTAACTTTTACTCACTTTGGGCGAATTTAAAATTAGGCCTCTACTTGTAGAAAATCTTAGTAACGTTCCTTACACAACATGGTGTTCTTCATCATACTTAGAATAGATAATAATGTCATCACTGAACGTAATGACTGGACGGTCTAGAGAAACTTTAAACTTTATCCCTTAAGTTCACAACATGGTAAGGACCATTCGTTACATGCAGGTACTTCAAGAAACTCAATAGGGCATAATGAGCGTATAAGTAACCTAAGCAGGACTTTCATCATCAACTTCATCATATGGTAGTACAAATCGTAAATCTATCTTATAGAAAGAAATACATCCCACAATCGAAAACATTAACTTCTTCCTATAAGTACGAACAAGACGAAAGGTGTCTTTGAATAAAAGTAGCACTCGTCATACATCATTAGAAGGTTCGACCTCACAATTGCAACGAAACCGAGAACATTAATAGAATATCTCGAAACTACGGGTGGCCTCGACTTTAGAAGTATACTATTTGCCTTACATAAGTAGATCACATAGGCGAGAAACATGATCAATTCGGACCCGAATGCTCCTGAAAACTTCTACTTCTTGTGATTTAAGTATCCATAGTTGACTCCGTCATCCAACCTCTTAACTTTTCATAAGGGAAAACTCTTTATCTTGAGAAGCAGTCATACATAAGATTTTGTACACATATAGCATATCAACATCACCTTCATGTCACACCGGCGAAGGCAATACGCGATAGAACTGCTGGAAAGGTTCATGTGTTAGTTCTCCACACCTTCAGGCAATATAAGGAAGAATCTCCACCTGTAGATACTCGTTCCAATCGTCATCTAACATCCCGTAACGAAACCTAAACTTAAACGAGTCGTAAATCCAAAACAGACCAAATTATGCGCCGTATGGATGATGCATGCGCCTCCTAACTCGAGCATTTCTGAACAGTAACTTCCATGTGTTTGCACATGCCCCGCATAAACTTAAAAACTCAGAATATGCGCCACATACCATCTATGACCAGGAAAGATAATTTCAAACAAAATCTAAGCGTCTTCCTTACACCCATGCACAACTTTAAGACTTCACAGCTCGAAGGTAACCTCTCATCATAACATGGTGTTTATAGAATGGAAGAGCTTCATGGTTATAAGGTTCAATCATCCATAGCGTTATCTTCTTTACTTGCTTCAGCTTCATCATTCTTTAACCCATAGATACACGTCTACTCTTCACGTGGTTAATTATGCCACCAACCAGTGATTCCATCATTCCCATCTTCTCTTCAGTCGGATCAACACATACACAGTCTCACAAATACACACATGTCGTGATACATTTACAATTACGTTCGCAACCGGAATTGTAACTGTATCCTTCCATACGTGTACCCGGTAACCCTTCTGTGCATCACCTACTTATCACCCTTCAAATATCCAACATTAACTCTACTCGTCAACTTCAAGTCTATGTCCTTTGAACTAGTAGACTCAACAACATTGTCTACCAATCACTTCACCCCTTACGTACCTTTAAACTTCATTAAACTTCATGTATATCATAATCATCATAAACATTTAACCGGCTATAACTTTTCACCGATCTTCACACATTTCCACATACACGAGGCATCAACGTCATTAAAGTTGTTACACGATGTTTACTCTCGACACATAAAGATTCACTACATAGATATCTCTCCAGCTTCATTACTTTGCACACCGGTCAACACAAGCATGGCCATACAAACACGCTCGCGTCGTGATACGCTTGCAATTATGTTCCGGACCATAATTGTAATTGTATCCTTTCACACGCGTGTTCATTCCCACAATTGTGTATCGCCCTTTTTCCCATCAATTTCATTCACTTGATTTTCAGCACACATACAACATCTCGTTTTCTTTGCAGTCCTGTCACTAACCCCATGGGCTAGACAACGTTGATGAAATAGCATTTCACCTAACTCTCAACTTCAATCACCTCAGCTACTTCACACATAAGTTATATCACACGTTTATTAAATTCAGTTAGGGAAACGGTACATTACCTCGGGGACCGTCTATGGTAGCAATAGAATAACTTAGCGACAGAGAAGCGAGAAACGGGATAATAAAGGCTAAAACACATATCTACATATCAATAAGCAATCATTATATAGCCTTATTCTTACACTCTCACTCATCCCAACCCGTCCTAAGGCATTTCATCTCAAAGGCTAAGCATACCAACTTAAGCCTAACTTGTCGTCTATCGGTTTAAGTCCAATTCCTATGGCACACTTATAGTCATTGGTTCACTTAAACCATTTCTCTGATACCAACTTGTAACACCCTTCGTTTAAAAATACGGGTTTCCAAAAATTTTCGCCCAACGACGTTAAAATAAAGCGGAAGAAACATTAAAAGTCCAAACCAAATAAATTCCGTTTGGTTTCCTTATTCATTGGTGTTACTTATTCATACCATCAAACAAGTCTAAATAGAAACCCGTCGGCTGCCCAACATAAAACAACCGACTACATAGCATTCAAACTTCATTAAAGTCCAACATAAACAAATGTCTATGAAAAATCAACATCTATGGGTAGCTAAGGACTTCATCAAGCATTCTACCCATTCCTCACTCATCTTCATCAACAACCCCAGCTATGCTAAACCTGAGGGAGCAACACATTTCAAAAGACAACTGTTAGCTAACGAATTAGCTAAGTAAGATAACACTCAAGTTATAAACATTTGTCCATTTCAAACATTATGGATTTAAAATACTTCATTAAGGCACAACACACATCAACCATACATTCACAAAAATACTACATATTAGGATGAACCACCCTAAATGTGCCTATCCTGCATTACTTCGTGACACACATATAACCACATAACTGCTTTCTACATTAAACTGCTTTACTACGTTTAACTGCTTTACTACTTTTTAACTACGTTAATGAGTAACATAAGTTATACCCGACTAAATGACAACCTTTCAGTTGAACATCAAACGTCGTTAAGGAATGGCAAGCCAATCCCCGAGTAATCCGTATGTACAAAACAAATGAGGGCGGGTCAGACCCCTCGTATTACTCAACTGCATCAAAATGACCATGTTGCAAGGAGCCACCCAAGCAACCTACGTCAACGCACTTAGCCAAGCTAGGGTAAGTACGGGTTAAGCTTAACACTTTTCTGCATCAAAGTTTAACGAGCTCGAAACTTCATCATTTAGTTTAGGTGACTGCATTACCTAAACATTTACTACGTTTACTTCTTTTAAGTTTTGGGCCCTTAAACGTGCATGTGACATGGCAACTTAGCAAGTCTAGTGTTCTAGATGAGCAAGCCATACATACATGCACATAACAACATAAACTACATCACACTGCATCACAAGATACTGCATACTACTTCATATCATAACACTACATTATCCTTCATACATAACATGCACTACATTACATATCATGAGGGACTACATTTCAGGTCTCAAAGGTCAACTACATAACCCATATCACCTCCCGTGTAACCCCGCATACTCATAAACAACATAAGGTACCAATTGGGAAGTTATAATTACGAAACCAGCTTTAGTTGAACCCTCAGCGTGTCAAAAGTAGTGTATCTTACCTTGATACAGCTTACCAACAAGTTAAGAGTATCTTATAGTGCTTGCTAAGTGCTCCCGACTACCTATAATGAGTATAAGATCGACATATAAGCTAAAAGAAGTGTTTTGTGCAAACTGGGCATCAGGTACGTCGCACCCCACAACTGGTGCGTTGCACCAAACAAACAAAAAACTCAGATTAGGTCCAGGTGCGCCGCACCAGCCCTTTGGTGCGCCACATATCGGGCTCCATCGAAAATCCAAAATCCCAAACTGACTAGTGGTGCGCCGCACTGGGGTGCCGACCAGCAAACCCAATTTCGAAATTGCTCTAAACGATTCCCATTCAATCTCAAACCCTTAGCCCGACCTGGAGACATAAAATTAACCTTTTTAATGATACTTTTGATGACTCAAATTAATCAATTGATCCTTTAATCATTGGCTAACATATAGCAATCGTTTGATCACCCGAAAACATAAAATCGATGATCAATCAACTATTTAACCCAACCCAAACCCTATGGCCTGGATCGAAATCACTTGTATAACATATATGATCAGATTTCAAAGGGAATTTACCTATATTACCTGTAGATGACTAAAGGGAATGCAAAAGACTCGATCAATCACACTTGTATCACACGTTTTGAAGGATTTTCGCCTAGGAATTTGGTAAGGGATCAAAGGGGTGGCTAGGGCTTGGGAGAATGATAATATGATCAGCAAATAACAACTAATGATCACCCTTAGGACCCTTAACCCGTTTTTGACTTTCACACCATGTCAAAACTGGTCCCTAAACTTCGTAAAGTCATATTATTAGCCCAAAACACCTCTATGGACTATATACAACTTGTTTAACACTTTGAACACCTCTAAAAGGCACATAAATACTTCTTTAAACACATTACTACGTCAATTAATAAGACATTCAAGTCTCACACATAAAACACATTAACTACATATAAGCATTAAATCCACCCTAGACTTAACGAACACGTTACATTGACTTAACGACTCTAGTCAATCGTTAATTAAAAAGTTTGGGATGTTACACATATACTCATATATTTTCAGGAGTTGGGCTTTGTATCAAATTGATCATTGCTGGGCTCATTTGGGCTGGGGTCCAATCCCCCACCTTTAACATGTTAGATCCTCCGGTAATGGTGGTGGTTGCAATGGTGAGTAGTGTAGGTTACTAAAGTAAAAATAACTGATGTAAAAAAGAATAGTGTAGTTATTTTGAGAGTTGAGTTATAGATGTTGTAAATTAATATATTAACACCTTGGGTACACTATTTTTGTTAGTGGTTACGTGTGTTGATTGTATAAGGGTATTTTCGATATTCAAAATCGTATACCAACATATGGCATAACAATAGTTATAACATCAATCATCAATAGATGAATTGAGGTTTGAGACAAATTGATACTTTAAAATCTTAAGTTCAAATCTTAGTGTAAATAAAATGATCTCAAAAATTGAGATAGAGGTTTTTCCAAAATGAATTTCTTTTAAAATTGTTACGTAAATAAATAAGTTTACCAAAACGAATTTCTTTTAAGAGTGGAATTAGATAAATAAATAAATTTATCATTAAAAAAACAATACTTATAATAATAACAATAACAACAAAACAAAAATAAATAGAAAGAAAAAGGTTTTTAATAGATAGCCAACAACGTGCTTAATAATCGAACTCGAAAACCAAAAATAAAAACTGAAACAACCAAACTAGAAAACATTGAACCGAAAAACCTAATCCAACGGTTACTAGGTTTTAAAAACCGAATGCTTCTGTTCAGGTTCCGGTTTTAGGTCAAAATCGACGACCCAAGCTCATCCCTAATTACAGAAAGCAAAAACACGGATAAAAAGTTTAATAGTAATAAAAAAAAAACTAAAAAGCGAATAAAAAACCAAAACATAATATAAACTCTCTAAACTTATAGGGTGTAGCAACTAGCAACTAGCAAATACTTAAATAGCAATTGGCAAGCTGATGAATCCTAACGGCCCAATGACTCGAACCTTAAGCCCATGTTAATCTAATGTCATATCCAGATATCTTGGTGCATTACTGCATTAGAGCATCGGGTATGGAGTAATAATGCCGACCCCGGAAGCTGACATGGCATTCGGTGCCTAACATAGTTCCACCCCGGTATTGTTCTACACCGAGCATTACATAAATTTCCTTGGTTTCTTTGCCGTTGTTCGGCACTTTTATCTCTTTCTTAAATGATGGCCCATATGTTAGTTAAATCATATATTTAATATGGAATGGATAAGATAATTTGTCTGTTTGCAGCCATGTATCCATTATCTATTTATTATCTATTCAATGAGCATATCCACTATGCTAGGAAGTGATTTTTTATTTTTTACTTATTATGAATGCAATGAAATGACTAGAGACTTTTATTTATTATGATACTAAATATAGGTCTTTATATATTTCGATGGTTGCATCTCAGTAATATACTAGAGTGAAAACCCGTGCGATGCACGGCAAAGAAAGCATATGTGTTTCACGTCTTTGAGAAAGTGGCATTGATCGTAAGTGGATGTTTATAAAATAGTTTATCTAATTGTTGTATTGTGAGAGTAGAGTGGTTAGCCAGATATTGTGCCTATGTGTAGTGAATACATGGTAGTGAAAATGGTTAATATCGGGTATGGATCACGGTTGGGTAAGCCTTTGTGATACACGATTTCAGGTTCCATCCTAGCTACTTTGAGAGGTAACGCAGTGTAAGTATGTAACACAGATGGAGTCTGAGGTGGTGAAACACCTAAATAACACAGATGAAGTATGACTGTGGCTGCATTTCTCAAATGGCCCGTTATATTATTTCTGAGGTAGCTGAACATAAACAATCTAATATAATGAATGTCAGAAATATTAGCATAGATGTTGCCCCAAACATGACCATTAACCACAAGTTACTCAACCAAATAAAATCAACACTAAAATATACCAACTTATATAAGCATCAATCAAATCACTTTTTATCAATGCACCTTAGTAACAAAAACAACAAAGTGTACGTATTCACATTAACTTTCGGTAAAGATTTAGGCAATAGCTGAGTTGGATCTTCAATTTTCGGCTTCATATATTTTTCTATTTGATAAGGTTCATCGACTTGAATCTGGTACCTCTCTATTTCTGGCTCTCAGGGTTCTTATAATCAATCTTCTCAACACATTGAAGTTACATAAACAACTCATAAACCTTCTCTGCTTCAGAAGATTTTCAGGGCTGCAACAAAATAATAAAGTAATTGCCACTGATATGGACCAACCGTGCGATGCACCGCAAGCCTGGGGATTTGTCATTCATGTGTAGTCCTCGAGCAGTGTATTATAACAATGGCTCCCAACTTAGAAATCTGAACCAAGACATAAAAGGAATGTTCTTAATTTCACCAAACCCTATGAAGCATCTCTAAAAGATAGTAGTCTTTATCTCTTAAAATTCTACCAGCGTCATCCGAAAGTATATCAATTTGTAGCAACACATAATAGGATGAATGTTATATAACATCTAAACTTTGGAATACCCATCATAATATATATGTAATTCTACTTTTTCTTTCTAAATCTAAATTATTTTTGAACGACTTTAACTTTTTTGAAATTTCCTCTTATATTTCATTTCTCTCATGTTTCATTTCGTGCTGAATTAAACAGAAAGCGTTATGTTCTAAATGTTCTAAATCAATCTCCTTTGTTTAACGATGTCCTTAATGATATTGCTCCTGATTGTCCATTTGAAGTTAACGATGTAACTTACAAAAGAGGTTATTATCTAGCAGACGGAATATATCCACCATGGTCCGCATTTGTTAAATCATTTTCAAACCCTATTGATTCAAAACGCTCGAAGTTTAAAAAAGCACAAGATAAAGCAAGAAAGGATGTTGAAAGGGCTTTTGGTGTCCTCCAAATACGTTGGGGAATTTTACAAGCTCCAGCAAGAGCTTGGACCGTAAAGAAACTAAGGGATGTGATGTATACATGCATTGCTAGTCTTCGTCAAGAACCGTATTTCTAGTCTTCGTCAAGAACAAAACGACTTCAAGATTTTAGGGAAGAAACTAGAAGGCTATTCGGGTGAACAACTCAAGATCATGCAAGTCCTCCAAAAGCGAGCGATGGAACGTAACATGAAATATGTGACCGGAGATGAAGACAACAATGACGAGGAGTAATTTTAAGTAGTACTTTAATGTTTATCTAGGTTTATTATTAATGTTATGTAACTTTAGGTTTACTATTAATGTATCTTAGGATTATTGTTAATGTATTTTTAGTTTATTGTTAATGTATTTTACTTTATTATTAATGCCTTATTTCTATTATTAGTAATATCTTTTTATTAAATAATATATGTGATATATTAAATAAATAATGAAAAAGTGGTGTTCTGCGTTCTGGATGGTTCTGCGTCCATAATTGTCTAAAACTGATGAAATGATGAAAACTGATGTGGCGCTGAGACGGCATTCTGGATGGTTCTGGATCCTGTATCCTTACCTGATGCTCTTAGCATTAGTGATTAGTACAATAATAACGAAAAATCGATAAAGGTTACTAATCTGGTACTATTTATTTAGATGAAGACATGTGATAAGATCAAAGTAAATATGATGAAAAAGAACTAGTGAGGCATGTATAATATATGTATTAGACATGTTTTTTTAGCACATGAGTTTGGTATATGTATTATTTCTCAATAACAAATAAATATTATTGTTGTATGATAGAAATGATCAAATGAAAGCTGTATACCCATGGAAATAGTTACCTTTTAACCACACTCTAACCATATAATAAGGGAAGTGATTTTTCTACTACAATTTTTACTTTCTCTACTACAAATAATTTTTTATGACCTATTTGCCCTTATTAACAGTTTTTCAACTCATCAATTATTCGATCTCACCCTCTTTCTCACATTTCCTTCTAGTTTTTGATTACCTATCTCCTCCGGTTATTACTTTGTTACCTATTATTCTTCTTTTCTCCTACTAAAATAATCTTATAAAAAAGGGCCCAATTCCAAAATCACCACCAATTTTATTAAGGGGAATGATTAATCATGATTAATCCTCCTAATTCATTAGCCTAAAAATCATTGTGTTAAAAAAATTAACACAATGATAGAAAAATCATTTTCCTTTTTTTTATTTCTAACCACTAATAGTAATAATCAATAACTAATTATCAAATACAGATTAGGGCTACGGGTTTATAGTTTTGTCTCGATCTATGGTTTATTCATATAGCTTCTGAAGAGATCGCTGTAAACCATCCCCAAAACCAAAATCATCACCCCTAGTAGCAGCACATTTTCATCCAAAAGAGCAACCATCATCTCACCAATAATAACAAAGAAACAATGTGTGAACTTACAATTTTAATAGTTAAAGATGAAAGTTTATACAATTGATTAAAGAGAGTTGGCGACTTGATAAAGAAAGAGTGGGTAAATTGAGGGAGGGATACATTTTCGGAATAGCATATCAGTAATCAGACTTGTGTGAAAGCATATGATAAAAAGGTTAAAAGTTCCAATAAACAGAGCCTATTAAATTAGGGGCAAAAAAGTCTTTATAAATTATTTGTAGTATGGGAATTAAAAACAGTAGTAAAAAAATCACCACCCTAAGTTTATATATGTATACATATTTACTAGTAATTTTTTATTTTTGTGCAAAAATCAAGTAGTCTCCAATTCCAATTGTTGAAATGACATCTTAATTAAGATATTTTACTTAGAAAGTTTTGTGCAGGAAATGTTCCAGGGTTGATAGTTAGAGGACTGGTTGTGCACAACTCAAGAAGACAGAAGAAAGGGACTAGAAGTGAAGAAGAAGAAACAAGAGGGACATGAGTGTTTATTGCTCAGATGGCTGCTGCCTATATATACAATCATATCATACCTTAGATCATTAACCCTAAAAATCCTACCTGCATCTATCCTCTTTTAGCCGTTATTATGTAACCGTTTGTACCTTTCAATGTTTATCCTTCTTCTATATCTTTTATCCTTCAATTAATTAGTTGTATTATGTTGATGATGATATACCATTTTTGGGTATATTCATTCTTGTAATCTGGATTCTATTTAGGTTTAATCTATCATATGACTAGTTCGTTAGCCTTGTGTCTATTAATCTGGTTATATCTATATCTATATCGATATTTTTTACATGGTATCAGAGACAGGTTACTTATCCTTGATTCTCTTCTTCATATTATTATGGGTTAATTTAGGGTTCGTCTTTTTATTAAAAAAAATCAATATATATATATATATATAAAATCAATCAAAACTTTTTCTATATCATCTTTATATTATCTTCTTGCATCTTCTTTCCCTTTTCTTGGAACCAAATCCTTTTTTAGGGTTTCTGGATCCATTATCTTTAAGGGATATATATTGTGTTTTTGAACCCTGGTCTTGATTTCATCTAAAATCAAGACTATACCAAAAAACTTATATTTGTCCCTCCTTGATTACTGACCCTTTTTGAATCTTGTGGAATTACTGTTGACGACCCCAATGTAAGTTGGTTCTTCCTACCCATTTCTGTAGCAAATTGTTTAATCTTGGAGTGCTCCAAGGTTGAAAGTTTGGCCTATAGTTGGGATCCCTTGTTAGTATCTATTCTTTCTTTTTGTGACTGTCTTGTGTGCTCTTTTATTGCTGGTTACTTGTTTCTTGCTGGTACTTTCTTTATCTGTTGTTATGGCTGACTATTTTGATGATAATCTAAGAAATATTAATGGTGACCCTGAGAATGATGTCAATATTTTTGGGACATTGATAAGCAGACTTGATTTCAGTGACCCTCCTTACCTTCATGTCAGTGATACTACTGGTGCACCTTTAATCAGTCTCAAACTTAAAGGGACTGAAAACTATAGGGTTTGGGCTTGTGCTATGGAATTGGCTTTAGAAACAAAAAACAAAATTGGTTTTATAGATGGTTCTTGTCTTAAATCTGAAGATAATGAGGTTTTGGCTAGACAATGGGATAGATGTAACTCTGTGGTTTTATCTTGGATTCTTAGTTCTATTTCTGAAGAACTTTATCTAGGTCAAATTTTTTCAAAAGAGGCTAAAACTGTTTGGGAGGAACTCAAGGAAACATATGACAAAGTGGATGGTTCTATAACTTTTCATTTGCATCACAAAATTAATTCTCTGTGTCAAAATGGTAGTTCTATTTCAGACTATTATCATAAGTTAAATACCCTCTGGAGGCAATTTGATGCTCTTATTAAACTGCCAACATGTACTTGTCATGCTGCAAAAGGGTTTCAGGAACATCATCAGTTGATTAAACTAATGCAATTCCTTATGGGGTTGGATGACATTTACTTGCCTATCAGAAGTAAAATCTTAACTAGAGATCCTCTTCCAAGTGTTAAAGCAGCTTTTGCAATTATCTCAAGAGAAGAGTCACACAGGGGTGTTACCTCTGTTGAGACTCCCTTGAAACATCAAAACTCTGCCTTTTCCTCAAAATTTTTAGACTACAAAAGGAGATTTTCTGAAAGCAAACACTATGAAAACAAAGGTTTTGAGATTAAAAGGGGACCAAATCCTAACTTGAAATGTACCAGATGTGATAAAATTGGACATACTTCTGATAGGTGCTATCAAAATCCATGTAACAGGTTTAATAACAATGATTTCTCTAGAAGAAACTCTTATCCTTCTAACTCTCATCCTTCTTATGTGAAAAACCATTCCAGCAATAAAACCTTTTCTTCTTTAGAAACACAAGGTGGTTCTATCTCTTAGTCTGGGTCTAATTCTGGAGGTGGAATGTCTCCATCTAGTATGCAGTTTACAAATGAGCAAGTCTCTCAAATCATAAAAATGCTCAATGAGAATTCTGTGTCAAAAATCACCCAATCTAATATGGCAGGTAATTTCTATAACTGTAGTGCCTTCTTTAACAACAATATAGAAAGATTTTTCTGTGCAAATAGTTGCAACATTGCTACCAGATTGTTTCTTAGATGGATATGTGATTCTGTGCTACCCAGCACATGACATGCTCTGATAAGGGCATGTTCAATGTGGAAGATGTTTCTAGCCTAGCTCTTACTGTTGGACACCCAAATGGCACTAAAGCCAAAGTAACAAAGATTGGAAATCTAAGATTAACTAAATTTATAACTTTGTTTGGTGTGCTTGTTGTTCCTGAGTACACTGTCAGTCTCTTGTCTATTCACAATCTTGCCAGAGATAATAGAATGTTTATAGGTTTTGATGAGAATAACTGCTATATTCAGGATTTGAAAACAAGGAACACCTTGGGGACTGGTAGACAGTTTGATGGTCTCTATTTGTTTGATGAATTTGAAAGTGGTAAGCTAACTGCTACATGTTTTAATACCATCTCTGTGTGCAATGTCTCTAAACATACCTGGCACTGTAGACTTGGACACCCAGCTGATCAAGTGCTCACTGTTTTAAAAGATAAATTAAACTTTGAAAGTAATTCTTAAATTCTTTTTGTGAAACTTGTCATAAATCTAAACAGACAAGGGAACCATTCCCTTTGAGTGAGCATAAAAGCAATGTTGTTGGTGATCTTGTGCACTTAGACTTATGGGGACCCTATAAAGTCCAAAGTAGAGAAGGATACAAGTACTTCTTGACCATAGTTGATGACTACTCTAGGGCTGTGTGGATTTACTTACTTAAAGGCAAAGATGAGACTTTTGACAACATTGTCACTTTCTGTAATCTTTTACAAAACCAATTTCAGAAACATGTGAAAGTATTCAGAAGTGACAATGGTACTGAGTTTTTAAATCACAAAATGGTATCTTTTACAAAACAAAAGGGTATAATCCACCAAACCTCTTGTGCTCACACACCCCAACAAAATGGGGTGGTTAAGAGGAAACATAGACACTTGCTGAACACTGCAAGATCTCTTATGTTTCAAGGGGGGTTACCCCTAAATATGTGGAGTGAATGTGTTCTAACTGTTTGTTACCTGATTAACAGGTTACCAACTTCTGTTCTCAATGGAAAATCACCTTATGAACTCTTTTTTAAGTCTCAACCTAATTTCTCTCATCTTAGGGTGTTTGGCTGTCTTTGTTTTGCTACTGTTTTAATTCACCTTGATAAATTTAGTAGTAGATCTGAAAAATGCATTCTCATTAGATATGCTAATGCCAAGAAAGGGTATAAACTTTTAAACATTGAGCATAATTCTATTCTCTACTCTAGAGATGTTAAGTTTTATGAAAGTATCTTTCCTCTAAAAATGAATAAACACAATAAAGTCACTTCTGAAAGTGACATTTCTCAACAAAACTTCTTTGATAACTTTCTGTTTGATAATAAAGATATGCCAAACACCCCTATTCCCTATGATGAAATGAGAGACCCTGATAATGGTGATGGTAATGTGCTTGGACATGATGGCAGCCATGAGGCTACCCATGACCAGAGTCATTCTGGCAGTCCATCTTTGACTACCAATGACCACAATGCAACACCACAAGAAGAATAGCACAATTCTGAGGGAGATGATGACTTACCTAATAATTCTGCTCCTATTGGTGATGATCCTTTTATGCCTAGGTGATCTAATAGGAACTTTAAGACTCCTAAGAAATTTCAGGATTTTGTGTTAGTAAATAAAACTAAACACAGTATCTCAAACTTTGTGAATTACTCTAGTTTAAATTCTGAAAACTTGTGCTTTGTCTCTAACCTCAATAAGCATTCTGAACCTTCCTCATATTTTGATGCCTCTAAAAACCCCTTATGGGTTGAAGCAATGAAAAAAGAGATGACTGCTCTTTATAAGAACAGAACTTGGGACTTGACTGAACTGCCACCCAATAGGGAGGCAATTGGTTGTAAATGGGTCGTATTACGCCAATGTGGGCGTACTTACGCCAAATGTGGGCGTACCTTACGCCAAATGTGGGCGTACCTTACGCCAAATGTGGGCGTACCTTACGCCAAATGTGGGCGTACCTTACGCCAAATGTGGGCGTACCTTACGCCAAATGTGGGCGTACCTTACGCCAAATGTGGGCGTACCTTACGCCAAATGTGGGCGTACCTTACGCCAAATGTGGGCGTACCTTACGCCAAATGTGGGCGTACCTTACGCCAAATGTGGGCGTACCTTACGCCAAATGTGGGCGTACCTTACGCCAAATGTGGGCGTACCTTACGCCAAATGTGGGCGTACCTTACGCCAAATGTGGGCGTACCTTACGCCAAATGTGGGCGTACCTTACGCCAAATGTGGGCGTACCTTACGCCAAATGTGGGCGTACCTTACGCCAAATGTGGGCGTACCTTACGCCAAATGTGGGCGTACCTTACGCCAAATGTGGGCGTACCTTACGCCAAATGTGGGCGTACCTTACGCCAAATGTGGGCGTACCTTACGCCAAATGTGGGCGTACCTTACGCCAAATGTGGGCGTACCTTACGCCAAATGTGGGCGTACCTTACGCCAAATGTGGGCGTACCTTACGCCAAATGTGGGCGTACCTTACGCCAAATGTGGGCGTACCTTACGCCAAATGTGGGCGTACCTTACGCCAAATGTGGGCGTACCTTACGCCAAATGTGGGCGTACCTTACGCCAAATGTGGGCGTACCTTACGCCAAATGTGGGCGTACCTTACGCCAAATGTGGGCGTACCTTACGCCAAATGTGGGCGTACCTTACGCCAAATGTGGGCGTACCTTACGCCAAATGTGGGCGTACCTTACGCCAAATGTGGGCGTACCTTACGCCAAATGTGGGCGTACCTTACGCCAAATGTGGGCGTACCTTACGCCAAATGTGGGCGTACCTTACGCCAAATGTGGGCGTACCTTACGCCAAATGTGGGCGTACCTTACGCCAATGTGGGCGTACCTTACGCCAAATGTGGGCGTACCTTACGCCAAATGTGGGCGTACCTTACGCCAAATGTGGGCGTACCTTACGCCAAATGTGGGCGTACCTTACGCCAAATGTGGGCGTACCTTACGCCAAATGTGGGCGTACCTTACGCCAAATGTGGGCGTACCTTACGCCAAATGTGGGCGTACCTTACGCCAAATGTGGGCGTACCTTACGCCAAATGTGGGCGTACCTTACGCCAAATGTGGGCGTACCTTACGCCAAATGTGGGCGTACCTTACGCCAAATGTGGGCGTACCTTACGCCAAATGTGGGCGTACCTTACGCCAAATGTGGGCGTACCTTACGCCAAATGTGGGCGTACCTTACGCCAAATGTGGGCGTACCTTACGCCAAATGTGGGCGTACCTTACGCCAAATGTGGGCGTACCTTACGCCAAATGTGGGCGTACCTTACGCCAAATGTGGGCGTACCTTACGCCAAATGTGGGCGTACCTTACGCCAAATGTGGGCGTACCTTACGCCAAATGTGGGCGTACCTTACGCCAAATGTGGGCGTACCTTACGCCAAATGTGGGCGTACCTTACGCCAAATGTGGGCGTACCTTACGCCAAATGTGGGCGTACCTTACGCCAAATGTGGGCGTACCTTACGCCAAATGTGGGCGTACCTTACGCCAAATGTGGGCGTACCTTACGCCAAATGTGGGCGTACCTTACGCCAAATGTGGGCGTACCTTACGCCAAATGTGGGCGTACCTTACGCCAAATGTGGGCGTACCTTACGCCAAATGTGGGCGTACCTTACGCCAAATGTGGGCGTACCTTACGCCAAATGTGGGCGTACCTTACGCCAAATGTGGGCGTACCTTACGCCAAATGTGGGCGTACCTTACGCCAAATGTGGGCGTACCTTACGCCAAATGTGGGCGTACCTTACGCCAAATGTGGGCGTACCTTACGCCAAATGTGGGCGTACCTTACGCCAAATGTGGGCGTACCTTACGCCAAATGTGGGCGTACCTTACGCCAAATGTGGGCGTACCTTACGCCAAATGTGGGCGTACCTTACGCCAAATGTGGGCGTACCTTACGCCAAATGTGGGCGTACCTTACGCCAAATGTGGGCGTACCTTACGCCAAATGTGGGCGTACCTTACGCCAAATGTGGGCGTACCTTACGCCAAATGTGGGCGTACCTTACGCCAAATGTGGGCGTACCTTACGCCAAATGTGGGCGTACCTTACGCCAAATGTGGGCGTACCTTACGCCAAATGTGGGCGTACCTTACGCCAAATGTGGGCGTACCTTACGCCAAATGTGGGCGTACCTTACGCCAAATGTGGGCGTACCTTACGCCAAATGTGGGCGTACCTTACGCCAAATGTGGGCGTACCTTACGCCAAATGTGGGCGTACCTTACGCCAAATGTGGGCGTACCTTACGCCAAATGTGGGCGTACCTTACGCCAAATGTGGGCGTACCTTACGCCAAATGTGGGCGTACCTTACGCCAAATGGGGCGTACCTTACGCCAAATGTGGGCGTACCTTACGCCAAATGTGGGCGTACCTTACGCCAAATGTGGGCGTACCTTACGCCAAATGTGGGCGTACCTTACGCCAAATGTGGGCGTACCTTACGCCAAATGTGGGCGTACCTTACGCCAAATGTGGGCGTACCTTACGCCAAATGTGGGCGTACCTTACGCCAAATGTGGGCGTACCTTACGCCAAATGTGGGCGTACCTTACGCCAAATGTGGGCGTACCTTACGCCAAATGTGGGCGTACCTTACGCCAAATGTGGGCGTACCTTACGCCAAATGTGGGCGTACCTTACGCCAAATGTGGGCGTACCTTACGCCAAATGTGGGCGTACCTTACGCCAAATGTGGGCGTACCTTACGCCAAATGTGGGCGTACCTTACGCCAAATGTGGGCGTACCTTACGCCAAATGTGGGCGTACCTTACGCCAAATGTGGGCGTACCTTACGCCAAATGTGGGCGTACCTTACGCCAAATGTGGGCGTACCTTACGCCAAATGTGGGCGTACCTTACGCCAAATGTGGGCGTACCTTACGCCAAATTGGGCGTACCTTATGCCAAATAGGGAGGCAATTGGCTGTAAATGGGTGTTTAAGGTTAAGTACAAAGCTAATGGTCAAGTTGATAGATATAAAGCTAGGCTTGTAGCTAAGGGGTATAGTCAAAGGTTTGGAATTGATTTTGAGGAGAACTTTTCCCCTGTTTGTAACATCCGTGAGTTTTGACCGTTTGACTTTACGTGCAATTTGACTAACAATTTAAGTTAATGAAATATTTGGGTCGTTTTGTGATTAAATGACAATGTGGTATGTTCGTCGGGTCGATATTATGTTTTAATCGGTGTTTAAATGCCTAACATTTTGTAATTTGGCTTGGGAAGAGAAACGGGTCGACCCGTGGGTGATCCACGACCCACCAGCCCCCCTTTGACCCATTTCCCTCCCCTTATCTCTCCCTTCCACCACACAACTCTTTTATTTCTTTCTCTTTTTCTCTCTAAGTGAAAAACAAGACCAATCCATCTCCTCTCTTCATTTCTCTTGCTATATTTGGTGTTTTGGGTTTAGATTAACTCGAGAATCATTGTCATCTTCATCTCATTATCGTCTAAGCAAAGGATTTCATTTCTTAGTTCAAGGTTTTACCCATTTTGACCCAATTCGAGTTCTAGCTCGGAAAGGAAGTTTTGGTAAGTCTAATTCATCCCATTTACTTCTATTTATGTTAGTTTACTCGTTTCTAGTCATCTCGTACATTTACAAGTTCTAAATCGCCTTGAAATGAGTTTTGGGTTAATTAGGGTTTAATTAGGGTTTGATCGATTTGGAGAATTTGATGATGTTATGGATGGAAATATGGGTTTGGGCAAGTGTATTTAGTTTGAAGGTCAAATGTAGCTTCAAAACGAGTCCTTTAATTAGGGTTTAATTAGGGTTTAATTAGGGTTTAATTAGGGTTTAATTAGGGTTTAAATAGGGTTTAAAGGGTCAAATTAATCAAAATGAGTCCTTTAATCTTGCAATGCGATTTAGGGTTTTGGGTTCTTGTTTTTCTGCATAAAATGCTCCTCGTCGTATTGCTGCCCAGTAAGGGGCGTAACCTACGGCCCTATGGGGCGTAAGTTACGCCAGTTATATTTTCTTTGGGCGTACCTTACGCCAAATGTGGGCGTACCTTACGGTGCTCTCCATTTTCATTACGCCAAATTGCTTCTGTTTACGCCCCCTTGCACTTGAACTTTGTATGGGCGTAAGTTACGCCAGTTATATTTTCTTTGGGCGTACCTTACGGTGCTCTCCATTTTCATTACGCCAAATTGCTTCTGTTTACGCCCCCTTGCACTTGAACTTTGTATGGGCGTAAGTTACGGCCCATAGGGGCGTAGCTTACGCCAGTTGTAATTTTCTGATTTTCTTGTTTGACCTAGTTGACTTCCAGAACCCTAATAACGTATCGGGCTTCAATCTAAATCACTTCTTAACTTATTTAACAATGAATAAGAGTCCTAGAAGTCACCTAATGTCGAGAACCACTTTGGGAACCTAATTAGGGTTTTGCCGAGTATTTGAAAA
This sequence comes from Erigeron breviscapus, assembly GCA_034093135.1. Taxonomy (NCBI): domain Eukaryota; kingdom Viridiplantae; phylum Streptophyta; class Magnoliopsida; order Asterales; family Asteraceae; genus Erigeron; species Erigeron breviscapus. The sequence goes on from CM067173.1 coordinate 115,878,690, forward strand.
CTACGTATATGCGTTTATGTATGTTGATGTGAATGTACATGATCGATATTTAGGTTTTGGACGTGAAGCGAACATCGGGCGACTGTAACTCAACTTTGTATCAAACTTAACTTCTTTGCCAATCAGGTGAGTTTCGTAGCTCCCTACTCAATAGAGATTCGGGCTGAAAAGTGTACATATACGTGTTGTTGTGTTTGTTTGGTTGACTTGATTGCCTGTCTAGTTAATTTTTGATTGATTGTAGTTTGGTAGACAGTTTTGATTGATCGTGTGATGGTTTACGAAGGTGTTTGTGATATTGTAACTCTTTAGGATAGAAGTACATACATAGAGGTCGGCTTTACTTTCAAAGGGTTTTAGGTATGGTGGGAAGGCTGCGGACGACCCTATACATAAGCATCTAGAACTTGATGAAAGTAAAATCCTCCGAAGTATATGTACGCGTTGTTTAGAGTAAATGATGGACTTTGGGATTACGTTTGAGATAGACATGAATGCCTTGATGTACTTGACTTATACGGTACACACTCAAGCATACTTTTATTGCTGCGTTGATGACATTATTGACACACATTTGATATACGTTGTGGTCTTACATACGTATGATACATGATTTGATGTTAATATTTCGCGTGCTCAACTATTATACGCAATTACTTTACCCTTATAATCTTGTGATGATTTGATATTGTGATTAGGATAGTTGTACATACATGGAAGACGATGATACCTTTAATGAGTTGTAGATGTGGTGGGAAGGCTGCGGGTGACCCTATATATAAGCATCTATGATTCCTTAAGTGTAAAGTCGTATGAAATGTATGTGCATTGTAGTTTGATTGATTTGTGATATGATGGTTTTGTGATTGAGATTGACGAGACGGTTCATTACGTTTGATTGACTTAGTTAAGTTGTGAAGTATATTATTATTATTAGGATAGACGTATAGACATGGAAGTCGATTCTACCTTCAATGGGCCTTAGATGTGGGGGAAGGCTGCGGGTGACCCTATATATAAGCATCTGGGACTCGAAGAAAGTAGAATCCTCCTAAGTGTATGTACGTATAGTTTAATTGAATTTGAGGATGTTGATTGATGCATATGACGTATATAAATCCCACTGAAGAGGATATGACATATGTAGTGTATAAATCCCACTGAAGAGGATATGACATATGTAGTGTATAAATCCCACTGAAGAGGATATGACATATGTAGTGTATAAATCCCACTAAAGAGGATATGACGTATATAAATCCCACTGAAGAGGATATGACATATGTAGTGTATAAATCCCACTGAAGAGGATATGACATATGTAGTGTATAAATCCCACTGAAGAGGATATGACGTATATAAATCCCACTGAAGAGGATACGATATATGACCTGTATAAATCCCACTGAAGAGGATATGATACTTGATTTGAATGGATGTTACGTATATTACTTGAGTGTATTGTTTATTACACGTCTTACTTGTTTGCGTAATTTTGTTGTGGATGTCGTTGTGTTTTTCGTAGAGGATCACTGTAAGTCATGTTTCGCCTCTACTCGTATATTATGATTATTGACGATGGTTTCTAATGGACCATTACTACGAACTCACCAACCTTTTGTTGACTATGCTTAGTACACTTTTCAGGTAACCAGGTTATTCTAGGGCGTGGAGTTTGATTGTTTGCTTGCTGTTGAACCCGGACTTGGACTTATATGGATCAAGGATCCATTTGCCTTCTTTTGCATTGTACTTAGGACTGTTAGCCATCTTTTGATGTTCTTTTGTAAACTTTGATGGTTACCTGCTCCTTATGTATTTTGATACTTGTTATTCGTATTGTATGGATTCACTGAATCCTTTATTTGCATTTAGTTCATGTTCTACATTAATCCCACCTTGTGCTATATGATTTCCGTGATATTCTGAGCCTTGGCTTGGGGTGTTACAGAATGGTGGCCCATGCAGGTCATAGAGAATTAGGCGGTTTGACCTAGACTACGGCTTAAGTTAAAACTCTTCATATAGCATGCATGGTTAGGAAATTTGTGTGCAACGTGAATTCTGTGAACCTTAGAAAGTGTATTGTGAGTTCGTAGTTAAGACCACTTATGTGATGGCTTGAGTTTAACGTGATGAATGTGGAATGAGTACAATGTGGTTAATGTGTGCATTGACTGAATTTGATTGTCGTTGATGTGGATTGTTACTGTTAATTTATGCTAGTTGGATGATTTAGAGCAAAATGAAGTTATGGTATTAACTTAGTATAATATTGTGGCAACCCTAAAAGAACCCGATCAACTCTTTTATGGTCGCCCAACATTATAACAAGTTAATGACATCATGGATTGCGCATGCATGGCTTAGAGTATAATAAGGAACCGATATGCTTAATGGAATTTGATTGGGTGGAGGGTTGGCCATTGGTACACCCTTATACATACCCGGTCAATAACTAGAAAGCCTATCGAATTCGGATTATACTTTGAATCATTCATGTTAGTTGCTTGGCTTAGTGTATAATAGGGAACCGATATGCTTAATGGAAGTTGATTGGGTGGAGGGTTAGCCGTTGGTACACCCTGTATACATACCTGGTCAATAATTAGAGAGCATATCGAATTCAGATTATACTTAACCCATTGGTGTTAATTGTTTGATTTTATGATGTATTGACATGATTACTTGAATTAACGATAAACAATTGTAGTTAACTTGACATGATAATATGATAAGTAACAATCCCATAGGATTCTAGCACTCTTGCCTCAGCTTAATGATATGAAATGAGTATGTTATGTCGGTATGGGAACATTAACTACTTGTGTGACTAATATGTGAGCATTATGAGGCTAACTTCCGGGTCGACGCATTACTTACCTTGTAGAAAATGGTGGGACCAAGAAGGAATGCGACTAGCCATAGCGATGAGCCGGATTTAGCAACCGTGATTGCCCAAGCAGTGGCAAACGCCATACCTACTATTGTAGCCCAAGTCACGGCAAGTCTCCAAAGAAGCAATGAAACACGTGAGGCTAGAGTAAGTATGGGCAACGAGGAGATGTTAAGTAGAGCCTCATCGAAAAGGAAAGAAGTTGGAGAATCTAGTGAGGCAAGGAAGGAGGGTAGGTTTGACCCCAACGGTCATAATAAAGGTAGAGTGATGGCGGCGGTGGAACCAGCTAGGAAGGCTTATGCAGGACCCCATCCTTTATGTGGAAGATGCAACAAACACCATTCTGCCAACGTCCAATGTGGGGAGTGTTTTAATTGTAACCGAGTTGGGCATTTGTCCAAGGATTATAGAGCGCCGAGGACGGGCCCCATGAATATGGCTCCTATTCGGGCCGTCCCTCCTCAAGGTAATCAACGAAGAGGCGAATGTTTTGAATGTGGTAGTCGTGATCACTACCGAAATAATTGTCCGCAATGGGTTAGACAACAAGTTGAAGTGGCGGTCCATCCAAATCAACTCCAAATTACAGGGCCGAACCAAAACCGTAGCCAACAGGGTCAACAAGTTCAACCTCATGGCCGAGCTTTTGCGGGAGGTGGCAATGGAGGCCAAAATGATCCAAACGTTGGTTAAGGTACATTCCTCTTAACGGTCGCAATGTTATGGCACTATTCGATATCGAAACCGACTATGATCTCGTTTATTCTAACGTTACTCCTTTGAGTTATGTTCGTTCGTGTGTTTTGGAATTATATGTTTGCAATTTTGGATGTTTAGCGACTCACTAACTAAATTTGTTCAAATACCCCGTGTATGTATCTTGACTCTAGGTGACGACAAACTCTTCACGTACCTTGTGCTCTATGATATTTAGGTTCTTGACGATAAAGTGAGTACAATCTGAATACCAACGGTTAATACGGTTCTTATTTGTGTAGTAGGGTTTGCTAGTGTAAAAATATCTAACGGTAGGGTTCTTAGGGTCCCATGTACATCTTCCAAATCAAACAAAACCCTGGATGAGCCAAGAATCAAAGAAAGCCAATGCAGCGGGCCTGGAATAGTAATTGGAATGACAAGAACCTAAGTACCCACATTTGTCTAACGATTGGTGATTTGTTGAATTTCGGGACGAAATTCTTTTGACGGGGGAATAATGTAACATCCGTGAGTTTTGACCGTTTGAATTTACGTGCAATTTGACTAACAATTTAAGTTAATGAAATATTTGGGTCGTTTTGTGATTAAATGACAATGTGGTATGTTCGTCGGGTCGATATTATGTTTTAATCGGTGTTTAAATGCCTAACGTTTTGTAATTTGGCTTGGGAAGAGAAACGGGTCGACCCGTGGGTGATCCACAACCCACCAGCCCCCTTGACCCATTTCCCTCCCCTTATCTCTCCCTTCCACCACACAACTCTTTTATCTCTTTCTCTTTTTCTCTCTAAGTGAAAAACAAGACCAATCCATCTCCTCTCTTCATTTCTCTTGCTATATTTGGTGTTTTGGGTTTAGATTAACTCGAGAATCATTGTCATCTTCATCTCATTATCGTCTAAGCAAAGGATTTCATTTCTTAGTTCAAGGTTTTACCCATTTTGACCCAATTCGAGTTCTAGCTCGGAAAGGAAGTTTTGGTAAGTCTAATTCATCCCATTTACTTCTATTTATGTTAGTTTACTCGTTTCTAGTCATCTCGTACATTTACAAGTTCTAAATCGCCTTAAAATGAGTTTTGGGTTAATTAGGGTTTAATTAGGGTTTGATCGATTTGGAGAATTTGATGATGTTATGGATGGAAATATGGGTTTGGGCATGTGTATTTAGGTGTTTGAAGGTCAAATGTAACATCAAAATGAGTCCTTTAATCTTGCAATGCGATTTAGGGTTTTGGGTTCTTGTTTTTCTGCATAAAATGCTCCTCGTCGTATTGCTGCCCAGTAAGGGGCGTAACCTACGGCCCTATGGGGCGTAAGTTACGCCAGTTATATTTTCTTTGGGCGTACCTTACGCCAAATGTGGGCGTACCTTACGGTGCTCTCCATTTTCATTAAGCCAAATTGCTTCTGTTTACGCCCCCTTGCACTTGAACTTTGTATGGGCGTAAGTTACAGCCCATAGGGGCGTAGCTTACGCCAGTTGTAATTTTCTGATTTTCTTGTTTTTTTTTTTTTTTTTTTTTTTTTTTTTTTTTTTTTTTTTTTTTTTTTTTTTTTTTTTTTACTATCTAACTTTTTTTTTTTTTTTTTTTTTTTTTTTTTTTTTTTTTTTTTTTTTTTTTTTTTTTTTTTTTTTTTTTTTTTTTTTTTTTTTTTTTTTTTTTTTTTTTTTTTTTTTTTTTTTTTTTTTTTTTTTTTTTTTTTTTTTTTTTTTTTTTTTTTTTTTTTTTTTTTTTTTTTTTTTTTTTTTTTTTTTTTTTTTTTTTTTTTTTTTTTTTTTTTTTTTTTTTTTTTTTTTTTTTTTTTTTTTTTTTTTTTTTTTTTTTTTTTTTTTTTTTTTTTTTTTTTTTTTTTTTTTTTTTTTTTTTTTTTTTTTTTTTTTTTTTTTTTTTTTTTTTTTTTTTTTTTTTTTTTTTTTTTTTTTTTTTTTTTTTTTTTTTTTTTTTTTTTTTTTTTTTTTTTTTTTTTTTTTTTTTTTTTTTTTTTTTTTTTTTTTTTTTTTTTTTTTTTTTTTTTTTTTTTTTTTTTTTTTTTTTTTTTTTTTTTTTTTTTTTTTTTTTTTTTTTTTTTTTTTTTTTTTTTTTTTTTTTTTTTTTTTTTTTTTTTTTTTTTTTTTTTTTTTTTTTTTTTTTTTTTTTTTTTTTTTTTTTTTTTTTTTTTTTTTTTTTTTTTTTTTTTTTTTTTTTTTTTTTTTTTTTTTTTTTTTTTTTTTTTTTTTTTTTTTTTTTTTTTTTTTTTTTTTTTTTTTTTTTTTTTTTTTTTTTTTTTTTTTTTTTTTTTTTTTTTTTTTTTTTTTTTTTTTTTTTTTTTTTTTTTTTTTTTTTTTTTTTTTTTTTTTTTTTTTTTTTTTTTTTTTTTTTTTTTTTTTTTTTTTTTTTTTTTTTTTTTTTTTTTTTTTTTTTTTTTTTTTTTTTTTTTTTTTTTCTTTTTTTTTTTTTTTTTTTCTCTCTAAGTGAAAAACAAGACCAATCCATCTCCTCTCTTCATTTCTCTTGCTATATTTGGTGTTTTGGGTTTAGATTAACTCGAGAATCATTGTCATCTTCATCTCATTATCGTCTAAGCAAAGGATTTCATTTCTTAGTTCAAGGTTTTACCCATTTTGACCCAATTCGAGTTCTAGCTCGGAAAGGAAGTTTTGGTAAGTCTAATTCATCCCATTTACTTCTATTTATGTTAGTTTACTCGTTTCTAGTCATCTCGTACATTTACAAGTTCTAAATCGCCTTAAAATGAGTTTTGGGTTAATTAGGGTTTAATTAGGGTTTGTTCGATTTGGAAGATTTGATGATGTTATGGAATGAAATATGGGTTTGGGTAAGTGTATTTAATTGATGATCTTTTAATTAGGGTTTAATTTTTAATTAGTTTACATTTACAAGTTCTAAATCGCCTTAAAATGAGTTTTGGGTTAATTAGGGTTTAATTAGGGTTTGATCGATTTGGAGAATTTGATGATGTTATGGATGGAAATATGGGTTTGGGCATGTGTATTTAGGTGTTTGAAGGTCAAATGTAACATCAAAATGAGTCCTTTAATCTTGTAATGATTTGATATTGTGATTAGGATAGTTGTACATACATGGAAGACGATGATACCTTTAATGAGTTGTAGATGTGGTGGGAAGGTTGCGGGTGACCCTATATATAAGCATCTATGATTCCTTAAATGTAAAGTCATATGAAATGTATGTGCATTGTAGTTTGATTGATTTGTGATATGATGGTTTTGTGATTGAGATTGATGAGACGGTTCATTACGTTTGATTGACTTAGTTAAGTTGTGAAGTATATTATTATTATTAGGATAGACGTATAGACATGGAAGTCGGTTCTACCTTCAATGGGCCTTAGATGTGGTGGGAAGGTTGCGGGTGACCCTATATATAAGCATCTGGGACTCGAAGAAAGTAGAATCCTCCTAAGTGTATGTACGTATAGTTTAATTGAATTTGAGGATGTTGATTGATGCATATGACGTATATAAAGAGGATATGACGTATGTAGTGTATAAATCCCACTGAAGAGGATATGACGTATGTAGTGTATAAATCCCACTGAAGAGGATATGACGTATGTAGTGTATAAATCCCACTGAAGAGGATATGACGTATGTAGTGTATAAATCCCACTGAAGAGGATATGATACTTGATTTGAATGGATGTTACGTATATTACTTGAGTGTATTGTTTATTACACGTCTTACTTGTTTGCGTAATTTTGTTGTGGATGTCGTTGTGTTTTTCGTAGAGGATCACTGTAAGTCATGTTTCGCCTCTACTCGTATATTATGATTATTGACGATGGTTTCTAATGGACCATTACTACGAACTCACCAACCTTGTGTTGACTATGCTTAGTACACTTTTCAGGTAACCAGGTTATTCCAGGGCGTGGAGTTTGATTGTTTGCTTGCTGTTGAACCCGGACTTGGACTTATATGGATCAAGGATCCATTTGCCTTCTTTTGCATTGTACTTAGGACTGTTAGCCATCTTTTGATGTTCTTTTGTAAACTTTGATGGTTACCTGCTCCTTATGTATTTTGATACTTGTTATTCGTATTGTATAGATTCAATGAATCCTTTATT
>CM067173.1:115891402-115986248 GCA_034093135.1 Erigeron breviscapus
TGCTTTTACTTGAGAGAAAAAGAAAGAAAAGAAGGTAGAATGAAATGAGAGGAGGGAAAGGAAGATAAGGGGGAGGGAAAAAGATGGGTCGGCTGGTGGGTCGGGTGCGGGTATGGGTCGACCCGTTTCCATTTACAAGCTAACTTACACATCGTTTTACATTTAGTCCCCAATTAAGTCATACCATCGATCTAAGGAACATACCACATTGTCATCTAAACACAAAACGACCCAAAACATTTCATTAATTTAAATTGTTGGTCAAATTACACGTAAAGTCAACGGGTCAAAATTCACGGATGTTACATTATTCCCCCGTTGAAAGAATTTCGTCCCGAAATTCAACAAAACCCTAATTAGCAAATAAATGCGGATACTTAGACTTCATGTAATCCTTTCGCTCCCAACTGAACTCGGCTCCACGCCTAGCGTTTCCACCTAACTCTATCAATCGTGTAGAGCTTATTCTTGAGTTTCTTGACTCGGCGGTCCAAGATCTCTACCGGTTCTTCAATAAAATTCAAATTCGAATCAACCCTAATCTCGTCCCTAGGCACATGATATGTAGGTCCGCCAAACACTCGCGTAGGTTGCAAATATGAAACACATCATGTACACCGCTAAGCTCTTGTGGTAATTCTATTCGATAAGCAACTTTTCCAACCCTCTTCGAGGATCTTGAAAGAACAGTTATACCTCGGCCCGAGTTTGCCTCGCTTCACGAATCGGATGACGCCTACCCACTGTGATACTTTCAAACGTACAAAGTCACCCACTTTCAACTCTCACGGTCTCAGCCTCACGCCGGCATACTCCTTACTTAGCATGTGAGCTAGCTGGGCTATCCTCTTAGCTTGAGAAGTTGTTCTTGTCGTTCCTATTAGAAATCCTGACCCGTTACTTTGGCTTTCTTTGCTTCTTGGTTCGTCCCTGTGGAGAATAACATCTCTACTACTTAGTGTTTCGGTCAGTGACATTCGAATACTCGCGTAACAACCGTCACTGCACAGGATTTCCGCCACGGTTATAAGTACATTATCTTCACATGTGATCAAGTCTCACGATGGGTTGAGTGCCCGTTGCTCATTGGATGGCTCCCTGAATTGGAGTTAAGCGACTTTCTTTATCTGGAAGGACAGAAATCGAATCTTAGGGTACCTAACCCTTTTTCTCCTAAACACCAATGTGCCAGGTTGTCAAATTTTTACCGGTCTTGTCGTATCATGATCACCTCTTGTCGTCGGCGACTTCACGGCGAAGTCCATTCCAATTCGTTTTTTTTTTCTTCCAATCTCTCTCCCGTCTTTCACTACATGCTTATTCACGTCTCAGAAGTCTATAAGGGTTTTGACTATGCGCGCGATGTTGAGAAGTGAAGCATATACGAAATTTTAAGTTATCGAGAGGGGACAAGCCCGATAAGTCACCCGGAAAAGCGTTCGGGAGACTCAAGATTAACAAGGACAACGTCAGTTTTTCAGACTCTTAAGACAGTAGCTCTAAGGACGCCTGAGTTGGAAGACTTACACGGGGCCCTAAGAATCCTACCGTCAGATATTTTTACACTGGTAACCCTACTACACAACTTTAGAACTGTCTCACTCGGTGGCATTCAGATTACACTCACTTTTTCATCAAGAATCTTTATATCATACGGCGCCCAGTACGTGAGGAGTTTTGTCGTCTTTTAGAGTCGGGATAGTTACACGGGATATTGAGCAAATTAGTTAGTGAGTCGCTAAACATTCAAAATTGCAAACATATAATTTCAAAACACACGAACGAATGTAACTCAAAGGAGCGACGTTAGAGTAAACGAGATTCATAGTCGGTTCGATATCGAATAGTGTAGTAACATAACAACCATTAGGAGGAATGTACCTTAACCAACGTTAGGATCACTTTGGTCTCCTTTGCCCTTCTCTGCAAAAGCTCGGCTACGAGGTTGAACTTGATGGTCTTGTTGACCACGGCTTTGGTTATAAACGACTATTTGTAGTTGATCGGGAGGAACCGCCACTTGGGCTTGTGGTTCAGTCCATCTAGGACAAGCATCTCTGTAGTGGTCGGGGCTACCACACACAAAACAAACACCTTGATGGCTCCGAGGGTGGTCAGCTTGGGGATAGATGGTTTGAAGAGGCGTTACATTCAATGGTGTCGCTTTCGGTGCTCTACAAATCTTAGCCTCGTGCCCGATTTGATTACAATTAAAGCAAGTCCCACATTGGATAGTGGGAGAGTGATGGCGATTACACCTTCCACACAAGGGGTGAGGTCCCACGTAAGTTTCCCTTGCCGGCTCTGCCACTTCAGCTTGTTGTCCAACCCATTTCGGACAATTTCTTATGTAGTGTGCACGACTACCACATCCAAAACACTCGCCTCTTTGTTGATTACCTTGGGGAGGGACGACATGAATAGGAGTCACATTCGTTGGGCCCGTTCTCGGGGCTCTACAATTCTTGGACGTGTGGCCAACTTGGTTGCAATTAAAACACGCCCGACATTGAAAGTTGATGGGGTGGTGATTGTCACATCCTTTACATGACGGATGAGATCCTACATAAGCTTTCTTCACCGGTCCCATCGCCGCCCTGGATCTACCCTTATTATGACCATAGGGGTCAAACCTGCCCGCTTTCCTTGCCTCACTAGGTTCTCCGATTTCTTTCCTTTTTGATGAGGCTCTACCCGACACCTTCTCGTCACCCATATTTACTCTAGTTCCACGCGTCTCATTGTTTCCTTGGAGGCTTGCCGTGACTTGGGCTACGATAGTGGGTATGGCGTTTACCACTGCTTGGGCAATCACAGTTGCTAAATCCGGCTCATCGCTATGGCTAGTCGTATTCCTTCTTGATCTCACCATTTTCTACAAGGTAAGTAACGCGTTGACCCGAAAGTTAGCCTCACAATGCTCACATATTAGTCACACAAGTAATTAATGCTCTCATACCATATAACATACTCATTTCATCTCATTAGACTAAGGTAAGAGTGTTAGAATCCTATGAAATTTGTTACTTATTATTTTATCATGTCAAGTTCATTATCATTGGTTATCTTTAATTCATGTAATCGTGTCAATACATCCTACTATAAAACTAACTTGCTAACTTCATTCATACAATCGCCCGTATCCTAATACATTTTACACGTGCATTACCAATTACCTCATAATCCGCATATAATCAAGTTTAACTAGGCCTCATACGTTTTTAGTTCACATACCATTAAGCAACATATCCCTATTGTTCACCGATTACGATTAACATTATTAGTGTTGGAATATCATCCGTTTATAATACATATGAGTTAGGGTGTTTACAACCTTGATACTCTCTTAGGGTGCATATCAACTCATTTATCACATTGTATCCTAGCCGTTTATCAACACGTTTAAGTCAAATCACAACAAAAGCATTTACGACCTCAACTTGACCACTACGGGCCATACATACATACATACACGTCACACATGCATAACATATATGTTACTAAATCATACTAGTCAACATGTCATTCCACTGCTAAATCCAATAATAGTAGTAGTTCTAGAGTTTATGACCCGGGGGTTAGCTTCACAGTTCTCTCATGTTAACCGCCTTATTAGTGAGTGTTTTAACGTCGACACACTACACATGTTCAATGTCTTTTACTAAGGCCAACATATAAATATTCTCAATTAACTGTCATATATCATGTTATCATACCAACATACCCTACGTGTTTCACATTACTACACTAAGGACAGTATATCAAAGTTCTCAAGTAATCGTTATCTATCATTTTCTCATGCTAAGTTCGCAACAATTAACCATCGTCAAAACCAATTACTCGTATTAAACACATCTCATTACAAGCAGCTAAAACAAGTCACTAACACGAGTGATTTAAAGTATAATCCGAATTCGATATGCTCTCTAGTTATTGACCAGGTATGTATACAGGGTGTACCAACGGCTAACCCTCCACCTAATTAACTCCCATTAAGCATATCGGTTCCTTATTATACTCTAAGCCATGCATGCGCAATCCATGATGTTATTAACTTGTTATAATATTGGGTGACCATAAAAGAGTTGATCGGGTTCTTTTAGGGTTGCCACAATATTATACTAAGTTAATAACATAACTTCATTTTGCTCTAAATTATCAAACTAGCACCAATCAATAACAACAATCCATATTAATGACAATCAAATTTAATCAAAGCACACATTAACCACATTGTATCCATTCCACATTCATCACGTTGAATTTAAGCCATCACATAAGTGGTCTTAACTACGAACTCACAAGGGGATCCACATAATTCACATTGCACACGAATTTCCTAACCATGCATGCTATATGAAGAGTTTTAACTTAAGCCGTAGTCTAGGTCAAACCGCCTAATTCTCTACGACCACGCATGGGCCACCATTCTGTAACACCCCAAGCCGAGGCTCGGAATATCACGAAAATCACATAGCACCAGGTGGAATTACAATAGAACAAACTAAATGCAATTAGAGGATTCAGTGAATCCATACAATAAGGGGAACAAGTCTCAAATACAACAGGAGCGAGTAAACATCAAGATTACATACGACAACAAAAGAAGGCTATCAATCCTAAATACAATGCAACATAAGGCAAATGGATCCTTGATCCATATCAGTCCAGTCCGGGTTCAACAGAAAGCAAACTATCAAACTCCACGTCCTGAATAACCTGGTTACCTGAAAAGTGTACTAAGCATAGTCAACACAAGGTTGGTGAGTTCGTAGTAATGGTTCGTAAAGAACCAACATCAATAATCACAATATAAGAATAGAGGCTAGACATGACTTACAGTGAGCCTCTACATAACACAACATCGCCCAACAACAAGATTACACAAGACAAGTAAATGTGTAAATAAGGAATGCATAAATGATATGTGTATCAATGCAAGTGCCGGAATGCATGAATAAGCAAACATGCATATCCTATGCGTGACCTTCAGTCACCTATGCAACGATACCCTTCTGCCATCGCAATGGACAAGGCTGTATCTCAAAATCATCGAGATATATATGTCTATATACTCGGGGTCAAGACTACATCCAAAATGGGTGCATACATCTATGCACCAGGATGCCGGCAAATCCCCTGCCGAGGGTCCAACAATAATGTATGCAATGCTTACAATTAAATGTAAATGCATAAATCGTAAACCAACAATCGATATACGATGAATATGAATCAATAATCAATATTCGCCAATCCTGAGTCATCAATCAATAAACGTCAATCATAAACCAATAATCACCATTCATCAACATCGGCCATTAATACTTAACCAAAATATTAACCAAGTCAATCAACCTATGATGAACCATAAACTAATAATCAATAATCGTCAATCTTAACCCACTAATCAACATTCGACAACCATAAGCCACCAACCACAATTTAAACCAACTATACGTACATATACTTCAGAGGATTCTACTTCCTTCGAGTCTCAGATGCTTATATATAGGGTCACCCGCAGCCTTTCCACCACATCTAAAACCCGACGAAGGCATAACCGACTTTCATGTATGTACATCTATCCTAATATTACTAGATACTTAACAAATATAACTAAGTCATTCGAACGTGAAAATCATCTCAACAATTCAATACTCAAACCAATTTAACCAATCAAACGAAAGGAAACATCACACCAATCCAACAACTAAAACAATCAATCAATCAATCAATCAATCAACAATCAATCAATCAATCAATCAATCAATCAATAAATGCAAGTAAACACACCAGGTTTACACTTTTCAGCCCGGATCTCAAGTGAGTAGGGAGATACGAAACTCACCTTGATCGGCAAAGAAACTTAAGTCGAATAAATGAAGATTAATAGCGAGTATTTGGCCCCACACGTCCACAACCTATCAAAGCATGTCATAAATCATAATGTCAACTCTAATATCATAAACAAGTTAGTTCATTAAGTTTAAGTCGAGCCACGAACCCTTAGTTGCATTTACAACCTTAAACGAGCAAGAATACGACACTTGACTCGACATTTTTAGAAATGGGAGAAGTTTCACGCAAAAAGATTGTTACTACAAGAAAATAGACTCTTTCACGATTCTAACGATAGGTCATATGTCTAAAACGGACTTACGGTTCAAAAGTTATTGACGTTTGAAAATATTGACAAAACCAGTCCCTAACGGGCGTTACAAAACTAACGGCCGTCACATCTCATCTAACCCTGGTCCCTGTAACGTCCGTGTAACTGCCGTTACAAAGTGTAATGGGCGTTACACAATGTAACGGCCGTTACAAACCATCAGTTCAGCATCTGCAGTTTTTCATGAACCAAAACCCTAAAACTCGACCCAAATCGATCCAAAACGACTTGCAGGGACTTGTAACTCATTTTGAAGCATAAATAAACATCATTAACCATAAATACACATAACCTAATCCCCAAATCCGTTCATAACATCACCGAATCTTCCAAAACGCTCAAACCCTACTTAAACCCTAATTTGACCTAAATTTGGTTTTAAGCCGATTTAGGACTTGTAAATACTCGAAATGACCAGAAATGAGTATTCTAACATAAATAGATACAAAAGGAATGATTTAGACTTACCAAAACGTCTTTCACAAGCTAGAACCCGATTAGTGGCTAAATAGGTAAGAAATCTTGAACTAAGACCTTTAAATCTTCAATACGACGATAATGAGATGAAGGCGACGATGATTCTCGAGTTAAACTAATTCTAAAACACCAAAATGATGCAAGAGAAGATGGAGAAATGAGATGGGTTTTCTTTTGCTTTTACTTGAGAGAAAAAGAAAGAAAAGAAGGTAGAATGAAATGAGAGGAGGGAAAGGAAGATAAGGGGGAGGGAAAAAGATGGGTCGGCTGGTGGGTCGGGTGCGGGTATGGGTCGACCCGTTTCCATTTACAAGCTAACTTACACATCGTTTTACATTTAGTCCCCAATTAAGTCATACCATCGATCCAAGGAACATACCACATTGTCATCTAAACACAAAACGACCCAAAACATTTCATTAATTTAAATTGTTGGTCAAATTACACGTAAAGTCAACGGGTCAAAATTCACGGATGTTACATTTCAGTTGATAGTTAGAGGACTGGTTGTGCACAACTCAAGAAGACAGAAGAAAGGGACTAGAAGTGAAGAAGAAGAAACAAGAGGGACATGAGTGTTTATTGCTCAGATGGCTGCTGCCTATATATACAATCATATCATACCTTGGATCATTAACCCTAAAAATCCTACCTGCATCTATCCTCTTTTAGCCGTTATTATGTAACCGTTTGTACCTTTCAATGTTTATCCTTCTTCTATATCTTTTATCCTTCAATTAATTAGTTGTATTATGTTGATGATGATATACCATTTTTGGGTATATTCATTCTTGTAATCTGGATTCTATTTAGGTTTAATCTATCATATGACTAGTTCGTTAGCCTTGTGTCTATTAATCTGGTTATATCTATATCTATATCGATATATTTTACACCAATAATAGATGATTCTTTTTAAAACGACATAAATTTGAATTACTATAAAGGGCGAACTAACAAGACACTAGTCGTCAAGAGTAAAAAAAGAAATACAATTACAATTGTAATCTAGAAAAGAAACCAATATAACAATTTCAATAGATGATTAGTAAATGATTACAGGATTTAAAGGAAGTATGTTATAATTCAATATCACAAGTAATTCTGGAGTGGTGAATTTAATTATAAGTTTCAATTATACTAAAAAATTATGTGTTTGTGTATCGTACTAGATATCGTTATATATATCACTTTTTTGAAAAATCAAATAATTACAAACAATCACCATACATATACAATACATATTTTTTACAAATAAAGCTTGGACTATGTAGAAAGGGTGCTGACCAAAAAATGACACATTCTAGTGATGTTTGACATGAGATATCCCCTCATAAAGTACAAACCTTTTAGGTGGGGGTAAAATTTCATTTCCGATATAATTTTAAATGTTTGTGACAAATACTATATATAATTGATCATAAATGAAACTAATTCAAATAGATTTCCATTATTCCCTCATTGTAAACGTATAGCGTAACTACAAATTGGATCCCGTCAATATATCATATCCCCGACCCAAATTTATTAATGGAAATATTTTTTTATATCTACATATACATGTTGAGTTTAACCAATCCATTAGACCTTCGAGTTTTTATATGCTTCCATAGTTAGTTTTTTTTAAGCCTTTCACTTAATGGAATTCTTGATCCCTCTCTCGCTATAAAGTTTATATAAATTGTGGTATATTTAACATTTTATGTGATACCATTATCATTTTACCTGCCATTAGTTATTGATCCGGATATTGTAAGATTTGCCATAAGACAGTATGACTCTCCATTTCATTATCTCTTTTACAGACAAGTGCCAATAATATATGCTTTTATTTTACAAAGACCATGGAAAAAGCAAAGTTGGTCTTTCTAAAGGATTCCTTTTGCAAAAGTAAAAGCCAACTAATGTGAACACTGATAAGAAACTTGACATCGACATTTGTGACCCAAGCCTTTACATCTATAGAAGGTAGTATAATCTTAATGAAAGAGAATGAGAGGTGAAATTAGTAAGTAGTTCTGGAAGGAAAAGTATGTAATTTCAATGTTACACTTAAGAGTTACAATTATACTGTTAAAAAAAAAAACTTAAGAGTTACAATTATGTTGAGCGATTTATGTTGTTATGAACAAGAGTTCAAAATTATAAGAATCAAATTTTTTTGGGCTAAAGTGTAAAACACTAACAGTAGGGTAATAATCAATCCTCCTAAGTTATTAACTTAAAAATCCTCCTAATTAATAGGATTGTGACATGTGGAAAATCAGGGGGTGAGATTAGGAAAGAGAATTAGTGGTATCCACATGTCACCATCTAAAGCTATTAGAGGATTTTTAGGCTAATTTTTTAGGAGGATAAATCATTTTCCTAATATAGTATTAAAATTATAAATACATAAATACCTAGAGTTTGTAGCTAAAGTATGAAAAATCAAAAGTTTGCAATTAACCCAAATTCTTAAGGTAAAAATATGAGGGTAATTTTTTTTTTTTTTTTAATCATTTGGAGATGATGGTGGTGTTGGTGGGCAGCGCTATAAACACATTGTGTTAAGTTTAAAATCACAGTATGTTTGGTTAGTTTTGTGGTTTAACACAAATTTTAGTTTTCAAATGAACATTTTACTATGAATTTT
The DNA here is from genome assembly GCA_034093135.1 of Erigeron breviscapus. Taxonomy (NCBI): domain Eukaryota; kingdom Viridiplantae; phylum Streptophyta; class Magnoliopsida; order Asterales; family Asteraceae; genus Erigeron; species Erigeron breviscapus. The sequence continues at coordinate 115,900,684 of CM067173.1, forward strand.
ATATATATATATATATATATATATATTTTATTTTAATTTACTTATATATTCATATCATCAAATAATGAATATCTACCAATAAACTAAAACAGGATTGAGATGTTTTTGAAACGACACGTGACGTAATCTTTGATCGACACGTGTCCTTTTAATTTATTTATTTTATTAAATTAGCTTTTTTTAATTGTATATAGATTCAATTTCCTTATTAGAATTAGAATTAAACTCTAACTCTTAGCTTACATATACAAAACACATTATAACCTTATTTGATTGATCGTTTTCTCATTAATAAAATTGTCTTTTTTTCTTTCTCAATTCTTCAACTCCTATTACTTATATTACTTATAATAAGTTAATAACATGAAGACTTCAAAAAACTGAATTCACGATCCGAAATCACAAGGCTATTTGCCGTCATCTCTATGCTTACAAGTTCCGATTTAGATGTGATTTTTAAAACTTTAACAAAACATATATTATATTTATCATTACTGTTTATTATAACTTAGTTTCGATCATCGTTTACTTTAACCACAATTTATTTCATACTCACAATCATGTATGAGGCATATTCGAATTTCTTTATGATACAATCTATTTTGCTACCGTACCGTACATCGTACGGGTATTAGGACTAGTATATATATATATATTCATATTATATTATAATTTATATATATCATATACTTTAACTCGGTGCTTGAGATTTTTTAAACTCGGGGTTAAAAGTTTTTAAGAAACATATATAATTAGAGGGACGTCTTAATACATGTAAAATTTTCATGTGAATTACGGATAAAATTACCCTAATATTGATAAAACGGAAGTTTATCACAGAACTCGATCAACTCAAAGAACTCTAAAGAGACCCATTAAAAAAATTGTATACGAGATTCATAGATCTCTCCAATGGAGAAAGGTGGTTCCATTAATTGTTTAAGGAAATCACTTTTAAGCAACTTAGCTTTAATTATTTAGCACATAATGCTATTAAATGTGTATTATATATCCATTGCAAAAACATTTTCGCCTATTTTATAAGGAATTTGCTAATTAATGCCCCTGGAGCACTAGTTATGATGCATTCAGTGAAGTCTTTATTTCCTAAATTATCAAAAATTATATTTAATGTTCATTAATGCAAAATTATATTTAATGTTCATTAATGCAATCTGAAAATTACCATTTTTATATAAATCATAAATACATGATTTTATATTTAAAGAAATTTTGACTTCATTGATTGCACCATAACTAGGGCCCCTAGCAAATCCCATTTTATAAAGGGTGGTAACCAATATGATCCCACAATATAATCTAGTGAGGTTTGCATGAAATCCCCTCACAAAGTTCCACTTGGAAAGCTTATAGGTGGTGTAATGCCACACTTTTGAATTCACTTTACATATTATTGAAAAAGACCAAAATTTGATCACACAAAGCAAACCAATTTGATTTGGCTACCATCTCCTTCAAATGATAACAAGTGATGATTTTGATTGATACTTTGTTTGTAAATGAATCGATTACAAATCAAGTTAAAAGACAATTTAGTTCAACAAATTAAAAAAATGTTCTTATGTAAAAGTTCTTACCTAAGGCTGTAACCAGCAAAACAACAATCAAATTCCTAATAATTACAAACACAATGTTTCTACACCTAGCAGCGTGGTTTGGATCAGTGGTAAATATTCTGACCTCTGTAGAGGTCATGGGTTCGATCCTCATCTCATGCAAAGGCCGGAGGTCCTTTTCTACCATTTAGGTAGAAACTGAAAGCAACCTCTCTAGCTACCTTAGTAGGGGTAAGATCTGCCTACATCTTAACCTCCCCCATACACCGTCGAGGTATTGAAGCTCATAACCCGCAGTAAACGGCAATGAGCAGTTTCTTTCCCTCTTTCTTACCATATGTTTCCTTCTTTCTTACCATATGTTTCTACACCAAGGCCCACATGTTGTTTTTATTGCATGTTGCAAATCTAACTCTACTGCTATATTTCTTAAAGAAACAGTGTGATAACATAGAAATACTTATTGTTTTCAAATTTGAAAAGCGCGCTCTTTGCTTCGAGCACCATTTTCCTTTTTCCGCACTCAAGTTGCTGTCTTTCCTATGGACCCATTTCATTTCGGATTTTATGATTAAACTTTTTCAGTATATTGCCCTATAGCGAAGAGATTTGGTTCTTATACATGATGGAATGTTATGTATCACCATCATACCATTCATACGTACAATCCAACATGTATAATTTGCAAGGTACACCGTACACACGTAATGCTCTACTATTAAAAGTTAAAAACATAAGATTAGGTACTATATGACCTTTAGTTTTGTAACAAACAATTTGGGGTATCATGTCACGCCAGATGATCTTTGCACACATTCGGTGGGATTCTTTGACTACCCACATCAATGAAATCCATCAACCCAATCTTTAATTAAAAACTAATTTCTCTTTCTTCCACCTATACAACCCAATCTCCCTCAAATTTTCACTTACATTCGCAACCCAACCTAAACCATTTTTTATTATATAATATAATTTAGAATTATTTTTAACTTGTTAAAAATGATTATTTTACCTTAAATAATTTTAAAATTCTTACGATAATCTTATAAATATAGAAATAACGACTAGAAAATACAAAATCAATAAAATATTAATAAATATATTTTTGAAACACCTTCGTTTTTAATAAAACTTATGTCAAAATGTTCGTAATGAAAAAATAAAAAATACCATGTATTTATATTTATATAAAACTTAATAAAATGTAAGATATTATAGAAAAAACAAATATGGGTTATTATTAATTGTAATACTAATATATTTATAAAAGGTCACCATTCAGTTAATGACAAGTGTGCAAAGTCAATTGTCTTTTTGTGTGCAATCCAAGATTGAAATGGAGTTTGGTTCGTGTGTCAGTTCGTCTCTCTCTCATGTTTTATTAATATTTTAATTGATGAACCATCTCATAGTTCACTGGTAAAGATGGTCTTATATAGGTTATCATCGGGTCCTGCGCTCGGGGAATGGAGATAATCGGATAAACCAATGGTTTGTACGTAATTCAATTTGCCATTAAAAAAGTACAAGATATAATAAAAGTTAATTAAAAATTGGGTTAAAAATCCTATTAACCACAAGATGATAACATGAAGAAAAAAAAAGTAAATAGGTGGCAAGATGATAACATATGAAAAAATAAAAAGATAAAGTTAACAAAGAGAAGTAATGAAATACAATCTCATCATCTTATGGTTTTGAGAAGATTTTTTGGCTAATTTTTAAAATGATTTATTATAATAATCCCAACACATGTGTATATATATATAAGAAAATGATAATTCTTTTTAAAAATTAATATAAAGTTTTTTTTTAAGGTGTGGATCATTTGCTCGCAACAGGGATCTAGCTTACGTTGTCTTAACCGGGTCTGTGCTAGAGAGCCTCACCGTCAATACCTAGTTGGAGGAGAAACCGAAGACACGACATTTAATTAGGATAAAACTCTGCCCCCTTTGCAGGACCCAAACCTGCTTCACTGGATGACTTTATTTGTGAAATTCCTTGAAATGTCCTTCACATGCCTCGAACTCTAGAACTCCAGCATGTAAAGCTGGTGCTCAACCATTGAGCTATAATAAGAAGACATATAAAGTTTTTTCTAAAATCACAAGATGATGATATATAGATTACGTTCAAAAAAAATTATTTTATCGTTTAATTAAGTTTTCCAAAATCTATCATTTTATCCTTTATGTTTTCTGAACTAGAAGAGTTATCATTTTCCATATGTATATAACCATAAATGATATGCTGATACAAAAGGGCTAAAGTTGCATTTATATGTGGTAACATGGAGATAATATGTCAATAAGTTAGAGGACGTTAAACCAATCATAAAGACTTTCTACGTCTACAACACGTAACAAAATAAAGTATGTATATAGTAGGACCATAAATGATGTACTTGACTGAAACACGTATATATGTATCTTTTAGTTTTTGCGTATCATTTGCATTTTTCAATAGTTAAAATATTTGTAAAATGATAAATACTATTATTTAGATTAATATATAATGAAAAAATTATTTCAATAAAATGAAATATTGCATCTATGCAAGGTTGCGGAACTCGGGAATCAGATCGGATCGACGAGAGGGGGAGTCAGGATTTTTTAAAAAATCGAATCGGGATCGGATCGGTGAATAGTGTGTTTTATGTGTAAAATAACAGTTTTGAAATTATATGCAAGGAAAAATTAAAAATATATATAAAACTTCAAACTTAAACATAACATAATTTTTCAACTTAAACATAATTGTCTAGAAACACTAACATAATTGATAAAAGCTTAAAAAAAAAGAAAAAAAGGTTTAACTTTGGTTGACCCGATCCGATACAGCCGAGTTTTGACCGATACAGCCGATTCTTGATCGATACAACCGAGTCTTGACCAAGTTGACCCGAGTCTGAAATCCAGACCGATTTTCAGACCGATTATGGCAAACTCGTATCGTCAATCGGCCGATACACGATCCAACTCGGTTGTGTCGGCCGAGTTTCACAACACTTCTTCCATGTACGTAACTAGTACAGTGAAAGGACCTAACTCGACTCGATCATTTATAAGACTTTTTTTTTTTAGGATTGTACTCAATTATAAATCTCGACAAATACATTTACCAAAACTTATTATAAAAGACAACGCACAAAAATTAAAAATTTCGGCATGACCTTTTCGTAAAATATACATCAAAAACTTGTTACGGATAATGAGTTTTAAAAATGCATTTAATCATAACCATTACATCACTATTACAAAATGACCCATTATAAATAACCAAAAACTCCTTGAATTTAACATTTGACATAACAATATCATTACCAAAATGACATATCATGAGCCAAGATCAAGAGGGCTACTACGGGTTCTAGCATCAATACCATTTTCCGTAATAGCTATTACTTCAATATCTACATTTAACTTCAATCTTCAAGGCACTTATGTAACACCCGTCATTTTAAAATCTGGATTTTTAAAAACTTTTGCCTAACGGCATTTAGAAATGCGGAAAACAGAATCCTTAAAACATAACTAACCCTTAATGGATAGTTCATTTATAGAAGTGGTGTTACAACATTCATATCATTAAAATAGTATAAGATAATCCAAATTTGGCACCAACATAAATGCCAACATAAACAATACATGTCATATTAAAAGTAGCCAATCATCATAAGGCTATCATAAATGACTAAGCGGAAAAACTAAATGTCTTCTTCATAGCAACTACCCGCCTCACCAAGCTAAGTGTTTCACTAGCTCAACCTGCTTAACCTGAGGGAACAACGTTTTTCAAAAGAGCAAGTGTTAGCTTTAAAAGCTAAGTAAGATAACATGAGTTTATGAAAACATTGCCAATTCATTATATATTAACAAAAACATTTCATATTGTTAATATCACATATTCGTCATAGCACGTTAAGATCACCACATTACTATGGTGTCCCTCACATTATACATTAGCAAGATCATATCATCAACATTAAAGCAACATACATAAGTTAACAGATTAGGAATTCATCGTAGTCCTAAATGTTCCTATCATCATAAAGCTTTACTTTTCATCTTTCTTTACTCTCTTTATTTCTTATCTTTCTTTACTTTCTTTTCTTTTGCCTAGACGTGGCTATGTGACATAAGCTACACATACTTAGGGATGTGGGGTTGTGTGTAGGCGGCCATAAGACCTTACATGGGATCCTTACACCCGACTTGATGGGTAGACCTTACGGTGGTCCATCGTCGTCGTTAAGGAAAGATAATGTCGATCCAACTGAGTATACCGTTTGAACTTTGCGTGTGTAGTGGTTAGTTACTCCACCCGGATACACTCAAACATAACTATGCCACGGGGAGGTATCTAGATTCCCACACCACGTGACCACGTACACACTAGATCCGAAGAACTAGCATGGGTTAAGCTTAACACAACTTTACTTATGCTCGAGACTTCTTTATTATATTAGTTTAGGCTACACTTTCACCTAAACTAATCACATATATCTTTCTTTACTTTATATTAGCTTAGGCTACACTTTCACCTAAACTAATCACATTCATCTTTCTTTACTTTAGGGCCCTTAATCGTGCACGTGTCATGGCAAACCTATAGAAGTCTAGTGACTAGGTGTTCAAGCCATGCAATCAATCATATGACATATATGCATCAACATGTCATCATCACATATTAACATCACATCGTCATATCACTTTATTTTCATGTCAGCGTATCATTCATATCAACATATCGTTATAACATAATAACATCATATCATCATGTCATATAAGCATCATATCATCTTAAAGTGATAGCAACATATCGTCATATCATTTCATAAGCATAACATCATAACAATGCGTCATAATATCATCAATTTCATTTATAGCATCATACGTTTATATCATCATAGCATCTTATCGTATTGTCAACATATACATTTCAGCTTATCATTTACCTTATTTCATCATAACATCAATTCATAACATAAACATATCATCTTTCACTTTTATTCTATCTTTCTTTATTATATTAGCTTAGGCTACACTTTCACCTAAACTAATCACATATATCTTTCTTTACTTTATATTAGCTTAGGCTACACTTTCACCTAAACTAATCACATATATCTTTCTTTACTTTATATTAGCTTAGGCTACACTTTCACCTAAACTAATCACATTCATCTTTCTTTACTTTATATTAGCTTAGGCTACACTTTCACCTAAACTAATCACATTCATCTTTCTTTACTTTCTTTTCTTTTGCCTAGACGTGGCTATGTGACATAAGCTACACATACTTAGGGATGTGGGGTTGTGTGTAGGCGGCCATAAGACCTTACATGGGATCCTTACACCCGACTTGATGGGTAGACCTTACGGTGGTCCATCGTCGTCGTTAAGGAAAGATAATGTCGATCCAACTGAGTATACCGTTTGAACTTTGCGTGTGTAGTGGTTAGTTACTCCACCCGGATACACTCAAACATAACTATGCCACGGGGAGGTATCTAGATTCCCACACCACGTGACCACGTACACACTAGATCCGAAGAACTAGCATGGGTTAAGCTTAACACAACTTTACTTATGCTCGAGACTTCTTTATTATATTAGTTTAGGCTACACTTTCACCTAAACTAATCACATGTATCTTTCTTTACTTTATATTAGCTTAGGCTACACTTTCACCTAAACTAATCACATAGCATCTTTCTTTACTTTATATTAGCTTAGGCTACACTTTCACCTAAACTAATCACATGCATCTTTCTTTACTTTATATTAGCTTAGGCTACACTTTCACCTAAACTAATCACATATATCTTTCTTTACTTTATATTAGCTTAGGCTACACTTTCACCTAAACTAATCACATATATCTTTCTTTACTTTATATTAGCTTAGGCTACACTTTCACCTAAACTAATCACATAGCATCTTTCTTTACTTTATATTAGCTTAGGCTACACTTTCACCTAAACTAATCACATGCATCTTTCTTTACTTTATATTAGCTTAGGCTACACTTTCACCTAAACTAATCACATATATCTTTCTTTACTTTATATTAGCTTAGGCTACACTTTCACCTAAACTAATCACATTCATCTTTCTTTACTTTATATTAGCTTAGGCTACACTTTCACCTAAACTAATCACATATATCTTTCTTTACTTTATATTAGCTTAGGCTACACTTTCACCTAAACTAATCACATTGCATCTTTCTTTACTTTATATTAGCTTAGGCTACACTTTCACCTAAACTAATCACATGCATCTTTCTTTACTTTATATTAGCTTAGGCTACACTTTCACCTAAACTAATCACATATATCTTTCTTTACTTTATATTAGCTTAGGCTACACTTTCACCTAAACTAATCACATTACATCTTTCATTTACCTTATTTCATCATAACATCAATTCATAACATAAACATATCATCATTTCATCATAGCATGCATAAGCTTACCATTCATCATGAATGGTAACATAATCATTCCCATAGAAACCTCCCATACATTCCCGAATACATATAAACATACAAACATTCATTTGGGGAAGTTAATCAATGAAAACTTATGTTTTGTTGTCCCTCATGTGGTAAAAGATGTTATCTTACCTTTAAGGAGTTCCTGTTAGGACCAGTTCACCTGGAACTGGCCAGTCACCAGTTCACACTGACCAGTCACCAGTTGCATCTGGTGACCCAGTAAACTGGTGACCAAGATGATTTGTCGAGAAATATATTGAAGTCCAGTTGCACCGTACAGTTAACGCAACTGAAGACTTCCTCCAGTTGAGAACTGACCAAGTTGAAGAAGCATTCCAGTTGAAGTCAAAGACAACAAATGGAAGAAAGAGAATGGCAATGGCAGCGAAGCCCAGTTGGCATTCTAGTCAGTTACAAACTGGAGACCATCAGTGGAAAGCCCTTACAAAGCTTTACACTGATTACGAGGAATTGACTTGTGTGCTTTATGTACCTTTACCCGGATAATAAGCCTTATCTTATTATTTAAGTATTAAAAGGTACATAAAGGTGGTTATGTAAAGTCACTTTAACATGCGACTTTACAATGCTTTTTAAGGAATTAAATGCTATTCCTTAAATGCTCCCAACCACATTTGTACGGCTAAAGTTAACATCCCAATGTTAACTTTGCCTATAAATACAAGTCATTGCACAACCAAGAATTCAAGTATTCGAACTCACAAGATAAATACTTCACACTTTGCAAACCTGCAATATTCTTGGTGAACTTGTGCAATATTCTCTCAATCGCTAAAGGAACATTTCACTACTTTAAGTGTTTCGATTGTTGAAGAGAAATTCCGAGTATAGATCAATTGTATTTCATAGGTTGTTAGGATATTTACATTCGTGTATTATCTTGGTTCCGCATCAACCTTGTAATTTGTTTAATATCAATAAATAAATTACACATTGAAAACTACATATTGTCTCATCAAGATTGTTTACAAGTTATTTGTATTATTGCATTGTTCTTTACTTATTGTCTTTTATATAAGTAATCTATCTAGAACTTGGTATATACCTCTGCAACTGGTCGTCTCCAGTTCAGCAAGTATATTGCAAAGTAACTCCACCATCGACATAGAGGTGTCTTCAGTAGTACCATCTAACAAGTTGGGACTTACAAGTGGTATCAGAGCAGAAGGCTAATAAACTTGCCTAGATCTGCAAAGATGAACACTACTGAAGGTGGAGATGGTTCTGGTTCAGGTGAAAACCCATCTAATACAAATGCACAACCTTTTCAAAATGTTAACACCAACCCTCCTCCTCCTACTGCCCCAAACCATGTCCATGTACATTACTCTAACACTCCTGTTCCAAAATTTGATGGAAACAGTGAGACTTTTGGTACATGGAAAGCTAGAATGCTGTTGCATTTTGGTGGTATTGAGAGGTATATGTTGAAAATCCTTAAGGATGGACCATATATACCCATGTCTCTTGGGGTGAGTCCTCTTCTTGATCCTACTGGAAGAAGAGGCTCAAGGGAAAAGCCAGAAGACCATTGGTCTGATGAGGATCGCAGACTGGTGGACTTGGACACCAGACTGAAAAACATGATCCTTGGGGCTGTCCCTGAAGACCTAATTCCAACACTTGTGTTGTTTCCCAGTGCCAAGTCTATGTGGGATGAATTAGTGATTCAATTTGAAGGAGGTGATGACACTATTGTCACCAGAAAAGTTGCTTTGAACAAGAAGTATGAATCCTTCTTTGCTTTGCCCAATGAAAGTTTAACTGGTACATATACCAGATTTTCTAGCCTCATCAATCAGTTGAGAGGTTTGGGTGTAGAGAAGGATAAGGATATTCTTCTTGAGAAGTTTTGTGATATTCTTCCTTCCAAATGGGAAAACATGGTTCTTGTCTTAAGACAAGGTAAAAACCTTGCACACTCACACTCTTGCATCGCTCTATGGAGCCTTCAGGTTCACTGAAGATAATAATGCTGCAAGACTTGTGGCTGAGCAAGATGCCATGAACCATGCCCAGAGTCCCAAGGTTGCTAGTGCAACTGAGCGACCTTGTGCTGCTTTAATGTCTGCTGAGAGTGTCCAGGTACACTCGATGAAGGAGATGTTGAACAGTTTCTTAAACTCTGGACTGACCACTGAAAACAGTGATGGTTGTAATGAAACTGACGATGATGATCTGGTCGCCATGATTGCTAAGACCTTTAATAGGTTTAAGCATAAATCCAAAAGATTTAATGGCCCCAACAATGCTTCCAGCTCCAGCTCTCTGGATAAGACCAATCTTACATGCTATAAGTGTGGCAAGAAAGGTCATTTTATGAAGGAATGCAGATCTAGTCAGTTGAATAACCAAACTGGCCCCTCTGTCCCTAATTTCAATTGGACCTGATGATAGCTACAAAGCTAAATACAAGAAGCTTAAGGCCCAGATTGCCCTCCTGTCCATGCAAAAGGAAAAGGATCAGTGCTTAATGGCACAAACTGAGGGAAAATGGGAGTACTCTGATGACTCATCTGATGATGAAGAAGAGGAAAGGGACATGTGTTTCATGGCTTTGGAAGATCAACAACAGCAGCATGTGGTGAAAGAAGATGTCATCTCTGGAAGATGGGTGGACATTATACTGAAGAAGGTATGTGACTATGATAACCAGGTTGACCCTGAACTAAAACTGGACCTGGCTGAATCATTAAGTGGTGATTTGGCATTTGTGGAAACTGTTAGAGCTGATAGTGAAAGATATCTTGACACTATCTTAATTGAACTGAACAATGTTAAACCACAACTAAATGATTTGCAAAGTGTCCAGTTGGCTCTCAAGGAGTCAGTTTTAAAGATTGAGGTTTTAGAACTTGATAATCAAAAACTATCTTATGATTTTGAAAAGGCTCAAAAGATTATCAAGTCATGGGTAAAAGCATCTGGCAAAAACTACGATGCATTTTCAAGAACTATCGATGCCCAGAAAAATGCATGGAAATCTGAAGATCTGGAGATGGCAGCTCTTATACCAGATCTTCATGCATTGCCTCCAGCTCTCCAGGTTGAAACACCTTATGATCAACCTGAAGCTGTTGAAACTGAAACCAATGAGACCACCCCCTTTGAGGTCAAAACTGGAGCCAAACAGGCTAAAGCTCCAGTCAAAAAGGCCACTGGTAACAAGCCTTTACCTCATAAGTCTAAGGAGCCCAAGACCCGACAGACTAAATCTCCAGTTGAACCAATGTCCAAGGTTCAACTGCCTGAACAAACTAATATTTTGGTTAATCTGGAAAGGCAACTCCAACTTTTGTCTCGGCAGGTTCAGAGTTGTACTGCCCGGATTAACAATCTGGAAGGAGGTTCACCACCTCTAGTTTTAAAACAAAATGTTAAACCCTCCCTTTCTAAACCTAAACAAAAGAATGTTCCATCTGGAACAAAATCTGGTAAACTTAAGGGGAGTAAGTATCAAATACCAATCGTTTTTACTTCTGCACCTGGAGCTGGTGATAAAGCTCCAGACGTAGCCTCCAGTTCAACACCTCAACAATCAACTGTGGCTTCTGAAGAGAAGTCCAGTGGACCCATCAAGAAAAGATGGGTTCACAAAAAGAACTAATGATTTTTGTGTGTGTGTAGGGCGATCGAAAGAAAAATATCTGGTATCTGGACAGCGCTGCTGGCCGGACTATGACCGGATGTAAGCTCCTACTGGAAGAGTTCACTGTCCAAGATGGACCGACAGTGACGTTTGGTAACGATCAATCTGGAAAGACTGGAGGATATGGTGTGCTCAATAATGGACAAGTCGAATTCAAAAGAGTTGCATTTGTGAATGGTTTGAAATATAACTTGATCAGTGTAAGCCAACTTGCGATGATGGCTTCAGAGTATTGTTCGATATTGCACAAGGCACCATATTTAACAAGGATTGGAAAGTGGTGATGATTGCACCAAGAAAAGGGAATGTGTACATCATGGATATGGAACCAGCTCCAAAAGAGCAATTTTTCTATACCAAAGCTGATGAGGACACCAACTGGCTATGGCATAAAAGGTTATCCCACCTTAATTTCAAAAACATTAACAAGTTGTCTCGCAAGCAACTAGTTGATGGGATACCTCAGATTTCCTTCAATAAGGAAAAGCCATGTCCAGGGTGTGAGATGGGTAAGCAGAAGAGAGCCAGTTTTAAAACTAGGCAAAATTTTAGTATCACTGAACCTCTTCACATGCTTCATATGGATCTTTTTGGTCCAGTGAATGTTCAAACTAGAGCTGGAAAGAAATACACTCTAGTTGTGGTTGATGAATTCACCAGATATTGCTGGGTGGTATTCATCAGATCCAAAAGTGATGCACCTGCTGAAATCATCTCTCTTATCAAAAGAATTGAGCTCAAGTACACTCGAAAAGTTTTCAGTTGCGAAGTGATAATGGTACTGAATTCCAAAATAAGGTACTTGAAACATTTTGCACTGACACTGGCATCTCTCAAAACTTCTCATCAGTTCACTCTCCAGAGCAAAATGGAGTTGTGGAAAGAAAGAATCGTACACTGATAGAAGCGGCCAGAAGCATGCTATCTGAATCTGGTCTTCCCACCAGTTTTTGGGCTGAGGCAGTTGCAACTGCTTGTCACACCCAAAACAGGTCAGTCTACATCAAGAGACATAAGAAGACTGCCTACGAAGTACTCAGGAATCGTAAACCAAATATTGGATATTTCCATGTATTTGGTTGTCCAGTTTATATACTGAACGATTCCAGTCAGCTTGGAAAGTTTGATGCAAAAGCTGATGAAGGGGTATTTTTAGGCTATTCAGATATTCGAAAGGCCTTTAGAGTTTATAATTATAGACTCCAAAAGGTGCATGAGACAATTCATGTCACATTCGATGAATCAACTGAAGCAATCAACAAGAGACCAAGCCTTGATATTTCTCCAGTCATTCAAATCAACTTTGGTGAAACTGACCAAGTTCATCGGTCAGTTGGTTCACCAGAAGATGCTTCCAGTTACAACAAACTGGAACCAGTCAAGAAGAAGAAAAGCACCAGTGACACATCATTTTATCCCTCCATCAATTTCAACTTACCACAAGAATTGGTGATTGGATCAGATGTACGTGCCACTCCAATATCAGCACCAGTTCAATCACCTACTTCTCCAGTTACTCATGAAATACCTTCAACTGAGGAATTTCATGATGTTAATCGAGACCTCATTGACTCTGATGAGGATGTAGAAGTTGTTTGGACTGATCCTTCTCCAGAAACTGTTGCAACTAAAGAAGATCGCCAGGTGACTTGCACTGATATTGTAGTTCACCAACCTAGTCAATACACTAGATGGACTAAAGCCCACCAATTGAACAAATTGTGGGTGATCCAACTAGTGGGGTTCAGACTAGAAGAGCCACCAGTGAGCAATGCTTAAACGTCACCTTCTTATCCTCAATTGAACCAAAGAAGATTGACGAGGCTATGGCAGACCCAAGCTGGGTGGAAGCTATGCAAGAAGAGCTCCTCCAGTTTGAAAGGAACAATGTTTGGGAGCTTGTTCCTTGTCCACCAGGGTTAAAGAAAGAACCTATTGGTACCAGATGGGTCTACCGAAACAAAATGGATGAAGATGGCCATGTTGTAAGAAACAAGGCCAGACTAGTTGCCCAGGGTTATTGTCAAGCAGAGGGCGTTGACTTTGATGAAACTTTTGCTCCAGTTGCAAGACTTGAAGCCATAAGAATATTCTTGGCTTATGCAGCCCATCTGCAGTTCAAGGTCTTCCAGATGGATGTCAAAAGTGCGTTCCTTAATGGAACATTGGAAGAAGAAGTTTATGTTAAGCAGACTCCAGGTTTCATCGATGAGAAGCATCCTCCTTGGGTTTATAGACTGAACAAAGCATTGTATGGTCTAAGACAAGCCCCAAGAGCCTGGTATGATACTTTGACTAAACATCTTCTTAAAAATGGCTTTCAAAGAGGTGCAATAGATAATACCTTGTTTATCTTGAAAGAAAGAGGTAATATCTTATTGGTACAAATTTATGTTGATGACATTATTTTTGGTTCAACTGATGATGCAATGTGTAAAAAGTTTTCTAAAATCATGTCATCTGAGTATGAGATGAGTTTAATGGGTGAATTAACATTTTTCTTAGGTCTTCAGATTAAGCAAACTGAAAATGGAATTTTCATAAACAAGGAAAATATGTCAGAGATTTGTTAAGAAAATACAAATATGATTCAATCCCATCGAAAAACACACCTATTGCAGCACCATTGAATTTGGACTCTGACCCAACTGGCAAACCAGTTAACATAACTGACTATAGAGGTATGGTTGGTTCACTGATGTATTTAACTGCCAGTCGACCAGATATAATGTTTGCAACATGTTTATGTGCCAGGTTTCAGGCTAACCCTAAAGAATCACATTTGCACGCTGTAAAGCGTATCTTTAGATACCTGAAAGGGTGTCCTAATCTTGGTCTTTGGTACCCCAAAGGCTCAGGATTAGATCTAATGGGTTATTCAGATTCTGATCATGCAGGTTGTAAGATTGATAGAAAATCCACAACTGGTGGTTGTCATTTCCTTGGAGGAAAACTGGTAAGTTGGACCAGCAAGAAGCAGACTTCAGTCTCTATGTCCACTGCTGAGGTAGAGTACATTTCTGCGGCCAGTTGTTGTGCCCAGATTCTCTGGATCAAGAACCAGTTACTAGATTATGGTCAAAAGTTTACAAGGACCCCAATCTTTTGTGACAACACCAGTGCAATTGCTATTTCTCACAACCCAGTGATGCACTCCAAAACAAAGCATATTGATATCAGGTATCATTTCATTCGAGATCATGTTATGAAAGGTGATATTGAAATTCATTTCATCCCCACTGACAAACAGTTAGCTGATGTTTTTACTAAACCTCTCGATGAGAAAACCTTTAAACATCTCATCAGCGAACTGGGAATGTTAAACCCTTAACTGGAGCTTTCTTTGTTATTGAACGCGTCAGTGACACTGATGAAGTTCTCCAGTTGAGGAGGTCCAGATAATCTTTGCTCGCCAGGCTATCGAACGCCTTTGTGATACAATCTTGGCACTAATTGATTACTGGATCATCATTTTAAGGGGAAAGACTCAAAATAATTTTCTGACTAAAATTCGTTTTTGTTTGAAAATGCAACTGGAGAACTCTTCAGTTGGAAACTGGTACTGGACTGATCCTTCAGTTACCAGGTTCAGTCTTTGTCTAAATTTTATAACGTTACAAATACTTGGTCAATATGTGTGACACGTGATGATACTCGAGTGTTTTAAACCACTTGATATCGTGATCTGACGTGTTTGAAACCATTTAAGTACTTGACAACTGTTTGTATTGGGAAAACAAAAAGTGAGTGGGGTCATGGGTAAAGTAAGCCGTCGTAGCATTTAATGCTGACATAGTAACATTTAAATGCTTACATGGAAAATTATATTTTTATTTCAACCTTCAAACTCATTTTGTCAAAATATCTTCAAAATTGATTTGGTTTAATAAAATATAATTTTTGGTTTTACATTGGGATCTTGAATCCCCTTATAAATACCTTTATTTACTCCGTAACTCATTTATTTTTTCTTTCTCTTACATTCCTTCATTTACTTCCAATCATCAATATTGCTTCATTCTTCTCTTTGCTTTACAAATCAAAAACCCTAAATCCTAAATTTCATTTTCATTCTTCTATGGCTCCTAGATCATCACGTTCAAGAGATGTAAATCTCTTGACTGTTCCATACAATCCCTCACCAGATGTCACACAGGCACCTGGTGCCCCTAGTAGTGCTTCGGCCATAAAACTAAATCCAAATAATCCTATGGCCATCCTACGAGGATCTCAAGGGTCCGATACCCTTATTGGTAGAATTAAAAAGTTTTTGAAGAATTCTCCAATAGGACCCTCATTCTCTCTAAACCCACGTAAGATGTTTCACAACTACTTATGTGAGTTTTGGTACACTGCCGTTCTTTCTTCTGATTGTTCCTCCATCAGTTTCACGTTAAAGGATGGAACAATCCAGTGTGCCTTGTCAGCAGATATATTGAGGGATGCCTTACACCTCAATTACTGGAGAGAGGGTGAATCTCCAGTCGTCTTGCCCCTTAATATAAACTTTCGCCAAGTACTCCTGGAAATGGGACACAGGGAGTGTTTGGAGAATGGGGTGTTGAAGACAAAAGGTGCGATGACCATGAAGGGCCTTACACCTTCATGGAGGTATTTTTTCATCCACCTGGTGGAGAGCATGGGTGGGAGTTCTGGTGGACTTGACCAGATTAACTCCTCGCAAGCAGAGATGGCTTACTGCTTGTGGAACGGATTGAGAGTGAACTTTGCAGATATTTTGTATAGAAGCCTAGTACAAAAACTGAAGGGCTCCAGGGGTGTGTGTATCCCCTTTTCAAGGTTTCTCTCTCTCTGTTTTCAACAAATTCTGGGCCATGAAGAATATAAAAGTACAGATTCACCGTACACAAGGCCAGATATGTTGAGGAATCTAGACTCTCTGGTATCTGAAGCTGGAGAGGTCGAAATTCCAGAGCGAATGCAACTGGCATTTACTAAAACTGATGCACCTTTGGAAAGTGAATCAGAAAGACAATTGGGCGGGCCTCAAAATAATGAGGGACCCTCCAGTTCGTCTCAAGTTGTGGTTGAGGATAGAGCAACCATAACTGAAGCAACTCCAATCACGTCAATCCCTGGTGAAGATACTTCGGTATCTGATCCTCCAACAGATGCGCCCATCCAGGAAACTGGGAAAGGTCATCTGGAGACTGTCCAGGTAACTGAACAGCCCTCTGTCACATTCATGGATCTGGACATGAATGTTAATGACGAGGAAATCCTTATAGAATCTTCGGATTCTGAAGGTACTGAAACAGACCAGGAGATTCTTGATGCTTCTGTACAAGCTCAAGACCCTTCATCTCCAGTCTTACCTCCAGACGCATCAATTTCATTTTCACCCCTTCAAGAAAATACGCCTACTGATACATCCTTACCAATATATTCCGCTCCCTCACCAACTGGGCAATTCTCACTTGCTCGAGAAATGCCCCCACCACCATCGCCGTTGTTCACACCTGAGCATTCTCAGCATGAACAACACATTGAATTTCCAGTCCGTTCTTCTTCCACCACTCCTTATATATATTCAACTGCTGGCCTGACAACTGGGGAGACTTCCATTAGTTTGCCTCCTCCAGTTGCTCCAGTAGTAACTGCAAGTGGTCCAGTGACACCTTCTCCTTTGTCACTGGACAGTCAAGTTGTCTCACTACAAGTCGATCTCCAAAACCTTCTTACCAGGGTGGAGGAGATTCAGAAGACACTTGACAAGAATACCAAGTCTTTCTCCAGATACCACAAGGACTCTTTGACAAATATTAAGGTGGTCGATCTGGGGATAAACAAGTTTTCTTGAAATGAAGACTTGGTGTTCAAGAAGCTTAATGAGTTGGTCACTGGCTGCAACAATCTGGCTGGTACTCTAAAGGAAGCCTTTGACCTAACTCACTCCAAGGTCACCAGTTCCATCTCAAATCTACTTGGCAACACTGTTCGAACTTCCGAAGTAGATCTGAAGGAAATTGAGAGGCAGGTCAAGGAATTAGTTGAACGACCTGGCCTAGATGTAACTGGCCTTGGAGAGCAATTGGTATCTTCAGTTGGTCAGAAGATAGAGGATACATTGGGTGCTAGGGAAACACATTTGATAGAAAGGGTGATGTCTGAGATCACCAAGCTGGCCACTCCCCAGGTTGATCTGGCCCCACTTACCAGTGAGATCAACCAGTTGAGGGGCAGCATTGAAGGTTTGAGCACCCAAGTATCTCTACATACTGAATCATTAAATAAACTGACCAATGAAGTGGAGAATTTGAAGAAGAGGGATGATGATATGAAGGAAAAGGTGGTTGCTGGTATTGATGAAGAATCAAAAATTTTGAATGCATTGAAAACTGGTCAAGACAAAGTTGTTGCAAATGTCTTGGGCCAGTCTAAAGAAACCAACCACCTTTGGAGGTCCTTCAGGATGATGTGTGGGATATTCAAAGAGTGCAAGGATGTGCAGTCGTGGCAGCCTCTTGACCGGTTGCCATCACACCCCTCTGAATGGGAAGCAATTAGGGCAGGTCTAGATGCTGCCAAGAGGGAAAGAAGTACAGTCCTTGCACCACCAGTTGTACCTAGAAGGGAATTGAGCGTAGCTACCAGTACTGAAGCTGGTGAGCAAACTGGTGGAGATGCTAGTGTAAGGGGGAATGTGTTAGACAAGGGAAAGGGTAAAGTATCTGATGAAGCCCAGCCGGCCACTGAAATGTAAATGCTTGAAACTGGTAATGCTGATGTACTGCCTCCAGTTTCAGATAGTGATAGTAGAAGACTGGCCAGACTTGGTGATGACATTAAAGAAAGAAAGAAAATGAAACAAAGGAACCAAGCTGAAGCCAGGGCACATCTCACACAATTGAAATTGCTAGATATGAGTGATGCCAATCTTCTGGGTATCACTAAGGAGGAGTATCTCAGGATTAAGAATGATCCTAGGATAGTTGACCAGTTAAATGAAATGCTAGATGTTGAACTGGAAAGACACTATCATGAGGATGAGGCTGAATTTGATGCCAGAAGCTTGAACATTTCATTGGAGAGGGCTAAGGAGTTAAGGGCCAGTGGGATTCTAAAGAGAATTGCTAATGTGAAGAAGGTTGTGAAGAAGTAATGAATCCACCAAGGAGAAGGATTCCACAACCAAGAAGACCACTGACAAAAGATGCAAGGGATGCTGACCTTAGAACATTCGTTGAACCAACTGGCGAAGTTTCAAATGAAGACATTAAGTCCGCTGTACTGGCTGCTGGTGCTGGGAGTATAAAAATCACAAATGAATCTGAAGCAAGAAACTTCTACTCCCAGATCATGTCAACCAGAAGACATGGTGGTACTATTACTAGTGTCAATGTTACAATTAAGCCAGGCACCAAGGTTTTTCAGGTAGAGGTTAAGTATGCTGGTGGGCCATTGGTTAGAACTGATAACCCTGGTGTGCTACAATATGGGTTCAGCGAATGGGTCGAGATGGTGAATGTGCTTGATGCTAAGGCACAAAAGAATAGGTTTGAGAAGGCATGGGTAAATTTCTTAAAGGGCAAGATTCAACATAAAGAGAATCTGGAGCAAAGGCTGAATATTGACCCTGAAGACACTCAACCTATTTCTCTAGTGACCAAGAGAAGAAGAACTGGCGAAGGGCCATCTGTTTAAGTTCTTTCTTCAGTTATCTACTTGTAGTTTGTTTTACATTCTGTAACTTGTGTAAATTTCATTCCTTGTATAAATGAAGTTACCAGTTTGTAACCACAAGGTAGATAATAGATTAAAATCTAATAAACCTAAAAGAAAAACCTAAGGTATTTACTGATCTATAAAAATACCTTAGATAACTTAAATAGATTTAAATCGAACAAGTCTCTCCAGTTCACACTTGTACAGATACAAGAACTAGAAAAGACTTAGACTATATTTCTAGACAAATAGGGGGAATTTGTTAGGACCAGTTCACCTGGAACTGGCTAGTCACCAGTTCACACTGACCAGTCACCAGTTGCATCTGGTGACCAGTAAACTGGTGACCAAGATGATTTGTCGAGAAATATATTGAAGTCCAGTTGCACCGTACAGTTAACGCAACTGGAGACTTCCTCCAGTTGAGAACTGACCAAGTTGAAGAAGCATTCCAGTTGAAGTCAAAGACAACAAATGGAAGAAAGAGAATGGCAATGGCAGCGAAGCCCAGTTGGCATTCTAGTCAGTTACAAACTGGAGACCATCAGTGGAAAGCCCTTACAAAGCTTTACACTGATTACGAGGAATTGACTTGTGTGCTTTATGTACCTTTACCCGGATAATAAGCCTTATCTTATTATTTAAGTATTAAAAGGTACATAAAGGTGGTTATGTAAAGTCACTTTAACATGCGACTTTACAATGCTTTTTAAGGAATTAAATGCTATTCCTTAAATGCTCCCAACCACATTTGTACGGCTAAAGTTAACATCCCAATGTTAACTTTGCCTATAAATACAAGTCATTGCACAACCAAGAATTCAAGTATTCGAACTCACAAGATAAATACTTCACACTTTGCAAACCTGCAATATTCTTGGTGAACTTGTGCAATATTCTCTCAATCGCTAAAAGGAACATTTCACTACTTTAAGTGTTTCGATTGTTGAAGAGAAATTCCGTGTATAGATCAATTGTATTTCATAGGTTGTTAGGATATTTACATTCGTGTATTATCTTGGTTCCGCATCAACCTTGTAATTTGTTTAATATCAATAAATAAATTACACATTGAAAACTACATATTGTCTCATCAAGATTGTTTACAAGTTATTTGTATTATTGCATTGTTCTTTACTTATTGTCTTTTATATAAGTAATCTATCTAGAACTTGGTATATACCTCTGCAACTGGTCGTCTCCAGTTCAGCAAGTATATTGCAAAGTAACTCCACCATCGACATAGAGGTGTATTCAGTAGTACCATCTAACAAGTTGGGAGTTACAGTTCCACAACAACCAATTAACAAGTTACAGTGCTTGACAAGTATCCCAGGGTACCTAGAACAAATATAAGATCAACCTATAAGCTACAACATAGAATATATGCTAAACAAGGAAATTTGAGCACGTTTCCAGCTTTGCGCCACTCACTTGCCAGTGACTTTAAGCCCTCAAGAAGACCAGACACAACAAAACTTAGTACTAGGATTTTATATGGCACTCAAAGACCTTTTCAAAAATGTAAGGTTTGACTCTTGAAGAGCTCTAACGAATATGTTATGACGTTTGCAAGACAAGTCTGCAGAATTCGTCCAAAACCTGACCATTTTTGGAAATCGACATTTTTCGCATATCTCTGGGCAAAATCACACGAAACTTTGTTCATATAGAATTTTGATGACACATAGGGGTTTTCAGAAATTTAAGATTCATCTTCTAAGTCGTTCATATAAAGAAGATATGATTTTTGCAATATGACTGAATTCTCAGACCTAATAAACCCTTTGTTTTGCAAACAATTTCCACCATCAAAATCCATGTCAAGCCACCACGACCTTTACAGTTCATACACATCAAGTTATGACTTAGTTATCATTATGAAATCATCAATTGATTCATGGATTCATTATACTCATTTTACAATCGATTTGACACCCGAATGACCTAAATCGACTCACAAACGCAATCGAATCCAAATCAAACCTCAAGACCAGATGTGAACCCTATATTGGTTCTATTTGAACATTAAAATGACACTAGAAACAACTTCATACCTGTAGGAAATTTCAAGATACATATTGATTGCAATAACAATCACCGAATGACCCGAAATCGCCAATTCTAACAACAAAAACGTTTCTTATCAATCAATACTCAACAAGTCCAGGTATGGACAAAATATATGGATGAATATGACTGATATTCTGCAAAGATTTCGATCTATACCTTGGAGGATGATAAACGGATCAAAAAGCTAGCAAAAACCCTTCCGAATCACCCGAAATCAACTAGATCTTGAAGATTTAACCTAGGTTTTGTGTGAAATACTTTTCTAGGGTTTTGATCTATTTTTTCCAGCCTTTAGGTCGACCAAGAGGTCATATATATACTAGGGAAACTTTAAAAAACTTTACATCTAGGCCCTCGCACTTCGTTACAACTCGTTTCGGCCCTTAACGGCTCATTTAACGCAACCGTGAACACTTAACAACTCTTATATCTTATCGGGAACATTAATTGACTTTATTAATCATTATCAACTTTAATTTCATTACTTTAAATCACTTTAACACATATCTCACGTAAATCATTTAATTCACGTAAGCACATATAATACACATAGTAACTAACGGTCGCTAACGGTAAGTTAACGGTCAACGTCAAAAAGTTTCGGGATGTTACAATTCTCCTCTCCTTAAAAGGATTCTGTCCTCAGAATTATTCCGCTACTCCTATATAATTAACTTATCCGTATCCTTAACTTTATCATTTCATTTCGGGATTCCCTTGGGTTGTTCTTTAACTTAGCATAGCCAAACTCATTTAGCTTCTTACATAGTCTTTTCTACTTTCACTTTTCCATCTCCAGTGTTACGTCATTTCTTTGGTTCAATCTTTAAATCAAACCATGTTATCACCTCACTTCTTCATCCTTCATAAGTAGTACACACATTACACTCAGCAAAGACTATTCATTTGGCGGATAAGACCTTCCATCACATATCCTTATATTCTTGCTACCAAAACTCACATAATTTATTGAACAAAGGTCGACTAGCCGTCACTTTCTATGCAATTCATACTGTAGGTCCTTGTGAACTGATCGTCAACGAGAACGCTTATAGTTATGACGAGAGTGCGGAATCCTCTCGTGATAACCTGTTTGCTTAATTAGATTATCGTCTTTCGTTGTTTATACAACCTAAGACCTTAAACGCGCGCGAGTTTGCAATTGGACAGAGTTTTGACGTATTATCTTAATTAACTGTTAATAAATACGTATTATGTGTGTGTATTTATACTATACTGTTCATAAACGCGTGCTAATATGGACCGTATATCTTAAAGCCCATAGCCCATTAACAAACGCGTGTTAATATGTAAACACGTGATGACCACGTGTTTAGGCAAACTCGTGTTACTGTAACACGAGTTTAGGCAAACTCGTGTTACTGTAGCACGAGTTTGTACACATTTCCTTTTGTCATCTTTTAAGTATACTTTAATTACTCAAAACGTGACAAGTTTATCACTTGTATCTGTATGTTATTTATAATCACATTCATACAAGTCGTAAACATTAAACATACCAAAACTCTGATCAATATGTAATCATTCACATCACTTAAGTCCAAATAACAAGTTTAAACATAACATAAGTCTATGATTACATATTACAAAACATAAACATATACTGATCAAATCGCTGTTGCTGTTGTCAACAGAAACATGCACTTACAGTCTCCCCCTTGACATCAGCTACACGATTTCTTCAGTCTTATAAAAACACTATCCATCAATTAACAATCTCCTGCTATTTGCATGAATATTAGCATGTAAACAAATACGCAAAATCTTCCTATATCTGCTTTTCTCAGTGGTCCATGAAGGTCTAAACAGACATTCAGTGTCATATAACCTTCTCTGATCATCTCTGGAAAGATTCACAATCTGCATAGGATCAAATACACGTAACAAAATAACTCTCTTATCTCTATCTCCATACATCAATGCTTCACCAGTGTCCCTGTGAATCTCCCAGTGATCAAGTGTACTCAAAACATCTTGAGGCCATTTCTTGACTGGAACCTTCAGTACACGCTTAATTGATCTTTGAGTAAATTCTATCGTACCATCATCCTTTGTAACTTTCTTCAAGGATCTTGGCGTTATGTACACACTGGTTTTATCAAAATTATCATAGAACCTTTTCCTATAATCGTCTTGCAACTTTCTACTCCAGTAAGTTGCATAACCATTACCACTCGGATTAACAAGCCTTTTCCTTCCTAAATCCATTAAATCGGATTCACCAAGGCTTTTAAAATATTTCTTCATAGGCTTTAAGTACTGACAACCATCATCTCTTTTAATAATAAACAATTTCAGTTCATCATCAAAAAACCAACTCAAAATAGTAGTAACATACTTATGAGCATCTCTATCACTAACAAAATCCCAAAAGATAGATGGTTTCATACTTTCTCCTACCAATCCTCTTGCCGGTATTCTTCTATCAATTTGATGTAGATGATCTTCATCCCTACTTGGCACTGGATACTCTGTCACATCAAATTCCTTAGAATCTTCAATACTCCAGCTTAGAGTAATTCCATCTTCATCATCTCCAACTTTGGTAAAAACCGTAAAAAGTGTAGAGTTCTTGAACTTGGAATAAAAACTCGTTCAGCTTGAACCTCTTGTTGATCATTTGGAACTTGTTGATCTTGAGCTTGTGCTTGTTGTTGCACAAAATCATCATCTTGAACAACATTAGTCCAGTCCAAATCAGGAATCATTTCACCTTCTTCCAAACTTTCATCATCTTCAGAATCATCAGATTGAACCTTAGATGTACCTGTACCTATCTTTTGAAGCTTATCTGAAATTTAAAAGTTCAAATATGCAAAGACAAACAACATCAAGACATAAAAGATAGCATAAATACAATAAACTATATCATAAATATAATGTAACAATTAAGTACACCAATATTTATCTTATAATTTTTATCTTATTTACATCTAAAGTACACAAATCATTAAGCTCTTAAGGTTCAAAATCCAAATCTGAATCCGAATCCGACTCTGACTCTGAGGGTGTAAGAGTTAACCCTAACTGCTCTTTCATTTGATCCTTATATGATCCTGGATCATAATAATCATCAGGATCCATAAAATCTGCCATAGCTCTCAAATGAGCTTGTGGATCATATCCCAATCTCCTCTTTAGTCTATGCACTATTAATGGGTGCAAATCTGACTCTGAAGACTTATTGGTAGTAGAATCAGAATTGGAGTTACCTGAATTGGAATCTCTATCATCATCATCAGCAATAACTATATCTGGAACAACCATCACAGCTTTTCCTTTATCTTTCTGAGTCCCAGACGTACTAGCACCAGCTGTACCAGCAATCTCTGACTCTCTTTGTCTTGGTGTCTCCCCCTGAGTCTTTGCTTCTGCTTGAGCTTCAGTTCTTGGCTCACCATCAGCATTTGCATCATCATCATGATCTTCATCCTCTTTCCTCTTCAACTCTGTCTCCCTACAACCATCTCCCCCTTGAGCCAACAACTGCCTAAGCTGTTCTCTGAGTTCAGCACTTTGACGCTTTTCATCTGCTAAATCAGCAACTAACGTCCCTACTAACCCTTGCATTGCCTTCATCTGAGCTTCCAACGTCATAACTCTTGTCTCCAAACGATTCATCTTGAATTGAGGCAACATAATCTGCGCAGGTTCAACTCCAGAGGTTCTGGTAGGAGGTCTTGGAGGAAATTGAGAACTGCCGATCAACGGCGATTGTAGTGGACGAAGAAGTGTCGTAAACGCAGTGCTTACAGGAACAACAGATCTAATCAAAGCACTCTGCGTATGTTGAGGAATTGACACTTGACTTGATTCAGCTTGAGTAACTGCAACTGAAGGTCGACGAAATTTTTTTCTTTTATAAAGCAGAGTACCCTGTGTAGATGACGCAGACACAGTAGCAACAACAGGTACCTCTGATTGTACAGGTTCATCAGCAACTAAACTTTCCGTCACCTCAGTTCTCTCAGACTCCTCTTGTTGTCTGTGTTTCTCAAACGCTTCAGCCAAATGAGCAGGTAACACCTTTCCCGACCTAGGCGCTTTCTTTCGTCTTTGCAAAGGAATCTCCTCTTCCTGTGGTTCATAAGTAGGATCACTCTCATCTTCAGTGCGAAACCTCTTCAAAGCTCTTTCAACAGGAGAAGTATCACTTGCACGACCCGTTATATCAACATCTGAATCACTCTCTGTAGCATCTGGGTCAACAGCCTTTCCTCTTGAACTTTCTGCAGCAGCACTAGCAACATCAGCCCTAGCAGAGTTCAGAGGATCATCTACATCCTCCAATAATCTATCCAACTCTTGATCTCTTTCAGCATTTGATTCTACAAACAAATCTAAGTTATCCAACGCTTGAAAATTTTCCACTTGCACAATCACATCATTCGGATTTAACGCAGCATTCACAAAAGCTTCACCAATATCAGGATTAGCACACGCAGCCCGATCTAACAAGTCTTCCATTGCTTCATTATCTGCCCGAACGTCTTCAGCAGCAGCTTGTACTGGCTGAACTTCAGGTTGAGCCTGCGGTTGGACTCGAGGTCGAACTCGTCGTTGTCGTTGAACCTGAATTTGAACTTGAACTTGAGGTCCTGGTGGTGGTGGAGGTGGTGCATCATTATTTCCACCTCTTGCGACTTCATCTTCATCTTCCCATCCAACTGCTGGAGCTCTATAGTTTGGATTTATCAAGTGTCCAAACAGTGGAACAATCTGTGGATTTGGATAATTGTCTTTAAATTTCATCATCATTGACCAAATTCTATTCGGTGGAGAAACAATCACATACACATCTTCCAATACTGGCAAATTCTGTACAAAATGATGAATAATCGCCATCGTTAACCTTGGCAAAATCATAAACCTCTGTGACCCTGTCTGAGTGATCTGGGTCCTCAAAATATCGAAAAAATAGTTCGAGAATGAGTATGGCCTATTCAAGGTCAAAGCCACCATCTGCGAACCGACTTGTTTATTCAGCTGATCAAACCTGCATGACGATTACTAATCGCCACAATCAAAACATGAGCCAGAAACCTCCAATTGCCATAGAATCCTGCCTTAGCAATCGGCCACTTTGCATGTGGCATAGCATGTCCCATACGTCCAAAACAGCCTCTAACCAACGGTTCATCAAGCTCTATCGGACCATTTTCTTCTTCGATGCTCCCTAAATGTAGTATTTCCCTTAAATCAGCAGCAGTAAATGAAAATGTGTGATCAGCAACAGTCGTCTGAAATCTAACATTTCGAGGGACGGCAGGTCTATCTTGTCGTGCAGGCTGTGCTTGAACCACAATTATCGATGCATTAGTCCAGAATTGATGTAAATAGCTTTGAAAGAGTACTGGATTGTGAGTAAGAACAAAGTGAATACGAGACCGTTCCAGATAATCAAACAAAACATGAAAATCACTATTTCTTTCATTTCTCGTAAAATCGATCCACTGATTATGCGTCGAGAAAAAATTCCTTGGATTGCCTGCCATTTCTGTAAAACAAAAAGAGTGCAATAACAAAAATTTAGCAACAACAATTCTGCACAATAAAACTTAGAAAATTTTGGAATCTGGTTGTAAACACGTGTAAAAGTCTCAAACGCGTGTAGTATGCCATAAAAACCTAAACACGTGTACCAATTCCTCAAACGCGTGTTACAATGGTAAACGCGTGTGATCAAGGGTAAATACGTGAAGAAGGGTAAACGCGTGGAACAAAACATCTGAAACCTAGGTTCCAAACGCGTTAAGAGCAAACGCGTGGAACTAGGGTTTGTAAACACGTGATTGCCAAACGCGTGGAATACCAAAAAAGTTGTATTTTGATTTCAAAATTCCAAACGCGCGTGAAATCCAACGCAATGTCACTGTTCATCAACTTCTAAAACTAGAAAACTACTAACAAACAATGAAAATCAAGAGTTTTTCTAACAATGTACATGACTATCTAGTTATCGATATGACAATTTGCAAGAAATATCAATCAAACAATGATTAAAAAACCAACTAGGAATAATTATAATGTATAACCATGGTTTTTCAATCAATTATATCTTTGAAAATCAAGCAAATTCAAGGAAAACATACCTGTAATTAACACGAATATGATCGATGAAGAATAACAAATTACGATGAACAGTTACTAAGCACAAACAGTAACACTAAGCACGGTTTTGAGCTAAACGCGTGTTGAGGGAGTAAAACTAGGGTAAAAGGTGAATTTGAAAAAAAAAAAATTGAAAATGGTGAATAATGAACGAGTTTGATCATGGTATATATATACCCGTGACCCAAACGCGTGTAAAGTAAGTCAAACACGTGGTCCAAAGCCAAACGCGTGGTCTAAATCCAAATGCGTGGTAAACGCGTGATAAAGCCAAACGCGTGGTATAAGGTCAAACACGTGGTAGTCACCCAAACACGTGAAGAAAACTCCAAACACGTGGTATAATCCAAACGCGTGAAATTTTAACCAAAACACGTGGAGTAGGTTACCACATGCTTAAACGCGTGTTTCCTGTAGCATCAAACACATTTTCAAAACACTTAGAAAAATTTCATACCCTTTACCTTCAAACCTGAATAACCAGCTAATACACAGGAAAGAGATAACCTGTATGAAACTCAATGATTTAACCCCCTGAAAATCAAGTCATCATTAGCAGATAAAATTTTAACAATCAAACCTGATAATCGTGACTTTATTATATACCTGGATCAACTAAAAAACCGTTTCAGAAACTTTGGTAAACTTACACAACAAGTTAATGTGATGTATAAAACCATAAACTAACGGACATTTCAAACATAGATACCAGGTGAGATACTATTTAACAAATTTGGAAAAACACAAAATTCCAATATCGAAAGTCCTGCACACTTAAAAGAAACTCATCAATGCATCAATATCAACAGATAACATTATTTTAAGTGTGCAAAGAAGGTATCTAATTAAAGACCTATGGTCAGTCAATAATCATTGTCAAGCATATCTTTTCACCAAAAACAAATTGAAATCTCAAAAATATATCAAACAAATTCTGACTATATTTTGACTTTTCCAAAACAACAAAAATTCAGAAAGATCATTTCCTTAAACTTAAACAAATTAATGTCCATATCAGAAAACAATCTTTTAACATAATACTTCAAGCAATAAAGACTCATATAATCCAGTTAAGGACCATATAGCTGAACAATAGAATCATTAGATGCTTATCAACTCTCTCGTGCAATTAGAACTAGTTTTGACACAACTACTTGACACATAAGATGGAAGTACAAAAATAAAAATAAAATAAAATAAAATAAAATAAAATAAAATAAAAAGAAAAAAAAATAAAAATAAAAATAAAATAAAAACTTTAAATTTAAACCACATTATTTATTTACAAGAAATTCTAAGTTTCTGCGGATTAGATCAGATTAACAATTACATAAGCCTGCAAGTGAGAAATAGTTCTCTTATTATTAGTTATGAACAGTGACTCGACAACGATTACCGGTATAGTTGTCCTCTTAAACACTCGGTACTTCCAGTTTCCTTTGGTTTGTGACACTTTCGTATTACTTGAGCCAAGGACAGTCACCATGTAACCTAGTAAGTTACTCATGCCACAATTTAGTTTGCGAACTTATGTGCCCCATATTCAGATATACTCTCACAATTGACACAAGCACTAAGATTAAGACATTTGGTGAGTATAGGAAGAAAGTCTTTAAGAATCAAGT
Source organism: Erigeron breviscapus (assembly GCA_034093135.1). Classification (NCBI taxonomy): domain Eukaryota; kingdom Viridiplantae; phylum Streptophyta; class Magnoliopsida; order Asterales; family Asteraceae; genus Erigeron; species Erigeron breviscapus. The sequence goes on from CM067173.1 coordinate 115,929,955, forward strand.
CAGCGGTGACAGGTCGGTGATTCCTTACACGCAAAGCGACTTAACTTGACTCACGTACGGAAATATACTCAACATTGCATAATGCCAAGTACTTGCATAATTGTGACATTATTTTTAAGCACTTATGAAAACCCGTGACTTTCGATGAGACCCGTGTAGCGAACTTTCTGACAACCTATCCCAAGTTGGAAGTTTAGGTAGGCTAGGTATACAAAGACACCCCAAGGACTTACTTGTTCGAATCTCAAAGGCCACATTAGCTTCATATTTTCAACAGATTTATTTGATATTTGCATATCTTGTCACAAATATACATCCGAAAAAGCAATACATACACATATATGTACCCGAGACCTTCTTTTAAAAGACCAAATATACCTAATTACAATGCAAGATCTTTCATAAGATTTAAAGGACTTGTCTATTTTAAGAACAAGTATTCTCAGCCATATATCTGAATAAGTTTCCCATAAGAACATTGTATATATAAGTTCAGATTATAAGGAAACCTTGGTACTTTGTGCCTATCGATACATCATATAATGGTATCACTGAACTGAGCATTTTAAAGTACAATTAAGTAGGCTTAAAAGCTAAAGTATCGTCACGTCTAATCGTCTTAAAGCATCAACTTAAAACTCTATCTTATTTATTTTGTTTTTGGTTTTTTTTTTTTTTTTTTTTTTTTTTTTTTTAAGACACTAAAAACTAGATTCTTTTTGTATTTTTATGACTCTAGCTATTTACAGAATTAAACTAGACAAAAAAAAATAAAATAAAATAAAATATACAAGAAAAATAGTTCTTTGAGAGATCTAATATGAAACAGCATTCTTCATACCATTGAGAAGAATCAGCTTTTCAAAGCGAGTCTTATCAAATGCTTTAGTATACAAATCAGCTAGATTATCATCAGTTATAACTTTTTCCAAATGAATTAACTTCTTTTGGGTACAGTCACGCAAAAATGATGTCTAATGTCAATATGCTTGGTGACTTTATGCAAGACAGGGTTATTAGTTATATCTATAGCTGACTTATTATCAATCTTAATAGGAGTATCAAGAAAATCCATACCGTAGTCTCGAAGTTGTTGCTGAATCCATAATACCTGGGAACAGCAGCTTCCAGCAGCCATGTACTCTGCCTCACAAGAAGACTGAGCTACCGATGTCTGCTTCTTACATTGCCACGATACAAGTCTCCCTCCTAAGAATTGACATCCGCCAGTCGTAGACTTCCTATCATTGTTACAACCTCCATAATCCGAATCAGTGTAAGCAACAAACTCAAACGTTCCTCCCAACGGTTACCATAGACCAAGTCCTTGGTTTCCCTTTAAATATCTGAGGATCCGTTTTGCAGCCGTTAAATGTGATTCTTTCGGATTTGCTTGAAATCTAGCACACAGACAAACAGCAAACATGATATCTGGACGCGAAGCAGTTAAATACATCAATGAGTCGATGATCGCCCGATAATAAGTAGCATCCACAAGTGTATCGTTAGAATTAGGAACTCCTAAACCATGATTCAACTGAATAGGAGTACCATAAGTCTTGGATTCTAACATTTGAAACCTTTCCAAGATGTCATTGACATACTTAGTCTGGTGAATGAAAAACACCATCTTTTCGTTGATCAACTTGCAGTCCAAGAAAAAATTTTAATTCCCCCATAGCACTCATTTCAAATTCCTTCTTCATACTCATTTCAAAATCCTTGCACATCTTAATGTCAGATGAACCAAAAATGATATCATCCACATAAACTTGCACAATTATATAATCTTGCTTCTGCCATTTGATAAACAACGTGCTGTCTATCGATCCTCTTGTAAATCCATTTGTCAACAAATGTGTTGACAATTTCTCATACCACACTCTTGGTGCTTGATGTAATCCATAAAGAGCCTTATCCAGTCGATATGCCCTTCTTGGATAATTTGGATCTTCAAACCCCGGTGGTTGACGAACGTACACTACTTCCTTAACTTCACCATACAAGAAGGCACTCTTGACATCCAACTGATACACCTTTATTCCTTTGAAACTAGCATAAGCTAAAAATAGTCTTATAGCTTCAATCCGAGCAACTGGTGCAAAAGTTTCATTGTAGTCATAACCCTCTCGCTGTGCAAAACCCTGAAAAACTAGACGTGCCTTATTTCTTGTAACAATCCCTTTGTCATCTCGTTTGCATTTAAATACCCAACGAGTTCCAATCGGTTCCTTACCTTTAGGCACATCAACTAATTCCCATACTCCAAGTTTTTCAAATTGAGCCAATTCTTCTTGCATAGCCTCAACCCAAAACGGATCTTGAAGTGCTATCTTAACATTCTTGGGTTCTTCTTGTGAAATAAAACATGAGTATAAACACTCAATTATTAAACATGTATCCTTCACTTCACAGAATAAACTAGTCATCTCCTTATTTAACTGATTTCTAGTTCGGACAGATGCTGAAGCTTCACCAAGAATATTTTCAACTGGATGATCTTTAGTTGCTCTATGTTGAGGAGTTTTGTGACTTGAAAAATCATCACCCATATTCGGAACAATTTGGGTGGGAGACTCTCCATCAGGTTCAGAAGATGAAGAAGAAGATGAGTCAAGCGGGTCATCATCTGGTAGTGGAATATTAGTTGGATCACTTGAAGCACTGGATTGACCCACCTCAGTTGTAGAAACAACTCTGGTTGGAGGTACATCAGCAGTAATAGGTGCAACAGGAGCAACCTCAGAATCATAATTCAAGTGATCTCTAACAATAACAACATTTTCATCAATAGGAATACCAGGAAAAGAAATTGGACCCTTAAGTGAAGTAAACACACTATCATAAGCAAAACTTGACTCAGAACCAGCATGAGTAGCCGGTTTATAACTTACAATCACGACATTAGTACCAAGATCGACTCTCCCTGTCTGCGAATTGAAAACCCGACGAATGGGGGTTCCCGGTTTATATCCAAGAAAGAAACCTTCTTCAACTTTAGAATTAAACTTTGGTTGAGGAGAAGTTTTCAGAAAAGTACAAGGAACACCAAACGGTTCCAATCCAGACAAATCAGGTTTTCGTTTGTTGAGAAGTTCATAACAAGTCTTATTAAACCTTTTAACAGTTGGCACCCGATTTAACACATGACAAGCTGTGTTCACAGCTTCCGCCCAAAACATAGTTGGTAGCCCTGAATCAGCAAGCATAGTTCTAGCAGTCTCGATCAAGGTCCTATTCTTTCTCTCAGCAACTCCATTTGCTGAGGTTCATACGGAGCACTAAATTGATGTTGAATTCCTTTAGACAAACAGAAAACATCCATCACCGAGTTTTTTTAAACTCCGTGCCATTGTCACTCCTGATTCGTTTGATCTTCGTGTTGTAGAGATTCTCAGCTTCAGTGAAAAAGTTAATTAGAATCTCCGTAGTCTCATCTTTGGTAGCTAAGAAGAAACCCCATGAAAACCTTGAATAATCATCAGTGACAACCAAGCAGTAGTACATTCCCCCTTTACTCCTAACATTTACTGGACCAAAGAGATCCATATGAAGTAACTCAAAAGGAGCGGCAATTGAATTTTGTGTCTTGGGCTTGTGAGGCTTTTTCTGTTGTTTGCCTTTCAAGCATGGAACACATCTATCTTCCATTCAAACTTCTTTTTAGGAACACCTTGAACCAGATCATTCTTCACAATGTAATTCATCTTTCGGAAATGTAGATGTCCCATTCTTCTATGCCATAAGAGAGAATCACTTTCGCTTGCCTTAGACAACAAACAAACTTCCTTCTGCACATTCTTGGTTCCTAACATTAAACCATAAATATCTCTTTTACGAGGAGCAGTCAACAATATCCAATCATCTGGAATAACAAAACCCGGTTTCAAGACGAATGCAGCTTTGTCGTTGAAGAAAACTGAATTTCCTCGGTCACAAATTTGTGATACACTCAACAGATTATGAGTAAGTTCTTCCACGTAATTGACATTCTTTAAAGTAAGTTTTCCATCGACGACATCACCTTGTCCAGTGATTTGTCCGCCCTTGGAACCAGCAAAATTTACATGTGATCCTTTAATATTTACAAAATCAGACAGAAGTCTTCTGTCCCCTGTCATGTGCCTGGAGCAACCGCTATCAAGATACCAAATACTAATAGGAATTGGTGGTAGCCCCTGCACATGAAACAAAAATGGATCAGTTATCAAGGACAACCCAAGCCTTTATAGACTTGGGTTTACCATTCTCGTCCTTAACAAGCATTTTAGTCCAATATCCATTGCTCCCAATAGGTGCCTTGGATGTTTGCTGAGCATGCTGTAAAGGTATATTATCAACCCTTGATTGAGACCTTTTAGGGGAAAATGGTCTATTAAAGAATGGTCTATTCACTTGTGGAACACGAGATGTGTTACGGTCATAGTAGTTCTGTCGATGATGCCCTGAATTTGCATTTTGTGATGACTGACCAGATCTATTTCTAGGGGAAACATATCTTGGTGAATCATTTCTTTTAGCCACAGTTGGAACAAATTTACCATAAGCTTGATTACCCATCCCATTAGAACTACTTGACACATTCTGTTGTTTACCATTCCCTCGTTCAAAGGAAACATGGGAATTAGGAGATAATCCTCTATTTTGATTTGACTTAACAGGGGAGACTGACTGTCTAGAGGACTTTCTAATTCGGTTGGGGCAACAACTATACACATGTCCAATTTCATAACAAGCAAAACAAGATCGTTGTGCAGACTTTCTAGAAGATTGTTGAGCTAATGGTTTAGATGGAGGGGTATTCAAGATATTCTTAATCTCCTGAGTCGCTATCTCTTCCACAGTAGGAGCCTTAGTCTCAGAAGTTGAGAATGATTTGGTAACACTAGATTCAGGTTCAGTAACATACTTAACCTCAGTTGAACTAGTCTGAATTCCTTTCTTGACAAACTTCTTACTTAGCTGTGGTATATCATGGTTTTTGGTCCTCAGTTGTCTAGGAATGAATTTAAGTTGCTTAGGTTCAGTGGAGACGGATGACTTAGGATAGTCAGTAAGCACTGGTTTATCAGAATCAGACTCAGCCAAATCTGGATAAACAGGGTCTAAGTTGTTGTTAAAAGGAGGTCTTACATCAGCGTAATCAGCTCCTAGTCCTGTTTTATCTTTAGGATGTCTAGGTTTACCTAAAGAAGCTACCAGATCACTTCCTCTCCATTTAGCTAAAGTAGTCTCATGTTTAGTAATGGTAACCCTAGCATCAGCCAAATCCTTCTCTTTCTTACCGATTTCACTAGAAAGAAAAACTATCTTTTCATTTGCTAGATTTTCTCTAAAATTGATTCTTTCAGTTTGTCTTTTAAGGCAGCATTATCATTGTCAAGTGACTTAATCCTACTCTTAAATTGACGTTCTTGATCAAGTAAGGCACTATTCTTAGAGAAAAATGAACTACGTTCCTTGCTGATAGTTTCATAGCTAGCGGCTAACTCTAAAGTCTTGGATGAGGCAATACTATGTTGTTGCATCAAATCTTTAACAAATATGCAAATACGATGAACAGTCAAATAAGAAAAAGTTACCTGTTTCTCTCGATCATCGCAGTCAGCCATATATGCAACAAAGTCTGATATTGTCATACCTTCAGGAATAGTAAAATCATCAGCTTCTGTAGAAATTGCCTTATCCAATTTTGCATTTGGGCTCATCGATTGATTATCACTCTGGCTGCTTGTCTTATCAGTAGATTCATCGATCTTCTTATCAGCCTTTTTAAGCTTCACTGCTTCATCTGCATCCTTTTCATCATCAGAAACTTTTAATGCAGCATCAGTAGCAACAGCCTCTTCACTTGTATAAAGAGCATAATCAAACGCAGCACCTCCGTCATCAATCACATTAGCTACTTCATCATAAATCTCAGCTAGCAAAGCATTTTTAGGTTCATTCTCCTTTGTCCAAAGGTAAGTACCATCTTCCTGTCTTGCCACCATGGCATTTTCAGGATTTTGAACCTGATTTTCTGTAGGAAGTTCCTGAATGATCATTCCATCATGCTCTGTAGCTTTGGTTGATTTGATTTGATTTCCAGCTTGCACACCTCCCTGATTGTAATTCTGACGATTAGCTGTAGAATTATCAAAACGCTTTGGTCTTTGACATTCCTTAGCAAAATGACCAAAACCATCACAATTATAACACTTAACCTTTGACTTGTCAAATCCTCTATTCTTGTCAGATGCAAGATTTCTGCCAGTTCGTTGCATAAAACGACGAGTTTTTATAGTGAGCATAGCCATTTGCCACTTCAAGTCCATTTCCTCTAAATCATCAGGATCAACTTGTTCATAATCTTTATCAATCAAACTTGGATCTAAAATTTTGCCATTGATAAATGCCTCATGAGCAGAACACATTGCAGCATATACTTGCATACGTCCTTCAGCAGATTGCATACTCATTGGCATCGAGCGAACAGTTGTATTTCCACTGTTTCTTGATCCACTGCTATTCTTAGTTGTAGACGAATAGTCATAAACCATGTATCCAGCAATTCCATCTGGATCCATAACAGGATGAATGGTTTCAGTGGATAAAAGAGCAGTAGTTCCACTTCCAGAAGTAGAGGAAGATGAAGACAATAGATTATCAGTATTAGCATGATAAAGACTCGGATTTTGTTGAAAAACAGAAAGCTCATCTTTTGCTTTACGCTTCATTTCCCTGTTCTTTACTTTTGAGACAATCTCTGCCAAGGTATAAGATTCATAATTTTTCTCTTCTTGAAGACTATGTACAAAGTCATTCCATTTGTTCGGCAGAGAATCCAAAAATTTATCTACTAGTTTATTTTGTGTAAATGTAACTCCAAAATATCCCAGTTCAGTAATCAGATGATTAAAACGAGTTATTAAATCATCTAAACTTTCAGATTTCAAACCATTAAATACTTCATATTGTCTGTTCAGCAGTTTAATTCTTCCCTTTTTCATCAACTCATCACCTTCACAGTGTGCGTTTAAAGCATCCACAAACCTTTAGAGGTCTTATGTTCTCCGAGAAGATGAATTGCATCCCGAGGTAAACACATTTCTAAGTTCGACAAGGCCTTTCCTTCAACGGCATATTCTTTCTTCAACACTTCAGTCATATCCCCAAGCTTGTATTGGACCTCATTTCCATTAACATCTTCATGAGTTGGCCACTCATATCCTTCAGTAATCATCACCCATTGGTTGACATCAGTAAGGCGAATATAGGATTCAAAGCGTTTTTTCCAACTCCAGAAATTTTCAAGTTTTATTAATTTTGGAGGTGAATTGGTACGACCGACTTCATGATCGTGAAGAATTAATGCATTAATGTATTGAGCCTCTTTGGATGAAACTGCAGGTATTCCAGACATCATAGAAACACAACAAAGGAAAAACAAAAAAAAACAAACACGTGAACAGTAGCACGTGTTTGAGGCAAACTCGTGTTACTGTAACACGAGTTTAGGCAAACTCGTGTTACTGTAGCACGAGTTTGTACACATTTCCTTTTGTCATCTTTTAAGTATACTTTAATTACTCAAAACGTGACAAGTTTATCACTTGTATCTGTATGTTATTTATAATCACATTCATACAAGTCGTAAACATTAAACATACCAAAACTCTGATCAATATGTAATCATTCACATTACTTAAGTCCAAATAACAAGTTTAAACATAACATAAGTCTATGATTACATATTACAAAACATAAACATATACTGATCAAATCGCTGTTGCTGTTGTCAACAGAAACATGCACTTACACATACCCCTCCATAGAGACTTACGGCTAGACCATAATACACACCTTGATCATAATAAGCTTTTTTTTCTCATCACAAAACCTTTAGACGATTTTGAGCTAATCATAACACGATTCCAACTTTAGGAACCATTATCTTCATGATCTTTGGCTCCACAACTTTCCTTTCCATAACATGTCATATCATGAGATGACACCCAATGCCTACATCATAGTTATCATCATATGTGAACTCAACAATAGAAAGTGAAAATCCCAATGCACCATCGCACCATCATATGATTTTTCCCCAAATTTCCAAATCATTCTTTCTCTTTCCCATCAATATAGGAGTGATAATCAATTGAGTACACCATATTTCTCATCTTTCACTGAATACTCCTTCAGAAATCATTCACATAACGACCGTCTTGATGCGAAACATTCGACATATTGTTGGTATGTGATCACGTTACATAAACGCATGTCCGGAAATCATTTAAGCCTACGGGGTCACACGAAATGACACGGTAACTCTATATTATTAATTAGTATATTAGAGTAATATATTAATTAATATAATCACGAAATAAATAATTAAACTATATTAAAGGGTTAATAGTGTTTAATTAATTAAAAGAAGAAGGACTTATGTGATAATTAGGAAATTAGTGTTGGACCCTAATTCCCTAAAGGGGGACCGGTTTTTGAGAGGCTTTTAGGGCCTTGATTAAACTTGATCACCAAGTAATTAAACCCTAAATAATCCCTATATATAAGAGGCTTAATTCTAAAGGGTTTTATTCATTCATTCACATTAGAAATTCTCCTCTTTCTCCCTCCTTATTATGGTTCGGCCAAACACACAAAAGGGGTTTTTGGGTTTTGTGATTTTCGGTTTTTCTATACCATTCGAACATATATATGAATCTTATATACATATAATTAATGCCTAGCATTAATTGGGTTATGATTTGTTAGACTACAACAAATTGGTTTTGGTTCATAAGGGTTTCGATATTAGGGAGATAATCACAACGGGTTTGTGAGTTCGTGATCGGGTACTAGCATACATCATAGGGGTGTCAAGTGTGCGATCGTAGAGGGGTTTTACTTTAAACCCTATAATAATAATAATCTTATTATTATTAATAATATTGGAAGCTTTGCATAAGGTACACGTTTTCAATTCTCTCTTTGTTAATTAATGTGATTACATATTCGATTTATTCCGTTGCGCACTCGTGAATTGTTATGTGTTTATGTTCTCATATTCTAATAGTGGTATCACGAGCCACATATGTGATCTATTAGTTACAAAGATCAAAACTTGAAGGGGGGTTAAGGGTTGGTTGATTTTTATTTAATTGTTAAATAATTAAAAGTTGTTTTCTTATTTTTTTTAATTAAAAATCGACATTAATTAAATAAAAATTAGGGTTTTTTGTTTTATTAATTTAACCTAATTCAATGGATGATTGAAACCCTCTAAGCAAGTTTTGAGTTTGTGAATTGACATGATTTATTTGATATAAATTGCATGTTTGTGTATCTTAATTATTTAAGGTTGTTAAATAAAAGTAAAATCACAAGGAATTCATGCAAAATTACTTGTGATTGTTACTTGGATATTTAGATATCAATAGCAAAGCATAATGGTCCAATAATTAGGGTTAATTATTAGATAATTGTGTGACTATGTGAATTTTTCGTGTGATTTTTCTGCTTTGCGACAGTTCACTAAAAAAATTCATATCTTTTAATCTGTAATGAGTTAGAAGTTGTGCTTTGGACAGTAGGTGCTCAACACATGAAATTAATTGTTAAATGAATTTAACAAGGGTAAATTACATTTCTTAAGTATGATTATCGAAAATACCGATAATTGAACTTTTGTCTATTTTAGAGATGGCAACAACAAATCCTTCTAAAAACATACACCAATCGGCTTTCAGGTCAATGCTAGAAAGAGAAAAACTTTCTGGACCAAACTTCAATGACTGATTTCGTCAGCTAAGAATAGTTCTAAGAGCCGAGAAGAAATATCAAGTCCTTGAAGAGCAGTCACCCGTTGTTCCGGGAGCTAATGCTACAACTGAAGAGTTGGCTGCATACGCTGCTCAGTACGATAGACACAATGAGGTTGCTTGTTTGATGTTAGGGAGTATGGTTCCCTAACATCAAAAGCAATTTTAAAATTATTTTCCTCTTGATATGATTAAAGAGCTCAAGTCTTTGTACGAAAAGCAAGCTGAAGTGGAATTGTTTGAACTTGTTGAAACACTTCATGACTTGAAAAATGAGCAAGGAACACCGGTTAGTCCTCGAGTACTCAAGTTTAAGAAGTACTTTGAGCAATTGGAAAGGTTGAACTATGATTATCCTTCGCCTATTACTATTGGCATGATCCTAAAGTCTCTTTCATGGGATTTTGAGGAGTTTGTGTGCAATTATAATATGCATAGCATGAGTAAAACCATAGCTGAACTTCATGCCATGTTGATTGAGTATGAGAAAAGGCTTCCAAAGAAATCTGCTACACCCCAAGTTCTAATGATCAAGGGGGGAAAGGTTCAGAAAGCAATACAACCGTAAGCTAAGGGCAAGAACTTTGGTAAGGGAAAACAAGGTGAGTATCTAGCTGAGTTGAACAAGAAGAAGAAGCAAGCTGGTTTAACCAGTTCTTCAAGTATCTTCTCAATTGAATTATAAGAATTGATGAGATTCAAATGATAATTCAATAGCAAAAGAGTCAAGTCTAACTTAGACTTACCTATCTTTGACATTGTCATCTTGTTTAGAAACGCATTGAAAGTCTTCAAAGAGAAGGGATCTTACAATCAAATGATGAATCATTTGATGAATGCGTGTCTTAAGCATTATCGTTGTCAAGAAGCACATTGAAAGACTTCAACATGAAAGGGTCTTACAATCAAATGATGAATCATTTGATAAATGTGTGTTTTGGCATTATCGTTAGCAAGAAACGCATACTTCATGTAACATCCGTGAGTTTTGACCCGTTGACTTTATGTGTAATTTGGCTAACAATTTAAGTTAATGAAATATTTGGGTTCATTTGGTGATTAAATGACTATGTGGTATGTTCGTCGGGTCGATAATATGTTTTAATCGGTGTTTAAATGTTTAACGAATTGTATTTTGGCTTGGGAAGAGAAACGGGTCAGCCCGTGGGTCATCCACGACCCACCAGCCCTTATGACCCATCTCCCCTCCCTTATCTCTTCACTTCTACCACACATCTCTTTCCTTTCTCTTTTTCTCTCTAACAAAAGCTAGAACAACCTCTTCCTTATTTCTCTTTTAAATTTCTGCAAGATTTAGTGTTATAAGCTACTTAAATACCAGGATCATCATCATTATTATCTTAAAAATCTTCATTGAATCATAAGCTTGAAGTTCTAGTGCAAGATTTCTACCTATTTGGGTCAAATTCGGGTTTTGACTTTTGAAGCTAGATTGGTAAGTCAAATTCATCCCAAATTCATCTATTTATGTTTACTTATATGCTTTTGGTCATTTCAAAGTAATCTCAGGTTTTAATTTGGTCAAAAACGGATTCTTTAGCCAATTAGGGTTTGATTAGGGTTAGAACGATTTGGAAGTAATTTTGATGTTTTTGGTCGAATTTGTGGAATGGGTTATGTGTATTTATGTTTAATGGTGCTTAGTTAAGCTTCAAAATGAGTTTCAAACTCTTGCAAATCGTTTTGGCATGGTTTGGGTCGAGTTTGGGGGGGTTTTTGGCTCGTTTTCCTGCACTTAAGAACTGCTGGTGCAGGTGCAGGAAGTTGTCCCACTGCGGTGCAGTGGCAGGACATTGTCCTACTGCGGCACAGAGGAAAAGTTCTGACCTTTTGCTTCGATTATCCTCACTGCGGCACAGTGGAAAAGTTCTGACCTTTTGCTTCGATTAGCCTCACTGCGGCGCAGTGGCAAGGCAATGCCTTGACTGCGGCGCAGTGAGATACTTCTGGGAAATACGCGCGTCAGTTTTCAAACGTTAATAACTTTTGATCCGTAAGTCCAAATAAGTCGTATGACCTATCGTTGGAATCATAAGAGAGTATAGTTTCTTTTAATAACACTCATTTTGTATGAATCTTCCTCCATTTCTAAAAATGTTGGGTCAAAGTGTCTTGTTTCTTACTCGGCCAGGTTGAAGAAGTGTTTGTGGGTTCGTGACTCGACTTAAACTTAATGAACTAACTTATTTAAGATTATAGAGTTGACATTATGTTATATGACATGCTTTGATAGGTTGTGGACGCGTGGGGCCCATTACTCGCTATTAATCTTACTGTGACTCGATTTTAACTGCTTTGCCGATCAAGGTGAGTTCCGTAGCTCCCTACTCAATTGAGATTCGGGCTGAAAAGTTACATCGTTGAGATGCGGCCTTGTCCTTCTGTTGACAAGTGAGCATCGTTGAGGTGCGGCCTTGTCCTTCTGTTGACAAGTGAGCATCGTTGAGGTGCGGCCTTGTCCTTCTGTTGACAAGTGAGCATCGTTGAGGTGCGGCCTTGTCCTTCTGTTGACAAGTGAGCATCGTTGAGGTGCGGCCTTGTCCTTCTGTTGACAAGTGAGCATCGTTGAGGTGCGGCCTTGTCCTTCTGTTGACAAGTGAGCATCGTTGAGGTGCGGCCTTGTCCTTCTGTTGACAAGTGAGCATCGTTGAGGTGCGGCCTTGTCCTTCTGTTGACAAGTGAGCATCGTTGAGGTGCGGCCTTGTCCTTCTGTTGACAAGTGAGCATCGTTGAGGTGCGGCCTTGTCCTTCTGTTGACAAGTGAGCATCGTTGAGGTGCGGCCTTGTCCTTCTGTTGACAAGTGAGCATCGTTGAGGTGCGGCCTTGTCCTTCTGTTGACAAGTGAGCATCGTTGAGGTGCGGCCTTGTCCTTCTGTTGACAAGTGAGCATCGTTGAGGTGCGGCCTTGTCCTTCTGTTGACAAGTGAGCATCGTTGAGGTGCGGCCTTGTCCTTCTGTTGACAAGTGAGCATCGTTGAGGTGCGGCCTTGTCCTTCTGTTGACAAGTGAGCATCGTTGAGGTGCGGCCTTGTCCTTCTGTTGACAAGTGAGCATCGTTGAGGTGCGGCCTTGTCCTTCTGTTGACAAGTGAGCATCGTTGAGGTGCGGCCTTGTCCTTCTGTTGACAAGTGAGCATCGTTGAGGTGCGGCCTTGTCCTTCTGTTGACAAGTGAGCATCGTTGAGGTGCGGCCTTGTCCTTCTGTTGACAAGTGAGCATCGTTGAGGTGCGGCCTTGTCCTTCTGTTGACAAGTGAGCATCGTTGAGGTGCGGCCTTGTCCTTCTGTTGACAAGTGAGCATCGTTGAGGTGCGGCCTTGTCCTTCTGTTGACAAGTGAGCATCGTTGAGGTGCGGCCTTGTCCTTCTGTTGACAAGTGAGCATCGTTGAGGTGCGGCCTTGTCCTTCTGTTGACAAGTGAGCATCGTTGAGGTGCGGCCTTGTCCTTCTGTTGACAAGTGAGCATCGTTGAGGTGCGGCCTTGTCCTTCTGTTGACAAGTGAGCATCGTTGAGGTGCGGCCTTGTCCTTCTGTTGACAAGTGAGCATCGTTGAGGTGCGGCCTTGTCCTTCTGTTGACAAGTGAGCATCGTTGAGGTGCGGCCTTGTCCTTCTGTTGACAAGTGAGCATCGTTGAGGTGCGGCCTTGTCCTTCTGTTGACAAGTGAGCATCGTTGAGGTGCGGCCTTGTCCTTCTGTTGACAAGTGAGCATCGTTGAGGTGCGGCCTTGTCCTTCTGTTGACAAGTGAGCATCGTTGAGGTGCGGCCTTGTCCTTCTGTTGACAAGTGAGCATCGTTGAGGTGCGGCCTTGTCCTTCTGTTGACAAGTGAGCATCGTTGAGGTGCGGCCTTGTCCTTCTGTTGACAAGTGAGCATCGTTGAGGTGCGGCCTTGTCCTTCTGTTGACAAGTGAGCATCGTTGAGGTGCGGCCTTGTCCTTCTGTTGACAAGTGAGCATCGTTGAGGTGCGGCCTTGTCCTTCTGTTGACAAGTGAGCATCGTTGAGGTGCGGCCTTGTCCTTCTGTTGACAAGTGAGCATCGTTGAGGTGCGGCCTTGTCCTTCTGTTGACAAGTGAGCATCGTTGAGGTGCGGCCTTGTCCTTCTGTTGACAAGTGAGCATCGTTGAGGTGCGGCCTTGTCCTTCTGTTGACAAGTGAGCATCGTTGAGGTGCGGCCTTGTCCTTCTGTTGACAAGTGAGCATCGTTGAGGTGCGGCCTTGTCCTTCTGTTGACAAGTGAGCATCGTTGAGGTGCGGCCTTGTCCTTCTGTTGACAAGTGAGCATCGTTGAGGTGCGGCCTTGTCCTTCTGTTGACAAGTGAGCATCGTTGAGGTGCGGCCTTGTCCTTCTGTTGACAAGTGAGCATCGTTGAGGTGCGGCCTTGTCCTTCTGTTGACAAGTGAGCATCGTTGAGGTGCGGCCTTGTCCTTCTGTTGACAAGTGAGCATCGTTGAGGTGCGGCCTTGTCCTTCTGTTGACAAGTGAGCATCGTTGAGGTGCGGCCTTGTCCTTCTGTTGACAAGTGAGCATCGTTGAGGTGCGGCCTTGTCCTTCTGTTGACAAGTGAGCATCGTTGAGGTGCGGCCTTGTCCTTCTGTTGACAAGTGAGCATCGTTGAGGTGCGGCCTTGTCCTTCTGTTGACAAGTGAGCATCGTTGAGGTGCGGCCTTGTCCTTCTGTTGACAAGTGAGCATCGTTGAGGTGCGGCCTTGTCCTTCTGTTGACAAGTGAGCATCGTTGAGGTGCGGCCTTGTCCTTCTGTTGACAAGTGAGCATCGTTGAGGTGCGGCCTTGTCCTTCTGTTGACAAGTGAGCATCGTTGAGGTGCGGCCTTGTCCTTCTGTTGACAAGTGAGCATCGTTGAGGTGCGGCCTTGTCCTTCTGTTGACAAGTGAGCATCGTTGAGGTGCGGCCTTGTCCTTCTGTTGACAAGTGAGCATCGTTGAGGTGCGGCCTTGTCCTTCTGTTGACAAGTGAGCATCGTTGAGGTGCGGCCTTGTCCTTCTGTTGACAAGTGAGCATCGTTGAGGTGCGGCCTTGTCCTTCTGTTGACAAGTGAGCATCGTTGAGGTGCGGCCTTGTCCTTCTGTTGACAAGTGAGCATCGTTGAGGTGCGGCCTTGTCCTTCTGTTGACAAGTGAGCATCGTTGAGGTGCGGCCTTGTCCTTCTGTTGACAAGTGAGCATCGTTGAGGTGCGGCCTTGTCCTTCTGTTGACAAGTGAGCATCGTTGAGGTGCGGCCTTGTCCTTCTGTTGACAAGTGAGCATCGTTGAGGTGCGGCCTTGTCCTTCTGTTGACAAGTGAGCATCGTTGAGGTGCGGCCTTGTCCTTCTGTTGACAAGTGAGCATCGTTGAGGTGCGGCCTTGTCCTTCTGTTGACAAGTGAGCATCGTTGAGGTGCGGCCTTGTCCTTCTGTTGACAAGTGAGCATCGTTGTATAGATGGTTTGATAGTCATACATAAGGCTTGCATTCTGATTTGATTTATGCATTTGACACTTATATTTGGTTGATCTTATTTGTGCACGTTTATTACACGCTCACTTGTTTGTGTAATTTGATTTTGGATGTTATTGTGTTATATTGAGGCTCACTGTAAGTCATGTTTCTCCTTTACTCGTATATTGTGATTATTGACGATGGTTCTTTAGGGATCATTACTACGAACTCACCAACCTTGTGTTGACTATGCTTAGTACACTTTTCAGGTAATCAGGTTAATCCAGGGCGTGGAGTTTGATTATTTGCTTGCTGTAAACCCGGACTTGGACTTACATGGATCAAGGATTCATTTGCCTACTTTTGCATCATGCTTAGGATTGATAGCCATATTTTGATGTTGTTTTGTAAACCTTGATGGTTAATTGTTTCCCTTATGCATTTGTACTTGATTATCTTATGTATGGATTCACTGAATCCTTTATTTACATTTAGTTCATGTTCTACATTAATCCCACCTTGTGCTATATGATTTCCGTGATATTCTGAGCCTTGGCTTGGGGTGTTACACTTCAAATGTGATGAAATCTTAAAATCAAATGATGAATCATTTTGACAAGGGATTTTTAAATCAAATGATGAATCATTTGACAAATGCGTGTCTTGTGTTTACGGCAAGATGACAAGAAAAACTTTTCCGCATTAAATGGAAAGGGCTAAAGAGCTACTTGGACTAATACATACCGATGTATGTGGCCCATTTAGACATATGTCAAGAAAGGTGGCAGCTACTTCATCATTTTTATGAATGATTTTAGTCATTATGGTTATGTTTACTTGCTTAAACATAAACATGAAGTCTTCGAAACATTCAAAGAATTTATATGAAGTATAAAATCAACTCGGTAAAACCATCAAGATTCTTCGTTCGAATCGAGATGGAAAATTCTTAAGCCAAAAGTTTAAGGATCATCTAAAAGCTTGAGGATTTATCCAACAAGCTTACTCCTATATAATGGTATATTTGAGAGGAAAAATCAAACCTTGTTAAACATGGTTAGATTAAATGATGAACCTTAAGACTCTCCCATTTTGTTTTGGGATTATGCCCTAGAGACTGCTGTTTGCATTCTCAATATGGTTCCAACCAAGAAGGTTGACAAGACACCGCATGAATTGTGGCATGGGAGTGTTCCCAAATTGTCTTACTTAAAGGTCTGGGGATGTGAGGCACTCGTGAAACGAGATACGCCTGACAAACTTGAATCTAGATCTGTTAAGTGCATCTTTATAGGATATCCAAAGGAAACAATGGGTTACTACTTCTACTTTCCTACCGAAAACACTGTTAAGGTATCTCGATTTGCTGAGTTCCTTGAAAGGAAACTCATATCTCAAGAAGACAGTGGGAGGATTGTTGAACTTGATGAGGCTCAAGAAGATGTGTCAACTTCTGAAAATACTAGCAATCATCAACTTGGGGGGGGGGGAATGTTCAAAGAGATGAATCTCAAGATGAACTTCAAGTTGAAGATGAAGCGATTCCAATTCGTAGGTCCTCAAGGACAATACGTGCTTGTGAAAGATTAAATCTTATGGTTGAATCTGAAGAACACGTATTAGGAGACTTAAATGAACCTCCTAATTTCAAAGCAGCATTATCAGATCCGGAATCTGAAAAATGGCTTGAAGCTGCGAATGTGGAAATGAAATCCATGAAAGATAATCAAGTTTGGAGCTTGGTTGATCTTCCACCAAATGATAGAACCGTTGGGTGTAAATGGATCTTCAAGAAGAAGACCGACATGGATGGAAATGTACACACCTATAAAGCTCGTCTTGTGGCGAAAGGCTATACTCAACTTTAGGGAGTTGATTATGAGGAGACCTTTTCTCCCGTTGCGGACATTAGAGATATTAAGATAATCTTAGCCATAGCGGCGTACTATGACTATGAGATATGGCAAATGGATGTCAAAACCACTTTCTTGAATGGTTTTCTAGACGAGGAAGTCTATATGGTACAACCAGAAGGTTTTGTCGATCCGAAACATCCCGACAAAGTGTGCAAATTTCAAAGGTCCATTTATGGATTGAAGCAAGCATCAAGGAGTTGGAATAAAAGGTTTGCCGAGGAGATCAAAAAGTTTTGGTTTTGCTCAAAATCCTGATGAGTCATGTGTATATCGCAAAGCTAGTGGGAGTAATGTTACTTGGGTAAAGCAGCATTCATTCTTGGAATCAAGATCTATAGAGATAGAAGTAAACGGTTGATTGGATTAAGTCAAAGTGCTTATATAGATAAGATCTTGAAGAGATTCAAGATGGAAAATTCTAAGCGTGGTTTTATACCGATGCAAGAAGGACTTAATTTATCTAGCAAGAACGGTGCTTCTACACCTGAAGAGGTGGAGCGTATACAAGGAGTTCCGTATGCTTCGGCTGTGGGATCTATTATGTATGCAGTAAGATGCACTAGACCTGAAATTGCATTCGCGCAAAATATAGTTAGCCGCTATCAGCAAAATCCTGGAGAGGATCATTGGACTTGCTGTAAAGAACATTCTTAAGTACATGCGTGCTACTAAAGAATTATTCTTGGTGTATGGAGGAAATCCCGATGAAGAGCTCAAAGTAACTAGATACTGTGATGCTGGATTTCAGACTGATAAAGATGATACAAAATCTCAGTCGGGATAAGTCTTTCGTTTTAAATGAAGACACGGTGGAATGCAAGAGTTAGAAGCAAACCACAGTTGCTATGTATATGACAGAGTCTGAGTATATTGCTGCTTCGGAAGACGCCATGAAAGTTGTCTGGATTAGAAAGATTATTTTTGGCTTAACGTGATGTCCTCAAATAACACACCTATGGATTTGTACTATGATAATACGGGAGTTATTATCATTGCCAATGAACTCGGAGTTCAAAAAAGTGCCAGACATTATCTTAGACGATATCTCTTTGCACGTGAACAAATCGTACTAAGAGAAATAAGATACTCAAAGTTCACACAGATTATAACTTAGCAGATCCTTTTACAAAGGCATTGTCAAAGGAAAGCTCAATAAGCATGCCGAGGGCAGAGGTCTTAAACTAGCTAGTTATCTCATGTAAATCTGTGATTGGTATTTGGATAATGGGATGTTAAACAATTATTATTTCAATAAATGAATTCATATACTTGGTATGAGTGATTTCATTTCATAATGATTGTGTCCTATATTTGCATGTTTAAATCCATGAATATTTTAAATATTCTAAACGTCCATTGTCGATTAACTATATGGGAATATAGTTAAACTAAGGCAAATGTGAGAGATTGGTGAAAATATTTAAGGGAATATTTTAAAGATGGTCCTGCCAAACTCACATGGTATTCAAAGAGATGAATATCGGACTTACCCCACTTAACGAATTTTCATTTTATGGATCGGCGTCATTAAGTGAAATTCGTGAAATGGTTACTTTATTTATCCTTAGACTTGAGATACAAGCAGGTTATGCATGTGTGGATTGCATTTTCTTGATATAGTTCTAACTGTCCTGAACAAGGTAGTAATAAAGGGCTATTTTCAGAAATGTAGTGAAACGACATGACTAACACGTGTAGTCAATATAGGATTTGTTCCTTCAATTTGCAATTGAAGTATGATACCATTTGGCCCCTCATTAATTAATTAAGATGTTTGTATGGCCATACCCAAATGAACTCAAGAGGAGGTCTTGATTAATTTGGTAATCTTGATTAATTGTAGAAATGAGAAACAGAATCGTTAAATTATGAAATGACATTGATCCATATTCATAATTAACAAGGTATCTGAAACAAAGGGATATTAAAGACTAAATCATTTCAAATGATATTTTAAGAAATTATCCTTAAATATTTCCGGGAGCATTGGCGTGTTGCTAGACGCTAACCAATGTTATTGCCTTTATATAACATGCTCAAGTGGGAGCTGTTGGTATATGATCACGTTACATAAACGCATGTCCGGAAATCATTTAAGCCTACGGGGTCACACGAAATGACACGGTAACTCTATATTATTAATTAGTATATTAGAGTAATATATTAATTAATATAATCACGAAATAAATAATTAAACTATATTAAAGGGTTAATAGTGTTTAATTAATTATGTAACACCCCAAGCCGAGGCTCGGAATATCACGGAAATCACATAGCACCAGGTGGGATTACAATAGAACCAACTAAATGCAAATAAGAATTCGGTGAATCCATTACAATGCAAAATAGACAACATAATACAACAGGAGCAAATAGCCATCAAAGTTAACAAAACCACATCCAAGGATGGCAACCGATCCTAAGCATAAAGCAATCAGAAGGCCAATGAATCCTTGATCCATACAGTCCAAGTCCGGGTTCTACAGCAAGCTAAACAAACCAGTCAAACTCCATGCCTTGGGAGAACCTGATTACCTGAAAAGTGTACTAAGCATAGTCAACACAAGGTTGGTGAGTTCGTAGTAATGATTCATAAAGAACCAACAACAATAATCACAATATAAGAACAGAGGCTAGGCGTGACTTACAGCGAGCCTCTAAGCAACACAATATCGTCTCACAACACGATTACACAAGACAAGCAAAATGTGTAAATGAATGCACGAATGATGTATGAATCAATGTAAGTGCCAAATGCATGAATAAGCAAACATGCCTATCCTATGCGTGATCTCCAGTCACTTATGCAACGATACCCTTCTGTCATTACCATGAACAAGGCTGTATCTCAAAATCATCGAGATATATATGTCTATATACTCGGGGTCACGTTCTACATCCAAAATGGGTGCATACATCTATGCACCAGGATGCCGGCAATCCCCTGCCGAGGGTCCAACAATAATGTATGCAATGCTTACAATCAAATGTAAATGCATAAATCGTAACCAACAATCGATATACGATGAATATGAATCAATAATCAATATTCGCCAATCCTGAGTCATCAATCAACAATTCGACAATCATAAATCAATAATCACCATTCATCAACATCAGCTATTAACCACAACTCAAACCAACTATACGTACATATACTTCAGAGGATTCTACTTCCTTCGAGTCTCAGATGCTTATATATAGGGTCACCCGCAGCCTTCCCACCACATCTAAAACCCGACGAAGGCATAACCGACTTTCATGTATGTACATCTATCCTAATATTACTAGATAATTAACAAATATAAACTAAATCATTCAAACGTGATAATCATCTCAACCATTCAATACTCAAATCAATTTAATCAATCAATAAATACAAGTAAACACGCCAGGTTTACACTTTTCAGCCCGAATCTCAAGCGAGTAGGGAGATACGAAACTCACCTCGACCGGCAAAGAAGCTAGTATAAGATTACAAACGAGTAATAGGATCCACACGTCCACAACCTATAATTATACATCAATATACCATAATGTCAACTCTACAATCATAAACAAGTTAGTTTAGCACAATTAGGTCAAGTCACAAACCCTAAACGCCTTTCCAACTTAAACGAGTAGGAAACAAGACACATTCGACTCGACCTTTTTAGAAATGAGAAAGGACTCATACAAAAAGAGGGTCACTAATAGAAACTAGACTCTCTTACGATTCCAACGATAGGTCATACGACTTATTTGGAGTTACGGATCAAAAGTTATTAACGTTTGAAAACTGATGTGCAAAACATGTGAAACTCGCGGCGCGAGGAGAAGGAGCTCGCGACGCGAGGAGCAGGAAAGCTCGCGGCGCTAGGCGGGACGCGAGAAAGTCACTGACTTCGACTGGACACGGGCTCGCGGCGCGAGGAGCAGGAGCTCGCGGCGCGACTGGGCTCAGACCTGGAGATTTTTGAGTACAAAATGCGATCCAACTTCACCCAAACCCCATTTTCGACCCCCAAATCGACTAGCGATGATCCAAGACCCATTTTGAAGCTTAAACAAACATGTTTCAACATAAATAAACATAACCCCTATCTTAGTTTTGATTCAAAACATCATAATCACATCCAAACCCTTCAAACCCTAATTAAACCCTAGTTTGACCCAAATCAAGATTTAAGCCGATTTAGGACTTGCAAACTTTCAAGATGACTAGAAATGCATGAACAAACATAAGTAGGTACAAAAGGGATGAATTAGACTTACCGAAACTCCTCCTTGAGCTAGAACCCGAAATTAGGTCAAAATGGGTAAAATGCAAGAACTTGGCTTTTGATTCTTCAATATGACGAAAGTGCGATGAAGATGGCTATGATTTCTATGTTATAATCGATCCAACACTTACTTGATGCAAGAAATGGTGAAGAAATGAATTGAAATGGTTCCTTGCCTTTTTACTTAGGGAGAAAGAGAGAAAGTGAGATAGATAGAAAATGAGAGGGGGAAAAGAGTTAGGGGGGAGAAATGGGTCTTGGGGGGCTGGTGGGTCATGGACTACCCACGGGCCGACCCGTTTCCCCTCTCAAGCCACCATACAACTAATTACACATTTAAACACCGACTACACATACAACGACCCGACCAACACGCATTGTCATTTAATTCACCCAACGACCCACTTATTTCATTAAACAAGATTGTTAGTCAAATTTCACATAAAGTCAATGGGTCAAAATTCACGGATGTTACAAATTAAAAGAAGAAGGACTTATGTGATAATTAGGAAATTAGTGTTGGACCCTAATTCCCTAAAGGGGGCCGGTTTTTGAGAGGCTTTTAGGGCCTTGATTAAACTTGATCACCAAGTAATTAAACCCTAAATAATCCCTATATATAGAGACTTAATTCTAAAGGGTTTATTCATTCATACACATAAGTATATATATATATATATATATATATATATATATATATATATATATATATATATATATATATATATATATATATATATATATATATATATATATATATATATATATATATATATATATATATATATATATATATTTTTCTATACCATTCGAACATATATATGAATCTTATATACATATAATTAATGCCTAGCATTAATTGGGTTATGATTTGTTAGACTACAACAAATTGGTTTTGGTTCATAAGGGTTTCGATATTAGGGAGATAACACAACGGGTTTGTGAGTTCGTGATCGGGTACTAGCATACATCATAGGGGTGTCAAGTGTGCGATCGTAGAGGGGTTTTACTTTAAACCCTATAATAATAATAATCTTATTATTATTAATAATATTGGAAGCTTTGCATAAGGTACACGTTTTCAATTCTCTCTTTGTTAATTAATGTGATTACATATTCGATTCTTCCGTTGCGCACTCGTGAATTGTTATGTGTTTATGTGCTCATATTCTAACACATATAACTTCCACACTTTTGAAAGAACTTGTTTAACGTACATATTTTCTATCTTATCCGATGAAATGGTCTAACGGTTCACCAATGGTCAACCTGCCTAATATTTCCATAAGACTTTTAACACATAGTGTTGACTTTTGAAACAAAACACACATCGTTGGAGATCGAGAATTAATAACTCTTCACTTCATAATAGGTCGTAATACATTTTAGGCGGCATCCAAATGAGTAGGTTACCACGGTTCATAAGCTTCCTCAAGTACAACTTTTGGTCATTTCGTTCCCGGATACCGAAATCTTACTTTTAACGAATTCTGATTTAAGCTTCTTCTTATAGAAAATCGGAATAACTCTCTTTACGCAAACATGATGTTCTTTACCATACTTAGAATAGGTATGATCGTCATCACTAAAAGTAATGACTGAATGATCTAGAAAAAACTTTAGACTTAATCCTTTAAGTTCATGACATGGTAAAGACAATCCGTTAACATGAAGGTATTTCGAGAAACTCAATATGGTCATAATGAGTGTAGGAATAACTTTAGCAGGACTTTCATCATCAACTTCAACATATGGTACCAAAACCGTAAATCTATCTTAGAGAAAGAAATAGATCTCACAACCGAAAACGTTAACTCCTTTCTTTTAGCGAGACAAACGGTAAGGTGCCCTTGCATAGAAATAACACCATATATAAAAATCAATGGAGGACTTAACCCCACGATCGCAACGAAACCGGGAATATTATCAGGAAGTTTCAGAACTACTGGTGGCCTTGTCTTTAGAAATATAATCTTTTCCTTACATGAGTAAATCATTTAGGCGAGAAACATGGTCAACTCGGAATCAAATGCTCTTGAAAACTTTTACTTCTTTTTGTTTTAAGAAACTATAAATGACTCCATCATAATACCTCTTAACTTTTCTTAAGGGAAAACTCTTTATCGAGAGAAGCAATCATACGTAGGATTTCGTAAGAATATAGGATTTAAACATCACCATTACGTCACACCGGCGAGGGCAATAAGCGATGAGACTGCTATAAAGATTTACGTGCTAGTTCATCATAAATTCGTGTAATCTAAGGAAGAATATCCACCTGTAGATACTCGTCACAATCGTCATATATCACCTCGTAGCGAAATCAAAACTAAACGAGTCGTAAATACAATACAGACCAAAATATGCGCTGCATAGAGGAAATATGCGCCGCACATTTCAGGTTTTTTGAAGTCAGAGGATTTCATGCGTTTCATATATGCGCCGCAGAATCTGGAAACTATGAGTATGCGTCGCATACTGCTTCTGTGCGCCGCATATCGGCTAAGATCAGAAAAGCTAATTTCAACATGCTCCAAATAATCTCCGTGTGCTCAAGCAAAACTTTAACTCTTCCCTACTTGAATGTTGCTGAGGTTATGACACGGTGCCCAAATAATGAAAATACTTCATGATTCGGGGTTCAATTATCCTTAGCCTTAACTTCTCTACTTGCTTCAGCTTCATCATTCTTCATTCCATATTTACGTGTCTACTCTTCGCGTAGTTAAATATGCTACCATTCAGTGATTTCATCATACCCACCTTCACTTCATTCAGATCAACACAGACACAGTCTCACAAACACACACATGTCATGATACATTTAAAATTACGTTCGCGGCCATAATTGTAAGTGTATCATTCCAAGCATGTGCCAGGTAACCCGTCCGTGCATCACCACACTGGGACGCATGCACAGAGGTGTCAAGAGGAGCTGGGATTAGAGGAGGGGGTAGATAAGGAAGAAGAGGAAGGGATGGGGAGCGAAGCAATCATAAAATTATCATCAAACTTCATGGTAAGTGTCTTCTAAGTCAGTGGCTTGATATCATTGACCTCCAATCACTTCTCATCTACCATTCTTTCAACTTCCTTTACCTTTATGTACACCGTAATCATAAAAGTTAACCGGCTATAACTTTTCACCGTTCATCACACATATCCATACACAAATTCTTGAAATTTCGTAAGGAGGGATTAGCCACTTTACCTCCAAGAACCGATTATCTTAGTAGGGGAAGATTTAACAACGGAATAAGCGAGAATTAGAAGAATTAAAGCTACTTGAAATAATCACATAATAATACATGAAGCACATAATAAGCCTTAATCCTACTCTCTCACTCAACCCCAACCCATCCTACAAGCATCTTATCTTATGGTTGAAGTACAAGTACTAAAACCTATCGTTTCTTATCTTACGGTTTAAGTCCAAGTCCTATGGTCCATAGTCATTGGTTCACTTAAACCATTTCTCTGATACCAACTTGTAACACCCGTCATTTTAAAATCTGGATTTTCAAAAACTTTTGCCTAACGGCGTTTAGAAATGCGGAAAACATAATCCTTAAAACATAACTAACCCTTAATGGATAGTTCATTTATAGAAGTAGTGTGTTACAATATTCATATCATTAAAATAGTATAAGATAATCCAAATTTGGCACCAACATAAATGCCAACATAAACAATACATGTCATATTAAAAGTAGCCAATCATCATAAGGCTATCATAAATGACTAAGCGGGAAAACTAAATGTCTTCTTCATAGCAACAACCCGCCTCACCAAGCTAAGTGTTTCACTAGCTCAATCTGCTTAACTTGAGGGAACAACGTTTTTCAAAAGAGTAAGTGTTAGCTTTAAAAGCTAAGTAAGATAACATAAGTATATGAAAACATTGCCAATTCATTATATATTAACAAAAACATTTCATATTGTTAATATCACATATTCGTCATAGCACGTTAAGATCACCACATTACTATGGTGTCCCTCACATCATACATTAGCAAGATCATATCATCAACATTAAAGCAACATACATAAGTTAACAGATTAGTAATTCATCATAGTCCTAAATGTGCCTATCATCATAAAGCTTTACTTTTCATCTTTCTTTACTTTCTTTATTTCTTATCTTTCTTTACTTTCTTTTCTTTTGCCTAGACGTAGGCTATGTGACATAAGCCACACATACTTAGGGATGTGGGGTTGTGTGTAGGCGGCCATAAGACCTTACAGGGGATCCTCACACCCGACTTGATGGGTAGACTTTACGGTGGTCCATCGTCGTCATTAAGGAAAGACAATGTCGATCCAACTGAGTATACCGTTTGAACTTTGCGCCTGTAGTGGTTAGTTACTCCACCCGGATACACTCAAACATAACTATGCCACGGGGAGGTATCTAGATTCCCACACCACGTGACTACGTACACACTAGATCCGAAGAACTAGCATGGGTTAAGCTTAACACAACTTTACTTATGCTCGAGACTTCTTTATTATATTAGTTTAGGCTACACTTTCACCTAAACTAATCACATATATCTTTCTTTACTTTATATTAGCTTAGGCTACACTTTCACCTAAACTAATCACATATATCTTTCTTTACTTTAGGGCCCTTAATCGTGCACGTGTCATGGCAAACCTATAGAAGTCTAGTGACTAGGTGTTCAAGCCATGCAATCAATCATATGACATATTTGCATCAACATGTCATCATCACATATTAACATCACATCGTCATATCACTTTATTTTAATGTCAACGTATCATTCATATCAACATATCGTTATAACATAATAACATCATATCGACATTTTTCGCATATCTCTGGGCAAAATCACACGAAACTTTGTTCAGAAATGTAAGATTCATCTCCAAAGTCGTTCATATAAAGAAGATATGATTTTTGCAATATGACTGAATTCTCATACCTAATAAACCCTTTATTTTGAAAATAATTTCCACCATCAAACATCCATGTCAAGCCACCACGACCTCTACAGTTCATACACATCAAATTATGACTTAGTTATCATTATGAAATCATCAATTGATTCATGGATTCATTATACTCATTTTACAATCGATTTGACACCCGAATGACCTAAATTGACTCACAAACGCAATCGAATCCAAATCAAACCTCAAGACCAGATGTGAACCATATATTGGTTCTATTTGAACATTAAAATGACACTAGAAACAACTTCATACCTGTAGGAAATCTCAAGATACATATTGATTGCAATAACAATCACCGAATGACCCGAAATCGCCAATTCTTACAACAAAAACGTTTCTTATCAATCAATACTCAACAAGTCCAGGTATGGATGAAATATATGGATGAATATGACTGATATTCTGAAAATATTTTGATCTATACCTTGGAGGATGATAAACGGATCAAAAAGCTAGCAAAAACCCTTCCGAATCACCCGAAATCAACTAGATCTTGAAGATTTAACCTAGGTTTTGTGTGAAATACTTTTCTAGGGTTTTGATCTGTTTTTTCCAGCCTTTAGGTCGACCAAGAGGTCATATATATACTAGGAAAACTTTAAAAAACTTTACATCTTGGCCCTCGCACTTCGTTACAACTCGTTTCGGCCCTTAACGACTCATTTAACTCAACCGGGAATACTTAACAACTCTTATATCTTATCGGGAACATTAATTGACTTTATTAATCATTATCAACTTTAATTTCATTACTTTAAATCACTTTAACACATATCTCACGTAAATCATTTAATTCACGTAAGCACATATAATACACATAGTAACTAACGGTCGCTAACGGTAAGTAAATGTCAACGTCAAAAAGTTTCAGGATATTACAACTTATCTTTATTTCCACTTCTAAGACAACCTATAAAAAGGGTAAACAACTAAAAGATAAGCAAAGCTTAGTGAATAATCTTGCATACGTTTATACACACGAAGGAGGGCAATGCACAAAGGTCTATTGCATGTAGCCTATGGCACCGTCGTACCATACCTATATACTCACCTTTGTACTAACGCATTACATGGATCCATATAAGCAAATGATTACAATCTCAAATAAACAATATCAATGCTCCACATGAGCTATATCTCAAATGCCCCACACGGGCTATGGCCACTACTTAGGCCCGTAATCAAAGACGGCCACTACTTAGGCTCAACGCCAAATCAATTACCACACACAGAATCTACCATCATATGGTAATCGACCCGACACATATATAAAAGTATGCAAAAAAAGTCACCTCCTTCGCGACAACCAAAATCATAAATCAAGATGACCGCAAGAACACAATATTAGCTTTCAACCTAGTAATAAATCACAAACGCATAAATGATCATCAATCACATACTAGGCCACCTAGCCACAATCAATAGCATCTTAGCACCAAACCCATCTTTTATAATCTCACATTGTTCTTGATTTGATTTACAAAACATGAATCTCTTATATCATTATCATGATGCCAAACTCATTTTCATAACAAAATCACCATTTTCATATTTGACCAAGCTGACTTCAAACAAGCATAACTTTGGTTCTACTCAATCTTTTTACTTGATTCCAGTGGCCAATTAAAGATAACACATATATCTACATTTTATCTTTAGTGACCAACATGATGTGATATATCCTTTAGAAGTGAGTTCTACTCGTTTTAAAAACAGTTACAGAATCTCTTTTTCATTGTAAAGTCAGATTTGACCAGTTGTAAGTTTTAGCATATTTGACTTACTCAAAATTTGAACTAGCACCTGAACAAATTTCATATGAAACTTGACTCGTATACCTTTCAAACGACAACTTACACGACTCATGCGGATTGAAAGATATGAGCATTTTAAAATGACACATTTTTCATGAAAGTTGCTGATCCAAATCCGAGTTTGCGCAATAACACTCTTAAATCAACACAAACAAGTTCATGACACTTCCATTTGATAACGTTAACTTAATATACATACTATGGGCTTTTTTCAACATGATTTTAACATCAAGTAGTATAGTATTATTATACTAAAACTCATTATAATTCAATCACTAACCAAGTTCCTATTACATGCAAGTAAATGAATATTGATTTCTTCTTGAAAATACACATACATATTTTTATATATATACTACCAACAATGTAATATGAGATTCTAAGATTATTAGTCAACTTTCAAACTAGGTTCATTATTTATTTCATAAATCCCCAAATATCTATAACAATAAAACCCTAATTCATAAGAAGTTGAAATAAAGATTATACCTTCAAGTAGATATGTAATTCAAACACCCAATCATCCATGCAAGACCTAAAATCAACCTATTTGTCCTCTTATTCCTTGATTAAATTCGGCCATCACCACACCACCACCATAAAAATGGGTTTTCTTCAAAGATTATTATTATCTCATTGATTATATTATTTATTTGACGTATTTTCTTCTCTCTTCTCTTTGATTTTCGGAACACACAAACACAAACTCAAGAACCGTATATAAAGTTAGAAAATGAATATATTTTGGTTCTTGAATCCTTATTAGGATGTTATAACCGAATTTTATAATTAAGTCCCTACAATTTGATCAATTTTACAGCTTTAGTTCTTCCATCCAATAACATAACATAACTTGTCCTATTTCTTTACAAAACTAGTCCTTTTTCTAACCTTTTGTTTTATCTCTCTATATAACTAGGAGAGGATAGTTTTTTGCTTAGTTGACAATTATGAGAGAATGCCATGTAGGATTTTTCATTATGTGTCATATTTTCATTAATTTCCTGATTTTAAACATTCCATGTCATTTAAATTATTCATAATCATCTATCCTAATCATCATTAATTAATACTAAAAAAATTAAACCATGTATATCTCTTTAGACTTATTAATATGGATTTCTTCATCACAAAGTTACGGTTATTAGTATTCTTAACAAAAGAATTTTAGTTTGAATTAATTTTGGATATTTTACTTGAATTCTAATATAATTATAATTATATTTTATCTATTTTGTTTTGTTTTATTTATTTTAAAAATATTATTTTTCTATTTTGTTTTATCTCTCTATATAACTAGGAGAGGATAGTTTTTTGCTTAGTTGACAATTATGAGAGAATGCCATGTAGGATTTTTCATTATGTGTCATATTTTCATTAATTTCCTGATTTTAAACATTCCATGTCATTTAAATTATTCATAATCATCTATCCTAATCATCATTAATTAATACTAAAAAAATTAAACCATGTATATCTCTTTAGACTTATTAATATGGATTTCTTCATCACAAAGTTACGGTTATTAGTATTCTTAACAAAAGAATTTTAGTTTGAATTAATTTTGGATATTTTACTTGAATTCTAATATAATTATAATTATATTTTATCTATTTTGTTTTGTTTTATTTATTTTAAAAATATTATCTTGAGTCATCTGACATATATCTAAAAGCTTCCATCCTTTTAAAATATATGTACGTTGCTTAGCAAAAAATCCTTTTTATATCAACTACAATTATATATTAAACCTTTTTGAAATATTTGATAGCTCGATCCTTAATTATTATCACTATTACTATTAGTCTCTCTATATAACTAAAAGAAGATATGTTTTTTCTTAGGTGACATTTTTAGTTTTTTACCACATTAAATTTTTAATGAGGTGTCATTTTTTCCATTTAAATTGCTATATCTATGTTGCCATGTATCATCTTAATCATCAATTTTAATCCTAATCATCAATCATAATTCTAATCATTAATATTTATTTTTCTATTTTCTATATAAGTACAAAGATGTTTATATACATTATACTATGTTTTTCTATTATTCAATGATAATTATCTTTTATCAAATAAGATTGTTTTTTATATTATGTTTATTTTTTTGAAAAATATTTATTATATTATATTTAATAATTATATATCATAAGAAAGATTTTTATGATTTATAAAATATTTATGTTTCATTAGTCATGCTTTTAAATATTTGACGTATATCATATATTCATAAACTATAATTTTATTGTTTGTTTATATTATCATAAATTATGACTAATAATGTAACTATCAGTTATTGTATTTTTTATTTATGTTCTCAGTTATCCCGCACAACGTGCGAGTTTAATCTAATAACTAATAAATAGTATAATCTAAAATAACATTATAATAATAATAATAATAATAATAATAATAATAATAATAATCTATATATAAATAATAACCTTTTGAATTTTGGGATGTTACATACAGTTCATAAAATTCTAAAAATATATGCATTACTTTACACGTTAATTGAACTGTATGAAACTATGAATTGCTGAATGAAATTTTAAAAAAGTTCATTAAGGTCTCAATCTTTCTAGTACCTACAATTAGAAGTCTTTCTTCGTTACTTTCTTGTCAATATTTCTGTACACATCATTTCATATCCTTGTTTAATTTGTCTTTCCCTGTCAATATCATGTTCGTCTTTATTCGTTCATATGGTATATATACATCCTTAACTAATACAGTTTCTCAGAAGTTTATAGAATATTTATATTTTGTTTGTATATGAAATAAGGATATGTGGGAATGTTTGTATGATTGAAGGTAATCAGGTAACATTAAAATATTTTAAAGATTTGTAATTTAATAATTTATCTCAAAGATATATGGCACCTAAAAAATGTCTAAAGATATCCTTAACATTGGACATAGCCTAAGACTACTCTAATAGTGATTGTCAGTTCCTCGTCGCTTAAACGACGCCCTTATTACCATTCGTCTCCATTGTAAGTAACCCATGAGTGGTTAGGTTTTTTAATTAATGTGCTGAACAATATAGGATAATAAAAGTAAAACTGATTAGTATCTGAACTCGTCACCAATATTAAACATCAAGAATCTTCTTTTGAAAATCGCTTATTCTTCTTCCATCTTAGTCCACAAAACGAATAACTTTTATTTCAATGGGGAGTAGAAACAATTACTCAAAAAAATTAACCAACATATTGTGCTCATAAAATCACACTAATTAATTAAGTTTAAACCATTGACCCATTGTTATAATTGAACAAAAATGTTATCAAAGAGTATACGTACTCATATCGCTAATTCAAGTTTCGTATATATCTGATTAACTTTGTTAACCTTTGAGTATTATCCTTAATTATTTCCGATTTCTGATAAGGGGCTTTTTATCTCGTGCTTAGTCATTTAGTGTATACTTTTTACTCGATCACTTTAATTAGGATTACTATTTCTAGATTCACATTATTAATCTATTATTATCATAAGCATTATTTTTACAGACTTTATAAATAGCATGTTGCTTTAAAGAGATTCTTTTCTTCAGATTCTTTATTTTTATATAAAGAACCTTAATCAAGTAGATTCAAAAGCTATCTTATCTTGTGAACCACTTTACACTAAAAGTAACAAATAAATCTCTGTTGTATCAAAGTATTTTGTATTAACTGTGTTTTAATAACCATAATCAAATGATCTAGTAACAAAAAGGTTTGTTTCTTTAGAAAGAAGACTCAGTTTCCACTCTTACCTTAGAGATATTTGTTATTGTCATAATATTTAATTTTCACCTGTAATGATCGAGTCTAAATGAGTTTTCTCATATTTCAATGACGAGCATCTTTTGATATAAACAAATGAATAAATTACATTGATTTAATCTTAGGTGGAATGAGAGAAAGAAGGCATACCATATATAACAGTATGAAGTATGAACACATAATCAATTATTGTTATTACTTGTTAGTGTCTTAATATTTTGAATTAGCATTTTCGACTTGAAAGGTCAAGCTAAAAAGATCTCAAACCTTCATTTAAAAATCAAAAGTCATATTTCTAAAATATTTATTGAATCTTTGACACAGATGGAATTTCTGAATAGATAATTGAACATGTTGATTAATAAGAATACCTGGAACAATTCTTCTAAAATTCATTGATTCTAAAATAATCCCGAAATTTAGGATTTTCACACTAAAGCACAAACATGTGTATAGGGAAAAAAATGAAATTTTGATTTATCAAAGTCTGATCATTTTTGTAAGCTTACAATGATATAAATAAACAAGCAAAATTCGAATGGGCCATAAAACATAAGTGGGCCGAAAGTTATTACAAAAACAAAATCCAAAAAAAACCCGAAAAACTTAAATAAAGGCCCATAACTCATGGAAAATGGCGTTTTTGGGACCGTAGTTTGGCGGTTTGCAGCTTAATGCTCCTCTTTCCAACGGTCGTTTCGACTTGTCACACGTCGAAAACGGAGCTCTGTAGCAAAAGTTATGACCATTTTAGTGAAGGCCTATTTTTGACCATGTCTAGACCTAGAGGTGCAAAAAAAAAACCGGTTAACCTAACCGATCCGAAAGTTAACCTATAACCGAAACCGGTTAGGAACCGATAAGGTACAAACCGATTAAAGGTTACCATTAACCGCCGGTTAGGAATCGATACACAAACCGATTAATAACCGATTAACCTATAACCGGTTAAATAAACTAAATAAAAACTGGTTAACCGGTTATATATTATAAGTATATTATTTAATTATTATTAATATATTCTATATAATTTCTAACCTTAATATTTTCTCACACGCCGCTTTATCTTTCAATTGTAACCAAATCGAATACCAAACCGATCCTATACCCAAATCGATGATTCCCCATTTCCCTAATAGATCCTTTTCTTCATTCAAACCCAAAACGATTTATTCCCAAATCGATCTTTTATAATAACAATCGATCCTAATTCCTAACAACAGTCGATCCCAAATCGATCGATTCCCAAAATCAAATATTTCCTTCATTCAATCATCAATCTTTTTCTTCATCCATTCATCATCAGTCTAATTTCTATCTTGTTTCTGTCTTGTTTCTGGTTTGTAACTTCTGCTACTGCTACTGTATTGTCTTGTTCTTGTTCTGCTTATGTTCAGTTCTTGTTGAACTAATCTTGTTCTGTTTATGTTTCTGTACTTTTCTTTGCATTGTTCTTGTTCTGCTTATTTTTATTCGTGTTCTGCATCTGTTCAAATGTTTGCAATTCTGTTTCTCCTGGTTCTGTAATGTTTCCTGTTCTTTCAGTTAATAAAAACCGAAATAGGTTAACCTATATTAGTTAACCGGTTTTTATTAACTGAAATCGGTTACACCGGTTAAGATTTTTACATGTACAAATCGGTTATTAACCGATATAGGTTAACCGAAATCGATTAATTTTTAAATAAAAAAAAACGGTTTCGGTTATCTAATAAATAATCAAACCGGTTAACTGATTGTTGCACCTCTATCTGGACCTTCTAAATACAAAAGGGCTTGATTTTCAACACTTGGGCCAACATCAATCTTGATCCTTGATTTTTAGTACAAAGGTTAACATACCTCCAACTTAAGTCAAGTTAGAGGAACTTGTTATAGCTGTTAAAACTAGCGTTTTAAGCCCCATAAATCTTTAAGAAGGTTAATAGAGAAAGCTTTTTCTGTTCTGGTTCTCAAGCCAGGATGGTGAGTATTTCTTCCATCAATGCTAATAATATCAAATATAGCGTTCCGTGATTTACTTTCTTTTTTGATATTATGACCTTAAGATTAGTTGGCGAGAAGCCGTGATAATGAACAAGCTATTCATTACAAATGATAATTTCTCAAACACCATCTATAATATTCCTACTAGGAATAGACCCAACCGATGGACGGGCTGAGTGTAGGATTTTGTATATATAAATATTGTTTATAAATCATTTCAATCAAATACTCCATCGATCCATTATATTAACAAAACAAAATTATGTAAATGTATTGTTACTTTAAAAAAGAATTACATCAAATGTGAATATATAAACTTTATATATTATAGAAAAATAAATTAAATCTTTTTCAACAGGTCAACTGTTTATTTATCTGTTGTCTCTTCGTATTCATTTTTTATTAGTAGACAATTTAATTTAATTTGAACAAAAACTAATTTATGAAAAAGAATTACATGTCTTTTGATTTGGCGTTGTATTTGAAATTCATCTATTCTCTTTCTCATTCTATATAAATCATCTTTACAAGTTGTATTAATAAAAAGATGTAGGGCAATAAACTTTCAATAAAAAATACTATAATATGATGTTAGTTTACATTTTATGGTGGAAAACTGAATTAAGTCTTTAATTTGAGAAGGTTGAATGTAATTCAATTAGAACTTGAAAATAGAATAATCAATTATATTAAAAACCATATAAAATAATGTAATCTGATTTTGATTACGCCAACTTGACTTTTTGATTATCTTGAAAGTTTTTTTATCTAATAACATGTAAGCTGAATTTAAATCCAATCTAACACATTATAATAAAATATATTACTAATAACATTTGAAAGTTTTAAAATGAAATAGTTGTATCATATCTGATTATTACTAAACTGGTTTTGAATTATGTAGAATATCAATATAATTTGTTTCATTGAACCTAGTTATATAAATTTGATTGTTATTGTATCATTTTGTATCAGTTTGATCGTGTGTATCTTCAGTTTGACATGTACAATAGAACCATCACAACAATCAAATTTTTTTGTAGCAAATGTAGTTCAATTTCACAATATCATAAACTTAATTCAGTAAGACTTAAAGGATTATAGTACTAAATACATCAAATGACAATTTGAAAACATGCAAACCATATCACCAATGAATACCCCCAAAAACTCCGCCTCAGCCATCTCCTGAATGCATATCCTCCAACTCCTGGTTGCTCGTCAGTTTCTTTCAACTACTCGATCTTGACCGCCAAATTATTCTCAAACTGAATTAAATACTTACATTGCTTCCTTCTCTTTTTGGATGTGTATGTAAAGTTGTTGGGACTTAACTGCTGCATCAAGTCTATGTGTGTCGACTCCAACAGTTTCTTAGCCGGGTACCATCTGTGTTTTCGATCCGCACAAAAGATCTTCACATGACCTGTTTTTATATGTGGTGTTGACATTGACATCCACTGCTTAATTTTCTTTGATAAATCATCCGGATTTATCACATATAGATCAAACCCACCCCTAAGCACCCTCACAAACTCTTTAGCTTCATTACTCAAGTTGTTTTCCCAAGCTGCCATCCGATAAACCTCCCTTAAAAAATCTTCATCTAATTGCACCCTTTTGATCTTTTTAATTTTCATCTTTCTCATATTGGTCTTCCTGAATACATATCTTCGATAATTTGATGATAGTGTCCAACCATACAAACGAGACATATGATTGATTAAAATAGTCATAGCGGTAATTGTTGAAGAAGTGTTTGACTTATCGATCAAAAACAATGTGTCTTTTTATATACTGCAAATATAATATGTTTGAATATCCCGACTAATAATATAAGTGGTCAATTATATCTCAAGCGGAAACAGATCGACTGTTCATTATCCCATCACAAATTTATTTTTTATATATACTAATAATTGGTAAGACAATCACAAAAATAACAAATTCCAGAAAAATATAGGTCAATTTGTAAGTAAGCATTGTTAAATATTGTACGAGTAACTTTTTTAAGATTTAGTATCTTAAAAAATATTTTAGTTGATAATTTTATAAGTTTTAGAGTTAATTGCAGGATTCGTCCCTGTGGTTTGTCCATTTTCGTGGATTTCATCCCTGCTCAAGAATTTTAGTCAAATAGGTCCAAACTACTCAAATTTTTTGCACGTTACATCCTTATGGCTGATGGCGTCAAATATTTTCCCGTTAAGTTAGATCACATGCTCCTCACATGAGGGTAAATTAGTCTTTTGTCATAACCTGTGTTCCTTTTTTCTTTCATATATTGATACATATAACATCAAATAAAGTAAATTACAATTTTCATTATACAATAAAAATATATACAAACAAAACCCAGATGATAGATCTGTATATATGAATTTATATTGATACAACGAGATCTGAAAGAGGATGAAGATTTCAAATTTACAAATCAAGACAAAAAAATGAACATAGAGATACAAACAATTTTCTATTTCACGTTTCTAAAGCCTAAATTGTACCCATTACCCAATGTTTGTTTCCCCACTTTTCCTTTCTAGTTTCGTTTACTACTATGGTAATAATTGATGAGGGAAAGGAAACAGAACATTGCAAAGTCGGCCAAATCTTAAACATATATATATGTCAATCTAAAAATACAATTAGTGTTAGGACCTCTTTCGGCTGGAGTTTGCACAGTGGCTGTTGGCGGCAGTGGCTGTTGTTGAGTTTGCACGGTGGTGGTTGGCGGCGGAATGATCAGTTGTGACTCAGGTCAGTTGAAGGGATCGAGAATAATGATATAATAAAAAGGATCTTGTATTCA
The DNA here is from genome assembly GCA_034093135.1 of Erigeron breviscapus. Lineage (NCBI taxonomy): Eukaryota > Viridiplantae > Streptophyta > Magnoliopsida > Asterales > Asteraceae > Erigeron > Erigeron breviscapus. Next base: position 115,966,761 of record CM067173.1, read on the forward strand.
TTTTTCTCACCTCAGATTTTTGAGGGTTTTATTGGCTTTCATCTTTATCATATCCGTCATGGTTTTACATCTCTGATCTTGTATTTATGTGTTTTTTTCATAATAGAAGATTGAAATCACTAACTTTAAGCTTGTGGTGTAAATAATTCTAAATTTTTGATGATGAATTTATTTTTTATGATTGTGGTTGTAGAGGATAAAATGTTGGATGTGAAGGAGATGGTGTTGATATATATATATATTCTGGATTTTTTTTTTTCATAAATAAATTTCTAGAAGATTCATATATGAAGATCTAGTAAAAGGATTTGTTAAATATTTATTTTTTGATTTTAATGATGATGATGATGATAATAGATACGTGTGTGTGTTTGTGTAAAGTTAAAATATATGTTCCTTGTTTTTGCTGAACATGTTTGATTGAAGAAGAATTAGATTAAATTTGGTTTTAAAGCAGTACAATGGTGAAGAAGAACAAATTGAAAAAAGATAAAAATGCCCTCATGTGAGGGGCACATGACCTAACTTAACGGAGGAAAATTGACGCCATCAGTCACAAGGATGTAATATGCTACAAATTTGAGTAGTTTGGACCTATTTGCTAAAATTCTTGAGAGGGATGTAATCCACGAAAATAGGTAAACCACAGGGACGAATCTGCAATTAACTATAAGTTTTATAATCCTATCGGAATCAATTTGTAGTTCTAAAGTGATTAATTTAATACTATTTTGTAAGTTTTCTAATGTGATCTATTAACTATGTTTATAAAAGAAATTACAGTCTTAAAAATTTCTCCATATAAAACTATACAAAATAATAAATAATTTGTTTAGTCAATATATTTTAATTTACTAAAACACTAATTTTAATTTTATAAAATAATTTTATATATAATTCCAATTTTGATTTTGATAAAATGTAATCAATTTGTTTGTATATAAAACTTGTCATATTGTATCTGTACATCTTTTTGAATTGTTTTTAAGCCCAAATTGCATTTTAACATTTTTAAGTAACCCAAGCCCAATAAAAGTATCGAAATACTAATTTAATAATTAATGTTTTCATATCCAATCTAATTTTTCCTCCTATATATATATGCCTCTTTACAGGTTAGGTTTCATTATTTAATAATCTTCCATCCTTTCTAACTTATAATTCATCTAAATTCATTTTATTAAAAAAAATGTATCGTCAAAAATGGAAACTGATTTTATTATATCAGTTCTATTAATAAAAACTTCAATCATGATTTCACCGTTTAAAAACATCTAGGTATGCTATTATCTTATTTTCTGATTTCTATTATTGTTTATATAAATTTGGGAATTCAAAAGTTTATCCATTCATTAATAGGTCATCATTATAATGTTTAAAATCATTATAATAAAATGCTAATATGCTTTGATTTTTTATTTTTGTAGGATTCCCAGATGGCATTGTGAACAACCTGATTTGGGATACATAGTGTAGCCTTTTTAGCAAGCATTGTCTTTCATGAATTTGAAACGTGGACTTCAGAATCATGAGTACAAGGCGGACAGCTATTAGGTTTGTTTCACAATGGGATTGTTAGGACCAGTTCACCTGGAACTGGCCAGTCACCAGTTCACACTGACCAGTCACCAGTTGCATCTGGTGACCCAGTAAACTGGTGACCAAGAAGATTTGTCCAGAAATATATTGAAGTCCAGTTGCACCGTACAGTCAACGCAACTGAAGACTTCCTCCAGTTGAGAACTGACCAAGTTGAAGAAGCATTCCAGTTGAAGTCAAAGACAACAAATGGAAGAAAGAGAATGGCAATGGCAGCGAAGCCCAGTTGGCATTCTAGTCAGTTACAAACTGGAGACCATCAGTGGAAAGCCCTTACAGAGCTTTACACTGATTACGAGGAATTGACTTATGTGCTTTATGTACCTTTACCCGGATAATAAGCCTTATCTTATTATTTAAGTATTAAAAGGTACATAAAGGTGGTTATGTAAAGTCACTTTAACATGCGACTTTACAATGCCTTTTAAGGAATTAAATGCTATTCCTTAAATGCTCCCAACCACATTTGTACGGCTAAAGTTAACATCCCAATGTTAACTTTGCCTATAAATACAAGTCATTGCACAACCAAGAATTCAAGTATTCGAACTTACAAGATAAATACTTCACACTTTGCAAACCTGCAATATTCTTGGTGAACTTGTGCAATATTCTCCCAATCGCTAAAAGGAACATTTCACTACTTTAAGTGTTTCGATTGTTGAAGAGAAATTCCGAGTATAGATCAATTGTATTTCATAGGTTGTTAGGATATTTACATTCGTGTATTATCTTGGTTCCGCATCAACCTTGTAATTTGTTTAATATCAATAAATAAATTACACATTGAAAACTACATATTGTCTCATCAAGATTGTTTACAAGTTATTTGAATTATTGCATTGTTCTTTACTTATTGTCTTTTATATAAGTAATCTATCTAGAACTTGGTATATACCTCTGCAACTGGTCGTCTCCAGTTCAGCAAGTATATTGCAAAGTAACTCCACCATCGACATAGAGGTGTCTTCAGTAGTACCATCTAACAAGTTGGGACTTACAAGTGGTATCAGAGCAGAAGGCTAATAAACTTGCCTAGATCTGCAAAGATGAACACTACTGAAGGTGGAGATGGTTCTGGTTCAGGTGAAAACCCATCTAATACAAATGCACAACCTTTTCCAAATGTTAACACCAACCCTCCTCCTCCTACTGCCCCAAACCATGTCCATGTACATTACTCTAACACTCCTGTTCCAAATTTGATGGAAACAGTGAGACTTTTGGTACATGGAAAGCTAGAATGCTGTTGCATTTTGGTGGTATTGAGAGGTATATGTTGAAAATCCTTAAGGATGGACCATATATACCCATGTCTCTTGGGGTGAGTCCTCTTCTTGATCCTACTGGAAGAAGAGGCTCAAGGGAAAAGCCAGAAGACCATTGGTCTGATGAGGATCGCAGACTGTTGGACTTGGACACCAGACTGAAAAACATGATCCTTGGGGCTGTCCCTGAAGACCTAATTCCAACACTTGTGTTGTTTCCCAGTGCCAAGTCTATGTGGGATGAATTAGTGATTCAATTTGAAGGAGGTGATGACACAATTATCACCAGAAAAGTTGCCTTGAACAAGAAGTATGAATCCTTCTTTGCTTTGCCCAATGAAGTTTAACTGGTACATATACCAGATTTTCTAGCCTCATCAATCAGTTGAGAGGTTTGGGTGTAGAGAAGGATAAGGATATTCTTCTTGAGAAGTTTTTTGATATTCTTCCTTCCAAATGGGAAAACATGGTTCTTGTCTTGAGACAAGGTAAAACCTTGCACACTCACACTCTTGCATCGCTCTATGGAGCCTTCAGGTTCACTGAAGATAATAATGCTGCAAGACTTGTGGCTGAGCAAGATGCCATGAACCATGCCCAGAGTCCCAAGGTTGCTAGTGCAACTGAGCGACCTTGTGCTGCTTTAATGTCTGCTGAGAGTGTCCAGGTACACTCGATGAAGGAGATGTTGAACAGTTTCTTAAACTCTAGACTGACCACTGAAAACAGTGATGGTTGTAATGAAACTGACGATGATGATCTGGTCGCCATGATTGCTAAGACCTTTAATAGGTTTAAGCATAAATCCAAAAGATTAATGGCCCCAACAATGCTTCCAGCTCCAGCTCTCTGGATAAGACCAATCTTACATGCTATAAGTGTGGCAAGAAAGGTCATTTTATGAAGGAATGCAGATCTAGTTAGTTGAATAACCAAACTGGCCCTCTGTCCCTAATTTCAATCGGCCTGATGATAGCTACAAAGCTAAATACAAGAAGCTTAAGGCCCAGATTGCCCTCCTGTCCATGCAAAAGGAAAAGGATCAGTGCTTAATGGCACAAACTGAGGGAAAATGGGAGTACTCTGATGACTCATCTGATGATGAAGAAGAGGAAAGGGACATGTGTTTCATGGCTTTGGAAGATCAACAACAGCAGCATGTGGTGAAAGAAGATGTCATCTCTGGAAGATGGGTGGACATTATACTGAAAAAGGTATGTGACTATGATAACCAGGTTGACCCTGAACTAAAACTGGACCTGGCTGAATCATTAAGTGGTGATTTGGCATTTGTGGAAACTGTTAGAGCTGATAGTGAAAGATATCTTGACACTATCTTAATTGAACTGAACAATGTTAAACCACAACTAAATGATTTGCAAAGTGTCCAGTTGGCTCTCAAGGAGTCAGTTTTAAAGATTGAGGCTTTAGAACTTGATAATCAAAAACTATCTTATGATTTTGAAAAGGCTCAAAAGATTATCAAGTCATGGGTAAAAGCATCTGGCAAAAACTACGATGCTTTTTCAAGAACTATCGATGCCCAGAAAAATGCATGGAAATCTGAAGATCTGGAGATGGCAGCTCTTATACCAGATCTTCATGCATTGCCTCCAGCTCTCCAGGTTGAAACACCTTCTGATCAACCTGAAGCTGTTGAAACTGAAACCAATGAGACCACCCCCTTTGAGGTCAAAACTGGAGCCAAACAGGCTAAAGCTCCAGTCAAAAAGGCCACTGGTAACAAGCCTTTACCTCATAAGTCTAAGGAGCCCAAGACCCGACAGACTAAATCTCCAGTTGAACCAATGTCCAAGGTTCAACTGCCTGAAGAAAATAATATTTTGGTTAATCTGGAAAGTCAACTCCAACTTTTGTCTCGGCAGGTTCAGAGTTGTACTGCCCGGATTAACAATCTGGAAGGAGGTTTATCACCTCCAGTTTTCAAACAAAATATTAAATCACTCCCTTCTGTACCTAAACTTAAGAATGTTCCTTCTGGAACAAAATCTGGTAAACTTAAGGGGAGTAAGTATCAAATACCAATCGTTTTTACTTCTGCACCTGGAGCTGGTGATAAAGCTCCAGATGTATCCTCCAGTTCAACACCTCAACAATCAACTGTGGCTTCTGAAGAGAAGTCCAGTGGACCCATCAAGAAAAGATGGGTTCACAAAAAGAACTAATGATTTTTGTGTGTGTGTAGGGCGATCGAAAGAAAAATATCTGGTATCTGGACAACGCTGCTGGCCGGACTATGACCGGATGTAAGCCCCTACTGGAAGAGTTCACTGTCCAAGATAGACCGACAGTGACGTTTGGTAACGATCAATCTGGAAAGACTGAAGGATGGTGTGCTCAATAATGGACAAGTCGAATTCAAAAGAGTTGCATTTGTGAATGGTTTGAAATATAACTTGATCAGTGTAAGCCAACTTGCGATGATGGCTTCAGAGTATTGTTCGATATTGCACAAGGCACCATATTTAACAAGGATTGGAAAGTGGTGATGATTGCACCAAGAAAAGGGAATGTGTACATCATGGATATGGAACCAGTTCCAAAAGAGCAATGTTTCTATACCAAAGCTGATGAGGACACCAACTGGCTATGGCATAAAAGGTTATCCCACCTTAATTTCAAAACATTAACAAGTTGTCTCGCAAGCAACTGGTTGATGGGATACCTCAGATTTCCTTCAATAAGGAAAACCATGTCCAGGGTGTGAGATGGGTAAGCAGAAGAGAGCCAGTTTCAAAACTAGGCAAAATTTTAGCATCACTGAACCTCTTCACATGCTTCATATGGATCTTTTGGTCCAGTGAATGTTCAAACTAGAGCTGGAAAGAAATACACTCTAGTTGTGGTTGATGAATTCACCAGATATTGCTGGGTGGTATTCATCAGATCCAAAAGTGATGCACCTGCAGAAATCATCTCTCTTATCAAAAGAATTGAGCTCAAGTACACTCGAAAATTTTGTCAGTTGCGAAGTGATAATGGTACTGAATTCCAAAATAAGGTACTTGAAACATTTTGCACTGACACTGGCATCTCTCAAAACTTCTCATCAGTTAACTCTCCAGAGCAAAATGGAGTTGTGGAAAGAAAGAATCGTACACTGATAGAAGCGGCCAGAAGCATGCTATCTGAATCTGGTCTTCCACCAGTTTTTGGGCTGAGGCAGTTGCAACTGCTTGTCACACCCAAAACCGGTCAGTCTACATCAAGAGACATAAGAAGACTGCCTACGAAGTACTCAGGAATCGTAAACCAAATATTGGATATTTCCATTTATTTGGTTGTCCAGTTTATATACTGAACGATTCCAGTCAGCTTGGAAAGTTTGATGCAAAAGCTGATGAAGGGGTATTTTTAGGCTATTCAGATATTCGAAAGGCCTTTAGAGTTTATAATTATCGACTCCAAAAGGTGCATGAGACAATTCATGTCACATTCGATGAATCAACTGAAGCAATCAACAAGAGACCAAGCCTTGATATTTCTCCAGTCATTCCAATCAACTTTGGTGAAACTGACCAAGTTCATCGGTCAGTTGTTTCACCAGAAGAAGCTTCCAGTTACAACAAACTGGAACCAGTCAAGAAGAAAAAAAGCACCAGTGACACATCATTTTATCCCTCCATCAATTTCAACTTACCACAAGAATTGGTGATTGGATCAGATGTACGTGCCACTCCAATATCAGCACCAGTTCAAGCACCTACTTCTCCAGTTACTCATGAAATACCCTTCAACTGAGGAATTTCATGATGCTAATCGAGACCTCATTGACTCTGATGAGGATGTAGAAGTTGTTTGGACTGATCCTTCTCCAGAAACTGTTGCAACTGAAGAAGATCGCCAGGTGACTTGCACTGATATTGTAGTTCACCAACCTAGTCAATACACTAGATGGACTAAAGCCCACCCAATTGAACAAATTGTGGGTGATCCAACTAGTGGGGTTCAGACTAGAAGAGCCACCAGTGAGCAATGCTTAAACGTCACCTTCTTATCCTTAATTGAACCAAAGAAGATTGACGAGGCTATGGCAGACCCAAGCTGGGTGGAAGCTATGCAAGAAGAGCTCCTCCAGTTTGAAAGGAACAATGTTTGGGAGCTTGTTCCTTGTCCACCAGGGTTAAAGAAAGAACCTATTGGTACCAGATGGGTCTACCGAAACAAAATGGATGAAGATGGCCTTGTTGTAAGAAACAAGGCCAGACTAGTTGCCCAGGGTTATTGTCAAGCAGAGGGCGTTGACTTTGATGAAACTTTTGCTCCAGTTGCAAGACTTGAAGCCATAAGAATATTCTTTGCTTATGCAGCCCATCTGCAGTTCAAGGTCTTCCAGATGGATGTCAAAAGTGCGTTCCTTAATGGAACATTGGAAGAAGAAGTTTATGTTAAGCAGACTCCAGGTTTCATCAATGAATTTCCAGTCCTTTCTTCTTCTACCACTCCTCTATATATTCAACTGCTGGCCTGACAACTGGGGAGACTTCCATTAGTTTGCCTCCTCCAGTTGCTCCAGTAGTAACTGCAAGTGGTCCAGTGACACCTTCTCCTTTGTCACTGGACAGTCAAGTTGTCTCACTACAAGCCAATCTCCAAAACCTTCTTACCAGGGTGGAAGGAGATTCAGAAGACACTTGACAAGAATACCAAGTCTTTCTCCAGATACCACAAGGACTCTTTGACAAATATTAAGGTGGTCGATCTGGGGATAACAAGTTTTCTTCAAATGAAGACTTGGTGTTCAAGAAGCTTAATGAGTTGGTCACCGGCTGCAACAATCTGGCTGGTACTCTAAAGGAAGCCTTTGACCTAACTCACTCCAAGGTCACCAGTTCCATCTCAAATCTACTTGGCAATACTGTTCGAACTTCCGAAGTAGATCTGAAGGAATTGAGAGGCAGGTCAAGGAATTAGTTGAACGACCTGGCCTAGATGTAACTGGCCTTGGAGAGCAATTGGTATCTTCAGTTGGTCAGAAGATAGAGGATACGTTGGGTGCTAGGGAAACACATTTGATAGAAAGGGTGATGTCTGAGATCACCAAGCTGGCCACTCCCCAGGTTGATCTGGCCCCACTTACCAGTGAGATCAACCAGTTGAGGGGCAGCATTGAAGGTTTGAGTACCCAAGTATCTCTACATACTGAATCATTAAATAAACTGACCAATGAAGTGGAGAATTTGAAGAAGAGGGATGATGATATGAAGGAAAAGGTGGTTGCTGGTATTGATGAAGAATCAAAAATTTTGAATGCATTGAAAACTGGTCAAGACAAAGTTGTTGCAAATGTCTTGGCCCAGTCTAAAGAAACCAACCACCTTTGGAGGTCCTTCAGGATGATGTGTGGGATATTCAAAGAGTGCAAGGATGTGCAGTCATGGCAGCCTCTTGACCGGTTGCCATCACACCCCTCTGAATGGAAAGCAATTAGGGCAGGTCTAGATGCTGCCAAGGGGGAAAGAAGTACAGTCCTTGCACCACCAGTTGTACCTAGAAGGGAATTGAGCTTAGCTACCAATACTGAAGCTGGTGAGCAAACTGGTGGAGATGCTAGTGTAAGGGGGAATGTGTTAGACAAGGGAAAGGGTAAAGTATCTGATGAAGCCCAGCCGGCCACTGAAATGCAAATGCTTGAAACTGGTAATGCTGATGTACTGCCTCCAATTTCAGATAGTGATAGTAGAAGACTGGCCAGACTTGGTGATGACATTAAAGAAAGAAAGAAAATGAAACAAAGGAACCAAGCTGAAGCCAGGGCACATCTCACACAATTGAAATTGCTAGATATGAGTGATGCCAATCTTCTGGGTATCACTATGGAGGAGTATCTCAGGATTAAGAATGATCCTAGGATAGTTGACCAGTTAAATGAAATGCTAGATGTTGAACTGGAAAGACACTATCACGAGGATGAGGCTGAATTTGATGCCAGAAGCTTGAACATTTCATTGGAGAGGGCTAAGGAGTTAAGGGCCAGTGGGATTCTAAAGAAAATTGCTAATGTGAAGAAGGTTGTGAAGGAAGTAATGAATCCACCAAGGAGAAGGATTCCACAACCAAGAAGACCACTGACCAAAGCTGCAAGGGATGCTGACCTTAGAACATTCGTTGAACCAACTGGCGAGGTAACAAATGAAGACATTAAGTCCGCCATACTGGCTGCTGGTGCTGGGAGTATTAAAATCACAAATGAAACTGAAGCAAGAAACTACTACTCCCAGATCATGTCAACCAGAAGACATGGTGGTACTATTAATAGTGTCAATATTACAATTAAGCCAGGCACCAAGGTTTTTCAAGTAGAGGTTAAGTATGCTGGTGGGCCATTGGTTACAACTGATAACCCTGGTGTGCTACAATATGGGTTCAGTGAATGGGTCGAGATGGTGAATGTGCTTGATGCTAAGGCACAAAAGAATAGGTTTGAGAAGGCATGGGTAAATTTCTTAAAGGGCAAGATTCAACATAAAGAGAATCTGGAGCAAAGGCTGAATATTGCCCTGAAGACACTCAACCTATTTCTCTAGTGACCAAAAGAAGAAGAACTGGCGAAGGGCCATCTGTTTAAGTTCTTTCTTCAGTTATCTACTTGTAGTTTGTTTTACATTCTGTAACTTGTGTAAATTTCATTTCCTTGTATAAATGAAGTTACCAGTTTGTAACCACAAGGTAGATAATAGATTAAAATCTAACAAACATAAAAGAAAAACCTAAGGCATTTATTGATCTATAAAAATGCCTTAGATATCTTTAGATAGATTTAAATCAAACAAGTCTCTATAGTTCACACTTGTATAGATACAAGAACTAGAAAAGACTTAGACTATATTTCTAGACAAATAGGGGGATTTGTTAGGACCAGTTCACCTGGAACTGGCCAGTCACCAGTTCACACTGACCATTCACCAGTTGCATCTGGTGACCCAGTAAACTGGTGACCAAGAAGATTTGTCGAGAAATATATTGAAGTCCAGTTGCACCGTACAGTTAACGCAACTGAAGACTTCCTCCAGTTGAGAACTGACCAAGTTGAAGAAGCATCCAGTTGAAGTCGAAGACAACAAATGGAAGAAAGATAATGGCAATGGCAGCGAAGCCCAGTTGGCATTCTAGTCAGTTACAAACTGGAGACCATCAGTGGAAAGCCCTTACAAAGCTTTACACTGATTACGAGGAATTGACTTATATGCTTTATGTACCTTTACCCGGATAATAAGCCTTATCTTATTATTTAAGTATTTAAAGGTACATAAAGGTGGTTATGTAAAGTCACTTTAACATGCGACTTTACACTGCCTTTTAAGGAATTAAATGCTATTCCTTAATGCTCCCAACCACATTTGTACGGCTAAAGTTAACATCCCAATGTTAACTTTGCCTATAAATACAAGTCATTGCACAACCAAGAATTCAGTATTCGAACTCACAAGATAAATACTTCACACTTTGCAAACCTGCAATATTCTTGGTGAACTTGTGCAATATTCTCTCAATCGCTAAAAGGAACATTTCCCTACTTTAAGTGTTTCGATTGTTGAAGAGAAATTCCGAGTATAGATCAATTGTATTTCATAGGTTGTTAGGATATTTACATTCGTGTATTATCTTGGTTCCGCATCAACCTTGTAATTTGTTTAATATCAATAAATAAATTACATTGAAAACTACATATTGTCTCATCAAGATTGTTTACAAGTTATTTGTATTATTGCATTGTTCTTTACTTATTGTCTTTATATAAGTAATCTATCTAGAACTTGGTATATACCTCTGCAACTGGTCGTCTCCAGTTCAGCAAGTATATTGCAAAGTAACTCCACCATCGACATAGAGGTGTCTTCAGTAGTACCATCTAACAAGTTGGGACTTACAATTCAATAAACTTCTACTTTGTTCGTCGAAGTGTTTAAGCTAATAGATTATGTTTGAAAGTTGCTGGATCTAAGAAGCTGCTCAACACTACGATTTACTATACATTTTCTATTAGAGTTTTTCTACGACATTGATAAAGACATATTGATATAAATGATATAGTTAAATATTTTCAAGTTTAATTAGTTTGATTAAGATAGATTATTTTATTTAATTTATTTTATTTTTGACTAATTAGTTTATATTATTGTTTGATTAGATTAATCTTTTGTAAGTCACTTGATTCATTATTTATATTTATTATTATTTTATTTATTCTTTTAAGTAATGTTTTTGAATTATGAATATTGAATAATTTCAATGGTTTAATATAATTTTATGTATTATGATGTTTTTACTAATTGAGTAAATTGATCGCAGTTGTATTAAAAAAGGCTTAATAAGATCGTATTTGTGTAGCGATTAATGATTTAAATGTAGTTAATATATTAAAATTTATAATGTTTAAGTTTATAAAATTCATTATTAATCAAGTTTACTGTATACATTTTGGTCAATAATCTTCTTCAAGGCATTAATATAGTGTATTATAAATACAAAACATATTAATGATTATAGATATATCAGATTAATAGAAGATAATGCGTTATTTAAATCATATATTTTAAAAAAATTGCTATGAAATGAAACTGAGTTTAACCGTTTAAGTAAGCTTTTTGAAATTATCTAAGCTGACAAATACAAAACAGATAGTGGTTATTTGTTGTCAATATGCAAATGTTATTCGTAATACAATAACTTTGTCAATAATATTATTATTATTTTTTAAAAGTCTAACTATGTTAATCTGACTAAGAAACTTCATAGAAACGTTTCCTACACGTTATACATCTTTCGTGCTGAACACATTTTATAGTATATTAATATTATTAATATTTTAGTTAATAATATTTTTTTTGTAAAATAAAATTTTGTATTGACTTTGAATATCGGCATTTTGAAATAATAATTTTGTGTTGAAAAAATAAAACATTATTAATATTTATAGTCTCACAAATCGAATAAGAAACTTCAAAGAAACTTATTTATTTATTGGATGACGGCTAATTATGATAAGTAAAGGCAGCTAGGACTTGACAAGTTGACAGCACTAATTATTTTGAAGTGATGTATGAAAAGATTTGAATTCAAGTTTTTAAATTTAAAATTTAAAATACTATTTAAATATAAATAATAAAAAGTTGAATGTAAATAGAAAATTTATTTAAAATTTCTAATTTAATTGTTTTCATAATTCAATTCGTGTATAGTAAAATATAAGTAAAAAAAAAATTTATAAATTTTTTGGGATTAAATTATGTACAAACTTTGAATGACATTTGGGCTTATAGGTTATATTATTTGGGCTTATGATGTGGAAATTAAAATTTACTACTCGTACTATTAGTTTAGAAAGTAAACCTTAGTATGTGAAATTTGACAAAACAAAATCGAATGAAATCTGATTTATATGACAAATACTGATTTGTAAATAATCTAACAATTCATTATTCAAATCCATCAAATATTATTAAATTTAATTCAATATTATAACATTTATTAGAAACTGGATGAATCGAACTTGAGTGCAATATTTAGTTATATATTTTTAAATTATGTTGAATATCAATAATGTAACACCCCAAGCCGAGGCTCGAAATATCAAGGAAATCATATAGCGCAAGGTGGAATTACAATAGAACAAGAACTAAATGCAAATAAAGATTCAGTGAATCCATTACAATACGAAACAGTACCAAAATACATAAGGAGCAAATAACCATCAAAGTTACAAAGAACATCCCGAAGATGGCAAATCGATCCTAAGTATAATGCAAAAGAGAAGGTCGATGAATCCTTGATTCATAAGTCCAAAGCCCGGGTTAACAGCAAGCAAGCAACTAAACTCCACGCCGGGGAGAACCTGATTACCTGAAAAGTGTACTAAGCATAGTCAACACAAGGTTGGTGAGTTCGTAGTAATGGTCCATAAAGAACCAGCGTCAATAATCACAATGTACGAGTAGAGGCTAGACATGACTTACAGTGAGCCTCTAAGTAACACAATAACGTCCAACAACAAGATTACACAAGTACAAGTAAGTGTGTAATAGGAATGCACAAATGATAATAATATCAATAAAAGTACCCAATGCATAAATAAGCCAACATGCTATCTTATGCGTGAACTCAGTCACCTATGCAACGATACTCGCCTGTCATCACAATGAACAAGGTTGTATCTCAAAATTATCGAGATATATATGTCTATATACTCGGATGTCATGTCACCAACATCTCACAGGATAAGTGTATACATCTATACACTAGGATGTTTGAGTCCTCAACCGAGGGATTATGTACTACGTATGCATGCTTACAATCAATCGTATATGCATCAATCACAAATCGTCTGTCATGAACTAACAATCAATATTCGTCAATCATAAACCAATAATCACAAATTCAAACCAACTATACGTACATACACTTAAGAGGATTATCCATTCTTCGAGTCCCAGATGCTTATATATAGGGTCACCCGCAACCTTCCCACCACATCTAAAACCCATTGAAGGCATAACCGACTTCCATGTATGTACGTCTATCCTAATATTAATGAAATACTTAACAAAACATAAAACAAGTCAATCAAACATGATAAACCGTCTCATCAATCCAACATTTTAACCAAATCAATCAATCAATCAACAACGTAAAGTAAACACGCAAGGTTTACACTTTTCAGCCCGAATCTCAAGCGAGTAGGGAGATACGAAACTCACCTTGATCGGCAAAGAAGCTTAAGTCGAGTTAATAAAAGGTTAATAGCGAGTATTGGGCCCCACGCGTTCACAACCTATCAAAGCATGTCATATATCATAATGTCAACTTTATAATCATAAATAAGTTGGTTCCTTAGGTTTAAGTTGAGTCACGAACCCACAATTACTTTCTTAACATTACCGAGTGTGAAACATAACACTTTGACTAGACATTTTTAGAAATGCACGAAGATTCATACAAAATGAAGGTTACTACGTGAAACTAGACTCTCTTACGATTCCAACGATAGGTCATATGACTTATTTGGACTTACGGATCAAAAGTTATTAACGTTTGAAAACCGACGCGCGAAATTCCCAGAACTATCTCACTGCGCCGCAGTCAAGGCATTGCCTTGCCACTGCGCCGCAGTGAGGCTAATCGAAGCAAAAGGTCAGTGCTTTTCCACTACGCCGCAGTGGGACAAGTGCGCCGCAGTGGGACAACTTCCTGCACCTGCACCAGCAGTTCTTGAGTGCAGAAAACGAGCCAAAACTACCAAAACTCGACCCAAACCATACCAAAACGATTTGTAGGAGTTTGAAACTCATTTTGAAGCTTAACTAAGTGCCATTAAACATAAATACACATAACCCATTACAAATTTCCATTCCAAAACATCAAGAACACTTCCAAATTATTCAACCCAAACCAAAACCCTAATTGAACCCTAATTTCATTTCGACCCGATTTAAGACTTGTAAATACTTTAAATCGACCAACAACATATAAATAAGCATAAATAGGTGAAGATGGGATGAATTTGACTTACCAAAACTCCTTCTTGAGCTCAAACCCGAAATTAGGTCAAAATGGGTAAAATGCTTGCACTTAGCAACAAAATCCTTTGCTAGACGATAATGAGATGAAGATGATAATGATTTCCGAGTTAACCCAACCCAAAACACCAAATGATGCTAGAGAAAATGAAGAACTAGAGATGGGTTGGTCTTGTCTTTACACTTAGAGAGAAAAAGATAAAGAAAAGAGATATGTGGTGAATGAAGAGATAAGGAGGGAATGGGTCACTAGTAGGCTCATGGGTCATGGGTTTGGCCCATGGGTCAACCCATTTCTCTTCTCAAGCCAATTTACAATCGTTAGACATTTAAACTGTAACATCCGTAAATTTTGACCCATTGACTTTATGTGTAATATGACTAACAATATAAGTTAATGAAGTATTTGAGTCGTTTTATGAATTAAATGACTATGTGTTATATTCGGGTCGATAATATGTTTTGATCGGTGTTTAAATGTGTAACGATTGTAATTTGGCTTGAGAAGAGAAACGGGTCGGCCCGTGGGTAGTCCACGACCCACCAGCCACATTTGACCCATTTCTCCCCATATCTCTTTCTCCCCTTTCATTTCTTATCTATCTATCTTTTTTCTCTTTCTCTCAAGTAAAAAGGCAAGGAAACCATTTCATTTCATTCCTTCACCTCTCTAGCATCGATTGGTGTTTTGAAACTGATATAACGCTAGAATCATCGCCATCCATACCACATTATCGTCATATTGAAGAATCAAAGGTGGAAGTTCTTGCATTTAACCCATTTGACCTAATTTCGGGTTGAGCTCAAGAAGGAAGTTTTGATAAGTCTAATTCATCCCATTTACTTCTATTTATGTTAGTTTACTCGTTTCTAGTCATCTCGTACATTTACAAGTTCTAAATCACCTTAAAATGAGTTTTGGGTCGAATTAGGGTTTGGCTAGGTTTTGATCGATTGGAGAATTTGGTGATGTTATGGATGGAAATATGGGTTTGGGTAAGTGTATTTATGCATTAGAAGGTCAAATGTAGCTTCAAAACGAGTCCTTTAACCTTACAATTCGATTTAGGGTTTTGGTTCATGAGAATAGGTTTTGGGTTCTTGTTTTTCTGCACAAGCTGCTGCTGGTCGTGTTGCTGCCCAGTAAGGGGCGTAACCTACGGCCCTATGGGGCGTAGGTTACGCTAGTTATATTCTGGGCGTAGGTTACGGCCCTTTGGGGCGTAGCTTACGCCGAATGCTCCATCTTACGCCAAAAACCTACTGTTTACGCCCCTCCAGACGCCAACAAAATTGCACTTTAGAGAGCACCGTACCTTACGCCCCCTTTACCCAAAATTTTTATAAGGGGCGTAATACGCCAGCGGGGGCGTAGGTTACGCCAGTTATACTTTCTAGAATTTCTTGTTTGACCTAAATTGACTTTCTGGACCTTTTTACGCGTCGAGCATTGATCTAATTCACTTCTTATCTTATGTAACATTGAATAAGAGTCTTAAAAGTCATTTAACGTCGAGAAGCACTTTGGAAACCTAATTAGGGTTTTGCCGAATATTTGATAACTACGTATATGTGTTTATGTATGTTGATGTGAATGTATATGATCGGTATTTAGGTGTTGGACGTGAAGTGAACATTGTACGACAATAACTCGAATTTATATCAACTTAACTTTTCTAACCAATCGAGGTGAGTTTCGTATCTCCCTACTCGCTTGAGATTCGGGCTGAAAAGTGTAAACTTGCGTGTTTACTTACGTTGTTGATTGTTTGATTGATTTGGTTTAAATGTTGGATTGATGAGACGGATATCACGTTTGATTGACTTGGTTTACGTTTGTTAAGTATTTCATTAATATTAGGATAGACGTACATACATGGAAGTCGGTTATGCTTTTCATTGGGTTTTAGATGTGGTGGGAAGGCTGCGGGTGACCCTATATATAAGCATCTGGGACTTGAAGAAAGTAGAATCCTCTAAAGTATATGTACGTATAGTTGGTTTATATTGATTGTTGGCTCATGTTTGTCGAATATCGATTGTTGGTTCATGTTCATCGTATTGTGATTATTGGTTCATGATTGACGAATATTGATTGTTGGTTCATGACAGACGATTGTGATTGATGCATATACGAATGATGGTAAGCATGCATACATTGTACATAATCCCTCGATTGAGGAGTGCTACATCCAAGTGTATAGATGTATACACTATCTGATGGATGATGAGTTCTTGATCCCGAGTATATAGACATATATATCTCGATGTTTTTGAGATACAGCCTTGTTCATTGTGATGACAGGCGGGTATCGTTGCATAGGGGACTTGAGTTCACGCATAAGATAGGCATGTTGGCTTATTATGCATTCGGTACTTGCATTGATACGCATATCATTCGTGCATTCATAGTATACACTCACTTGTCTTGTATAATCTTGTTGTTGGACGTTATTGTGTTACTTAGAGGCTCGCTGTAAGTCATGTCTAGCCTCTACTCGTATATTGTGATTATTGACGATGGTTCTTTATGGACCATTACTACGAACTCACCAAACTTGTGTTGACTATGCTTAGTACACTTTTCAGGTAATCAGGTTATCCCCGGACGTGGAGTTTAGTTGCTTGCTTGCTGTTAAACCTGGGCTTTGGACTTTATGAATCAAGGATTCATCGACCTTCTCTTTTGCATTATACTTAGGATCGATTTGCCATCTTCGGGATGTTATTTTGTAAACTTTGATGGTTATTTGCTCCTTATGTATTTTGGTACTTGTTTCGTATTGTAATGGATTCACTGAATCTTTATTTGCATTTAGTTCTTGTTCTATTGTAATTCCACATTGTGCTATATGATTTCCGTGATATTTCGAGCCTCGGCTTGGGGTGTTACAGAATGGTGGCCCATGCAGGTCGTAGAGAATTAGGCGGTTTGACCTAGACTACGGCTTAAGTTAAAACTCTTCATATAGCATGCATAGTTAGGAAATTCGTGTGCAATGTGAATTATGTGAATCCCCGTGTGAGTTCGTAGTTAAGACCACTTGTGTGATAGCTTGAATTCAATGTGATGAATGTGGTTAATATGATTTGTTGTTGTTATTGTTGAAGCTAATGTGATGATTTAGGGCAAAATGATAGGATGCCATTAACTTAGTATAATATTGTGGCAACCCTAAAAGAACCCGATCAACTCTTTTATGGTTACCCGATATTATAGCAAGTTCATGACATCGTGGATTGCGCACGTGTGGCTTAAAGTATAATAGGAAACCGATATGCTTAATGGAAGTTGATTTGGTGGAGGGTTAGCCGTTGGTACACCCTGTATACATACCCGATCAATAACTAGAAAGCATATCGAATTCGGATTATACTTTGAATCATTCGTGTTAGTTATTTGATTGCATGATGTTTGAGCATGATTACTTGAGTTAATAATAGACAATTGTAATGAAATTGACATAATGATATGCTAAAGTAACAATCTCATAGGATTCTAGCACTCTTGCCTTAGCTTAGTGATATGAAATGAGTATGTGGTATCGGTATGAGAGCATTGACTACTTGTGTGACTAACATGTGAGCATTTGAGACTAACTCTCGGGTCAACGTGTCACTTGTTTTATAGAAATGGTGAGACCAAGGAGAGTCGGAACGAACTATAGGGCTGAAGAGGAAGAACCTCAACCGGAAGTACAAGGAGGTAGGGGCCGTGGTAGAGGTCGTGGTAGAGGCCAAGGAAGGGGTCGTGGTGAAGTTCCTGAGCCAAACATGGCTGAGGTGATCACTCAAACGATCGCCAATATCATGCCAACCATTATTGCTCAAGTCACGGCAAATCTTGGGCAAAACAATGGGCCTCAAAACAATGAAGCCCCAGAAAATGTGAATAATGAAAATGCTCAACCTCAGGCCGTGGAAAACGAAGAAGAGGAACCAGTGAGAATTGATAACCGCATGCCCATGTATAATCAATACGGAGGGATACCGACATGGATGTATATTTAAGGACTTCAAAAGCTGTGGGGCACCGGAGTTTAATGGAAGGGGTGGTCCCACTGAGTGTATAAGGTGGTTTGAAGAGATTGAAGCAGTGATCGAAAGAAGTCATTGCACATATGACGACCGGATTTCTTATGCATCCGGCATGTTTAGGCATGACGCCTTGAGTTGGTGGAACCAAGAGATAACTTTGGGGCGGACTTATAACTTGGAATGGATCGATTTCAAGGACAAAGTGAAGGCAAAGTTTTGCCCTCCCTATGAACTACAAAACTTGACCATTGAGTTTGCTAATCTCATTATGGAGGGGGCTGATTACAAGGGCTATGTTAGACGATTTCAAGAGTTGTCTACCCTCATTCCTCACTTGGTGGGTACCGAGCCTCAGGCCATCCAGAAGTTTGTATTGGGCTTGAATCCTCAAGTCCGATCTTATGTAAACTCTAACATGCCTACTTCTTTGGCCGATGCGGTTAACTGAGCCGGGAGTGTGACTGAAGACTTGTTGAGGAGCGGTGTCTTGAGCAAATCCTCAAAAAACAAGAGGAAAGAAGTGGGAGAGTCGAGTGGGGTAAAGAAAATGGGAAGGTTTGACCCCAGAAATGCTAATAGGGGTAGGGTGATGGCGGCGGTGGAACCGGCCAGGAAAGCTTATCCTGGACCCCATCCTTTATGTGGGAGATGCAACCAACATCAGCCCGCCAAAGCCCAATGCAGAGCATGCTTTAATTGCAACCAAGTCGGGCACCTCTCCAGAGATTGTAGAGCTCCAAGAGCGGGCCCAATGAATGTGGCTCCTGTTCGGGCCGTTCCTCCTCAAGGTAATCAAAGGAAGAGGCGAGTGTTTTGAATGTGGTAGTCGTGACCACTACCGTAATAATTGTCCTCGATGGGTGGGACAACAAGTACAAGTAGTCGTCCACCCCAACCAACTACAAATGGTCGGGCCTAACCAAAACCGGGGACAACAAGGCCATCAAGTGCAACCACGCGGCCGAAGCCTTTGCGGCCAATGCAAATGAAGCCCGCAACGATCCCAACGTAGTAGCAGGTACCTTTCTCCTTAATGGTCACTATGC
>CM067173.1:115987248-116002034 GCA_034093135.1 Erigeron breviscapus
CCAAAGAAGATTGACGAGGCTATGGAAGATCCAAGCTGGGTGACTGCTATGCAAGAAGAGCTTCACCAGTTTGAAAGGAACAAGGTCTAGTATCTGGTTCCTTTCCCAGTTGGAAAGAAAGAACCAATTGGAACAAGATGGGTCTTCAGAAACAAAGTAGATGAAGATGGCCACGTTATCAGAAATAAGGCCAGACTGGTAGCACAAGGCTACTGCCAGTCAGATGTCGACTTTGATGAATCATTTGCTCCAGTGGCTAGACTTGAAGCGATCAGAATATTCTTAGCATTCGCTGCTAATCATCAGTTCAAGGTCTACCAGATGGATGTAAAGAGTGCTTTCTTGAATGGAAAGCTTGAAGAAGAGTTTATGTCAGACAACCTCCAGGTTTCGTTGATGAAAAGCATCCACATTGGGTATATCGTCTGGACAAAGCGCTATATGGCCTCAGACAAGCCCCACGTGCCTGGTATGATACTCTGACTAAACATTTGTTGAAAAATGGTTTTAAACGAGGTGCAATCTCAAATATAGCGTTCCGTGATTTACTTTCTTTTTTGATATTATGACCTTAAGATTAGTTGGCGAGAAGCCGTGATAATGAACAAGCTATTCATTACAAATGATAATTTCTCAAACACCATCTATAATATTCCTACTAGGAATAGACCCGTCCGATGGACGGGCTGAGTGTAGGATTTTGTATATATAAATATTGTTTATAAATCATTTCAATCAAATACTCCATCGATCCATTATATTAACAAAACAAAATTATGTAAATGTATTGTTACTTTAAAAAAGAATTACATCAAATGTGAATATATAAACTTTATATATATTATACAAAAATAAATTAAATCTTTTTCAACAAGTCAACTGTTTATTTATCTGTTGTCTTTTCGTATTCATTTTTTATTAGTAGACAATTTAATTTAATTTGAACAAAAACTAATTTATGAAAAAGAATTACATGTCTTTTGATTTGGCGTTGTATTTGAAATTCATCTATTCTCTTTCTCATTCTATATAAATCATCTTTACAAGTTGTATTAATAAAAAGATGTAGGCAATAAACTTTCAATAAAAAATACTATAATATGATGTTAGTTTACATTTTATGGTGGAAAACTGAATTAAGTCTTTAATTTGAGAAGGTTGAATGTAATTCAATTAGAACTTGAAAATAGAATAATCAATTATATTAAAAACCATATAAAATAATGTAATCTGATTTTGATTACGCCAACTTGACTTTTTGATTTTATTGAAAGTTTTTTTATCTAATAACATGTAAGCTGAATTTAAATCCAATCTAACACATTATAATAAAATATATTACTAATAACATTTGAAAGTTTTAAAATGAAATAGTTGTATCATATCTGATTATTACTAAACTGGTTTTGAATTATGTAGAATATCAATATAATTTGTTTCATTGAACCTAGTTATATAAATTTGATTGTTATTGTATCATTTTGTATCAGTTTGATCGTGTGTATCTTCAGTTTGACATGTACAATAGAACCATCACAACAATCAAATTTTTTTGTAGCAAATGTAGTTCAATTTCACAATATCATAAACTTAATTCAGTAAGACTT
Organism: Erigeron breviscapus; assembly: GCA_034093135.1. Lineage (NCBI taxonomy): Eukaryota > Viridiplantae > Streptophyta > Magnoliopsida > Asterales > Asteraceae > Erigeron > Erigeron breviscapus. Next base: position 115,988,856 of record CM067173.1, read on the forward strand.
AAAAGATTATAGTACTAAATACATCAAATCACAATTTGAAAACATACAAACCATATCACCAATGAATACCCCCAAAAACTCCGCCTCAGCCATCTCCTGAATGCATATCCTCCAACTCCTGGTTGCTCGTCAGTTTCTTTCAACTACTCGATCTTGACCGCCAAATTATTCTCAAACTGAATTAAATACTTACATTGCTTCCTTCTCTTTTTGGATGTGTATGTAAAGTTGTTGGGACTTAACTGCTGCATCAAGTCTATGTGTGTCGACTCCAACAGTTTCTTAGCCGGGTACCATCTGTGTTTTCGATCCGCACAAAAGATCTTCACATGACCTGTTTTTATATGTGGTGTTGACATTGACATCCACTGCTTAATTTTCTTTGATAAATCATCCGGATTTATCACATATAGATCAAACCCACCCCTAAGCACCCTCACAAACTCTTTAGCTTCATTACTCAAGTTGTTTTCCCAAGCTGCCATCCGATAAACCTCCCTTAAAAAATCTTCATCTAATTGCACCCTTTCACTACTAGAAAAAACACCTTTAATGACACCGAATGCGTGTCATAAAAGGGGTCAGATGACACGCTTTTTGGTGTCATAAATCGACCCGTCATAAATCTTTATGACACGCATTTTCAGCGTCATAAATTTATGACACGCTTTTATGACACCCTTTTACGACACGCATTTTATGACATTATTTTATGACACCGTATTTGCGTGTCATGGTTCAATTTTTTTTTTTTTTTTTTTATAAAATTATTAATATCTACACATTAAATAACAGTTAATCTCACAATACAAATAAATACACAAATAGCAAAATAGCGCATTTCATATAAATCAAAACAATGCGTTTACAACTGCTAAATTATATAAAATTCTAATATTAACCATAAAAGTTTACAACTACTAAATTATATAAAATTCAACACCGGTAAATGAAGTTTGCCACATAATTTGCCCATTCTTCACGAACTTCATCCAAATCATCATCCGTGTATTCTTTTTTACCTTCCCCGATCTGACAAATACAATACATTAAAATTGACACAAATATATATATTAAAAAAAAAAAAATATTTATAAATATATGTACATATATTGACACAATATATATATATATATATATTAAAAAAAAAAAGGCTGCCATGTTTATAATTTATATGTACATTTTAACATCAGAACCTATTAATATAAAGCATGTTCAGGTATAAAACAGGTGATTAAAACAAAGGATAAAGATATCAGGTAGCTGATTAAAACAGGTGAAGGCTTATGTTCAGGTAGCTAGATTGCCATCTGAAACTTTGGAAAAAATAACTTATGCCTACAAGACTTAAAGACCTCAATCATATTGTTACAAAGATATCTGGCAATTGTGTATTTTAGAGTTTCTAAGCTTATATATGGGATGCAGCCAAACCCATTTTACATCTCCATCATCTAAATAGCATGTATCCCTAACCAGACGCCAAATACCAATATCCTCAACCTCACCTAATGGCAACTCAAGTGTAACAGTCCTTTTTGGTTTCACACTAAACTTAGGTTTAGGCAAAGAACTAGGTGAGCTATAATCAAGCTAGTGGAAACTTCAAACCTAATTTGCATAAACAACCTGAGGCCCGAGCTATAATCAGTCAACTTGATTTGACTCGCAAACAATTAACACAACCTATTACTATCATTATAATATATCAACCAACCATATATATGTTCTGCTATAACATACGTATATAATGATAAGCTAATAACCGTAATAACTATCTATCTACGATTATAAAATTCTATAAAATTTGATGATCAGATAGTTATGCAGGCAGACACGAACACAAGCTAAGTATAAAATACGCTTACTGTTATTACTTATTACTATGATAATTGATAAAAAGCTTACTAATATAGTCTGAGCAGAATTCTAAGGCTTGGAATTGCAGATGGAGATTCTGAGGGTATATTCTGTCCCTAGTTGCTACCCAGTGCTTGTGCACATATATAACTTCATCCTGCATTGAAAATATACTCTTCTTTACTTGGAGAGTAAACATTAATTCGACTTTCTTCTGGAGAGGAAAAAAGAGAAACTCAACCACAAACCTTTACAAACGCAAAACAATACTTCATCTCTGGTACATCACCAAGAAAGTAGGTGTGAGGACGCCGCCATCCACCACATGGAATTTCAGCTACCTGTTACAAGTATTAATAATTGTATAATGGTATAACTGTATAAGTAGGTCAGACGGTCAAATATAAAGAGAGGGGGATGAGAAAGAGAGAACCTTAGTCTCAGTTGATGAATTCCAAAGTATAAAATTAGCTGACGCGAAACCTATTGCATAATCAGGATTGTCTCTGGGAGAGAAAGATTGGACCAAACTCAGCTCTTTTAGTTGTTTCATTCCAATAAACTCCACTTTCTGTTCACATTTATCATATTCCATATAGCATATGCACCCATCTCCCCCGGTCTGAAAAAAAAACAATGTGTAAAAGGTATCAAAGTTTCACCCTTTCCTTTAAATATTTATAAAAGAAAACAACACTTAAAGGGTAGCCGTACCGAGTGTAGTTCAATTATACTTGAATTTGAACCATGGATAGAAATACTACTGACAGTAGATATGCCATGAGCTCCTTTGAAGTAAGTTAAAGGGGAAATATGTGCAACTGAAGCAGCAAGCTTACCAATCAATAGGTTTCTTAACAAAGGATATATAACAAGATTACCACGAAGATCCCCACACACCAAAACCTCTTCCTCAAATGATGCATCCAAGCATACTATCCTTGCAGAAAAAGATGATGCAATTTCTGCTACTAAGCATGCATTATGTCCTATTTCATATTCAGAACTTGAATGGATATTCCATAGCTTCAACCTTCCTCTAGGATCAGCAGTAAAGATATACGCAGGGCCCAAGGACTCACACCAAAAAGTTTCTAAATGCTGTCTCTCAGCTTCAGCAGGCCACGTTAAAGAAATATTGACTTTTGGTGTCGGGCTACCAACAACACTCACAACAGATAATCTTCCCTTCCCATCTCCCAGAGCAATCCAGTTCTCCACACGAGTGCCACCTGGAAATACGCTCATACAAACTATTGGAATATCCTCACTGGCACGATAAAGCTGGGTCCATACTGCATCACCAGTATCGGGCATTAATTTAGCAAAGTAGAGGACACCATTGTTTGTGGATACGTAAAGTGCATCTTCACTTGCAAAGTGCATACAACGCACATATTCGCTTTTGCTACAAGAGCAACAAAACAACTTGAATGTCGAGATAACATGTATAAAGTTGCGTTATACTATTCTTGACATATGACATACCTTTCCATCAGTGCAGCTCGCTTTGAATTTGGAATCTGGAATGTAAAGATTTGTTTTCTATCATAGTCTTCCACACCATTGCATTTTTCCAAACCCATGGGTAAAGAAAAATTCAACTGATGCACTTTTATGGCAGAATCAAATCCAGCAGTTATAAGAAGAGAAGAGGTTGGGTCATACAAGCATCGCCATACTCCCCTCCCTCTGCACAACAAGTAAGCAAAACCATTTACACTATTGTATTATCTAAATAAGCGTAAAACTATAGGGGAGAACACCGTAGTATATCAGTATTATTAAAAGAAAATAAAAACTTGCAAATTTTTCTGCATTTCCTTTCAACTTACATGTGCTCTTTAATTACTCCAAGTTGAGTTCCATCTAGGCCCCATACACGACATGTACAGTCCTAACCAACAGTGATGATTAACTAAGGCCAGCATTATAACCATGCAATAAAATAATTACTTGTATATCTTAAGGAAACACATTTTTATCTGTAAAAGAAGAAATATATCAATTACTGAGGGTGTTCATGATAAGCTTACAGATTCAGATATACAGCAAATTTGGCATCAGTATTCCCTGTAAGAACTTTCCATACACGAGCACTGCACTAAAAAAATATGAACAGGAAACATTTTACATTGATTTAGCTGCTCTAAGGATTTGATAGTCAGAAAAACTGAGATCAGAATTGACCTGCGATCATCAGAGACCGGTACCAGCTTTGATCCATCCAAGGACCAAGTGATTCGGAATATTGAACCTTCATGACCTGCAAGTCTACATACTGAAACGGCTTCGTATTGATGCTTGCAAACAGGGGTTAGCAATCCATTGTCTTTTAGAGGACTGTCTAGAGCAGGAACAACTTTCCAGACAATAATCTGCAGCAGCAAAAATCAACTTATGTGTGTTCAAAACAGAGAAGGCACGTAAGAAACCACAAATCATATTCAACCCTATATTCCATAATTACAGGATACAGACGTATCATGTATCTAAAAGGACTTTTGGGCAAAGAAGTAGTAGCTATATAGATAATAGGAAAAAAAAAATTTAATACAAAAATTTAAACCTTCTTGCATTCAATATAGACACAGATAATTAATATATAGACACAGATAATAGATATATAGATATATTTTTGCATTCAATATAGACACAGATACATATATGTAACATCCGTAAATTTTAACCCATTGACTTTATGTGTAATATGACTAACAATATAAGTTAATGAAGTATTTGAGTCGTTTTATGAATTAAATGACTATGTGTTATATTCGGGTCGATAATATGTTTTGATCGGTGTTCAATTGGGTAACGATTGTAATTTGGCTTGAGAAGAGAAACGGGTCGGCCCGTGGGTAGTCCACGACCCACCAGCCACATTTGACCCATTTCTCCCCATATCTCTTTCTCCCCCTTTCATTTCTTATCTATCTATCTTTTCTCTCTTTCTCTCAAGTAAAAAGGCAAGGAAACCATTTCATTTCATTCCTTCACCTCTCTAGCATCGATTGGTGTTTTGAAACTGATATAACGCTAGAATCATCGCCATCTATACCACATTATCGTCATATTGAAGAATCAAAGGTGGAAGTTCTTGCATTTTAACCTAAATTGGGTTCTAGCTCGGGAAGGAAGTTTTGGTAAGTCTAATTCATCCCATTTACTTCTATTTATGTTAATTTACTCGTTTCTAGTCACCTCGTACATTTACAAGTTATAAATCGCCTTAAAATGAGTTTTAGGTCGAATTAGGGTTTGGCTAGGTTTTGATCGATTTGGAGAATTTGGTGATGTTATGGATGGAAATATGGGTTTGGGTAAGTGTATTTATGCATTAGAAGGTCAAATGTAACATCAAAATGAGTCCTTTAATCTTGCAATGCGATTTAGGGTTGTGGTTCAAGTGATTTAGGGTTTTGGGTCATAATTTCTGCACTTAGCTGCTGCTGGTCGTGTTGCTGCCCAGTAAGGGGCGTAACCTACGGCCCTATGGGGCGTAGGTTACGCTAGTTCTATTTTGACTGGGCGTAGGTTACGGCCCTTTGGGGCGTAGCTTACGCCGAATGCTCCATCTTACGCCAACAAAATTTCACTTTTGAGAGCACCGTACCTTACGCCCCCTTTACCCAAAAATTTTATAAGGGGCGTAACCTACGCCAGTGTGGGGCGTAGGTTACGCCAGTTGTAATTTCCAAAACTTCTTGTTTGACCTAAATTGACTTTCTGGACCTTTTTACGCGTCGAGCATTGATCTAATTCACTTCTTATCTTATGCAACATTGATTAAGAGTCTTAAAAGTCATTTAACGTCGAGATTCACTTTGGAACCCTAATTAGGCTTTTGTCGAGAATTGTTAAGTTACGTATATGTGTTTATGTATGTTGATGTGAATGTATATGATCGATATTTAGGTGTTGGACGTGAAGTGAACATTGTACGACAATAACTCGACTTTATATCAACTTAACTTTTCATAACCAATCGAGGTGAGTTTCGTATCTCCCTACTCGCTTGAGATTCGGGCTGAAAAGTGTAAACTTGCGTGTTTACTTACGTTGTTGATTGTTTGATTGATTTGGTTTAAATGTTGGATTGATGAGACAGATATCACGTTTGATTGACTTGGTTTATGTTTGTTAAGTATTTCATTAATATTAGGATAGACGTACATACATGGAAGTCGGTTATGCTTTCATTAGGTTTTAGATGTGGTGGGAAGGCTGCGGGTGACCCTATATATAAGCATCTGGGACTTGATAAAGTAGAATCCTCTTAAGTGTATGTACGTATAGAATTGGTGTTAATATTGATTGTTGGCTCATGTTTGTCGAATATCGATTGTTGGTTCATGTTCATCGTATTGTGATTATTGGTTTATGATTGACGAATATTGATTGTTGGTTCATGACAGACGATTGTGATTGATGCATATACGATTGATGGTAAGCATGCATACATTGTACATAATCCCTCGATTGAGGAGTGCCTACATCCAAGTGTATAGATGTATACACTATCTGATGGATGATGAGTTCTTGATCCCGAGTATATAGACATATATATCTCGATGTTTTTGAGATACAGCCTTGTTCATTGTGATGACAGGCGGGTATCGTTGCATAGGTGACCTGAGTTTACGCATAGGATAGGCATGTTAGCTTGTTATGCATTCGATACTTGCATTGATACGCATATCATTCGTGCATTCATAGTATACACTCACTTGTCTTGTATAATCTTGTTGTTGGACGTTATTGTGTTACTTAGAGGCTCGCTGTAAGTCATGTCTAGCCTTTAGTCGTACATTGTGATTTTGACGCTGGTTCTTTAGGGACCATTATTTTTTTTTTTTTTTTTTTTTTTTTTTTTTTTTTTTTTTTTTTTTTTTTTTTTTTTTTTTTTTTTTTTTTTTTTTTTTTTTTTTTTTTTTTTTTTTTTTTTTTTTTTTTTTTTTTTTTTTTTTTTTTTTTTTTTTTTTTTTTTTTTTTTTTTTTTTTTTTTTTTTTTTTTTTTTTTTTTTTTTTTTTTTTTTTTTTTTTTTTTTTTTTTTTTTTTTTTTTTTTTTTTTTTTTTTTTTTTTTTTTTTTTTTTTTTTTTTTTTTTTTTTTTTTTTTTTTTTTTTTTTTTTTTTTTTTTTTTTTTTTTTTTTTTTTTTTTTTTTTTTTTTTTTTTTTTTTTTTTTTTTTTTTTTTTTTTTTTTTTTTTTTTTTTTTTTTTTTTTTTTTTTTTTTTTTTTTTTTTTTTTTTTTTTTTTTTTTTTTTTTTTTTTTTTTTTTTTTTTTTTTTTTTTTTTTTTTTTTTTTTTTTTTTTTTTTTTTTTTTTTTTTTTTTTTTTTTTTTTTTTTTTTTTTTTTTTTTTTTTTTTTTTTTTTTTTTTTTTTTTTTTTTTTTTTTTTTTTTTTTTTTTTTTTTTTTTTTTTTTTTTTTTTTTTTTTTTTTTTTTTTTTTTTTTTTTTTTTTTTTTTTTTTTTTTTTTTTTTTTTTTTTTTTTTTTTTTTTTTTTTTTTTTTTTTTTTTTTTTTTTTTTTTTTTTTTTTTTTTTTTTTTTTTTTTTTTTTTTTTTTTTTTTTTTTTTTTTTTTTTTTTTTTTTTTTTTTTTTTTTTTTTTTTTTTTTTTTTTTTTTTTTTTTTTTTTTTTTTTTTTTTTTTTTTTTTTTTTTATTATGCATTCGGTACTTGCATTGATACGCATATCATTCGTGCATTCATAGTATACACTCACTTGTCTTGTATAATCTTGTTGTTGGACGTTATTGTGTTACTTAGAGGCTCGCTGTAAGTCATGTCTAGCCTTTAGTCGTACATTGTGATTATTGACGCTGGTTCTTTAGGGACCATTACTACGAACTCACCAACCTTGTGTTGACTATGCTTAGTACACTTTTCAGGTAATCAGGTTATTCCCGGACGTGGAGTTTAGTCGCTTGCTTGTTGTTCAACCCGGGCTTCGGACTTTATGAATCAAGGATTCATCGGCCCTCTTTTTTGCATTATACTTAGGATCGTTTTGCCATCTTCGGGATGTTCTTTTGTAAACTTTGATGGCTATTTGCTCCTTATGTATTTTGGTACTTGTTTCGTATTGTAATGGATTCACTGAATCTTTATTTGCATTTAGTTCTTGTTCTATTGTAATTCCACCTTGTGCTATATGATTTCCGTGATATTTCGAGCCTCGGCTTGGGGTGTTACAGAATGGTGGCCCATGTGTGGTCGTAGAGAATTAGACGGTTTGACCTAGACTACGGCTTAAGTTGAAACTCTTCATATAGCATGCATGGTTAGGAAATTCGTGTGCAATGTGAAGTATGTGAATCCCCGTGTGAGTTCGTAGTTAAGACCACTTGTGTGATGGATTGAATTCAATGTGATGAATGTGGTTAATATGATTTGTTGTTGTTATTGGTTGAAGCTAATTTGATGATTTAGGGCAAAATGAAGTGATGCCATTAACTTAGTATAATATTGTGGCAACCCTAAAAGAACCCGATCAATTCTTTTATGGTTACCCGACATTATAGCAAGTTCATGACATCGTGGATTGCGCACGTGTGGCTTAAAGTATAATAAGGAACCGATATGCTTAATGGAAGTCGATTAGGTGGAGGGTTAGCCATTGGTACACCCTGTATACATACCCGGTCGATAACTAGAGAGCATATCAAATTCGGATTATACTTTGAATCATTCGTGTTAGTTATTTGATTGCATGATGTTTTGAGCATGATTACTTGAGTTAATGATAGACATTTGTAAAGAATTTGACATGATGGCATGCTAAGTAACAATCCCATAGGATTCTAGCACTCTTGCTTTAGCTTAACGATATGAAATGAGTATGTGGTATCGGTATGAGGGCATTGACTACTTGTGTGACTAACATGTGAGCATTTGAGACTAACTCTCGGGTCAACGTGTCACTTGTTTTATAGAAATGGTGAGACCAAGGACAGTCGGAATGAACTATAGGGCTGAATCGGAGGAACCTCAACCGGAAGCTCAACCGGAGGTACAAGAAGGTAGGGGCCGTGGTAGAGGTCGTGGTAGAGGCCAAGGAAGGGGTCGTGGTGAAGTTCCTGAGCCAAACATGGCTGAGGTGATCGCTCAAACGATCGCCAATATCATGCCAACCATTATTGCTCAAGTCACGGCAAATCTTGGGCAAAACAATGGGCCTCAAAACAATGAAGCCCAGAAAATGTGAATAACGAAAATGCTCAACCTCAGGCCGTGGAAAATGAAGAAGAGGAACCAGTGAGAATTGATAACCGCATGCCCATGTATAATCAATACGGAGGATACCGACAGGGATGTATATTTAAGGACTTCAAAAGCTGTGGGGCACCTCTCCAGAGATTGTAGGGCTCCAAGAACGGGCCCAATGAATGTGGCTCCTATTCGGGTCGTCCCTCCTCAAGGTAACCAATGAAGAGGTGAATGTTTTGAATGTGGTAGTCGTGACCAGTACCGTAATAATTGTCCTCGATGGGTGGGACAACAAGTGCAAGTAGCCGTCCACCCCAACCAACTACAAATGGTCGGGCCTAACCAAAACCGGGGACAACAAGGCCATCAAGTGCAACCACGCGGCCGAGCCTTTGCGGCCAATGCAAATGAAGCCCGCAATGATCCCAACGTAGTAGCAGGTACCTTTCTCCTTAATGGTCACTATGCAACCGTTCTATTTGATTCCGGGGCCGATTATAGCCTCGTGTCCTCTAACTTTGTTCCTTTGATTGATGTGCATCCTTGTGCTCTAAATTATGTGCTTGACATTGAAATGGTAAACGGGTCACTAACTAGACTTAGTCAAATACTTCGCGACTGTGTCTTGACTTTAGAAGATGTCGACTTCTTCATTGACCTCATGCCTCTTGACATTGGTAGTTTTGACATTATAGTGGGTATGGATTGGTTAACGGCGGTAAAAGCGACTATTGATTGTGGTGAGAGAGTTGTTAAGATACCTTTGACTAACGGTAGAATTCTTAGGGTTCAAGGCGAAATCTCCGATTCCTCTAATCCGAAAGTCTTTAGTGCTACCATCACAAAGGTAGAATTGAAGGTCGTTCCTATTGTTTGTGAATTTCCCGATGTTTTTCTGGATGACTTACCGGGATTACCTCCAACTCGTGAACTTGATTTTCGTATTAATCTTATCCCCGAAGCCGCGCCCTTAGCAAAAGCTCCATATAGACTAGCCTTAACCGAAATGCAAGAATTACAAACTCAACTCAAGGAGCTCCAAGAGAAGGGTTTCATTCGCCCTAGTCAATCTCCTTGGGGTGCTCCTGTTCTTTTCGTCAAAAAGAAAGATGGATCCTTCAGAATGTGTATTGATTACCGGGAATTAAACAAGCTCACTGTGAAGAACCGATATCCTCTCCCTAGAATCGATGACATATTTGATCAACTCCAAGGTGCTAAGCACTTCTCAAAAATTGATCTTCGCTCGGGTTATCATCAACTCCGGGTACATGAAGATGATATTCCCAAGACGGCTTTTCGCACAAGGTATGGCCACTTTGAATTCACCGTGATGCCTTTTGGGTTGATTAATGCACCGGCGGTGTTCATGGACTTGATGAACCGGGTGTGTCAACCATACTTAGACAAGTCTGTCATTGTGTTCATTGATGACATACTTGTATACTCGAAGACGAAGGAGGAGCATGTTGAGCACTTGCGTGAAGTGCTTGAACTACTAAGGAAAGAGAAATTGTATGCTAAGTTCTCCAAGTGTGAGTTTTGGTTGGAAGAGGTCCACTTCCTTGGTCACGTAGTGAGCAAGGATGGTATTCATGTGGACCCAAGCAAGATTGAAGCGGTCAAGAATTGGAGAAGACCCGAAACGCCATCCGAGATCCGCCAATTCCTTGGATTGGCGGGTTACTATAGAAGATTTATTGAAAATTTCTCCCGTATTGCGCAACCACTCACTCTCTTGACTCAAAAGGAGAGAACTTTTGAATGGGGCGAAAGACAAGAAAACGCCTTCCAAACTCTTAAAGATATGCTATGCGATGCTCCTATTTTGACACTACCGGATGGAATTGAAGATTTTGTTGTTTATTGTGATGCCTCGGGGCAAGGGTTGGGTTGTGTTCTTATGCAAAGGGGTAAAGTCATTGCTTATGCCTCCCGTCAATTGAAGGTGCATGAGAAGAACTACCCGGCACATGATTTGGAATTGGGAGCGGTTGTGTTTGCTTTGAAGTGTTGGAGACATTATCTCTACGACACCAAGTGTGTGATTTATACCGATCACAAAAGTCTTCAACACATCTTTAACCAAAGGGAATTGAATATGAGGCAAAGGCGTTGGCTTGAACTATTTAGTGATTATGACTGTGACATCCATTATCATCCGGGCAAGGCAAATGTAGTAGCCGATGCCTTGAGTAGGAAGAAGAGAGTGAAACTGTTATAACACGATTTCTATCACTGAATTCAATTCATCAATGGCGGTTTGGATAGTGTGTGTTCTTGGTGTTTGTGTGTGTTTTGAGAGAGAATCGTAGATAACTGTGTGTGAATTAACAGGTATAAAAGTTATATGTAATTTTCTGTGTAAAATTGTTATGTGTAATGTTATGATCTCTAAGGTATGAGAGGGCTATTTATAGTCTAATTCTACAATTATGCTAATTATCACAATTAGCCCCTCAACCTTAGTAATCATTTATCTATGAATTAACAACAAGAAATTCCTCTAATCTAGATTACAATTTATCACTATTTTTGGATTTCTAACATTCTCCCCTTAGTGATACATTGTAATGAAGTACGTGTTATATTGTCTTGTAGGAATGAATTTGATGAGCCCGGTGGTGAAGACAATTGGGGTGTTGAAACAAGTCTTCAAAGCTTTCTCTTTTGTCTTTGGAGAACTTGATTTAGTCTTGATCTTGGTCTTGAACTTCTTGAAGTTAAATCATGTGAGGATTCTCAATGTTCTTTTAGAACAGAGAATAATGAATGCGTGTGAGTCTTGAATGAAGAGAATAATGAAGTCGAACAAATGTGTGTGACTTGAATCTTCGAGAATTGTTGAATCATGAATCAGAGTTGTCTTTTGAAATGCGGAAGGTATGAATCTTGGTTTCGAATGTTTCAATCTTCGATTCTTGAGTGAAATTCAACTTTTAGATTCTTCAGTTTTAATTCTTGAATGAATTTCATCTTCTTGGAATAAAGTTTCATGAATATGAATTCTCCCCCTTGATGTATGCATTGGAGTTTCTTGAACAAAATGTTGTTGTATGACTTGAAGATCTTTGAATGAAGTGTGTTTGATGAAGACTCTGTAAACTTTTACTTCTTTGACTTGAATCTTCTAACCAATCTCTGATCCTTTTTGAAGCTTTGATCTTTGTCATATCAATTCGAACACTTTGGAGAGTAAGCAATTGAATGAGATTTGGATGAAATTCTTACGAAGTAATCATGCTCCCCCTCAATCCATGATTATAAACATTTTGGAGCATCTTTGAACTTTTGAAGCATCTTGAGTGAAAATCATTTCATCTTCGGTTTCATTCTTATCTTTGACGTCAATTCAGATTCCCCCTTTTTAAAATCAAAATCTCAATCACCTAAAGTCTAGTGAAAATCTGAAACTATTGTTACATCATGAATAATTTTCTCCCCCTATACACAAACTTTGATAAGCCTAGAACTTTGATAAGCCTAAACTTTGATAAGCCTAAAACTTTGATAAGCCTAAAACTTTGATAAGCCTAAACCCAATTGAAACAACCAAACACAAACTTTTCTCCTTGTTTCCTTATCAATTAGTGAATCAATCATAATATTTTCTCCCCCTCATAATGACATCATTGGGAACCAATGTCATTATGTACACATTTGATTGATTAAATATCAAAAGAAACCATAAAGAAACTGCAACCAACAAAACATCAACCCAAACCATTAGCCCAACCCAAGAAATCCTAGGAGTGACTAAAATGTAAGATCGAAGTTGTTGGTACAAACGTTATATCATGGTGTTGGTGTTTTCTGTGTTTGTGTGATGAGAAATGAAACCGGATAAGAATGATCCGTTAGCATGTTCAAAAATCGAAAGGATTAATGAAATGACCGATTGAAATGTATAACATTTTTCGGATTTCCTATGTATCATTGAGACTTTGCCCTTATTTTAGTTATGTGACAATCGCCTTGAATTGTTTTTCATTGATATACTACAGTAGGATTTTCCAAGCTTTTAAGTTTCTTCTGACCATAAACCGATGGCGGTTTGGCCTAAACTATTGGGCTAAAGTTGTTTCATTTGTTCCAGTTACATGTAG
>CM067173.1:116003034-116063038 GCA_034093135.1 Erigeron breviscapus
GTATATGCTAAGGTTGAAGATAATTTGATTCCTTTTGAGTATGAGATAAATTTAACAAGACCTTTTAATCCAAATGATCATCCAGTTCCTCTCAGAGATGATGATCCACTACAAGAGGTTGATCGGCTTGTGCCTGGACAAAGACTTGGTGAATATATAGTCACTAGGGATACTTTGAAACCTATCATGTATTGGACTCATATTTCAGATAAAGATGCTGCAAAATATAAGACAATAATCTGGAGTTGGTTCTATGATGAAGAATTGAAGTTGTTCATTCTTAAAAGACCAGAAGGTTGTCAATATTTAGCATGGCGTGAGAGTCACTTCAGAAGTTTGTGTGAAGAGGACTTACATGAACTTGGAAATAACTGGATTATCAATCCAAGTGGATATGGTCTTGCTGATGTTATTGGTACTTTCAGTCATATGGTCTTGCAGATTATTCAAGAAGACTTCATGAAGATTTCAAGTTGAGATCGAATATGAAAGACTCTGAAAAACCAAAGTTTCATATTGAACCAAGACGAAAGAAGAAGGTGGTTAAGCCAGATAAAAGTGTTGAGTATATTCAACGTGATATCAAGTGTATGATCAAAGTCCCTGCCAAGAAATGGGCACAAGATGTCTTGGATAAAATGGACAATTGGGAAATTGATCGAGATTCTGGTGAAGCCAAGATGTATGCAGATTCGGAAAAGAAGATTTTGCTGAGAAGGATGTATGATCCAATGCAGTTGGTCAACTTCTCAAGAAATGATCTGAGGAAATTATACGATACAGAATGTTCATTTTTGCCATTTTGGAAATATGAAGAAAGTCGATATCGTAAGATTATCCAAGTCTGCTTACAATGAAAATATCCATGCAAATAGCAAGCGATTGTTATTTAATGATGAAGAATTTTTGAAGACTGAAGAAATCGAAGATGCTGCTGTCAAGGGGGAGTTTGTTGATGCATGTTGATGTGACAACAGCAACTTAGATTTGATTATGTCTTTTTCATTTATATGTAATTGATAGATTATGGACTTCGTGTTTTAGTAATGATTGATTACATGTTTTGGTGTATTTATATGTTTATATATGATGTTTGTTATGTCATACAAGTACAAACATAATATATGTTAGGTTTCTTGTACATAAAGTACTTGGAAAATAACTAAGCATAGATGTTGATGGTATTTAGTACTAACGAAGATTATCTTCGTTAGGAACTAACGAAGATAATCTTCGTTTTATGGGCTGGGCTGCTAAGTTCGTAAGAACAAAGCCCAGCAGCCCAATATCGATCGTGAACATATATAAACGATTGGAAACCCTAAATTGAGAATCCCCAGTCAGTATTTCACACACCATAGGCGACTAAGTTCGTTTGTATCCTATAGCAAACGAAGATAGTACTTATAAGGCAGATTATATCAATATAATTAGCAATATACACGATAACTATTCAAACAAGTTATCTCGTGAGGATTCCGCACTCACGACATAACAATAGACGATCTCGAGAGCGATCAGTGGCTATCGAGGGACTCACACCTTCACAAGGTTTTATTCTCCCTGGTCAACTTTACTTCAAACTTTGACATGCCTTCATGATTAGGAACTTTGATTGATCATTGGGATGGATTGGTTGGCGAAAGTACGAGCTATGATTGGAGTTATCGAAAAGATCGTAAGGATACCACTCGAGAATGGAGAAGTGCTAGTAGTTCCTGGACATAAGCCTGGTGTACCACTAAAGATCGTTTCGGCTATGAAGTTAGAAAGAACTTGAAGAAGGAATATCATGCATCCTGGCGCATTGTAGAAAGAAATTGAAGACGAAGACCAAAGGATGTGGCAGTAGTACGAGAGTTGCGTAGAAGGTTTCCTATGAGCTAACCTGGCTTGCCGCCACAAGGCAAGTAGAGGTTTCCATTGACTTAATACTCAGAGCCATCCAGAGCTAAGCAACCTTAGACTAGCGCCCTCCGAAATGCGAGAACTCTCGGAGCAATTGCAAGAATTGCTTGATAAAGGTTTAATCCAACCTAGTTCTTCGCCCTGGGGTGCGCCAATTCTCTTTGTCAAGAAGAAGGATGGATCTTTGAGAATGTGCATCGACTATAGAGAGTTGAATAAATTGACGATCAAGAATAGATACCCACTGCCGCGAATAGACGATTTGTTGATCAACTTCAAGGAGCGTCATTTTTCTAAGATTGACCTTAGGTCGGTATCATCAACTCAGAGTCAGAGAGACGGACATTCCGAAAACAGCCTTCAGAACTCGTTACGGACATTATGAGTTTTTGGTTATGCCGTTTGGCTTAACCAATGCACCTGCTGTGTTTATGGACTAATGAATCGAGTATGTCGACCGTATCTTGATAAGTTCGTCATAGTATTTATCGACGACATTTTGATATACTCTAGAAGTAAGGAGGAGCACGAGAAGCACCTGAGGATAGTCTTGCAGCTACTTAGAGACGAGAGGCTATATGCTAAGTTTTCGAAATGTGAATTCTGGCTTCGCCAAGTACAGTTCCTCGGCCACGTCGTAAACGAACAAGGCATTCATGTCGACCCGGCCAAAGTTGAAGCCATCAAAAAGTGGGAGGCCCCGAAAGCTCCTACCGAAGTTCGTAGTTTTCTTGGACTAGCGGGATATTATCGTCGTTTTATCGAGAACTTTTCTAAGATCGCACTACCTTTAACCAATGACTAAGAAACAAGGAGAATTTGTTTGCGGGTAAGAAAAGAGGAGGCATTCAATGCTGAAGCAAAACTGGGTAAGGCACCGATCTTAGCATTTGCCCAAACGGGACGAAGGATTTTAGGGTTTGTGATGCGTCGAATAAAGGGCTAGGGTGCGTACTAATGCAAAGAGACAAGGTTATTGCGTACGCATCCAGGCAATTAAAGCCACATGAGAAGAACTACTCAACACACGATTTGGAGCTAGGAGCCGTAGTGTTTGCCTTGAAGATATGGCGACACTATCTTTATGGCACCAAGTGCACCATATTTACTGACCATAAGAGTTTGCAACATATCTTTGATCAAAAGATGTTGAATATGAGACAAAGGAGATGGGTGGATGCTTAAAGATTATGATTGTGAAATAAAGTATCATCCAGGAAAAGCAAATGTGGTGGCGATGCCTGAGTAGAAAAGGGCAGAGCTACTAGTAAGTTATGTGCTAGTTTGAAGGTGCGAGTGTCGTTGAAACAAAGGTTTTTCGAAGATCAAGTGAAAGGGTTGAGCCCGGAGTTTGTGAAGGAGGAGATGTTACATGGGTTGGAAGAACGATTAGAGAAAGATGATGAAGGAGTTAGATACTATAAAGGGAGAGCATGGGTGCTGAAGGTGAACGGACTGAGAGAACTTCTCAAGGGAAGCACAGCGTCCCAGATATCCATTCCACCCTGTGCTGATAAAATGTATCAAGGGTTGAAGAAGAACTATTGGTGGCCTGGCATGAAACAGACATCGCGAGATGTTTAAACCCTAATGTCTTGCATGTGCTATGTTAAGGTGGACACCAAAAACCGTCTGGTTTCCTGAAGCAACCAGATATACCTCAGTTGAAGTGGGAGCACATAGCAATGGATTTGGTGACGAAACTACCCAGAACTAAAAAGGGTTATGATGCCGTATGGGTGATAGTCGATCGACTCACCAAAACAGCTCACTTCATCCCCATTAGAGAGGACTATACAACAGAACAGTTAGCGCACCTTTATGTAGATAAGGTTGTGGTATTACATGGTGTCCCATTATATATCCGATCGATAGATCATTTCACATCACGATTTTGGCAGTCATTGCAAAGGGCATTGGGAACACGTTTAGACCTAAGTACGGCTTACCATCCCCAAACCGATGGTCAAAGTAAGCGTACTATTCATACGTTGGAAGACATGCTTCGGGCATGTGCATTGACTTCAAGGGTAGTTGGGATACCTTTTTGCCGTTAGCAGATTTTCATATAATAACAGTTATCACACTAGCATAATGTGCACCTTGAAGCCTTGTATGGACGTAAGTGCAGATCACCACTTTGTTGGCTAGACGGAAAGAAGCTGGATGAAGCTTCGTGCAAGAAACATCGGAAAAGTAGCGATCATTAAAGAAAAGCTTAAGGCTGCAAGAGATCGGCAAAAGAGTTATGCGGATCAAAGGAGGAAGCCCCTAGAATTTGAGGTTGGCGACAAGGTACTATTGAAGGTGTCACCATGGAAAGGAACCGTAAGGTTCGGCAAGAAAGGAAAATTGAGCCCTCGGTACATTGGACCATTTGAATATTGCTAGATAGGCCCCGTAGCTATAAGGAGTTGCCACCAGAGTTAGGAGGCATTCATGATGTTTTCCCACGTTCTATTTGAGGAAGTGTTTGGCTGATGTGACGAAGGTTATGCCACTCGAAGACTTAAAAGTGGAAACCAATATGCAATTTGTGGAGGAGCCAGTAGAAGTTATGGATCGAGAAGTGAAAACGTTTGAAGCGGAGTAAAATCCCAATCGTTAAGTGAGGTGGATTCAAGCGTGGACCGGAGTTTTACATGGGAACGGGAGGGCTGGATATATGATGACCACAGTACCCCATTTATTTGGCGAGGATAATCGAATTTCGGGGTCGAAATTCCCGTTAACGGGGGGAGGAGTGTAACACCCTGTCAAAATCCAAGCAAGGTTAGTTGACGGTAGTTACGAAGAAATTGTGATGCTGATTAGCTTATGAATATCCCATGCATATTTTGAGTTATAAGTCACTCAGAGCTTACTACTTACCATTTATTTAGGAATGCCATATAAAGTTAACAGAAATTCTAGAAATTTAAATAATAAGGTTTTAAAGAATTAGAAATATTAAAAGGTATAAAATATAATTAAAGAACAATAAAGTATGTCTTTAACATATTATGTATATTTAAAGTTTAGATTTTAAGCATAAGGGTATAGAAAACAACCATTAATCAAATAATTGTACATTTTAGAGAAAACTATATGTACATACATGTATACATACGGCCATAGATATAGATAAAGATGTGCAAGACTTTAAACACCTTACAAATTAATTCACCACCATACTTGTACAGCTTATCCTTACAAATGCAAGTACAAATTTAATTATATAAAAACTAGTACAACTTTTGGTTGCCCACCCTTGTGAATTTCGCGCCAAAACAAACCCAACACACCAAAAACCACTTGCCATGGAAAAACAACTAGCTTATATTTGTACAACTTCCCATACATTTTATTTACTCCCACACTCTTCCTCATTCCCTTGTAAGACTTTTCTCTCAAACTACTCTCACCACCCTCCACACATAAACTCTCTCAACCATCAACTCACTCTTTCATATTTTCCTTCATCAAATTCGTGGGTATGGAGGAGGAAATCAACAAAAAGATTAACGAAAAACTAAACTCTCTAATAATAAATAAACTAGTTAAGATACATTAAGGTTCATAGCTAGGTGGAAGATTTGGGTTCACTTGGAGTCATCATCATCTCGAAATCAGACTTCTTCATATCATTCGAATATAAGGTTGTTAACACAACTCATTTTTAGTCTTTAAATAATAATCTTGTTCAGTCAAACTCTTGTTCTTGTTCAAACTTTTTGTTAAAAATTTGTACATCTTTCTTCTCTTTTCATTGCATGCATGGCTTGAGGATGGGTTAAGGTTGATAACGCTTTCTTTGTGTTGTTAATAACACGAAATTTATGAAGAAAGTTCAAGGATTCAACCCAAAATCAAATACCCAGAAGGCATGCATTAGCTTTAGTTAAAATGGTTAAATGGGTCTCACTAAAATGATTTTTGGTGTCTAATATGAGCTTTTAAATCTGTAGATTTGGTTGAACAGTTACTTTTGATTGTTAAGTAAAAAGAACAAAAGGTTTTGTTGTAACCAAGAAGATTTCATGCATGCATGTATTGAATAAAGCTTTCTTGAAATTAAGATTAATATTTTATGGTTATAACTTTTTAAATAGTGTTAGGACCAGTTTCGCTGAAACTGACCAGTCTCCAGTTGCATCTGGAGACCAGAAGATTTGTCCAGAAATATTAGAAGTCCAGTTGCAATGTACAGTTATGCAACTGATGACTTCCTCCAGTTGACATCTGACCAAGACACCTGAAGACATTCCAGTTGAAGTCGAAGACATCAAGTGGAAGAAAGAGAATGAAAATGGCAGCGAAGCCCAGTTGACATTCTATCAGATCAATGGATTGGAGACCATCAGTGTAAATGCACTTACAAAGCTTTACACTGATTACGAGGAGGACCTTTTACTTTACATCCTTTTACCCGGACAATAACCTTGTCTGTGGATAAAAGTACAAAGATGTAAAGTGGTTGAATAAAGTAACATTTTGTCTTACTTTATTAAGCATACATAAGAATTAAATATTAATTCTTTGTATGCTGTCAACCATATTTGTACGTCAAAGTTAGGATCCCAATGCCCAACCTTTGCCTATAAATAGAGGTCCTTGCACAAAGAATTAATTTTGCAAACACATACATTGCAGTATTCTTGGTGACTTGTGCAATATTCTCTCAATCGCAAAAAGGAACATTTCACAATTCGATTGTTAAGAGAATTTCCAAGTATTAGATCATTTCATTAGGTTGTTATGAAAGATATATAGAAATCCATTTTATTCCCACTGATAAACAACTCGCTGACATTTTTACTAAACCACTGGATGAGAAAACTTTTCAATATCTTGTTGGTGAGTTGGGAATGTTGAACCCTAAATCTGGAACCTTGTTATGAACGCCTTTATGACACTGGCAGGGTTCTTTGATTTCCAGATTTATAAATCTATACCAGCTTAGCTATCGAACGCCTTTGTGATACTATCTTTGCACTGATAGATTTATGGATCACCATTCCAGGGGGAAGACTCAGACCATATTTTTGTCCTTAAAATGTTCTTAATTTCAGGGGGAATTTATTAATTTATTTTCCCACTAGACAAATTTTCTGAAAATTTCACTGGAACCTTGTAAATGTGTCCCTCTCACTGGTACTTGATAGTTGATGTGCATGTTTGGGACTGGTACTTTACTGGAGTGTCCCTCCAGTGTACCATCAGTACATATTCACTGGACTAATCCACTAGTGATACTGGAGTGTCCAGTCAACCTCCAGATGCACTGAAATAGTCATGGTATGTCAGTCATAACATTTTTACTTGATGTTAGTGTGTGCCACGTAAGCAAACTTTTTTTGGATATTTATCTTTATCCTACGTGGCATAATTTTTCAAATAAAATTAGTGGGTTTTGTTACCTTGGGAAGATAAAAAGTGCAAATTGGTTATTTTGTGGGCTGTCAACCGTCACACATTTATGTGTGATGGGATGCATCAAATGCGGATTTCAAAACCGATCAAAATTACTTTGAATAATTTCAAAATAACCATTTTGAATTCCATTTTCTCTCTCCTCTATATAACTTCCATTTTCACTTTCATTCGCATTTACTTCGAAAATCTTTTACTCCCAAATCTTCAAATTCCTTCATTTACTCTTCATTCAATTCCAATCATAAATCTCTCTCTTATTTACTGCATTTCATCATCAACATCTTCAATTCCTCATAAACCCTAATTTCAATTTCAATTTATATACTAAAATGGCTCCTAGACAATCAAATTCCGAAAAAAATCTTCTCACCAACAACTATACTCCTCCTGCTACTGTTGTTAAAGCCCATGACACCATCATTGATTCTGACAAAATTAGAATCAATATGCACAACTGGATGGCTAAGTTGGCCGGAAATAATGGTGCCCAAACCATCATCGGACGACTAAACTCTTTCTTTCCGAGTTGTCCATTATATGGGGCTCTCACCATGAACCCTGGAAAAATGTACCCTGGTTATCTCTAAGAATTCTGGTACACAGCTCATTTCAAGGCTGGTGATGAAAACACCATCCATTATACTCTCAAAAAGGGATCTCGCCCACTCCAATTAACTGTCGATACTCTTCGAGATGCCCTTCGTTTAAACTACTTTTTTGAAAATGAGCTGCCTCTACAACTTCCAACTGGAATCAATCACAGGGAAGTTTGTAGGGAAATGGGTCACACTGACATCATCGATTAACATGGTGTGTTGAAGAGAAAAGGTACAATTTATATGAGTAAACTCACTGATTCTTGGAGATTTTTCTTTACTCATTTAGTCGAGTGCCTTGGAAGTGGATCTGGAGGGCTGGACCAGATCAACCAGACACAACTGCTGATTGCCTACTGTTTATGGTATGGTCTTAGAGTTGATTTTGCTCAGATTTTATGGAATGATTTAGCTGAAAGGTTAAAAACTAAAAGAAAACCTATGTTCCTTTTATTCGATTTTTGTCTTTAATTTTTAAAAGAGCTTTGGGTAACCAGTATGATTATAATACCAGTCATTTTTCTATGGCTGAATATTTGAGGGATCTCAACAATTTGGTTTCCAGTGTTGATGAGGTTGAGATCCCAGAGGTTATGATCCACAATTTTAGGAGAGAAATAACTGATGCAACAAGACCAGTTGATTCAGAAGAAACTCAAGGTGGCCCTCAAATCCATGTGGGTCCCCCTGGAGCTTTCATTGCTGAAGAGCAGTCACCAGAAACCGAGGTGACCTCTGACCAATAGTGATACCAATTGTGAAGTCCCTCACTTCCACAAGACCAAGACACCACTACACGGCACAAGTCTCGTTGGTGACCAGAATTGCTTCTGATCTTACTCCTCCAGGTGGTCTCTCCACTTCTTCTTCCACCGAGGTCCAAGGCCTTTTGAATAAGGTGGCGGACCTGGAGAGATCACTCCAGTCTTCTTCTCAGGTTGTTTCTGAATTTAAATCCTTATTATCAAATAATCTAGTCAGAAATGAATGTGTTTGCTGGGAATGAGAAGCTGGTGTTTGAGAAAATGAATGAACTGGTACTGGCCACAAATAAAAATTCTGAAAATATCAAAGTGGCAGTCCAGGGATTAGAGGCAAAATTGGTGAATTCTGTTCAGACTGCAGTGAAAGCTGAAGTTGTTCAACCACTGGCAGGTCTGACAGATGAGGTTCAGAAATTGATTACCAGGGTTAGTAATTTGGAGAGTAGGCCAACACTTGATCAGAATGCTGTTGGAGCACCATCAGAGGATGCAGTTGTTCGAAAGTTCAGGGCTGATATGCTGAAAGAAATCACTGAAGAGATTTTTGGGTCAGTCCTTAGAAGTATTCAAGATGGGTTGTTGCCTCAGGTGGTCAACATGATTAAAAGCTGCCAAAAGATTATCTTCAGAAATTGAATTTATCAAGAAGGAAGTGACGAAGCTAAGGCACACTGTGAACATCACAACTCCAGTGGCTGGAAGAACTTTTGGTGAGACAGACAGATATATGCTTGAACAATTATGGAATGCCCACAAGTCTCAAACTGGTGGACATTCCAAGGGGGAAAAGTTGTCTGTTCCAGAAGTTGGTGAAGAAAAAGAAAGAGGTTGTTTGTTGAAAAGGCCTTTGCTACTGAAAGCATGCAACAAAAACAAGTACTGGTACTGATGCCAGTGCACAATTAGCACAAAGGCACTTGGCACTGAAGCCAATTGTGCAGAAGAAGAGGCTGCTGGTACTGATGCCAGTGAGCCACAGTTTGAAGCATTTCCAGATATTACTGCTACAATGAAAAACTTGAACAGAAAGAAACATGTGGTATCTGGAGGTGAACTGGAAGAAGCCACTGAAGGTTCTCCAGAATTTATGTCAGCTGATGATGAAACATCAAAGAGACTGGAGCAAGAGAGCATTATTATTGACATTTTCAAAAGAATTCAAATTAATGATCTCATCAAACATCAAAATCAAATGGTAAGGATGGGCACACTAGATTCATACAATGCTCGCAGACTGCAAGTGAATGTTGATGTGTACAAGAAAATGAAAGAAAATGAAAGATGATGCCAGAGTCCATCAATGCCTTGAAGCTTTAGACGATGTACATGTTCGCTCCACGTACTCTGTAGAAGAGCAAAAGTATGACTCTGAGACTTATGGAGTGATTGTGGAAGAGTTGATAAGTAAGAGAAGGGAAGCACTGCAAGAGCTTCAGAAGAAGGTCAGAAGGAATGCTGCAGCCCTGGAGATTGAATATAGAAAGAAAATAAAAGGTTTGCCCAAACCAGCCAGACAGACCAAGGCAGCCAGGGATGCAGATCTAAGCACCTTCATTCCACTTGACAACCAAAAGATTAACAGAGCTGAAATTCAAAGGAAAGCTGCTGAACAAGAAAGAATTTCCAAGGAAACTGAAGAGATGATTCAGAATGCCAAGACTAAGGCCAGATACAAGAATTGACAGTCTTAAGGGCAGACTCCAGGAGAATCATCAGTGCTGAAATTAAGCTTGCCGAAAACCATGAAAACCATTCTAAATTTCATGTCAAGCTTAACAGGGAAGAAAACTTCACTGATGAAAGGAAGAATACATTAGTCAAAGCCTTCGGATGGTCAGAATTAAAGGAGATTGGACTCTCATTTAAAGGAAGGACTGATATATCTTTAGATGTGAAGTATTTCATGAAAAGGATTGAGAAGGAATGGAAAAGAAAGCAACAGATGGAGGTTGCTTTGGGATTACGTGCACCAGAATCTTCTCCATCTTCTCCATCTCCCAAGAGGAAGGCCACTGTAGAAGCTTCAGGACATGCTGATAAGAGTAGGGCCTAACTCTTTTTATCATTTACTTGTATTTGTAATTTCTTTAGATAAAGTTGTAACTTTTCACTAGTTGATGTCTGTAAATATAAGTTGCAAGCTTTATTATTCACAAGTATTTGATCAGATTAAGTCTAGCAAAATCAAAATGTAAAAACTGGAAACATTAATGATCTATAAAGTGTTTTCCAGTAACTTTAAATTTAGACTTAGTCAAAATTCGAGGATTTTTCAAGCACAAACATGTATAGATAGAAGCTTGAAAATCCTTGCATAATTTCTAAACAAATAGGGGGAATTTGTTAGGTCCAGATTTACTGGACTCGCTCCAGACGAGAAGACTGGAGCCCTCTGAAGATTTGTCCAGAAATTATGAGAAGACCAGTGAACCATTTACTTGTACAGGAATCTGGATTCCACCAGATTAGCTCACTGGACTTCACTCCAGTCAAGATCGTTTCTACTGAAGACATTCTCACTGAAGTCAAAGACTAAAGTCTGAAAAAAGAAGACTGACAAATGGCGGAGCCCACTGGAAGTCTTACCAGATCTCCGACTGGAGTCCTTGTCAGTGTTCTAGACCTTCCAAGTCTGAACACTGATTACGAGGAATTGACTTATGCCTTTACACGCTTTTATTCGGACAATCTATTTGTCCTTTGTTAAAAGCTTAACACGCGTGTAAAGGTGGTTGGTTAAAAGGTTGACAAGTCACTATCAATGTGACTTTATCCTTGTACTTTAACCAATGCATTTAAGGAATTAAAGTTGTTTCCTCAAATGCATGTAACCATATTTGTACGGCAAAAAAATTAAATATTATTCTTTTTGCCTATAAATACCAAGTCATTTCCCTCGTCCAAATCACTTTTTGCAATTTGGTGAACTTGCTAAATACTCTCGATCTAAACGGTTATACTTCACACTTTAAGTATTTCGATCAAGGAGTTTATTTAGCAAATATAGATCACTTGTAATTCATAGGTTGTTTAGATACTTACTTTTGTATTATCTAGGTTCCGCAACAACCTTGTATTTTATTTAACATCATAAATAAAATACACTTGAAAATTACATTTGTGTTCCACCATTTACATACTTGTTTACTTATTTATTGCTTAAGTCTTTATTGCTTTATTTATATACTTTCATTTATATTCAAAGCAATACTAATCCAATCTAGTGCATACTTGACTTGTTATTCTACACTAGTGGGTTAAACCATCGAGTGAGGGACTTCACATACCTCAAGAGAAGATGAGGCAATAATTTCCACTCAACATACAAACAAACTGCGTTAAAATGTCAAGACAATATTAATCATACTCATAATAATACTCTTTTATTATGTAAATATAGTTATATGTAAATTTGCTCCAATCTTACTTATTTTCATAAAAACATTAATGCTTTAGTTATGGTAATAGTTTATGGATTCATTTATGCAATGAAAATGAAAATTTCATGTTATCTATAATTATACCGCCGCATTGCGCGGATATATGGCTCAGGAATTTAAAGAAAGAATAACATATACTATAGGACAAACGTATACTTAGACGTTTGGTAAATTTCCATCAATTATTATTTTTATATATACAAATTATCCAATCTGATATCTCCCCGATATCTCCCCGATTTTTAAAAATATCATGTCTCCCCACCTCGCCAATCCGATCCCGATCCACGAGTTCTACAACCTTGCACGTAACTACAGCAGTTACGGTAAAAAAGTTCTAACTAACGGAAAATAAATATCACTTTGTAAATTGTCGTCATCACGGCATATCACACGTTGTAAATTTTTCCCGCCGCATTGCGGGGCACTATGCTCGTTTTTAATATAAAGGTATTATGGCTTTCATGCTTATGTAGAGACCTTACACGTCAGCACGTAAAATGCTGATGTGGCTGCTGACGTGCCATTCGAATCGCTCTGGTAATGCCACATCAGAAAAAGCTGACATGGCGGGCTCAGAGAGCCACCCGAGAGCTTTCTGATAGCCTTTTATATATATATAGAGAGAGAGATTTTTATATATACACATATATACATGATGTATATCATCAATCAATTCAAAGTAAGTACACTTATTGTTTGTTAGTGCATGTTTCTCGGTGACAAAAGCATTCTAGATGTGTTACATATATTTTCATATATATCCAAGTCTTGTAATTTATCTTGTAATTACCGTTTGTCAATAATATTACCTTGGCATATATTGTTGATCATATTGGGATCCATTTATGTTTATGTGTTTGTTTATTATTTGTATTTTGCAGGTTCTAGACATAACATGTAAAGAGTCATTAAGTTAATATTGTTTCTGCGTTTAACAGCAGTTGAAATATTAACTTAATGTACTTCCAAAAGGAAGTTAAGATAATCGTGTTTCTAAAGGAGAAACTGTATCTTAAACATATACTTCCTATAGGTAATATTGACGACGTTGTTGCTGCGTATTTACAGCAGTAGAAGAACGTTGTCACAGCTAATGTTGTTTCTGCGTATATTTACAGCAGTAGAAACATTGGCTGAGTTAATGTCGGTTCTGCGTCTTGACAGCAGTTGAAACATCAACTCAAATATTCCTAAGTGTTATTTGAGTGTTCTCGGGAACTAGCAATTAGTTGCTTGTGGAGAGAACACTCAAAAGGTCATTTGAGGGTTCTTGGGAACGAGCAAAAGTTTGCTTGTGGAAAGAACACTCAAATGGTCATTTGAGAGTTTCTGAGGAACAAGCAAAAATTTGCTTGTTCATAAGAACTCTCAAATGGTTTGAGAGTTTCTGTGGAAACAAGCAAAAGTATGCTTGTACACAAGAACTCTCAAACTAGGCCAAAACCCTAATGGGCTTGACATGAGAACACTCAAACCCAATGATTTGAGAGTTTTTGTCACTTGCCTATAAATAGAGGGTGTGTGTATGCGTGTTTCAACAAGAGTGTAGAGAGAGAAACGAGCAAAACCTAGAGAGAGAAAACCAAGAACACGCACGGTTTGATCTTGTGGGTTCTCGACTCACGCACGAACCGCAAACACACACCCGGTTTGGACGGCTCGTAGACTTAGATTACCACGTTGGTTGGTAAAGTTTGTTCGGAGAGCCGTTTCACTATATAACCAAATACGGGTGTTTATATTCACGCAAAAAAGATATATATATATATATAGAGATATATATATATCATAAAAGGTAGATATAGAAACCGTGGGTTATCTCGAGGAATTCCGCACCTCGACATATCCTTAAGTCAATCTCGGTTCGGTAAGACCCGGGGGACTTACAACTGGTATCAGAGCCATAGGTTTTAACAACCTTGGTTCGAGATTGATAACGGTTTGGGTATCCCGCTTTTTGTCTTTTGCGTGTTCTTAGGTGGAGAAGTGTTTTCGGGCGCGTTTTTGGAATAAAGGTTCAAACTTGACGCCAAAATAAGACATATCTCATTCCTAAGATCATTTTCTCAAGTTTTCATTGATCAAGGAACAATATCGGGTTCAGGATCTAAGAAATTGTGAGAAAGTGGTGTTTTGCGTGTTCATAGGTGTGTACTTTGCGTGTTCTTGAAAGTACATCACCTCGTGCGTGTTTCGTTACAAACAAGGCACTTTGCTTGTTCTATTTGAGAGTTCTTGAGGCTTTGAGAGTTCTTGTGGATTTGAGAGTTCTTGAGGTTTTGAGAGTTCTTGTGAACTTGCGTGTTCTTGAGGTTTGCGCGTTTTACACTTTTGCGCGTTTCATTTGCGTGTTCCTGAGTATTTGTGTGCTCTTGTGTATTTGCGTGTTCTTAGGTTGAACATAATACACAATGGCTGCAAATTATCTTAACCAATTAATACTTATGGACCATGAGACTGGTAAGGGTAATTCATCCACCCAAGCTAATGATCATTGACCAATACTTTTCTTGGAAAGGTCGATTCGAATCCTTTATGCAATTCACGGACATTAGAATGTGGACATGTATGATTGAAGGATATAGATCCCCAACTTATGAGGACAGTGGTGTTACCAAAGTATATGCTTATCAAGACATGACTGAATCTAATAAAAAATTGTATGAGGCAGAGAAAAAGTCACTATCATGTTTAAAAATGTCATTGCCACAAGAAATATTACATTTATTTAACGGATTCAATACATCAAAAGAACTTTGGTTAGCATTAAAAAATCATTGTGAAGGGGATGAAACACTTAAAAAGAATCGTAGAGACCTTCTAAAGCATCTGTATAATGTATTTAATGGGTTAAGGAGTGAAAACTTAGATCAACTAATTACAAGGTATTATCATTTGTTAGCAGAATTGCAAGCATTTGAAGTTACCTACTCTAAGGAAGAAAAAGTCGAGAAATTTTTGAGTTCCTTGCCGGAAAAGTGGAGTAATTATATTACCACTTTGCAGGAAAAAGCAGATTTCTCTGATATGTCTTTGACTAAGATAGTTGCTAAGTTTAGGGGACAAGAAATGAAACTAAAAAGGAGGGAAGCAGGATATAATAATGCTCAGATTCCCGAGCTTTATTACGGTAGACCTACGATCAATGTAAGTCCAAGTTCCCCTGAAGGAAGCACAAGGGCATTCCTGAGTGAAGGTGTTGACTTACAAAAGATCTCATTTGACTCTGAAGGGAACATATGTCTTGTTTCAAGTCAGAGCGACAATGTAGGCAATCGTGGATATCCTACCTCCAATGCTAGTTCCACCGTGCCTATAAGTGTCAAATGTGGAAAGTCACTTATCCGTTCTTGCGTCATTTGTGACATCATATGAACAGTTTATCCAAGGAAAGGTTCAAGATCCGAGTCTTATAGAGGAAGACTACGAGCAAATTGATCCTTTGGACTTAGAAGAGATGGATTTGCAATGGCAAATGGCTATGCTAACTCTTCGGCTAAACGGTTCCTATCAAGAACAGGGCGAAAGGTCGTGGGTTCCAAGCTTGGCTTTGATAAGTCAAAGATAAAGTGTTACAATTGCGAAGGCTTTGGACACTTTGCTAGGGAATGCCAGAGACCTAAGAAGGATGATAGGTCTATTGTGACTCGTCAGAACTTCAATCAAGGTGGAACAGTACCTTCATCTTCAAACATCTCAAGACAAAAGTCATACTATGATGGGTCTAATGGAAAACAAGGCCTAATTGAATGATTCAAGAGCTTTGGTTGTCCAACAACAAGACAGATCATATGACTGGAGTTCAAAAGTCAATGAAGAAGACAATGCTTATGTTGCTGAGGTTGATTCAGGAAGTAGTATTGTTCCTTTGGACGAGACATCTTCTCAAGAATCAACAAACCCTACTCATGAAAATGTTCCTTTCACCTTACTTGAGAGATCATCTTCAAATGTTGAAACATCAAGTATAAAAGATGGTGATACTTGTTCAAAGGGAGTTACTTCAAAGGTTGATAATGTAAAGATTCCAGAAAATTTGGGAGTAAAGGATCTAGTTACCTTTATGATAGACTTACATGCTCCTGAGCAGCGAATAGATTTTTCTTTGCATTTAATTGATGTCTGTAAAGATAATTTTAAAATTTTTCAACTGCATGTGAGTTATATCTAAGGGTTGATGATTTACAAAAGAAGGTTGATGAGGATCAAGAAGAAAAATCTCTCTTGAGACAGCAAGTGAACATCTTGACTAGAAGAGAAAAGGATCTTTCAGACAAGATTAGACTTAATGAAAGAGAGAATGATTGTATAAGAAATGAGTTGAGGGAAATCACTATTAGAAAACAATTGGGACAAGAAAATCATGAGAAACTGAGTAATGAGTACACTTCTCTACAAAAGGAGCTGCTCTCTGCTCAATATGAGATTACAGACTTACAATCCCGAATTGACAAAATGAGAGATATTCGAATTATGACAAGTCATGCCTATGAAAGCATTAAAAATGGAAATTGTCATAATGTTGAAGAAATCTCGAATAAAAAGAATCATAATGTTGAGATCCCTCCTCCTATCAATCATATCTATGATCCTATCGTTAAAGTGAGTGATGATGATAAAAAGATCTCTTCTGACGATTTCAAAGAACAACATAAGAAGCCAGAATCTTCTAATCAAACCAAATACATGTATAATAAGGGTTCAATCACTCACTACACACTAAAAGGTAGTAAGAGAGTGTTCACTGAAAAGGAGTACTCTTTGGATAGTATTGAACCAAATCTAATTGATAAAGTTTGGGAAGTTGATGTAGCTGATTTTGAGCAACAAAATAGACAAGTCAGAAATGTGAGTCCTAGGAGATGGTCATCAATGAGAACATTAGACAGTCCACACTTTGTAATATCAGGAATAGATCCTACTGCTCAGTCAGAAGTTGCTCCCGAACAATCTACAAAATTGAAGTTACAAGAGATAACATCAAAGGCTCAAAATTCTCAAACTTTGTCTGATCAAGATATGCATTCATCTTACCATGCAAAGGATAAAAGGAAGAAAATGAAAAATCTTGATAAGATCTCTTGCTTCATTTGCAGAGAAAAGGGACATGTGGCAAGTATGTGTCCACAAAAGGGTAAATCCAGCAGATCAAGGCAGTCTAATGACTCAAGTGATAGAGATGTTGAAGATATGAATGTTCAGTTGAGAAAGAACAAAGGTAAACATGTTGAAGAAAGGTCAACGAGTGTTTCACCTAAAAGGCTTTCTCAAAGGAACTCACCCGCACGGAGTGGTTCACCTAGAAATAATCAGATTAGTACTTCAAATCCAACATTTATGAGGAATTATAAGAAGAAATACTATGAAGATTATGTCTTCTAGAATTCCTCGAGTTATGTTGCTAAGGAACATGGAAACCAAGAAGTGTATCTCCTAAGAAACATTCAAATGGTGGCCATGCTCAAAGCAAGACACCTAAGAGGAATCCCACTCCAAAACGAGGAGTCTTTAATCGTGTTGGTGAAGATGATACATGCTTTTATGATCGCTTCACAGGAACGGTAAAGACTGGTCGTTCCACAATGTTTCAGAAGCATAGTCCCAGGAGAAAGATTGAATTATCTCCTGAGAGGATGCCAAGAAACAAGAGACAAACTTCAAAATCCAGGACTCCCACTAAGAATGACGGATATTGGACAAATGTCTCAGTAAAAGATAAGGACGGTAAATTCAAGTCTACAGAGGCTTGGGTACCGTTTCGCAACTAAGCGCTTATCTTTCGTGCGGAGGACACAGTTAGGGAAGACCATGTATTTTTGGTTATCAGTGACTGGGTCCTAGGCACATTTTCTTTAGATAACATAGTGGGTTATCGTACTTATGTGGTATTTTCTTCATTGTAAATCATTGTGCAAGTCCTATGTATGTTATTTATAATTTGTTTATAAAGAAACGTATTTGGGAAAAACAAGGATATATAGAAAGTGTTACTTTATTTTATCTTGTTAATAAATCATTTGAGATAACATGATGGTTGTTATCATATGATGAATATGCAAAGTTGATTTATTTATGAAAGTTACACTAAGGCCTTTGATCGATCGCATTTCGTATTGCTAGTCCAGATGACTGGAATGAGTAATCCTTAGTGAACATCTCTGAAGAACCATCTTCAACTCAGAAAATGCAACACAAAAATATAATAATGGTTTAAGGGGGAGTCGTTACTTCAAGAGAAATGAAGAAAACATGTGGCATTTAAGTTTACTCATTTGCTACATCCGATCTTCTTGTAAGTAATTAGTCCTTCTAAAGCCTCATTAGTGTACCAAAGCAGTTTAAGGGGGAGTCGTTACCGCAAGAGAAATGAAGAAAACATGTGGCATTTAAGTTTACTCATTTGCTACATCCGATCATCTTGTAAGTAATTATTCCTTCTAAAACTTCAGTATACTAAAAAGTTTTAGGGGGAGTCGTTACCGCAAGAGAAATGAAG
Organism: Erigeron breviscapus; assembly: GCA_034093135.1. NCBI lineage: Eukaryota > Viridiplantae > Streptophyta > Magnoliopsida > Asterales > Asteraceae > Erigeron > Erigeron breviscapus. The sequence goes on from CM067173.1 coordinate 116,021,657, forward strand.
AAAACATGTGGCATTTAAGTTTACTCATTTGCTACATCCGATCATCTTGTAAGTAATTATTCCTTCTAAAACTTCTTATATATACCAGATTAAGCATAACTATTTTAAGATGGGTTAGAGTAATTTTGATCATAAAATTACTGTGACTGATTTTTTAACTTTATGCTTCGTAAGGTATATTGCAAGGACAGTATTAAGCATGACTATTACAAGATTTGTTAGAGTAATTTTGATTCTAAAATTACTGTGATCAATTTTGTAACTTTATGCTCCGTAAGGTTCTTGCTCAGAATAAAAGGGTTCTATTGCACGAGAGATAATGTTATTAGGGTATTTGGTTTCCAGGGGGAGTTAGCTGTGTTTTGTGTGAACACTGAATAAATGTCTATCGTGATAAAGGTATAGTGTAAGAAAAGACAAATTTGAGTGTGTTTGGTACATCTCAAATTAGGTCTTGTAATTAAATTGCTCGAAAGATTAAGTAACATACTTAAAGTTTCGGTCAAAATGGGTCAAACGGAGTCACTAAGTTGACGTATTTGACAGATATTTTGATTTGCAATTTATCTCAAATAATTGAGTCAAAGATACTTAATGTATGAATTAACATGATAAAGACTTGGATTCTAATCTTAATTGAGAGAATCAGTCATAAAATATCTGTTATATTTCAGTTTAAGTATTTGTAAGTTCAATTATTTACCATTGAGATGAATACATGTTTTGTATAGATCTCATGAGTTTGTTGATGTGGTCGCAGAATTATTTATCTTAAATGGATGTGTGTCAACCGTTAAGATAAAGGATCTCCAAAGTGTATGAAAATTGGGTCTATCCAGTCCGGAATGGAGAAAACTCAAGCTTAAAATGGAAGCAGAATATACTTACACATCAACAACTCAGCAAAATTCAAACGGAGACAAAGATATAGATGGAGAGATTGTTTATCGTGTTATTCAATCTTGTATCTTTATTTTTGTTGTATTTGAATTTATAACAACATTGATTGTGTTCAATGTTTGTTAATGTCAAATACTTAACAATGGTTCTTTGTAATTCATTAATTAGTGACATATCGGGTCTTAATTTAATGATTGTACATTGTAAGTTTGTTTAAGTTGTGACATTTATCGAGAATTTCTTTAATGAGAAAAATACGATAAATTATAATACAAAAAGTGTTTGTATTTGGCTTTATCGTGTTCTCTAAAGAATTCTTTTCGTTAATCATATCGGGTTCAAGAAAATTCTGTGTGAATTTTCAAAGTGTTAATCAAGTTCGTGAAAGTTGACTTTTGGTAAGTCAAGGTTCACATGAATCGATAAATAAGTTTAACTTTATATGCAAAATGTACCAAGTGAACTCGTATGCATAATTTAACAAATTGGGTTAAGTATGCATATTGTTGTTAAGTGGGTATAAATGTACATGTTTTACTTTGAACTTAATGTGCGCATTTTCCCAATAGGGTTGAATTTGCGTGTTCTAGTCAAGTAAAAGTGCATTTGCGAGTTTAACTTATTAAGGTCTCATTTACGTGTTTAGCCAAGTGGACATCATATGCGTGTTTTGCAAAAAGGGATAGATATGCGCGTTTGTCAAGTGGGCTTAAATTTGCGTGTTTTAGCATAATGGGCTAACATATGCGTGTTTAGACTAATGGACCTCATTTGCGCATTTTGGCATAATGGGCCAGATATACGTGTTTGTGCACGTGCTTTAGGGTTTGCTTGTTTTAAATGGATATAAATAGGAAACCAACACGCATTTAATGATAATTTTAAAATCATTTGCGTGTTCTTCCTAAAAGACTCTCCATTTGCGCGTTCCCGTTCGAGCACTATTCACTCTCTTTCGATTCATAAGACTTGACTTTTACGTGTTTTAAACACAAGAAACACTACTCTTAACACTCATTGAACAAAGGTATATGATTAACACAGTTTCTAAGTCCAGATTTCGTGTTTAAAATGACCAAATATTTAGGGTTTTTATTTCGAAAATAAAATCACTAGATGGGACTATTAATATGAAATGGATGAAGATATAGAACCGAAAAACTGTTAAAGTCAAATACGATGCTATTCGTACCAGATTTAAGAGTTTTAGTGTTCAAATCGACTGGATTAAGTTTTGAATGATGAACAGTCGTATGCGTGTTCATCACCATATGCGTGTTCATATGAACCCATAAACTCATCTTTAAACACTTCCAGAATATGCGAGTTTCTTGATGACGTCATCAAGGTCAAACGCGCATTTGACCAGATATGCGTGTTTGTAAGTCCCCCGGGTCTTACCGAACCGAGATTGACTTAAGGATATGTCGAGGTGCGGAATTCCTCGAGATAACCCACGGTTTCTATATCTACCTTTTATGATATATATATACTATATTTATGATATATATATATCTGTTTGCGTGAATATAAACACCCGTATTTGGTTACTATAGTGAAACGGCTCTCCGGACAAACCTTACCAACCAACGTGGTAACCTAAGTCTACAAGCCGTCCAAACCGGGTGTGTGTTTGCGGTTCGTGCGTGATTCGAGTACCCACAAGATCAACCGTGCGTGTTCTTGGTTTTCTCTCTCTAGGTTTTGCTCGTTTCTCTCACTACACTCTTGTTGGAACACACAAACACACACCACTATATATAGGCAAGGGACAGAAACACGCAAATCATCATTTGCGTGTTTCAGGAACACGCAAAACCCATTGGGTTTGCGTGTTTCCCAAAGTCCAGGCCCATTAGGGTTTTGGCCTGTTTGCGTGTTTCCCTGAACACACAAACTGTTTGAGAGTTCTTGTGGTCAAGCATACTTTTGCTTGTTTCACAGAAACTCTCAAACCATTTGAGAGTTCTTATGAACAAGCAAACTTTTGCTTGTTCTCAGAAACTCTCAAATTCATTTGAGTGTTCTTAATTTGAACAAGCATGCTTTTGCTTGTTCCTAAGAACCCTCAAATAACACTTAGGATATATTGAGTTAATGTCTTTACTGTTGTCAAGACGCAGAACCGACATTACACTCAGAGTTAATATCTTTACTGCTGTCAAGACGCAGAACCGATATTAACTCAGCCAATGTTTACTGCTGTAAATACGCAGAACCAACATTAGCTACGACAATGTTTCTACTGCTGTAAATACGCAAAAACAACATTGTCTATATTACCTATTGGAAGTATTATTAAGTTAATGTTTCTCCTGCTGTAAATACGCAGAAACACAGTTAACTTAACTTCCCTTTGAAAGTACATTAAGTTAATATTTCAACTGCTGTTAAACGCAGAAACAATATTAACTTAATGACTCTTTACATGTTATGTCTAAAACCTGCAAAATACAAATAATAAACAAACACATAAACATAAATGGATCCCAATATGATCAACAAAATATGCCAAGGTAATATTATTGACAAACGGTAATTACAAGATAAATTACAAGACTTGAATATATACAAATATATTTAACACATCTAGAATGCTTTTGTCACCGAGAAACATGCACTAACAGTCTCCCCCTTGACACTAGCATCTAGATGTGACCTTCAAGTCTTCGTTTGTCATCCTAAGTGCTGGCCAAAAACCCTGTCATCAGGAACTTCAGTCTAAGGTACTGGTACTGAAGTACTTGGTTCAACTGTTGTAGGAGGATCAACACTTTGACCTTCCTTTGTTGGAACCCTTACTTCTGCATTTGGTTCAACAGTTGGAAGAACCACATTTTGTTCCATTCCTTCTAGATCCCCTGCTTCTGCACTTGGTTCAACGACTGGAGAAACCACATTTTGTTCATTTCCAGTTGGAACCCTTGCTTCTGCACTTGGATCAACAACTGGAGGAACCACATTTTGTTCACCTTCAGCTGGAACCCTTGCTCGTACCCGTCTAGGTATTTCATCAAAGAATCTTCGACTGTCAGCATGGAGATACTCAGCAAGACAAAACTTCACCATCCTTTCATAGACACCCTTTATGCCAACAAGGAGTTGTGAGCTTTCTAGCTGATGCCTATGTAATCTCTTCAAGTCCTTTCTTGATAGATTAATAAGCTGAAGTGGATCGTAGATTCTAAGCAACTCTTTGTGCCCAGTTGCTCTTGTTGACATAACAACAGCGGCTGCACTAAAGTCATCTATTTGGGAGCACAAGGACTGTGTAAATCCTATCACGAAGAATGTGTAGGTATAGCAGAGAAAGCGAATAGGCTATATGTGCCATGTCAAAAGGAATTTAGTCGGTATTGGGACATAGGTGGTATTCCTTCTACATTAAAAAGGATGAATTAAAGATACCTTAAAACCATTTGCAAGCCAACGTCGGCAAGAGCAAGAGAATATGAGTGACGATGCGACGTAACGAGTAACGATTAAGGCGACCGTGGAAAAATAAGGGCGAAGTTGAAGGACAAAGGCGAGTATGAGGAGTTTGATGGAACTATCCATGGCCGATTCATGATTCCCTTACATGCCATAAAATAACAAAGACGACATTGGAAAACCCTAAATTGAGGTACTACGAAGATGTACCTTTGCTATTTTAGTGCAACTTGGCATAATGGGTTAGTATCACTCTTGTTAAGGGGGTAATCCCTTAACAAGTGATTAGTCACAAACGAAGTCAATATATTCACGTAGCGGCAAACGTGTCTAACTTCAGTCTGAAGAAAGATGAAAATGGGCAAGAAGCCATTGAGACGTTTCTTTAATTGAGAAAGAAAACGATAAAGGAAGGTACACCAAGTGACAATGAGAATGAGTAGCCACCAACGAGCGATAACCCAACGTCTCTCACTACTTTATTGTAACTCACGTTACGAACCGTTTGTTCATTTTACACCTCCGTGTTGATAACCTAATCATCATCTCATTCATCACTATTGCTCTATGTGACATTACATACGATTAATCTCTAGTCGTCTCATGAAGTGAGCGACATTTGTAACCTTTTTCAAAGTTTCTAATCACGAGAAATGTTAGGGCACCAAGCAAGAGATGCCCCCAACTATGGAGATTAAAAAGCTTGTAAGTAACCAAAAAGGGTATGATGAAACCTAGTTAACTCTCACATTTTATAAGTCCCTATGAAGCTATCCTTATCGTCAACCTATTCATTTTATCACCGTCATGTGAACGAGCGAACTTCGAGGACAAAGTTTCTGTTAAGGAGGTAATGATGTAACAACCCTCAAATTCCGACTAGAACAATTTACTTGAATTTATCTAGATATCTATCCCTAGAGGCTTATTAAGAGAATTGACCCTCTAGACATTTAGGACAAGGTGATATTTGCCCTCTAGTTCAATAGAATGCCAAAAGGTAGCTAGTTGCCTTAGAAATGTCATCCACAATAACTAAAGATTATCCAAGTCAATCTCAAAGTTTATGTAAAACAATAACAACTTCGTTAGTATATAATCTAAACAAGAGAGTATCTAATGATCCAAATAACTCAACATCTAAAATAATAACAATGTACATCAATAAATTTACAAGTTAAACACGTATTTATATACATACATGGCATATAAAATATAATGTAACATTTAAATAAGTCTTCCAATTAGAAAATATGCATACAACTTAAACTTATTATAAATATAAACTCTTATAAAATCCACCAATCAACATACAACTAACCCACTTATTCTTACACTCACACATAAATATACATCACATATACATATACATACATACAAACACTAGTTAGGACTTAAACCCAACACATACCACTTGGGTTAGCCAATGAATTCACTCCTAACCCACTCCACCACTCCACACAACCAATTAGCTCTCTCCTAGCTTATTTTCTTACCCTAAATCACGTGCTCCCCTTCCCCATACTCCTTACCTTTCAGAATTTTCTCACATAACCCAACACACACACATCAAGTGTGCTCTCAAAACTCTCTCCAACTCTCTCTAATTTTCTGCACACTTTCTTCATCTTTTTCGGTTTAAACAAGCCAACAAGGAGCATAAATTTAACTAATCTAGTGTAATAATAAGTTCCATTGATCATCAACAACTAGAGTCATGTATGGGAACAAGCTTGGAGCTTCATGGAGGCCTTCTTAATCACGATTTTCTGCCCAAAAATCAGCTCCAAATCAGCCCCATTTCGTGGCTTAAAAGGTTGATAATACACCTCCTTGTTCTATAAATCTCTAGATAATCTTGTTCTTTCAAAACCCAAATGTTTTCTTATCTTTTATTATCATTTTCTTCTTGATTTAAACTCAATGAGGGCAAGGTTGATAGATCCTTATCTCACATGTTCATGCATGTAAAGATCTAGAGAAAGGATTCAATGATTCAACAAAACAAGACCCAAGAGTTGTTGTTGTAAGATTTGTTGCTAAACTTAATAAAACTCCCCCTAACTAATTCTCCCATGAGAGTCCAGCCGCCACCAGCTATTTTTTTCTTTTTGATTTTCATTCCCAAACAACAAATTCTCCACCATTTTGATTCTATATCAATCAACTTTCGTTTTCCTTTTCAGTTTTACTTGTAATCTTTCTCGTTTAATAGAATCAATTACATATGGCCACTATGTCCTCTCAACCAACGCTCAACAACAACAACGGGGATGATGCAAATGAAGGATGGAAACAGGTGAATAATATCATATGCGGATTCTAATGCTATGCACGGGTCGACTGGTGATGATCTCTCGGAAAACCCAAATTCCAAACCAAATATATTCGAGCGTATGTCCATGACCTTTTTCATTACGAATTTCCCCGCTCAGATCAGCATCAAAAGAGATGTGGAATCGTTGTTTACAGTGGGTACGGTGGTGGATGTTTGCATCGCTAATCGAAGATCCAAATCGGGAAAAAGATTCGGGTTCGTTAGATCTACTAAGTGGGTGAGGCTTTTGAGAAATATTAACTTGGTCTTAGATCGTAGGGTTTTTATGGGGCTCGTTGTTGCTGATTTGGAGAAAAACCCCCGTAAATCATTCGAAAAAATATCAAGTCATGTTCCTCACCTTTACAAGACTGTTGCTGGTTCTGTACAAAGTCGACAGCGATCTTTCTCGCAACAGGGGTACATCGGAAATCTTATGCAGAGTTTGTTTCTAAGGCAACGTAAAGGTATCCCATCTTTAATTAACAAAGTAACTTGCGAACTATTACGCTTTCTGCAAATAATTCTGTTAGTACCCAGAATCGTTCTGATCTAGTGATGAAAATAATTGAACCTAAGAACGTCCCCTACGTTAGGCAATGGTTTCATGATGAAGGTTTTTCTGATATTGAACTCTCTTATGTTGGAGGTCGATGGATTCATGTTTCTTTCAATTCACATGAAGCCAAAGACCTCTTCATGACCAACGAGTCTTTAAAATGCAAGTTTAGCACGGTTATGAAACCATCGATGTCTTTCGTCCCCAATGAAAGAATGGTCTGGGTTGAGATTTCAGGGGTTCCAAAAGGGCTTGGAATAATGAAAATTTCCAGGTCATCATGGGGTCTAGGGGAAGTGTGTACTTGGTGCTTCTGATTGGATTGATTCGTTCTCATTGGGCAAAGTGTGTGTATTATCGAAATCACCCAAATTCATTTATGAATAGTTGGAAGTGGTCTTTGATGACAAACCTTATGATATTTGGATTAGGGAGTTTGATGTATGGGAGCCTGATAATTTGAAGATTAATCCTGATTCGGAATCGCCTAACTATGATAAAGTTTGTACTTCAGATGACTCAATTGCTAGTAATGGGGACATACCATCTAGAAGTGCTTCTTTTGATTCAGAGCTTTGTAAAGATCATTCTAATGGTGATTGTGGTAATGATGCTATGGAAGATAATGCGGATGCTATCCAGAACACTAGTACCCCAGATTTTGTTGAAGAGTTGTTCTCTCTTGATAGAAGTAGTGTTAAGAAAGAACAAGCAACACATTATAATAACGGTTTGGATGATCATGATATTTTTTTGCTCAACAGGTTATTACAGCAAGATAAGTGTCATGTCAGGCCTGTTAAAGCGGTTGTAAATGAGAACTTTAAGGTTTCAAGTGAGACTTTCAATGAAGTTACCGACAACAAAAATCATAATCAAGTGGCAAAATCAGATGGGTGATCATCCGTCTTCCAGTGTTATGTCTCCATCAACGCCCCTGGCTACTGATATAAGTCTTGCTGTAGAGTCTTGTTTTACGTGGCTTGACTATATTGGTCCTCCAACGATGACAAATTAGATTCTGAAAAAATTTGGAGCTATAAAGACCCCGATGGGAATGTTCAAGGGTCGTTCTCTCTCGCGCAATTAAACATGTGGAAAGATTATTTTTCTAGCGATTTTAAGATTTGGAGATATTATGGCAACGTTAAAGATACTGTTCTCCTACGCAGTGTATTAAAGAGACGAAAAAAAGATGTCGGTTAGATCTCTCTGCATTTGTGGTATGATGCAACGGGTTTTTGGCTTCGTTCATGAGAGATCATTCTTTTGGCGTCGGGTTGGGATCTCCCTAGTGATTTTAGTAGCCGTCTATATGTTGCGTGTTTGTCTTGTTTCATTAGAACTTATTATGTTCCTTACTTTCGTTTGTTTGTTGAATCGATTCACGTGTATGTTGTAATTGCTAGATTCTTACTAGCATTTTTTAATAAATCTAGAGAAAGGATTCAATGATTCAACAAGAACAAGACCCAAGAGTTGTTATTGTAAGATTTGTTGCTAAATGGGTTTATAGATTTGATTAAAACTGATTTTTAATGAAATAAACACCAATATATTCTAGGATTTTTCATAAAAATGGTGTTTCCAAAAAGAAGATTTAAGTTTATAGCTTGATTATGTTTAAAAAGGATAGATCTTGACATGCATGTACATGATTTGTGTTAGATTAGTTTGTTAAGAGTTTGGATTTGAGATGGATCTTTGGATGATGATTGATGATTTTGAAATTGATAATAATCTGTATATTTGATGTTAAAATAACACAAAAGTGAATAACAAACATGTAAGAGGTGATTAAGAGTGTAAGATAAGCAAACTAAGTCATTGGTGAGTTGTTTGGACCCAAATACTTTCTGACATAATCCATTTCTGTCTTTGAACGGATAAACTGAGCATGTGAGGGCCGATTCAAGAAAAACTTTCAAAATAAAAGTTGTAGATGAGCGAGTTAGATCACCACCAACTAGAATCACTCAAAAATACTAAACAAAACAAAAGATATGATTTTTCTACTAAAACTAGTCAAAACTGCATTTTTGTCTGAATATTTTATCAACTTTAACAATTTTTATCTCCTAATACATAAGGTTCCAGGAGGCCATACTTGGTGGAAAGTAAGTCCAATGTGTCCTAAACTTAAAATAAAATCATGGAATTTTTATTAAGAGCAAAACCCAAAGAACTTTTATAAAACTTTCGAGTATGCAAAACAGTGACTGTTTTGACCACTTCCATTTATAAAAATATTTAGAGGTAGTAAACATTCTTTATAAATTAAGCCAAAAATTGCAAAATAAGTGGACACATATAGGTTATTGTATAAAAATCAGGAGGGTCCAAATAATTATTTAACCCCGAATTAGTGGCCAACATTTCATAAATCTGTTGTATAAAAACAGAAAATTTGTAAGTAATCTTATAACTTGTGTGATGGGCTATGTAATGAACTAAGGAGTTAATGGGCTAGCCCGGCCCAATTAGTGAACCCACAAGGAACATAAATCAGTAGGCCCACTTGGCCCAATAACCCATATAGCCCAATAACCAATATGACCCATCAAGCATATAGCCCAAATAAGGTTAAGCCCAACAACTAATTTAAGCCCAAATCATTTAAAAGCCCATAACACTTAGGCCCAATTGGTAATGGCCCATAATACTTAAACAAATTTCATGAACCCAAATAATCATAGAACATTGAGGAATATGCGAGTAAAAGATAAGTGTAATCAAAGTAACACAAAAGATAACTAAGCGAAATGGACATAAGTAATTACATAACCAAACTATAAATTGATATCACAAATGCTAATTCGTGCTAAAATCGGTTACACATCAAATGATGAATAAGGATAATATAACTTAATATGGCATTTCATATGATAACCTAAGATGCCAAACGAAACCACAAATGAAGGCAAGTTACCGAAATTCTAACAACTTATAACTACATGTATAATGAAAGTGACCTTTTACACCATCAATCTCTACAACCAAAAAGATGTGAATATTAGCAATACACTTGGATCCCATAATTGATGACAACATAATGAAAGTGGCATTTATAAGTGATGGCTTAAGATAGGAACTTACGTATATTAGTCCTCTCGTAGGGATAGTCTTGGCTTTGAAATGTGGTTGAGGACCATGATGGAATATATGATCAAGGAAGCAATAGATGGGAAGTACCCATTTTGGATAAGTGGTTATGATGCGTCATATCAAGGTGAGTCATAGCCCCCTTTCAAACTCTTTAATGTGTTTTACTTTCGGGGTGAAAAGCATGATAAATAAAAATTGCTTTTATGAAATAATGATAATGATATGGGAATTGTATTGTATGTTCAACATGTTATATGTTATATGATGAGCTTGAGTACTGTCAAACGGTGGTCCCCTGTACACTACTATTAACTCATTGAGGCCTGTAGTTAGAGGGTTGCGCAACTAGGATTCGTCCCCTCACTCACATCAGTGGCGACAGGTTGATTGGCCGCCTACGTGGCCGCCTTCAACGGTGTCGGTCGTGGGGTGCTCTAATCTACTTTACATTTGGTCGTCTCCATGGCACGACCCCTTTATTATTATTATTATTACACATGATTGACAGCATGTGCCTTTTTATTATAAATTCATCGGGGCAAATTATATTCATTATTGTTATTATTATTTTGGACGTGAGGGTCTTAGTAGTGGCTCAAGCACAAACTCATCAAATTATGCCTTTGGCTAAATGTTATTGATATTATTTATGGATGGATATTATGTGATTGAACATACGGTTTGGGTATTGGACCTTATATGGGATCTTGAAAGTTGTTGAATTGGCGATATCGAAATAATTGATGACCGAATGGTTTTGGGTGTGATATATGATTATTCGAATATATTTTTCTCCCAATGCTTTTGACAAATGAGAGCTTTATAATTTAACCATGGATTTTCATCTTTGAATGACATTATGGTATACGGAAAACTTGATAGTTTGATATGGAAATTTTGTCGGTCATGTGGTTTGGGTGAATTGATATGAAATAATATATTTTCTAAGTTTGTTTTGAAATGGATATGTAACGAGATTTATTTGCAAACCTATGCACTCACCAACTACGTTTTCGTAGTTGACACTTTTTCTTCATGCTTTTCAGGAATTAGCGTAAGCTTTGAGGAATTATATGCATCATGATTATTTGCATTGCACTTGGAAGTCAAAGATCAAACCTTGTGATGGGCAATGGAATCCGCCTTGATCATTGTAGTATATCATCTCATGTATTTGTTATTTGTTTCGTGGACTCAATATCCAAGTATGGTAGACGTATTGTACTTGGGAATTGGTTCACATGCTTGTGCATTGTAAAATTATTTTTATCAACTAAAGCTATGGTGAATGTTATCTATTATCCTTTGTTTTGAATACTCGACTTTCTGTACATCTCATTGTTCCGCCTTAGTTGGGGTGTTACAGAAAATGGTATCAGAGCCTAAGGTTATAGAGAACATTGGGGTTCCTCCGGGAATTCCAAAACTATAGCCACTTTTCAAAACGAATTTTTTATAGTCGAGTCGAGCATAAGGTTAAGCGGATTAGTTTGAGCTTTACATGGTAGGACCATAATTAAACATAGAGTCATGAATCTACGTTTAATTATGAGAGAACCATGTAAAACTCAAACGGCCACTTGGACTTATGTTCAAAAGGATTCCGTTTCAAAAAAAAAAAAAGATCTTTATTAAATCCGTTTTTATGAGCATACGTGTTGCATTTAGACATTCACCTAAGCATATATAGCGATTCGAGACTTGCCTTACTTGAGGATTATGCTAGTTTAGTAGGATTCCCCTCTGCACATTAGAAGTGAAATGAATAAGATTGAAAGATATTCGTTGATACATGCTACTCTATGCTATAACATGTGAATTTGGGCATGATTTGATTGCAATGTGAAAGTTATAATGTGCAATGTGAAAGTTGTAATGTGCAATGTGAAAGTTTGAAATATCAATGTGTGAGTTTGGAATGTGCAATGTGGAAATTATGTGAGAAATGCATGCGTAAAAGCCTTATGATTCATGATGTTGAACTTTAAGTTGCATATGCACTTTAAAATAATGTGATTACTATGAGGCATGAAATCATTTTGGAATATGACTTGTTTAAATTATTGGGTAATGAGGTTGATTATTTATGATTGATTTGAAAGAGAATATGAGCATGACGAGTTGATAGGAAATTTTATGGACAATAGAGATATGAAAGCTTCACCCATAAGATTGAGCTACTTGAATCTAGCGCGTGAATATTGCGATGATTACGTAGTCATGCCTTACTATTGAGATAATTATTGCACCCTAAGGTCGAGCTATTTGAGGACTAGTATATGAATTTAATGATTATAGTGTGCCTTATTATTGAGATAGCTATTATGCTCTAAGATTTGACTATTGAGAATTAGTATTTGCATGATATGATGATAATGTGGTTAGTCCTTACTATAAGATAGATATTGCGCGTTGAGATATGACCGCTTGAGAACTAGTGATTTCCCCTGAGAAATTCATTATGAAAATTAGATATCTTCTAAGTATAAAAGTTGTCATTAAGTACCCCTCTAATCCAATATTCGTTCACTCGTGCTCTTTTGAAATTATCCCACATCCTATTTCTTATGACACCACTATTCATTATGGACCTACGACAACGCGATATCATCGGTGAGCATCTTCTCACGAACGTCAGACGATATACTCTAAGAATTGTAGTCCCAAGATATGACGCGACTCTATCCCCTTAGATACTACGCGTAACCTTTGTATTCGATCTGAGATGGTGCGAAACATATGGAGACGTCGGATGAAGTTGGAGACTTGTGAAGGTGAGTGGTATTAAAGCCAAATTACGATTCGACGACGCCGATAGAACACATTCCGATATACATTCTAGACGACGCATTCTGGGGATTGTAGCTCCGAAATTTGGTGCGATATCTCTATAATAACACGCGTACACTATCTATATTATCTAAGTCGGTGCGACATATATTGACGTCATTGAAAGTTGGTGTCCATTGGGCAACGAAAGACATAGAAGTGATTTCTTTAACTCACGCAAGGAGTCTGATTCGAGCCTTAATGATTCATTTGCTTTTGAATATCCTATTTCATTCAGTCGAAACCAAATTCTATATCCTTGATATTCTTGATTATTCAAAGTGATGATCACCACCGCTTCTCTTCAAAGGTTAGTAACCTAACAACACACAACTCACTTATGTAACATTCCGCAATGGCGAATCGAGTAACTAGTACCCTGCTCTCGCTGCGACATCAAATGAAGCGAAAGACGTTCGGACATCAGTAGTCCACAAATGGAAAACTTGGGATAACTGTATAGCATAGAAGATACCATCGGGTCACGAATGTAACGTAGGACGCGGAAGATATGTTGTTTGTCAATCGAAGTACAAGGAAAAGAACCGAAGGTCTTCCCTATTGTGTTGATCGTTCAAAAGGAAAGATTGGGCGGCCAACAAAAAGGAGGTTGGGTGACATGAAGGTCACCTTTGGTTAAGTATAAGGATTCCCCTAGAGCTTGGAGGAGATAACTAACAATGTTGGAAAACGAAAGTAGTTGGAAGAAGAAAACCGAGGACAATAAGATAATTAAGATGTGTCGAGTAACCCTCAAGATGGAAGAGTAACAAAAAGGATTCCGAGCTATCCTTTTCTTTTTCAAAACACCCGAGCAAATGGATATTTGCTACATGAAGGAATCAGGATTTTGGCGAATTGAAGATCGTCAAGGATGGTGAGATAAAGTGAAATGTAGGAAATCCCTTACATTTTTCTAGAGGAAAAATGTTAAGGGGGTAATCATAGCAAAGGTAGATACTCGAACAAGGAGTATGAAGTGCAAGATTATACTTTATCGTTCAAGAAGAATTATTCACTAGCATCATTGAAGGTGATATGGAGTAGAAGATAAAGTGAAGAAACGTCATTTGACTCAAACAAATGAAGTGAAGGCATTGACGCCATCTACTAGATGTAGTTCCGGTAGCGTTCATCTTTATGGCACTCCACACGTTATTCTCTGAATATCAATTGGAAAACCTCTATCGAAAGACAAGCTATTAGTAGAACATATCAATTAAGCTAAGAGAAAGCATACGCCCAACACCGATGGAAGCTAGCTTTACTAAAGAGGAGAAGTATGGTCGATAAGTAGAGGAAGCACGATGACCTGTGATGGTTATCCCCTCAAGGTCAACGGTCAAATGGAGGTAAGCTAAAACAAGATAAACTTGGGTGAGGAAAAATCTTGTGACGCGTGGTGAGCCGTGAAGGACCATTGACCCAAGGAGAATTGCGCCCAAGAAAAGTGAAGAAGGAAAACAACATGGAATCGCTAAGTTAGTTGTGAAAGCAAATGTGGAACATGACGCTAGAAGTCAAGGCACACGTCATTGCAACGATCAAGGAACTTGTTCGCTGACCTAAGTCCCAAACAACTACAAACTCCAAAAATAGATAGTTATGGAACGTTTGAACAAAGCATGATAATGATAACATACATCTGTGATGAGTTAGGATTAAAGGATCCGTATCAACATGATGTGACGAGTACCCCTGAATTAACTTCAAGGACTAGCGACTGCGCGTGTGTCATTCAAGATGACGATTACTCTAGTAAGAGATGGATCCGAGTGGCGAAACGGTAAGGAGTATGGTTACCCATAAGAAAACGAAAGGAAAAATGGAAGGAACCGAATGGTTGAGAAAAAAAAGACGAAGTAACCAATGTTTCACCTAAATTATGTTACAACAATTCCTAAGAACATTAGGCTAGTGATTAAAAGAAGCATAGCTCAGAAAGCTGAGAATGGACATGAGGCCTTGGAGAGCAAGGTAATTGGAAGTTTTGTAGATCTAGGTCAAAAGGACCTATGGACGAGTTCATACCAATAAGGACTTTGAAGTGTTTGCCTAGCGAAGACGGCGGTGATATGATTATTTGGGAGCACAAGGATTGTGTAAATCCTATCACGAAGAATGTGTAGGTATAGCAGAGAAAGCGAATAGGCTATATGTGCCATGTCAAAAGGAATTTAGTCGGTATTGGGACATAGGTGGTATTCCTTCTACATTAAAAAGGATGAATTAAAGATACCTTAAAACCATTTGCAAGCCAACGTCGGCAAGAGCAAGAGAATATGAGTGACGATGCGACGTAACGAGTAACGATGAAGGCGACCGTGGAAAAATAAGGGCGAAGTTGAAGGACAAAGGCGAGTATGAGGAGTTTGATGGAACTATCCATGGCCGATTCATGATTCCCTTACATGCCATAAAATAACAAAGACGACACTGGAAAACCCTAAGATGAGGTACTACGAAGATGTACCTTCGCAATTTTAGTGCAACTTGGCATAATGGGTTAGTATCACTCTTGTTAAGGGGGTAATCCCTTAACAAGTGATTAGTCACAAACGAAGTCAATATATTCACGTAGCGGCAAACGTGTCTAACTTCAGTCTGAAGAAAGATGAAAATGGGCAAGAAGCCATTGAGACG
This sequence comes from Erigeron breviscapus, assembly GCA_034093135.1. Taxonomy (NCBI): domain Eukaryota; kingdom Viridiplantae; phylum Streptophyta; class Magnoliopsida; order Asterales; family Asteraceae; genus Erigeron; species Erigeron breviscapus. The sequence continues at coordinate 116,037,442 of CM067173.1, forward strand.
TTTCTTTAATTGAGAAAGAAAACGATAAAGGAAGGTACACCAAGTGACAATGGGAATGAGTAGCCACCAACGAGCGATAACCCAACGTCTCTCACTACTTTATTGTAACTCACGTTACGAACCGTTTGTTCATTTTACACCTCCGTGTTGATAACCTAATCATCATCTCATTCATCACTATTGCTCTATGTGACATTACATACGATTAATCTCTAGTCGTCTCATGAAGTGAGCGACATTTGTAACCTTTTTCAAAGTTTCTAATCACGAGAAATGTTAGGGCACCAAGCAAGAGATGCCCTCAACTACGGAGATCAAAAGCTTGTAAGTAACCAAAAAGTTTACGATGAAACCTAGTTGAACTCTCACATTTTATACGTCTCTATGAAGCTACCCTTATCATCAATCTATTCATTTTATCACCATGTGAACGAGCGAACTTCGAGGACGAAGTTTTTGTTAAGGGGGTAATGATGTAACAACCCTTAATTTCCGACTATGACAATTTACTTATATTTATCTAGGTATCTATCCCTAGAGGTTTATTAAGAGAATTGACCTTCTAGACATTTAGGGCATAGTAATATTTGCCCTCTAATTCAATGGAATGCCCAAAGATAGATAGTTGCCTTAGAAATGCCATCCGCAATAACTAAAGACTATCCAAGTCAATCTCAAAGTTTATGTAAAACAATAACAACTTCGTTAGTATATAATCTAAGCAAGAGAGTATCTAATGATCCAAATAACTCAACATCTAAAATAATAACAATGTACATCAATAAATTTACAAGTTAAGCACATATGTATATACATACACGACATAAATATATATTGCAACATTTGAATAAGTCTTCCAATTAGAAAATATGGCATACAACTTAAACTTATTATAAATATAAACTCTTATAAAATCCACAAATCAACATACAACTAACCCACTTATTCTTACACTCACACATAAATATACATCACATATACATATACATACATACAAACACTAGTTAGGACTTAAACCCAACACATACCACTTGGGTTAACCAATGAATTCACTCCTAACCCACTACACCACTCCATTAGACCAATAGGCATCCTCCTAACTCCTTTTCCTCCTCTCTCCCACGTCCATCTCCTCATTTCTGTTTTTTCTCACATAACCCAACACACAACTCCAAAAACTCTCTCCAACTCTCTCTAATTTCCTGCACTTTTTCCTTCTCTTTTTCGATTCAAACAAGGCAACAAAGAGCTCAAATTTAACTAATCTAATGTAATAATAAGTCCCATTGATCATCTATCATCTAGAGTCATGTATGATGGAAGCTTGGAGCTTCATGGAGGCCTTCTTAATCACGATTTTCTGCCCAAAAATCAGCTCCAAATCAGCCCCATTTCGTGGCTTAAAAGGTTGATAATACACCTCCTTGTTCAATAAATCTCTAGTTAATCTTGTTCTTTCAAAACCCAAATGTTTTCTTCATCTTTTATTATCATTTTCTTCTTGATTTAAACTCAATGAGGGCAAGGTTGATAGATCCTTATCTCACATGTTCATGCATGTAAAGATCTAGGGAAAGGATTCAAGGATTCAACATAAACAAGGCCCAAGAGTTGTTGTTGTAAGATTTGTTGCTAAATGGGTTTATAGATTTGATTAAAACTGATTTTTAATGAAATAAACACCAATATATTCTGGGATTTTTCATAAAAATGGTGTTTCTAAAAAGAAGATTTAAGTTTATAGCTTGATTATGTTTAAAAAGGATAGATCTTGACATGCATGTACATGATTTGTGTTAGATTAGTTTGTTAAGAGTTTGGATTTGAGATGGATCTTTGGATGATGATTGATGATCTTGAAATTGTTAATAATCTGTATATTTGATGTTAAAATAACACAAAAGTGAATAACAAACATGTGAGAGGTGATTAAGAGTGTAAGATAAGCAAACTAAGTCATTGGTGAGTTGTTTGGACCCAAATACTTTCTGACAGAATATTTTCTGTCTTGGACGGATAAACTGGGCATGTGAGGGCAGATTCAAGAAAAAACTTTCAAAATAAAGTTGTAGATAAAACGAGTTAAGTTTACCCCAACTGGAATCACCCAAAAATACTGAACAAACCAAAAGATATGATTTTTCTACTAAAACGGGTCAAAACTGTATTTTTGTCTGAATATTTTACCAACTTTAACAATTTTTATCTCCTAATCCATAAGGTTCCAGGAGGCCATACTTGGTGGAAAGTAATTTCCAATGTGTCCTAAACTTAAAATAAAATCATGGAATTTTTATTAAGAGCAAAACCCAAAGAACTTTTATAAAACTTTCGAGTATGCAAAACAGTGACTGTTTTGACCACTTTCAGTTATAAAAATATTTAGAGGTAGTAAACATTCTTTATAAATTAAGCCAAAAATCACAAAATAAGTGGACACATATAGAATGTTGTATAAAAATCAGGAGGGTCCAAATAATTAGCCTTAACCCCGAATTAGTGGCCAACATTTCATAAATCTGTTGTATAAAAACAGAAAATTTGTAAGTAATCTTATAACTTGTGTGATGGGCTATGTAATGAACTAAGGAGTTAATGGGCTAGCCCGGCCCAATTAGTGAACCCACAAGGAACATAAATAAGTAGGCCCACTTGGCCCAATAAACCATATAGCCCAATAACCAATATAACCCATTAAGCACATAACCCAATTAAGGTTAAGCCCAATAACTAAACTAAGCCCAAATCACTTAAAAGCCCATAACACTTAGGCCCAATTGGTAATGGCCCATAATACTTAAACGAATTTCATAAACACGAATAATCATAAGACATATCGAGAAATATGTGAGTTAAAAGATAAGTGTAATCAAAGTAACACAAAAGATAATTAAGTGGAATGGACATAAGTAATTACGTTAACCAAACTATAAATTGATATCACAAATGCTAATTCGTGCTAAAATCGATTACACATCAAATGATGAATAAGGATAATATAACTTAATATGGCATTCTCATATGATAACCTAAGATGCCAAACGAAACCACAAATGAAGGCAAGTTACCGAAATTCTAACAACTTATAACTACATGTATATTGAAAGTGACCTTTTACACCATCAATCTCTACAACCAAAAAGATGTGAATATTAACAATACACTTGGATCCCATAATTGATGACAACATAATGAAAGTGGCATTTCTAAGTGATGGCTTAAGATAGGAACTTACGTATATTAGTCCTCTCGTAGGGATAGTCTTGGCTTTGAAATGTGGTTGAGGACCATAATGGAATATATGATCAAGGAAGCAATAGATGGGAAGTACCCATTTTGGATAAGTGTATATATGCGGCATATCAAGGTGAGTCATAGCCCCCTTTCAAACTCTTTTAAGTGTTTTACTTTCGGGGTGAAAAGCATGATAAATAAAATTGCTTTCTTTTATGAAATGATATTCAAAAGAATGATAATGATATGGGAACTATATTGTATGTTCAACATGTTATATGTTATATGATGAGCTTGAGTACTGTCAAACGGTGGTCCCCTGTACACTACTATTAACTTATTGAGGCCTGTAGTTAGAGGGTTGCGCAACTAGGATTCGTCCCCTCACTCACATCAGCGGCGACAGGTTGATTGGCCGCCTACGTGGCCGCCTTCAACGGTGTCGGTCGTGGGGTGCTCTAATCTACTTTACATTTGGTCGTCTCCATGGCACGACCCCTTTATTATTATTATTATTACACATGATTGACAGCATGTGCCTTTTTATTATAAATTCATCGGGGCAAATTATATTCATTATTGTTATTATTATTTGGACGTGAAAGGGTCTTAGTAGTGGCTCAAGCACAAACTCATCAAATTATACCTTTGGCCAAGTGTTATTGATATTATTTATGGTTGGTTATTATGGATTGAACATACGGTTTGGGTATTGGACCTTATATGGGATCTTGAAAGTTGTTGAATTGGCGATATCGAAATTATTGATGACCGAATGGTTTTGGGTGTGATATATGATTATTCGATAGATATATTTTTCTCTCACAATGCTTTTGACAAATGAGAGCTTTATAATTAACCATGGATTTTCAATGCTTTGGAATGACAATATGGTATACGGAAAACTTGATAGTTTGATATGGAAATTTTGTCGGTCATTTGGTTTGGGTGAATTGATATGAAATAATATATTTTCTAAGTTTGTTTTGAAATGGATATGTAACGAGATTTACTTGAAAACCTATGCACTCACCAACTACGTTTTCGTAGTTGACACTTTTTCTTCATGCTTTTCAGGAATTAGCATAAGCTTTGAGGAATTATATGCATCATGATTGTTTGCATTGCACTTTGGAGTCAAAGATCAAACCTTGTGATGGGCAATGGAATCCGCCTTGATCATTGTAGTATATCATTTCATGTATTTGTTATTTGTTTCGTGGGCTCAATATCCAAGTATGGTAGACGTATTGTACTTGGGAATTGGTTCACATGCTTGTGCATTGTAAAATTATTTGTTATCAAATAAAGCTATGGTGAATGTTATCTATTATCCTTTGTTTTGATTACTCGACTTTCTGTACATCTCATTGTTCCGCCTTAGTTGGGGTGTTACAGAAAATGGTATCAGAGCCTAAGGTTATAGAGAACATTGGGGTTCTCCCGGGAATCCCAAAACTATAGCCACTTTTCAAAACGAATTTTTATAGTCGAGTCGAGCATAAGGTTAAGCGGACTAGTTTGAGCTTTACATGGTAGGACCCTAATTAAACATAGAGTCATGAATCTATGTTTAATTATGAGAGCACCATGTAAAACTCAAACGGCCACTTGGACTTATGTTCAAAAGGATTCCATACAACAAGCTTAGCATCTCTTCCTGTACCCTTCTTGTAATAGACTGAGAAGGTCAAACCCTGAGCAGGAAGCTCATAAAAGGATTTGATCTTACGTTCCTTCTGACCTTCAGACTCAAAGAGATTCGGGTTTGTAGCAATAGCATCTTCAAATTCAAACCTATGCTCAGGTGATACCATCACTCCTTGCCAATCTGAGCGAGGTATCCATTCCCCCTCCTTGAGCCTTCCGAATCCTCTTCAGCTATGTCATCCAAGTCTTTGATAGCATCAATGGCAATGAGCTCCTCATCACTCTCGGATTCATAAGCATGAGTCTGGAAACCGACATCTACATCTCCAGTCGGTAATGGGAAAGTATCTTCAGCGATACGCTTCCCTTTGTCTTGAGTTGTGGGAGCCTGAGAGGTACCAGCAGCATCATGCTGGCTTTGCTCCCCCTGAGATGTAGCAATCGGAGTGCCAATCCGAATACCCTTGATAATCTTGTGATCTCTTCTTCTTGTCTGCTCGGATCATCATCCTCATCCTCTCTCCTTTGCTTCCTGAGAACACTATCTGAGCAGATAGGATCTATCTCCCCCTGAGATCCAAGATTATCAACTATCTCATTTAGCTCCTTGTAATCTACATCAAAGCTTGCCAGACCCTCAGTTTGGCTCTCTATTGCTTCTTTGTGCTTATTCAGCCTCTTGACAACTCTTTTCAGATGCTCCATTGTCTCAGACTGAATCTTTTGTAGAGCCTCATGTCTTGTCTGAAGTTGAGTGTTTTCAATCTTCAACTCTTCAAGCATTTGATGGTGTGATTCTTCTTGCTTGGAAAATCTTTCCGTTAAGCTTACAACCAAGACTCTCATATCTTCTAGTTCTTTCTCCAGGCGAGACACAATGTCTTCTTTGGATTTTGAGCTGTTTGGTTGAGAAGAGATCACCGACGGTTCACCTCCTTCAGCTATTTTCCTCCTCTTGAGCTGTTGAGATGAACAATCTTCATTATCTCTGGTAAGTCCTGACATCGTAAGCTCCTGAAATCCTGTGATTCACAAGCTTTCAAAATGTTAGCAACTTTAACCATCGATAAATTAGCCGAACTTTAAAGCTCTTAACATTTTCAAAAACCCTTGAAACTCATAGTTTCATTGGTTCGGAGAATGTTATCAACTTCAACTATCGACAAATAGGTTGAACAATAAAATTCTTGACATTTTCTAGGTTAGCGAAACCATTTGTTTCATAAACCTCCAAAACGTCACCAATTTTATCGAATCAACAAGTCGAAATTAAAACTTTATGGTTTTCCAAAGTCGAAACCATTTGTTTCATAACCTTCCAAAACCCTAAGTTTTAATAAACGACACATTGAACTTTACTAAATTTAACCGAAAACCATTTGTTTTACTTAAATTTTAAAGTTCAATATTATAAGGCAATTCACTTTCTAATTTGACTCATTTGAAAATTTTCCCTTTTTTGAAAATTTTCCGAAGTCCTAGAACAACGAATTCCTTATACACACACATATGGTGACACTACACACATATGGTGTCGGGTTTGACTAGTCAATGCGTGTTATGTTTCATATTTTACTTGTTGAAAAATTTTAATTTAAAAATTTTCTAAGTCATGAAACACGCAAATGAGTAACAACACGCAAATGGTGTATTTTACTCAAGAACACGCATATCAGGTCATTTGCGTGTTTGGTTGTGATGACGTCATCACAAACACGCAAATTGGGGGTGTTTGAAGATGAATTTCTGGGTTCACAAGAACACGCATATGATGAAGAACACGCATATGGTGAAGAACACGCATAACACTGTTCATCTTCCCAAAACACAATCCAGACGATTAGAACCCTAAAACTCTTAAACATGGTACGAATAGCATTCTATTTGACCGATTTATCAGTTTTTCGGTTCCATTTCTTCATCCATTTCAAGTTAATAGTCCCATTTAGTGATTTTATATTCGAAATAAAAACCCTAAATATTTGGTCATTTAAACACGAAATCTGGACTTAGAAACCTTGTTAATCATTTACCTTTGTTCAATGAGTGTTAATATATGTGTTTCTTGTGTCTAAAACACGTATGGATCAAGTATGTGAATCGATGAGTGAACAGTGCACAGGAACACGCAAATGTGGAGAGCTTTTGACAAGAACACGCAAATGAATTTTAAAAGATAAAATTAAATGCGAGGTGTCAGCCCTTTATATCCACAAGAACGCGCAAACCCTTATGTGTCACTAGAACACGCATATTAAGCCCAGTTGGCAAAACACGCATATTAGGCCCAACAGTGAAACACGCATTTTAAGCCCACTTAACTCTAACACGCATACTTAGCCCATTTGGCAGAACACGCATATGTAGTTCACTTGGCAAAACACGTATATGAGACCTTAATAAGTTAAACTTGCAATTGCACTTTTACTTGACTAGATTACGCAAGTTCAACCCTATTGGGAAAATGCGCATATTAAGTCCAAAGTAAAACGTGTAAATTTATACCCACTTAACACTAATATGCATACTTAACCCTTTTTGTTAAATTATGCATATGAGTTCACTTGGTACATTTTGCATATAAGTTTAAACTTATTTTTCGATTCATGTGAACCTTGACTTACCAAAAGTCAACTTTCACTAACTTGATTAACACTTTGAAAATTCACCAAGAATTTTCTCGAACCCGATATGATTAACGGAAAGAATTCTTTAGAGAACACGATAAAGCCAAATACAAACACTTTTTGTATTATAATTTATCATATTTTTCTCATTAAAGAAATTCTCGAGAAATGTCACAACTCAAACAACTCACAATGTACAATCATTAAGTTAAGACCCGATATGTCACTAATTAATGAATAACAAAGTACCATTGCTAAGTATTTGACATTAACAGACATTGGACACAATCAATGCTGTTTTATAAATTCAAATACAACAAAAATAAAGACATAAGATTGAATAACATGATAAACAATCTCTCCATCTATATCTTCGTCTCCGTTTGAATTTAGCTGAGTTGTTGATGTGTAAGTATATTCTGCTTCCATTTTAAGCTTGAGTTTTCTCCATTCCGGACTGGATAGACTCAATTTTCATACACTTTGGAGATCCTTTATCTTAACGGTTGACACACATCCATTTAAGATAAATAATTCTGCGACCACATCAGCAAACTCATGAGATCTATACAACACATGTATTCATCTCAATGGTAAATAATTGAATTTGAGAATACTTAAACAGAAATATAACTGATAAGCAATGGCTGAGTCTCCCAATTAAGATTAGACTCAAAGCCCTTATCCTGTTAGCTCACACATTAAGTATCTTTGATTCAATTATTTGAGATAAATTGCAAATCAAAATATCTGTCAAATACGTCAACTTAGTGACTCCGTTTGACCTATTTTGACCGAAACTTTAAGTATTTCACTTAATCTTTCGTGCAATTTACATGAAAGACCTAATTCGAGGTGTACTAAACACACTCAAATTTGTCTTTATCTACACTACACCCTCATCACGATGCACATTTATTTAGTGTTCACACAGAACATGGCTAACTCCCCCTGGAAACCAGATACCCTAAATAATACCGTCTCTCGTGCAATAGAACCCTTTTATTATTATTTTTGTGTTACATTTTCTGAATAGAATAATAAATAAATAAAATAACAAAATAAAATAAAATTAGTGGTTCTTGAGAGATAGAGACTAAGGGTTTCTCATCCCAGTCAACTGGACTAGCAATTCAAAACGTGATCGATCAAAGGCCTTAGTGTAGAAATCAGCTAAGTTATCATCAGACAACACCTTTTCAAGATGGATTAACTTCTTTTCAGCACAGTCACGAATAAAATGATATCTAATATCAATATGCTTCATTTTACTATGCTTAACAGGATTATTGGTAATGGAAATAGCAGATTTATTATCAATTTTAATAGGAGTGTTAGAGAAATTCATACCATAGTCACGCATTTGTTGCTGAATCCATAATACTTGTGAGCAGCAGCTACCAGCGGCCATATATTCTGCTTCACAGGTAGAATTGGCAACGGATGTCTGCTTTTTGCACTGCCATGACACTAATCTATCTCCTAAAAATTGACATCCTCCCGAAGTTGATTTTCTATCAAAATTACATCCACCATAATCAGAGTCTGTATAAGCATACAGATCAAATTCTCCTCCACTAGGATACCACAAACCAAGTGATGGTTGTCCTTTGAGATACCGAAGAATTCTTTTTACTCCTTTCAAGTGTGACTCTTTCGGACAGGATTGAAATCGAGCACATAAGCAAACAGCAAACATGATATCTGGTCTAGATGAAGTAAGATACATTAGAGATCCTATCATTGACCGATATAATGTTGGATCAACATCTTGATCTGAACTGTTGACAACTCCCAACAGTGATTTACTTGTATTGGAGTCCCTATGGGTGAAGCATCATCCATACCAAATTTTTTAAGTATGTCATGAACATATTTGGTTTGATGAATGAAAATTCCTTCCTTTCTTTGCTCAACTTGCAAACCAAGAAAGAAATTCATTTCACCCATTGCGCTCATTTCGAATTTGCTTTTCATGATTTCTTCAAACTCTTTGCACATGTTCTCGTCCGATGCACCAAAAATAATGTCATCTACGTAAACTTGTACCAGTAAGAAATCATTACCTTTCCATTTTGTGAACAATGTGCTATCAATCTGACCTCTTACGAACCCATTTTCCACTAGATGTGTGGATAATGTATCGTACCAGGCTCTGGGTGCTTGATGAAGACCATATAGAGCCTTATCCAATTTATATGCTCTATCAGGATAGTCAGGATCAGTAAACCCAGGAGGTTGAGACACATAGACCAACTCCTGTACCTTACCGTAGAGAAATGCACTCTTTACATCCAATTGGTATACCTTAAAACCTTTAAAGGATGCAAATGCTAGAAAAAGCCTGATTGCTTCTATTCTGGCAACTGGTGCAAATACTTCGGTGTAGTCCAATCCATCTTGTTGTGCAAATCCTTGAACAACTAGCCGAGCCTTGTTCCTAGTAACAATCCCTTTATCATCCTTTTGCATCTGAACACCCATCTTGTTCCAAAAGGATTGATATCAGCAGGCACATCTACCAATTCCCAAACCTTTAATTTTCTGAATTGGTCTAATTCTTCTTGCATTGCATCCACCCAAGATGGCTCCTTCAGTGCCATTTGCACATTCTTGGGTTCCACTTGAGAGATAAAGCAACTGTACTTACATGTTTCCAGTATACCCGTATCTTTGATGCTAGCAAAAAGACTTGTGCTTTCCTGAAGACTGCTCCTAGTTCTAACACCAACGTTAGGATCTCCCAAGATGTTTTCTACGGGATGAGCCTTCGTAATGTGTTTTTGTGTGACACGATCAACATCAAGATTTCCTCCCAAATTGGTGGAAATCTCTTCCTCAATATGAACTGAGGGATGCTCCTCCGTCACAACATGTCCAGAAGTATTCTCAATCGAAGTATCTGTACCCATTGGTTCATCAGATCTTCTTGAGATAACTTCTTGTTCAGAATCCTGTTGTCCTCTTCTATCCTCAGAGATTACATTAGATATAGGTCCTCCGTAGGATGGTGATGCAAAGATATCATCATCATGGACCACCACAATATCATCTGAGTTATGCAACTCTATCATAGATGGATTAAGAGAATTGAAAATATCTTCATAATTGAACATTTTCTCAGGACCTGAATGAATGCCGGGTGAGCAACTTGTAATCTCAACATTGTATGCAATGTCAACTTTACCGGTTACTTTGTTATAAACACGACGATTTGGAGTTCCTGGAACATATCCGAGAAAGTACCCCTTCAATTACCTTTTCATCAAACTTCGCTAAGTTTGGCTGAACCTTTAAGAAGGTACATGGTACACCAAAAGGTTGCAAGTGACTCAAATTTGGTTTTCTATTGTGCAACAGCTCATAACACGTTTTGTTAAACCGTTTCACCGTGAGAACCCTATTGAGTACATAGCAAGCAGTGTTTATAGCTTCACCCCAGAATAAGGTGGGAAGCTTAGAGTCAGCCAACATTGTTCGTGCAGCTTCAATTAGTGTTCTATTCTTCCGCTCAGCAACCCCATTTTGCTGAGGTTGATACGGAGCACTAAATTGCTGCTCAATGCCCTTGCTGAGGCAATAAAACTCCATCATCCTATTCTTGAACTCTGTTCCATTGTCACTACGAATTTTCTTGATTCTAGTGTTGTAGACATTTTCCACTTTTGCAAAGAAATGCACAAGTATTTGATATGTCTCATCCTTAGAGGTAAGAAAGAACACCCAAGAAAATCTTGAAAAGTCATCCGTGACAACTAAACAGTATACATTCCTCCGATACTTCTCACACTTACTGGACCAAATAAGTCCATGTGTAGAAGTTCAAAAGGACCGGCAGTAGAATTTCGAGACTTGGACTTGTGGTTAATCTTGTGTTGTTTGCCCTTTTTGCATGGAACACATTTATCCTCACTACCATATCTCTTTAATGGAACACCTTCCACCAACCCATTTTTGGTGATGAAATTCATTTTTTGAAAATGAAGATGTGCCATTTTTCTATGCCAAAGCAAAGAGTCTGATTCAGAGGCTTGAGACAAAAGACATGTAGTCTCAATCTCAGGATTAGAGATACCCAATGCCATTGCATATATATCCCTTTTCCTAGGAGCCCTCAACAGAATCCACTCTTCAGGAATCACATATCCAGGTTTTAGGATAAGTGCTTCCTCCTTGGTGAAATGAACAGGATTCCCTTTATCACATATTTGAGATACGCTCATCAAGTTGTGATTTAACTGCTCAACATAATTCACCTTCTCAAGCTTGATTTTCCCATTTGTGACATCACCAACTCCGGTAATTGAGCCACCTTTGGGACCAGCAAAGCTTACATATGCTCCCAATATTTCAACAAAGTTTGACAGCAATGATTTATCTCCTGTCATATGTCTTGAACAACCACTATCAACATACCATATACTAATGGCTCTTTTCAATAGATCATGTTGTTCATCAGGAATATTCATCTTTGCCATGAAGTTAGCCAAACCATCTATGTCTATATCCGCTGAGACTTCAGATGTCTTCACTTCAACTTTATTGACACACTATGCAACCTCATTTTGCTGAGGTTGATAAGGAGCACTAAATTGCTGCTCAATGCCCTTGCTGAGGCAATAAAACTCCATCATCCTATTCTTGAACTCTGTTCCATTGTCACTACGAATTTTCTTGATTCTAGTGTTCGTAGACATTTTCCACTTTTGCAAAGAAATGCACAAGTATTTGATATGTCTCATCCTTAGAGGTAAGAAAGAACACCCAAGAAAATCTTGAAAAGTCATCCGTGACAACTAAACAGTAGTACATTCCTCCGATACTCCTCACACTTACTGGACCAAATAAGTCCATGTGTAGAAGTTCAAAAGGACCGGCAGTAGAATTTCGAGACTTGGACTTGTGGTTAATCTTGTGTTGTTTTGCCCTTTTTGCATGGAACACATTTATCCTCACTACCATATCTCTTTAATGGAACACCTTCCACCAACCCATTTTTGGTGATGAAATTCATTTTTAAAATGAAGATGTGCCATTTTTCTATGCCAAAGCAAAGAGTCTGATTCAGAGGCTTGAGACAAAAGACATGTAGTCTCAATCTCAGGATTAGAGATACCCAATGCCATTGCATATATATCCCTTTTCCTAGGAGCCCTCAACAGAATCCACTCTTCAGGAATCACATATCCAGGTTTTAGGATAAGTGCTTCCTCCTTGGTGAAATGAACAGGATTCCCTTTATCACAAATTTGAGATACACTCATCAAGTTGTGATTTAACTGCTCAACATAATTCACCTTCTCAAGCTTGATTTTCCCATTTGTGACATCACCAACTCCGGTAATTGAGCCACCTTTGGGACCAGCAAAGCTTACATATGCTCCCAATATTTCAACAAAGTTTGACAGCAATGATTTATCTCCTGTCATATGTCTTGAACAACCACTATCAACATACCATATACTAATGGCTCTTTTCAATAGATCATGTTGTTCATCAGGAATATTCATCTTTGCCATGAAGTTAGCCAAACCATCTATGTCTATATCCGCTGAGACTTCAGATGTCTTCACTTCAACTTTATTGACACACTCTGCAACCTCACTATCAGAACTATTAACAGAAAGCCCCACACTACTTTCTCCTGCCAAAAAGGCATTAGACAATGTTCTGACCATTGTTTTCCTTTAGATGACGAACCATCAACCCTTTTGAACCTTCATCATGTGTAGTCTGATAATTTCTTTGTTGCCATGTGTTAGAAGCATTTTGTGCCACTCCACCATTGTAGAAATCTTGATAAGTCACACTAGCCTTATCACCATTTCTAGGTCTCTGGCATTCCCTTGCAAAGTGTCCGAAACCATCGCAGTTATAACACTTTACTTTTGACTTATCAAAGCCAAGCTTGGAACCCACGACCTTTCGCCCTGTTCTTGATAGGAACCGCTTAGCCCGAAGAGTTAGCATAGCCATTTGCCATTGCAAATCCATCTCTTCTAAGTCCAAAGGATCAATCTGCTCGTAGTCTTCATCTATAAGACTAGGATCTTGAACCTTTCCTTGGATAAACTGTTCATATGATGTCACAAATGACGCAAGAACGGATAAGTGACTTTCCGCACATTTGACACTTATAGGCACGGTGGAACTAGCACTGGAGGTAGGATATCCACGATTGCCTACATTGTCTCTCTGACTTGAAACAAGACATATGTTCCCCTCAGAGTCAAATGAGATCTTTTGTAAGTCAACATCTTCACTCAGGAATGCTCTTGTGCTTCCATCAGGGGAACCTGGACTTACATTGATCGTAGGCCTACCGTAATAAAGCTCGGGAATCTGAGCATTATTATATCCTGCTTCCCTCCTTTTTAGTTTCATTTATTGTCCCCTAAACTTAGCAACTATCTGAGTCAAAGACATATCAGAGAAATCTGCTTTTTCCTGCAAAGTGGTAATATAATTGCTCCACTTTTCCGGCAAGGAACTCAAAAATTTCTCGACTTTTTCTTCCTCAGAGTAGGTTACATCAAATGCTTGCAATTCAGCTAACAAATGATAATACCTTGTAATTAGTTGATCTAAGTTTTCACTCCTTAACCCATTAAATACATTATACTGATGCTTTAGAAGGTCTCTACGATTCTTTTTAAGTGTTTCATCCCCTTCACAATGATTTTTTAATGCTAACCAAAGTTCTTTTGATGTATTGAATCTGTTAAATAAATGTAATATTTCTTGTGGCAATGACATTTTTAAACATGATAGTGCCTTTTTCTCTGCCTCATACAATTTTTTATTAGATTCAGTCATATCTTGGTAAGCACAAACTTTGTTAACACCACTGTCCTCATATGTTGGGGCACTATATCCTTCGGTCATACAAGTCCACATTCTAATGTCCGTGAATTGCATAAAGGATTCGAATCGACCTTTCCAAGAAAAGTATTGGTCAATGATCATTAGCTTGGGTGGTGAATTACCCTTACCAGTCTCATGGTCCATAAGTATTAATTGGTTAAGATAGTTTGCGGCCATTGTGTATTATGTTCAAAATAAAAACACGCAAAATACAGGAACACGCACACAAGAACACGCAAATAGGAAACGCGCAAATGAAACACGCAAGAGGTAGGAACACGCAAATCCTCAAGAACTCTCAAAACCTCAAGAACTCTCAAATCCACAAGAACTCTCAAAGCCTCAAGAACTCTCAAAAAGAACAAGCAAACCAAGAAACACACAAATTGCCTTGTTATTAACGAAACACGCAAAAGGTACAGTACCAAGAAACGCGCAAATGGTACAGTACCAAGAACACGCAAACACCAATTTTCTCACAATTTCTTAGATCCCGAACCCGATATTGTTCCTTGATCAATGAAATCTTGAGAAAATGATCTTAGGAATGAGATATGTCTTATTTTGGCGTCAAGTTTGAACCTTTATTCCAAAACGCGCCCGAAAACACTTCTCCACCTAAGAACACGCAAAAAACGGGATACCCAAACCGTGATCAATCTCGAACCAAGGTTGTTAATAACCTATGGCTCTGATACCAGTTGTAAGTCCCCCGGGTCTTACCGAACCGAGATTGACTTAAGGATATGTCAAGGTGCGGAATTCCTCGAGATAACCCACGGTTTCTATATCTACCTTTTATGATATATATATATATATATATATATATATATATCTTTTTGCGTGAATATAACACCCGTATTTGGTTATATAGTGAAACGGCTCTCCGGACAAACCTTACCAACCAACGTGGTAACCTAAGTCTACAAGCCGTCCAAACCGGGTGTGTGTTTGCGGTTCGTGCGTGATTCGAGTACCCACAAGATCAACCGTGCGTGTTCTTGGTTTTCTCTCTCTAGGTTTTGCTCGTTTCTCTCACTACACTCTTGTTGGAACACACAAACACACACCACTATATATAGGCAAGGGACAGAAACACGCAAATCATCATTTGCGTGTTTCAGGAACACGCAAAACCCATTGGGTTTGCGTGTTTCCCAAAGTCCAAGCCCATTAGGGTTTTGGCCTGTTTGCGTGTTTCCCTAAACACACAAACTGTTTGAGAGTTCTTGTGGTCAAGCATACTTTTGCTTGTTTCCACAGAAACTCTCAAACCATTTGAGAGTTTTATGAACAAGCAAACTTTTGCTTGTTCTCAGAAACTCTCAAATTTATTTGAGTGTTCTTAATTTGAACAAGCATGCTTTTGCTTGTTCCTAAGAACCCTCAAATAACACTTAGGATATATTGAGTTAATGTCTTTACTGCTGTCAAGACGCAGAACCGACATTACACTCAGAGTTAATATCTTTACTGATGTCAAGACGCAGAACCGATATTAACTCAGCCAATGTTTAAACTGCTGTAAATATACGCAGAACCAATCATTAGCTAACGACAATGTTTCTACTGCTGTAGATACGCAGAAACAACATTGTCTATATTACCTATTGGAAGTATTAACTAAGTTACTGTTTCTCCTGCTGTAAATACGCAGAAACACAGTTAACTTAACTTCCCTTTGGAAGTACATTAAGTTAATATTTCAACTGCTGTTAAACGCAGAAACAATATTAACTTAATGACTCTTTACATGTTATGTCTAAAACCTGTAAAATACAAATAATAAACAAACACATAAACATAAATGGATCCCAATATGATCAACAAAATATGCCAAGGTAATATTATTGACAAACGGTAATTACAAGATAAATTACAAGACTTGAATATATACAAATATATGTAACACATCTAGAATGCTTTTGTCACCGAGAAACATGCACTAACAGTGTTTCTAGTAAAATACACCATTTGCGTGTTTGTCACCATTTGCGTGTTGTTACTCATATGCGTGTTTCATGACTTGTAAAAATTTTAAATTGGAAAAATTTTAAAATAAGTAAAATATGAAACAAAACACGTACTATCCAGTCAAACGACACCATATGTGTGTAATGTCACCATATGTGTGTGTATAAGGAATTCGCTTGTTCTAGGACTTCGGAAAATTTTCAAAATGGGAAAATTTTCAAATAAGTCAAATTAGAAATTACGAATTGCCTTATAACTTTGAACTTTAAAATTTAAGTAAAACAAATGGTTTTCGGTTAAATTTTAATAAAGTTCAAAGTGTCGTTTATTAAAACTTAATGGATTTGGAAGGTTATGAAACAAATGGTTTCGCGACTTTAAAACAATAAAAGTTTTAATTTCGACTTGTTGACTCGATAAAATTGGTGACGTTTTGTAGGATTATGAAACAAATGGTTTCGCTATCCTAGAAAATGTTAAGAACTTTATCGTTCAACCTATTTGTCGATAGTTGAAGTTGATAACATTCTCCGAACCAACGAAACTATGCGTTTCACGGGTTTTTGAAAATGTTACGAGCTTTAAAGTTCGGCTGATTTATCGATGGTTAAAGTTGCTAACATTTTGAAAGCTTGTGAATCACAGGATTTCAGGAGCTTACAATGTCAGGACTTACCAGAGATAATGAAGATAGTTCATCTCATCAGCCCAAGAGGAGGAAAGTAGTTGAAGGAGGTGAACCATCTGTGATCTCTTCTCAACCAAGCAGCTCAAAATCCAATGAAGACATTGTGTCTAGATTGGAGAAAGAATTAGAAGATATGAGAGTCTTGATTGTAAGCTTAACGGAAAGATTTTCCAAGCAAGAAGAGTCACACCATCAAATGCTTGAAGAGTTGAAGAAGAATACTCAACTTCAGACAAGACACGAGGCTCTACAGAAGATTCAGTCCAAAAAATTCAGTTTAACACACCCTACCCCTGACTTGCGCCATATTCTCCTTCCTACCTCTATCCCTATCCTCTTCATCCTCCCAGCTCCATTTCCCCCCTACCTTGTTATTGGCTCTATAACTTTCTTCCCCTCTATCACTTACTCAACTTCAGACAAGACACGAGGCTCTACAAAAGATTCAGTCTGAGACAATGGTGCATCTGAAAAGAGTTGTCAAGAAGCTGAATAAGCATAAAGAGGCAATAGAGAGCCAAACTGAAGGTCTGGCAAGCTTTGATGGGATTATGTCAAGCTAACTGAGATAGTTGATAATCTTGGATCTCAGGGGGAGAATGATCCAAATGGCAAGAATGGTGATCTCAGGAAGCAAAGGAGAGAGGGTGAGATCAATATTACTAGCAGATAAGAAGAAGAGATCTCAAGATTATCAAAGGGCATACGGATTGGCACTCCTGTTGCTACATCTCAGGGGGAGCAAAGCCAGCATGATGCTGCTGGTACCTCTCAGGCTCCCACAGCTCAAGACAAAGGGAAGCGTATCGTTGAAGATACTTTCCCGTTACCGACTGGAGATGTAGATGTCGGTTTCCAGACTCATGCCTATGAATCCGAGAGTAGAGAGGAGCTTATTGCCATTGATGCTCTTAAAGACTTGGATGACTTGGCTGAAGAGGATTCGGAAGGCTCAGAGGAGGGGGAATGGATACCTCACTCAGATTGGCAAAGGAGTGATGGTATCACCTGAGCATAGGTTTGAGTATGAAGATGCACTTATCGCAAACCCGAATCTCTTCAAGTCTGATGGTCAGAAGGAACGTAAGATTAAATCCTTTTATGAGCTTCCGGCTCAGGATTTGACTTCTTAGACTACAAGAATGGTACAGGAAGAGGTGCTAAGCTTGTTGTTAGCAGTCTCACGGATAAACAGGGCAGAGATATTGATGATGCCTTTACTTCTGATGATGAAGATGAATATTATCATGTCATACCTAATGTTTATCGTGGAGATCCAAATCATCCATACTGTAAGTTGGATGTGCCTCTTCCTCATAGGTATTTCGTGTATGTCAAAGATCCTCGTGCATCAAGTTTAAAAGAACTCATCCTCAGTTGGACATATGACGAGGAAAAGAGGCTTTATCTGATGAAGAGACTTGATGGATGTCAGTACCTTGAGCCTAATTTTGAAGCTTTTAATTCAATGCCAAAGGCAGACTTCTATGGTCTTGCAGGGCTTAGGCTTATTGGTAATCACAAGCATGCGAAGTTGTTTGAGAGCTGGATCAAGAATGACAATCATCTCAAGCAGAGTGGAGAGTCAGATCCAAGAAAGTTCAAATTCAAACCAACCTTGAGGAAAAAGCGTGTCACCCAAGGAACAAAGGGCGAAGAGATCGTTGTTAGATTTATTAACAAGATCAAGAATGTTCGCAGGGTTCCTTTGAAGAAATGGCCGCAGAACATGCTTAGTGACATGGAGTATTGGAAAGTAGATGACTTTAGTGCAGCCGCTGTTGTTATGTCAACAAGAGCAACTGGGCACAAAGAGTTGCTTAGAGTCTACGATCCACTTCAGCTTATTAATCTATCAAGAAAGGACTTGAAGAGATTACATAGGCATCAGCTAGAAAGCTCACAACTCCTTGTTGGCATAAAGGGTGTCTATGAAAGGATGGTGAAGTTTTGTCTTGCTGAGTATCTCCATGCTGACAGTCGAAGATTTTTTGATGAAATACCTAGACGGGTACGAGCAAGGGCTCCAGCTGGAAGTGAACAAAATGTGGTTCCTCCAGTTGTTGAACCAAATGCAGAAGACAGGGGATCCAGTTGGTGTGGAACAAAATGTGGTTCCTCCAACTGTTGAACCAAATGCAGAAGTAGGGGTTCCAGCAAGGGAAGATCAAAGTGTTGATCCTCCTACAACAATTGAACCAAGTACTTCAGTACCAGTACCTTAGACTGACGTTCCTGATGACAGGGTTTTTGGCCAGCACTTAGGATGACAAACGAAGACTTGAAGGTCACATCTAGATGCTAATGTCAAGGGGGAGACTGTTAGTGCATGTTTCTCGGTGACAAAAGCATTCTAGATGTGTTACATATATTTTCATATATTCAAGTCTTGTAATTTATCTTGTAATTACCGTTTGTCAATAATATTACCTTGGCATATATTGTTGATCATATTGGGATCCATTTATGTTTATGTGTTTGTTTATTATTTGTATTTTGCAGGTTCTAGACATAACATGTAAAGAGTCATTAAGTTAATATTATTTCTGCGTTTAACAGCAGTTGAAATATTAACTTAATGTACTTCCAAAGGGAAGTTAAGTTAATCGTGTTTCTAAAGGAGAAACAGTATCTTAAATATATACTTCCAATAGGTAATATTGACGACGTTGTTGCTGCGTATTTACAGCAGTAGAAGAACGTTGTCACAGCTAATGTTGTTTCTGCGTATATTTACAGCAGTAGAAACATTGGCTGAGTTAATGTCGGTTTCTGCGTCTTGACAGCAGTAAAGACATTAACTCAAATATTCCTAAGTGTTATTTGAGTGTTCTCGGGAACTAGCAATTAGTTGCTTGTGGAGAGAACACTCAAAAGGTCATTTGAGGGTTCTTGGGAACGAGCAAAAGTTTGCTTGTGGAAAGAACACTCAAATGGTCATTTGAGAGTTTCTGAGGAATAAGCAAAAGTTTGCTTGTTCATAAGAACTCTCAAATGGTTTGAGAGTTTCTGTGGAAACAAGCAAAAGTATGCTTGTACACAAACTAGGCCAAAACCCTAATGGGCTTGACATGAGAACACTCAAATCCAATAGATTTGAGAGTTTTTGTCACTTGCCTATAAATAGAGGGTGTGTGTATGCGTGTTCCAACAAGAGTGTAGAGAGAGAAACGAGCAAAACCTAGAGAGAGAAAACCAAGAACACGCACGGTTTGATCTTGTGGGTTCTCGACTCACGCACGAACCGCAAACACACACCCGGTTTGGACGGCTCGTAGACTTAGATTACCACGTTGGTTGGTAAAGTTTGTCCGGAGAGCCGTTTCACTATATAACCAAATACGGGTGTTTATATTCACGCAAAAAGATATATAATATATATATATATATATATATATATATAGTGATATATATATCATAAAAGGTAGATATAGAAACCGTGGGTTATCTCGAGGAATTCCGCACCTCGACATATCCTTAAGTCAATCTCGGTTCGGTAAGACCCGGGGGACTTACAACTGGTATCAGAGCCAGTTATCAACAACCTTGGTTCGAGATTGATCACGGTTTGGATATTCCAACCAGCATCAATTATAAATTAATTTATGTCACGAGTCTTTAATTTAATCGGGTTTTAACTACGCTTCTGTTTCCAATATTGCATATAACTTTAAGTACTATTACACGCCATCATTTAAAAAATCGTATGTCTTCTATCTCATACAATGACCTCCTCAATCCTTATACTTACAAAAACTCGAAACCCTCATTGTAGGCTAATAAGTTGTCCATGATCATGGTTTCATATATGGAAATTCACTTGGGGTTCTTCAGCTATGAATGTCGACACTAGCTAAATTCTAGTGTCACCTGAATTGGTCCAAATCATAGTGGAGTCGCTCAATAGTAGTGTCGAGCACTATGTTGTTGTCCAGTTTGTATTCTATATAAGATTTACTACACTACATACGAACCTATATATGGCAAATAAGCTGATTATTCGAACAAAATTATCGCAGTAAAAACGGATTTATATCCGAACCTAACAAGAACTGTATGTGAGCATTTTATCTGAGCAAAACATATAATCGCCTGAGCTAGCTATATACAATATGTGAACAAGTAAAAACAACAGATATATACGAACATAAGATGGTAAAATCCAAGCATTATTTGTTTCAGTTAATATGTCTTAAGGCAAAACTTTTTTTATTTATTAAAAATTAATTGTTTTTCTGCAAAACGGAAAATTCATATTGATGTTATTGTTTAACTTTTGATAAGCATGTTAACAATGAATAACTCCCATTAAATATATAGCAAAATTTGATTACAAAATTTTACTATTAAAATGTACATGCATGGTAAACATGACCATATACCAATAAAGACAATAATTCGCATATTAATTAGGAATTAATAAAACCTACATGACTACATGTTTCAACCAGAACACGTATAAGCAACAAGCTAGATAATATCCAGAATGTTTACTTAAGATTCTTGATAATTGTTATATCTCAACATATGTTGTTCATCTTCAATCTATACTCTCAAAGCAAATTTTGTAGGCCAAATTTTTCTTTTTATAATTTCAACGGAGTAAGAGAGATTTATGGCCATATATCCAATTATATAGTATGTTAAATTCAGCCATAAAAAAAATAAAATTAATGAATCAATTATATGCACAAAAACATAGTGTAAAAACAGAACAAAACATAATCAATGACGAATTGTTTTCTTGTCATCAATTAATTTGTACTTCAAACGATAGTTATCCAAATCGAACCACTTGTCGAACTAAAGATGATCGTAATCAAGTTTAGTTACCGTTAGCAGCTAATTCAGACAATTCATTCAAAATATACATATGTATAACACAAATAATAGAATCATGAACAAAACATATATTTTCTTTTTAGGAATGAGAGTCACCCAAATCCAACTACTTGTCGAGATAAACAAGGCCGTAACCAAGTTCAAGTACTGTTAGTAGCAAATTCGGACCATCATAATTCAAAAGAAAAAACTTGTTTCATTCGATGATTATAACAAATATTAAAAGATTATTGAATGATGATATATAATTAATGATGATTCTTTTAAAAACAAATTGACGGATAAAGAATTAGATTATTCCGTAACAATGCGAGTGTGAAAACTGATTTACGATTTCAACAGATTAACAAAGCACATGTAGGGATAGGTTCTTTTAAGAACCAATTTATTAGGAATAACTTTAAGAACCATTGGAGACCCTTGGATTATATTAATCAATGGCTTGAATTTAATAGTGGCATTTTTGTAATAAACCTAAGATATTAAACTGAGTGAACGTGTTGGAAGGGTATTATTGGGTATTTATAAATTGTTACTGGAGGAACAAAAATATTAAATTAAATTATATCTGTCTAATAAAAATCCCGTGATTTAAGCTCATATTGTTAGCAACTCAGAATCAATAGCCATGAATAATCGGAATCCATCAACAAAACCGGTGTTCCAGCTATGTATAAATATAATAGCAGATGCGTTATCAACTGCTATCACAAAAACCTATTTCAGAGAAAAGTTCATCTGTTCACATGAGTAAATCAGGTTTTTTTTTTTTTTTAATTATATTTAATCAATCAGAGGGAAACAATGAGGATGAAAAAAATAACTCTATATGGAGCAGAGGATTTGCAGCTTAAAGTTGTTGGAATCGAGCAAGGTAAAAGTTAAAGTTTTAGATTTGTTAGCAAATATTTTGTTTTTTTTCAAATATGAACAAGGAACACTGTTCATTAATTTTATTTTTTGAATACGTGATAAAGAAAGTTATTTATAAAAGCTAACCTTCATTTGTTCAGTTCGTTGTTCACATGTGATAAAGAAAGTTGTTTCTAATTTGGACCTTTGTAAACAAATCATGCTGTAGGGTGTTCATAAGCCATTAGAGGTTAGTTATAATAAGTGGCTAAATGCAAAGTGTTCAAGTGTGAGTAGACGTAGTTTGGGTTCATGTGTGAATAAATGAACTTAGATAATCACTGGTCATTTATTTGTTCATACGCGATAAGAAAACTGGCTGTTTAATTATTTGTTCATATGTGATATAGATAGTGATTGTTCATAAGGTTAGCCTTGTATTAACAAATCAATATGTAGTTATTAATGAAGCTAGTGTCTGTTCGTAAGTGTCTGTAGATGTAGTTAATATGTGAATAAATTAACTCGTTCATATGCCTGTAGATGTCGTTTGGGTTAATATATGACATATAATATACACATATTTGTGTGAATTGATGTAAGTTAGGCCTGATTTCCAACATTTGGTATCAGAGACTGGTTAGGTTCGTGCAGAAGGAGGTGTTTACTTTATGTAAAACACACCAAGAGGGTGAAGAAGGACCGGCTGCTACAGCAGCAAATTAAGACCGAAGAAAGAAGACCGTGAAGACCGTTAAGTTGCAACCAGCAGCTTTAAAGAGATCAGACGGAGAAAGAAAGACCGTAAGAAAAGACCGAGAAAGCTGCAGCAACATAGTCCGTTTATCACATCAAGAGACCGAAGAAAAGCTAGACCAAATAAGAGATTGAGAAGACCGTTTAAGCTGTTACTACAGTAACATACTAGTCCGAGAAGTGAAAGAAAATAGAAAGCAGATCAGAAAGAATCATGTCAGGAGAAGGTAAGGAGCTTGATGTACGTGATCAAGGTACCGCTGTACCATTTCAGTGTTCGAAGTTGACCGAGACCAACTACACTACATGGTCTATCATGATGGAGACCGTGCTGAAAGCTTATGGCCATTGGGATGCCATAACCAAAGATGAGGTCGATGAGAAGAAGAACTTTACTACGAAAGGTTTAATCTATCAAACTCTCCCCAAAAATCTTCTTTTGCAGGTTTCCAAACACGAGAATGCGAAAGATGTTTGGGAAGCAATCAAGATTCGTTATGTGGGAGAAGAACGGGTGCAAAAGGCAAGGTTGCAAAATTTAAGGAACGAACTCGAGAAGCTAAAGATGAAGGAAACCGAACCAATCAATGACTTTGCGGGTAGGATAAGTGCTATTGTTGCTCGATTCAAAAGTCTTGGTTCAACTATTGAAGAGGAAGAGATAGTTCGAAAGTTTCTCAATTCGGTCCCAAAGAAGTATTTGCCAATTGTTGCTCCTATGGAATTGTTGCTCCTATGGAACAATTTGCGGATCTTACAAAAATGCCATTTGTGGAGGCTGTTGGAAGGCTTAAAACTTATGAAGAAAGGCTCGAAGGTGATGAAGAAAATCAAGGAACACTTTTGTTAGCAAGTGAACAAAGGTATGGTGAGAGTAGTGGACGAGGAAGAGGCCGTGGAAGAAACAACGAAAGAGGTGGACGAGGCCGAGGACGTGGTCGCGGTGACAAGAGTGGCATTCGTTGTTATGATTGTGGAGTGTTTGGGCATTTTAGCTATGAGTGCACCAAGTGGAAAGGAAAGGACAAAGATAATGAGGCAAATTTGATTGAGGATGATGATGAGCCTGCACTTCTATGAAGTGGGTCAAGATTAAGGGGGTGTGTTGGAATTAATCTTGACTTAGTTTACTAGATGAGTTAATTTAGTTAATGCATGGAATAAGATTAGAAGTGGCTCCTGCCATATTTGCACGTATTCTTTTGTTTTGACCGAATTTAGTGGTATAAGTTGGATGCACGTTGAGTCATACTGCTACTAAGTCTTTAGGTAAAATAGGAGTTTGTTGCTATTTTCATGTTAGTGGGTGGTTCCTGTAAAGGCTATATATAGCCTGTTATGAAGTGAATAAAGTACTAACTTTCACCATTTTGCTCTCTGCAACTTTTATCTTTATATTTCATATTCTCATATATATACTAAACTTATAATTGTGAGTTTGAGAGAGTTCAAAGGGGCCTGGTTACCAACAAACAGAAAATTGTCTTTAGTAAATAAATGAAATAAAATGTTGTGCAGGGGTGCAAGTGGAAGGAAGTAACTCAAAGAAGAGAAAGGTTATACACGATGTAGTCAGCGGGGTAGCGGAAACGATGAAGAAGAATCACTGAGAAGATCTCCAAGATTCAAGAGTAATGTCAACAGAGACAATTCCGCTGACATAAGTGAGTGTAGAATAGTGAATCATCAACGTCTGTAATGTCATCCAATCGAGCCCCCAAATCAGTCCCATTCACTGTGATTGTATCAGCATTGGTATCATTTTGATGTGTTTCGGATTGACTAACATGGGCCATTATATTCTCAGAGAATGTTATAGTTGAAAACCGGATATTATTTTTAGATTTGGTATGGCTCTCGAATGAAAGAAGTGAGTATATAGATTTTGGAACCTGAAGGATGCACTACTATATGTATATATAACACACTACAATACATATCATGAGGGACTGCATTTCAGGTCTCAAAGGTCAACTACATAACCCATATTACCTCCCGTGTAACCCATATACCCATAAACAATATAAGTTGCCAATTGGGAAGTTATAATTATGAAACCATCGTTTGTTGAACCTTCAGCGTGTCAAAAGTAGTGTATCTTACCATCAAA
>CM067173.1:116064038-116092960 GCA_034093135.1 Erigeron breviscapus
GCTTCCTTTAGAGTACCAGCCAGATTGTTGCAGCCAGTGACCAACTCATTAAGCTTTCTAAATACCAAGTCTTCATTGGATGAAAACTTGTTTATCCCCAGATCGACCACCTTAATGTTTGTTAAATGATCTTTGTGGTATCTGGAGAATGACTTGGTGTTTTTGTCAAGTGTCTTCTAAATCTCCTCCACCCTGGTAAGAAGGTTTTGGAGATCGGCTTGTAGTGAGACAACTTGACTGTCCAGTGACAAAGGTAAAAAAACCGTCACAAATTATACAAGTAATGGATGCAGGATACAAGATCAAGAACTGAATCAAAAAGGTGGTTCTAAGGTAAGTCCAGATATCAGGACCAATGGATGCAGTATGTTTGGCACCATCATCCCCTGTAGTAGCGTCAGATAGACTATCCGGAACCGTTTTGAATAAAAAACTAGGAGTAGCGCCATCAAGGTCATTAGCGTTACCGAACTTTAGGAGTAGCTTATGGTTAGACTGGGTGTTGATGAAAGTTATATTCATTCCCATGTGATGCAGTAGCTTGGCTAATTTGAGCATACACTTGATGTGGCTTTGTGCTGGAAATGGTATGAACACCACATGAGGCTGCTTCTCATGATCATTTCTTGACACTGAATTCATCTTTGTATGTGTATCTATTATGTAATGTATATCTATTGGCTTTATACCGAATATTTGTATGTATGTGCTACTGTTTGTTTTGGTGTGCAGTATCTCAGTTTCCTTTTAGGGTAAATTACACTTTTCGTCCCTGAAGTTGGCAGCTTTTGCACTTTTCGTCCCTAACGTTTTTTTATTACAATTTTGACCCTAAAGTTGGCAGATTTTTGCAATCGACGTCCCTCGCCAAACGGTGTTAAGTTTCAGCCGTTAAGTCCCACACGTGCAAAACACGTGAGGGACTGAAAGTGCAAAACGTGAAAAGTTCAGGGACGAAAACTGAAATATCTTCATCTTCTCCGGCTGAGTGGCCGGAAAATTCGCCGGAAAACTTAAAATGCCGATATCTCACTCGTTTCTTCGAATTAGACCACGAAACCACCACCAAACTTCTTAAAATTAATTTCCGCACGAATCCTAACCAAAAGATTTCAGATTCAACACTTGCCGGAAAATCTCGCCGGAAAATCTTATTTTGTCTTGTGTATATAGCGACACATCATTATTTTGTCTTGTGTATACTGAGTGACATATATACAATGAAGGCTAATTATCATGAAAATCCTAAATACTATGACATGCAACTACAAATAAAGCTAACACCATCCATAAAAAGTTGAGTAGCATTAATTAATTATTCAATCATGGTGCTGTTAAATCAAATTAACAGAAAGATATAAGTAAAAAGCAAGGACTAAGAAAAACAATTAAAGATGATTAATAAATGATGCCCGTAGTAATATTGTGTTGTTGATTTCGCAGGGAGAGCGAGATGTGCTGGGAATGATAACAAGGTTAACCTAATACAATTAAAATAACGACACACAAGTACACAACATTACAATTTACAATGCTCAATCAGGGAAGTGAGCAACATTACAATACTCAATCAGGGAAATGAGATGTAGACACATTGTTCTTACGAAAACCTCCAACATAAAAAGAATTTTGTATGTCACAAGGAAGACAAACGTAAATGACATATTTAAGATAGAATGTTTACTTATATTTTCATAAGTAATTAAAGTAGGAAATGCAAAATCGTGACTAACGTCATCAAGAAGCATAAAACTAAATAATATGTAACCTTTCAAACTAGATCTAGACTATAGAGTACTAAAAATAGAGCTTCTGGCCACTCGACTGATAATTTGGTTGGTAATTAAAATAATTCAAAGCAGACCATAGATTAGGATTTGTTTGGCTTAGCGTATTAAGAGGGTAAAGTAAGAGCCCACTAAGCTTGTCTTTTATCCAAATAGCTTGATTTTCAAAAACCAAAGATATAGCTAGAGCTTTTACAGAGATTTTTTATTTTTTTGTTAAGAGAATGTTATATGCCCTTGTTAGATTTTTTATACCCATAAAATGAAGTTAAATGTCAATGCAACGTAGTACAAAACAAGCATAATATGTCAGCAACGACATGCTACTGTCATAGTACAAAAAATGACATGAACAATCACGAGTCTATGTAAGTCAGCTTACAAGTATCCAAAATAATTCCGATGCTTCCTGTGTTCTTGAAACGAAAAAAAAAAGCAGTTTTAAATGCGCCGTAGCATCAATAACTTCAATTAACTGTTGAACTGATCTCTTTTTCAGTTGAAAAAGTCTTGTGCTTCATTCTTGATATATAAAATAAGTTGTTGTGGCGAGAACCAGTTTAGCAATAATTGTAGTATCCGAATTCTTGTTTGCAAAGGACATAAAGCTAAACCAAAATAAGCTTTTTGCTAGCAAGTATAAGCTCAAAAAAATAAGCTAAGCCAAACATGCACTTCTAATGTTGGTCAACCTAACTTTGGCATTCAAGTTTTCATGACTCAGTCAAGCCCGAACATTACTTGGGTCACTCTTTCTTTACCAGTAATATTCAACACGGTTATGGTCGTTGCAGTACTAGTCGATGTTCGACAACCTCCCAGTTTGTTAACACCTATTCTAACTTTGTTCTCTTTATTCCGTAGATAATAAGCTCTATTGTAAACTTTCCTCTTTTGAGAAGCATTGTCTGATGCACTTGCCTGGGTTTCTTTGGTATTGAGTTGACCCATATCACACAAGATTTTCCGGCGAGATTTTCCGGCAAGTGTTGAATCTGAAATCTTTTGGTTAGGATTCGTGCGGAAATTAATTTTAACAAGTTTGGTGGTGGTTTCGTGGTCTAATTCGAAGAAACGAGTGAGATATCGGCATTTTAAGTTTTCCGGCGAATTTTCCGGCCACTCAGCCGGAGAAGATGAAGATATTTCAGTTTTCGTCCCTGAACTTTTCACGTTTTGCACTTTCAGTCCCTCACGTGTTTTGCACGTGTGGGACTTAACGGCTGAAACTTAACACCGTTTGGCGAGGGACGTCGATTGCAAAAATCTGCCAACTTTAGGGTCAAAATTGTAATAAAAAAACGTTAGGGACGAAAAATGCAAAAGCTGCCAACTTCAGGGACGAAAAGTGTAATTTACCCAAGTTATTTTGTAATACACAACTGTCATGCAGCCATGTTTTCGTTGTAAGTTGCACATCATGGACTAAACGTTATATCTCTAGTCATTTGGTTTGCACTTCTGTTACAATATCAGTTCCTTATTATACTCTAAGCCAAGCATGTGCAATCCGTGATGTCGTTAATTTGTTATAATACCGGGTGACCATAAATAGTTGATCAGACTCTTTTAGGGTTGCCACAATATTATATCATGTTAATGCCATAACTTCATTTTGCTCTAAATCATCAAACCACATCAATTCAAATCATCTCGATCCAACAATATGCACATGACCTCATTGACCTCAAATAATCACATTGAACAACACATTGATCACACCAAGCCAATTGTACTCATGCTATCACATATAATGAACCTTCCTACGAATTCCAAGTGTACACTTCTAATGCTCATATAGTTCACGTTGCATACAAGATTCCTAATCATGCATGCTATATGAAGAGTTTTACTTAAGCCGTAGTCTAGGTCAATCCACCTAATTCTCTACGACCATGCAATGGGCCACCATTCTGTAACACCCCGAGCTAGGCTCGAAATGCACCGAAAAGCATGACACAAGATGGAATTATCGTAGAACGAGACTATATGAATTTAAAAGGATTCCGTGAACCCAACAATTAGAATACAATGTCACAAAAGCATAAGGAGCATACAACCATCAAAAGTTTACAAAATGACATCAAAAGATGGCTTATGATCCTAAGCAAGTCCCATCAACGGGAAAATGAATCACGGATCCATGGTCATAGTCCAACACCTAGCAAAGCACATCAAGCCCTTGGGTTCTCTTGGTTACCTGAAAAGTGTACTAAACAATGTCAACACTAGGTTGGTGAGTTCGTAGGTAAGTAAGAACAAGAACGCGTACGATTGTCATCCAACACATAAGCAAGCATCAAAAACGAGCATTTGATATCAACAAGTATTTAGTAAGTTCTATGATTTCACACATGCACACATTGTCCGTCAATTGTCCTCCATAATGTCATCAATTTCTTAAAGTGCCAGTATATTGTCATCAAGCACTTAAGGTGCCCGTTTATATTATCATCATGTTCATCATATCCATCATGTCCATCATTGTTCTCAACACATCACAAATTGTTCATCAATGACCACACATTCCCGAAATACCAAGTGCATATACTTCATACGATACTGCTTTTGAGAAGTCATAGATGCTTATATATAGGGTCACCCGCAGCCTTCCCACCACATCTACAACCTTTCAAAGGCATTACCGTCTTCCATATATACACAACTAACCTATCAATTTCTCAAACAAAACACATACAATAATCATATCACAACCAAATAATTGAACATCAACAATTTCATCAAACAAACATTCAATCCACAATGTCATCTTGCAAGTAAGTACACTTTTCAGCCCGACTCTTAAAAGAGTAAGGGAAGCTACGAAACTCACCTTGAGTGGCAATTAGAAGTTAAGATTGTGATAAGATGAGATTATAAGTGATTTATGTGCTCCACGCGTCCACAACCTAATAATGTATACAATACATGCATTATTAACCGAGACGAATCTCTAATTAGGTTTTAATTATGAATTATGGCTTTGAAAGACTTCCGAGACCCAACATGGTACTTAGAGAGGTCACGTAGCAGTTTGGAAATGAGCCAAAGTTGCCCCAAGGTCGTATCGTCCACAAACGAAAGTTACACATATGTGTAGTTTTGTTAATGTCTTACATTAAGTTTCAAAAATGACACTCGACTTTGAATGACTCGTTTGTCATGTGTATAGCACCAATAAGGTCATAAGAGGATGCGTTGGAAAGGTTGGGACGATCCTAGGATAAGGGAAAAGGAGCTAGGAAATGAATAAGCTGATCAACCCCCCAATTGATACTCAATGAAAGATTGCGCCGCAACTTATCTTCCTGTTTTCTGGTTGCGCAACAACTTGTAGTTGCGCCTCAATGAGCCCAGGTCTGCACCAGGGTGCAGATTCGAGCCAAGAACAACCAAAAACCAACCCAAGACTGACAAAAGGCCTCTAAATTGATTTTGAAAGCTTGAATACCCAACCTTGAACACAACTAAACATGTTTAGACTAATTTGAACACAATCCAACCCTCAAACTTGAATTCAAACACCCAATCCATGCTTAAATTCGGCCATGACCCATTCAAGAACCCTAAAATTCGATTTTGACCTCAAATTGGTAAAAAGACAACTTGTAACACATCTTTAAACATAAATAGACCAAACCCACAACACAAACTCCATTCCTTTGCTCAAAATCGTTCAAGATCAAACCAAACCCTAATGAAACCCTAATTTGGACCCAAAATTGACCATAAATTCTTGGATTTTGTTAATAAACATGTTTAACAACACAAATTGATGAATTTAAGCTAGAACCCACTTACCAAAACTTCCTTCATTACTCCAAATCCGAAATTCTAGTTATAAGGGAAGATTTCTTGTACTTGAAGACTCAAATTTTTGATATGTAGAAAATATGATGATATAAATGATGATTTGTTGTAAATTTGCTTGGATTAGCAATTAATGTACTAGAATTTTTAGAGAGAGATAGAGAGGTGCAAGTATTCTTGCATTTAGTGAGAGAGAGAAAGGATAAGAGGAATGAATGAATGGATGGAGAGATGAATGGTGGGATGGGGATAGGGTTGGGTCATCTTTGATGGGTCATGGGTCAAAGGTAACCCATGGATAACCCATTTTAGATTACTAGTTAAATTAAATGTTATCTTGAACCGTAATAGCGAATGGCACAATCATATGGCCTCGACTAGCATACAAGACTCAATTTAAATGGTCAATCGACCTATATGAACACATTGCACATAATTGAACTCCAAATTGTTCTCAAAATATTTTAATTAACTAAATAATTAGTCAAATTGCACACGGGGTCAAAGAGTAAAAATCACAATTGTTACAAACTTTTATCAGGCATGTGTCATTTTAGATCTAAAATTTTATAGATGTAACCACATAAACCATCGAAATTATCAATATCAATAACAATACACCAACATAACTAATATATGATTTAAGTATTGTTAACAGGACATGTGGATCAACCTTTAATCGGCATGGGTCGTATTAGATCCATTATATCAAAAAAGTCTTTCCATGTATGCTGCTGTTTTTGAGGATCATTTCAACTTAAATGTAGGAGCAAGAGCTAACATTGGTGCTGCACGGAAGCTAAAAAGTATTCTGTGATTGATCTTGGATGTCACTGCAGATGGTAAAATGAGTGGGTCAGGTAGGCTAGGTAACGGTCAAAACAGGTAATTTGTACTACAGCCCGTGTTGCTCTTTCCATAAAATTAATTTAGTTTGCCGTTAATAAAAGATATGAGTATAAATGTTATTAAAAATATATCTTAATCTTAATTATTAATCCTTCCGTCCCAATTTAGACGTCCAAGTTTGACCGATTGAGCCTTTTTTGGCAACTTTGACCATTAATATTAGGGTTAAGTATCCCGGAGTGTAAGTAACTTTGCAACTTTTCTTATTGCGTGTATGCATCAAAATTTTTAAACATTGTATGTAAGTATCTCGCTAAATTGAACTCTTAATGTATAAATGTATACGTGGCAACCATACAAGCTGCCCACGTAGAAGTTTTTGATTGGTCAACGTAAAAATTTTACATTAAGTGTTCAATTTAGTGAGATACTTACATACAATGTACATAATTTTTGATACTTACATACAATAGGAAAAGTTGCAAAGTTGCTTACACTCCGGGATACTAAACCCTTAATATTATTGTTTGTGTTATATAATATTTGCTAAAAGTTATATCAATGTAAAATACATTTAAAACTCAATCGATTTATTTATTTTACATCAAGTATTACATAACACAAATAAAAATTTAGACGGTCAAAGTTGTTGAGTCAAGGATTCGCTGACCAGACTTGGTCGCTGACGTCAGTCGTCAGCGTGTCATCAGCGAAGTCATTGACTCTCGTCAGCGGGTGGTTTACTTCCCAAGTTGTGTGTCAAGGCGGAAAGATTTCAAATCACAAGAAGACAAGAGTCACATGGTGGTTCTTCCAACTGGATATTACCTTATATGGCAAAGGTGCAGTTGGGACCAAAACAAAGGTTTTCTCCCTCATACCAGTTTTGGTAAAGAAGACAAAGGCTCCTGGATCCAAGTACTTAGAGCCAATGGAACGTCGACAACCACCATTCTATCACTATCATTGTAAGGCTGTGTTGCCCTAATTCCTCCCCTATATAAAGCAACACAGCCGCATCATTTATACTTTGTGCTTGTCACCACAAAGTGTTTGTCACTTTATTTGTAATTGCTTAAGTTTTTCTTTCTTTCTAGACTTAGCAATTATCTAGTTCATTTGTATTCTTGTAAGATAAGTTGTAATATCGACCATGTATTCATCGTTTAATCAATGATACATATGATTAGACTTGCATAGTTTCTTGCATTTGAACTTGTTCTTGTTCATGTTCTTTACTTTATGTTCTTACATTCTTGTCTAGATTATTCTTATTATAAGTGTGCAAATCAGGACTGTCAAGTGGTATCAGAGCCATCGTTTCTAAATCATTGAAACAAGATCCGTTTGCATACTTTTTTCTAAATTTCTGTACTTTCTTGTCTTTCTTAATCTTTTCTTAAAACAAGAACATGACTGCTGTTCCCACCCTAGTTAACACACATGACTTTGGTTACGTGTCTATCCCTCCAAGATTCGAGCCCGATGACTTTGGGTCTTGGAAGGAAAGATGTTACTTCACATAGTGGGTGTGGAACCCTACCTTATGTCAATTCTGACCGTTGGTCCATATATTCCTACTCTGGTGAAAAGAACACCAGGAGCAACTGCCGATGCTCCTGAGGTTGTTATTGACATCGTCAAACCAGAGGTTCAATGGACTGACGATGAGAGGAGACTTATTAATCTTGATGCAAGGCTTAAGAACATGATTATCAGCACTCTTCCTTCTGATATCATGAAAGTCGTCATCAGATATCCCTCTTCTAAAGAAGTATGGGATAGGCTCTGTAGCATGTATGAAGGCTCTGCTGCTACCATTGCCACTAAAACGATTGACCTCAAAAGAGCCTATGAAAATTTCTTCTCTCCCCAACGAAGGTCTAAACGGCACTTATACCCGATTTAAAGGGTTGCTGAACGATATGACCACTGTTGGTATTACCCATGACGACTTTGAGGTATGCCACAAATTTCTTGATAGCTTACCTATCAAGTGGCAAGGTCTAAGACAAATCCTCAGGACCACAGAGCGTCTTAATGGTCTTGATCTTGAGTCTCTCTTCGGTATTCTTCAATTTGAAGAGAGGGCTCTTGCTCAAACTATAAGAGCTGCTGCTGATGCACAACATCGTGCTGGTCCCTCCTCTTCCTCTACTTCTACCTCTTCTGCTTATACTGCTACTGACCCTCTTGCCCTTGTCTCTGCTGAGCCCATTAATTTTAATAGTGGTGCCAACTCTTCTCATCTCCCATCTCCTATTCAGTCTCTTGTTAATGATCTCGACGTTGATGAGAAACAAGAGATGTTCAGCGACTTTATGGACTTTGCCTTAGTCGCTGGTAAGAGGTACTCTCGAAAATGGAACAACCGTAAGTCGGTTGCTCCATACAAGCCTCCTGTTGACAAAACTCAAGAGGAGTGCTGGAGATGTGGTAGAAAGGGACACTACCAAAAGGAGTGCAGAGTTGCTTTACCAACTCCTGCTGCTCCTAAGACTAATCCTTCCAAACCTGCTGATGAGTACAGGAACAAATACTATCAGCTAAAAGCCAAGGTTGCTGAAATGGAAGATGCAAAAGCTCCAGCAAAAGGGCTAGTAGCTGAAGAGCACGACTGGGCTGAATCAGATGATTCAGACAGTGAAAAATACGTGGATGCCATGTGTCTTATGGCACTCGCTGATGGTGATGCTCTGACTAAAGACCAAGTCTCTTCTAGTCAGTGGGTAAACGTCACCATTAAAAAGGTATGTGCTCACTCTTCTGCCTCTGACGAAGATAAACCTAAAATCTTAGAATCTCTTCTCTGTGATATCCAGTTCGTTGAATCTATACGAGCTGATATCCAATCCAAACTTGACTCTGTCTGCTCAGAGTTGAGTGAAAAATCTGAAAAACTCAATGAGTTGAGGAATGTTCACGTTGAACTTCAATCTCATGAGTTGTTGGCACAAAAGGTTCAACTTGAGAATGAAAGACTCAAGCTTGAAGTTGCCAACTTAAGAAGATTGTGACCTCCTGGTCAAAAGCTTCCAGGTTTCACCACCAGTGCCTAAACGAACAAGTCCCTGCCCAAGTTCAGGCAGTAATAGGCGGTGACTTCAATGCCGCTGCCTCTCTTTCTAACTTGTTCAATGATGAGGTGAAGCCTGAAATTTCTATCCCTCCGTCTGCTGTCATCTCTCCTGAAGAGATGAAGAATGGTATTTTGTTAGGGGTCTTAACGATTACCATAATGAAATGGAAGCTGGTACTACCTCTCCTACTACCAGCGACCCATCTAATCCTGCTGAGGAAAATGGTGCTAGCACTTCAGCAAGCACCAGCAACCCCTATCCTCATCTTCCCATTGTTGGCATGATGCCAAACGAAGGAAGAGTTCAATACTCTTCTGGGGAATCTTTTGAAGGGGATATTGGTAGTGATGGTTTTAAACCCATCGCTCCTCAGCAGCTCACCATCAGACCTACTAAACCCTTCAGAAGAAGTAAGGTTGTTGTCCCTTATGACTAATCCTGTCAGTCAGCAACCTCAACCAGCTGCTCAACCCTCTTCCTCTTCATCTTCTCAGCAAGTTCCTGCCCATGCTGACAGTAAAACTGTGTAGGATGATCGTGTCTTAAAGAGACGCGTCAGGTTCGGTGACGCTAGATATCAGCAAGCTGGACCTTCTAAGGTCCGACCCGCTGATAGACAGGTCCACCAGCAGGCACCCCAATCGATGCCTACTCCTATTTTGAGGCATAAAACTCCTCAAAAGGAAAGAATGCCTCATGCACAAAATAGGTCTATCACTCCTCAGAGAGGATACTTGCACCATCTGCAAGTAAGACCTATCAGTCCTCAAAGAGGACACTTGCCTCATCAGCAAGTGAGATCCACTACCCCAAATAGGCAGTACCTACCTCATAGGCAAATGAGGTCAGCTACTCCCAATCAGCGACCTAGATCGATCACTCCCAAAAGAGTGCATCCATCTCAGTAGGGTCCTTCTTCTTCTTCTCACCCTGCTGTTAATCAAGCGTGGAGTGTAGTCAAGGGATCAAAAAATCCCTCTACCTCTCAATCAGAGGACCCAAAAGGAAAGTCCATTCTGGGTCCTGGTCCTAAGATGCTTCAGCTTACACATAAGCATAAGCAAAAGTCTAAGTAAAAGAGAAAAGCATCTTCCTCCTCTGACCCAAAAATTAACGAGCTAGCTCAGCAAGTTAATGATCTTTCCTCTCAATTGAAGGAATTCTTCCTTCAAAATCAAAAGGGCAGCACCTCTGTTAAAAAATGCTACATATGTGGCAGCAGAGGTCATGTTGCTTCTGATTGTGACAACTCCAGGGATGCTCCTGAAGTTGTCATTCAACCCAATCCTTCTTCCTCAGCGGCTGCTCCTTCCTCCACTATAGTCAGCGAAAGTTCTGCTTCTGCTGATCATATAAATAGTGTAGGAGAGTCAACCGATCTCACTGAGGAGAACATTGCTGACTTCATTGCTGCTCAGCGAATCTCCTTTCCCCTCTCTCAAGAGATCATTACTAATGGTCATGGTAGCATTCTAGTTGAGTATGGGAACAACAATCAAGTCAGCAACTTGACTGTTCTAGATACTGGAACCACTGTCACCTCTGCTGATCAATATTACACCTATGTGATTGATCGTGACATGCTCCCTTCTCATCAACTTGTTGATAACACTCCAAGAGATGAGATTACAGACCCTAGTGCTCCTCTTCCTCTCTCTACTGATGACACTATCAGTAGAGAGGAACCCTCTGAAACTCAAACCTTTAACCCAGCTAACATGGCTGTCAGCGAGTTCAACAGTGAACCTGTCTAAATCCTTCTGTTATATCCATGCAGGGCTCGCTGGGAAAAGGTGTGTGGTACTTGGACAGTGGCTGTTCAAAGCACATGACTGGCACTAAGACCCTGCTGGATAACTACGTAGAGGCTGCTGGCCCTACTGTAGTGTTTGGTGATAACTCCACTGGGAAAACAGAAGGATATGG
Source organism: Erigeron breviscapus (assembly GCA_034093135.1). Taxonomy (NCBI): domain Eukaryota; kingdom Viridiplantae; phylum Streptophyta; class Magnoliopsida; order Asterales; family Asteraceae; genus Erigeron; species Erigeron breviscapus. The sequence continues at coordinate 116,075,491 of CM067173.1, forward strand.
ACTTCTCTCAAATGGTCTCATTAAGTTCTCCAAGGTTGCTTATGTCAATGGATTAAAACATAATCTCATCAGCATAAGTCAACTTTATGATGCTGACTACAAAGTGATTCTTGATAAACATCAAGGCACTGTTGTAAATGTAAACAAGGAAGTCGTCTTGGTCGCTCCAAGAAAACGAGATGTATATCTGTGGACTTCACTCCTATCAAAACTGATAGCGAGACTTGTTTCTTCGCTAAGTCAGCTGTCGCATGTGAATTTCAAGACCATCAACTCACTGGCCATAAAGAACCTTGTTCGTGGCCTTCCTCATCTCTCGTTTGAAAAGGATAGACTCTGTGGTGCTTGTGAAAAAGGTAAAAGCCACAGAGAAACCTTCAAAACTAAGCAGGCCAATTCTATCTCTGGCTGCTTTCATCTTCTTCACATGGACCTTTTTGGTCCAGTGAATGTCCAAAGTCTAAAGGGTAGCAGATACACTTTAGTAATCGTGGATGAATACTCACGATACACTTGGACTATCTTTCTTCATTCTAAGAGTGATGCTGCTGAAGAAATTATCAATTTCATCAAGAAAATGGAGAATCTCAACAGCATGAGGGTGAAAGAACTCAGGAGCGATCATGGTACTGAGTTCAGAAACCACACTCTTGAAGCCTATTGTGCTAATCAAGGGATCTCACAAAATTTCTCTTCCACCAGAACTCCTGAGCAAAATGGTGTCGCTGAAAGGAGAAATAGAACTCTCATTGAAGTAGCACGCACCATGCTCAGTGAGTCTTCTTTGCCTAGTAAATTCTGGGCTGAAGCTGTCAATACTGCTTGTCACACTCAAAATAGATGTCTAATAGTTAAAAGACACGGCAAGATAGCATATGAAGTATTGAAAGGTAAGAAACCTCAAATCAAATACTTTCATGTTTTTGGATGTCTTGTCTTCATCCTAAACAACAAGGATCATCTAGGAAAATTTGATCCCAAAGCTGATGATGGATACTTTCTTGGCTATTCTTCCATCAGCAAGGCATTCAGAGTATTCAATACTCGCCTTCAGAAAGTTGATGAATCTATTCATGTCACTTTTGATGAAAGTTCATCAGTCCTAAAGGACATTCAATCTTCTTCGTCTGAGGTCATTTTCAATGAGCTTGCTGACCCTCTTACTGAGGAAGTTGACTCATTTGTTGATGCTTCTTGCTCGTTGCCTGATACTTCTCAGCATATTACAAAGGATAGTTCAGCTGATGTTGAACTAGAGCAAGTTGCTGCTCATATCTACTCGATTGAGCCAGTTGAGCCTATCTTAAGATCAATCCATGCAGCATCATCCAAACCTAGATCACTGGCTGATGACGTGCACGCTGATGACTCTACTGAGGAGGAGTTTCATGATGCTTCAGCAAATGCTGAAAAAATGGAGTCTGCTGACGACTCCTCCATCAATGATAACTCAAATCACACGAATGGCTCTGCTGATCATTTTCCTGAACCCATTCTTACCATTGACCTCTCTTCCTATGATGCTCCTGCTGATCCCATCGCTCCAATTTCCGCTGCCACTCAACTTGGTGCCTCAAGTGCTCCTGCGCTTAAATGGACATCTAGTCATCTAGCTCACCAAGTCATTGGTGATCCTCAACAGGGTATTATTACTCGATCAGCGATAAGAAATACATGTCTGTATGTAAACTTCTTGTCCATGATCACTCCCAAAAATATAGGAGAAGCAATGGTTGATCCCTCATGGGTTGCTGCCATGCAAGAGGAACTCACCCAATTTAAAAGACAGAATGTCTGGTTTTTGGTCCCTCTACCTCCTGGAAAAGAACCCATCGGAACCAAATGGGTTTATAGGAATAAAATGGACGAAGATGGTGTTGTTACACGTAACAAGGCTAGGCTGGTTGCACAAGGTTACCTTCAGGAAGAAGGTGTTGATTATGATGAAACCTTTGCACCAGTGGCCAGATTGGAAGCTATACGCTTATTCTTGGCACATGATGCTTACAGAAACTTCACTGTATATCAAATGGATGTAAAGAGTGCTTTCCTAAATGGAAAACTTGATGAGGAAGTTTATGTTGAGCAGCCACCTGGTTTTGAAGACCCAGCCAAGCCACACCATGTCTATCGTCTCTACAAGGCACTCTATGGTCTTAAACAAGCTCCCAGAGCTTGGTATGACACTCTTTCTAAATTTCTTCTCTCTAATAAGTTTCAGCGAGGATCCATTGACAGCACCCTCTTCATCTATAGAAAGGGTGCTGATGTCCTATATGTTCAGATATATGTAGATGACATCATTTTTGGGTCCTCCAGCAAGAAACTTTGTTCTAAGTTCAGCTCACTGATGTCTTCTCATTTCGAGATGAGCATGATGGGTGAGCTGACCTTCTTTCTTGGTTTACAAATTCGCCAACTCCCAAATGGGATTTTCATTAACCAAGAGAAATACATTCGAGACATGTTGGCTAAATTCGACTTGTCCAATGTGACCACTAAAGCCACTCCTATGTCTCCTCCAAATAATCTCCATGCTGATCCTGATGGTAAGCATGTGAATCCCACTCTCTATAGGGAATGATTGGCTCGCTGATGTATCTCATAGCGAGTCGTCCTGACATCATGTTTGCTACTTGCCTATGTGCAAGATATCAAGCCTCTCCCAGAGAGTCTCATCTTCTCGCTGTCAAGCGAATCTTCAAGTACCTAAAAGGTACCCCCACACTGGGTCTCTGGTATCCAAAAGATTCCAGCTTTGACCTGGTTGCATATTCTGACTCTGAATATGCTGGTTGCATGTTAGATAGGAAAAGTACCAGTGGTGGATGTCAACTGTTGGGGGGGAAGCTGACTAGTTGGTCTAGTAAGAAACAGCATATAGTATCCATCTCCACTGCTGAAGCAGAATATGTATCAGCAGCGAGTTGTTGTGCACAAGTCCTCTGGATGAAAAAACCAACTCGCTGACTATGACTTAGAATTCTCTAAGATCCCCATTATGTGTGACAATACAAGTGCAATTTCTATCACACACAATCTTGTTCAGCATTCCAAGACCAAACATATAGACATTAGGTATCACTTTATTCGTGACCATGTCATGAAAGGGGATGTTGAAATATATTTCATCCCCACTGATGACCAACTTGCTGACATTTTCACTAAACCATTAGATGAAACCAGATTTAAATACCTGGTCAGCAAGTTGGGAATGCTGAATGGTGAATCAGCGACATGACTTGTCATGTCTGCTGATGCTTCAACTTACATCTCTCTTATAAGTTGAAAAGTGACCGGATGGTCAAAAACTCCTGCAAGTTCAAGTGTGTCTTACTTGCTGAACTCAAAAGTAATAGAGAGCTAAAAGTCTCTATCTAGTCCAGCAGCAAACGGCTGCTGGTAAAATAAAAGTAATAGAGAGCTAAAAGTCTCTATCTAGTCTAGCAGCAAACGGCTGCTGGTAAAGACATATCAAATCCGTTTATAGCTGACAATTTGCTAAAAATTGTATTCCTTATTCATCAGCGACCATCGTTTGTCGAAAAGTCGCTGATTGAAATTTGCTTTCTTAAAAAGGTAACCATATTTTCTAACGTTGACAGCGGATATACTTAGATCTAAACTTATCTTTCATTTGACCATATCCACTAACCATTTATATTAATTTTATAATAAGAATATCAAACGGTTACCTCGATTTTCTCCCAAATGGGCAACTTGTACACTATACACGCCGTAATCACTCGAGTACGTTTGAAATTAGGGTACAAGTTGTCACATCAAACTACTTTTATACGTTACTCACATACGTATTTCTTTAATTAAAAATGAGTATTTTGTACACTATATACATACAAAACCATTTTTTTAAATATGTATATGTACATATTACGTATGAAAGAGAGTCATTGTGACGATTCACTGTTACAGTAATGGGGCCCATATATATGCATATCATTTTCCTCTCTGTCCATTATACTCTCATAATTCTCTCAAACCTTCTCAAATCTTTCAAATTCATTTCTCAATTCTCCAATCTTTTCATCTTCTCTTCTTCGTATCTCTAAATTCCCAAAATCTCAAATGGCATCTTCATCTCAACAACAACACCCACCAGAACAACAACAACAACAATCAGAAAACCCCCAAGAAACCCTAAAAAATGTTCCCCTATATCTTTATTCTGAGGTCTTTGCTCCAGAAGGGATTGTTGCCTCTGACAAAGTATCCTTTCAAACTCAAAAATTAATCATCAAACCCAATAACTATCTGGGATCTTTGGAAATACCCTCCAAAGTTAAAGGGTACCAGCAAATGCTTGATTTCATCAAAGCGTGTCCTGTACGAAGGGCCATCTACATGGACCCAGAAGATATGTGCGTTCATCTTCTAAGAGAATTTTGGTGGACGTGTGATTATAATATTTCTGGCAGTTCCATCTCAGGCACTGTTATGAAGAAGAAACACACCATTTCTATTACTGTAGAAAAGATCCGAGAAGTTCTTCGTCTTCCTTCTCAGACTACAGAAAGACCATATGCAGACTTGGCATCTGTTGAGGTTTGGAAAGCTTGGTTACCTTCTATAGGCTACGGAACAAATATGGTTCCTTCTCTACCTGTTCCTAGCAATCCCACCAAAAAGAACCTGCCTGGAGTATGGAGGTTGCTTTTTGCCCATGTTATTCAATGTCTTGGTGGGAACAGCGGCTCATTCGATCAAGCCACTGCTGTCCAGATGCAAATAATTTATGCTCTGGCAAAAGGTCGTTTCATTGACTTTGCCAGTGTTATCTTTGAAGATTTGAAGGCTAAAGTTCTTGCTAGCAACAGATCTTGTACTGTACCTTTCACTCGATGTCTTTCACTGATATTCAAGCATGAACTCAAGAACGAGTACAAGCCATTTGGTGCAACCGTATTCTCGGCTCCAAGAATAGGTCCATCAGTGTACAAGGAACCTGCCTGTGACACTGAATTCTTTGATATCAAGTATGTTGAGCTCACTCCAGCAATGAAGAAGGTACTCCACTCCGCTTATCCCAAAGTTTATAAGCAGGTTGGTATTCAAACATCCATACAACCATCTGTTGAGCCAGCTGAATATGCACCATCTCAAGCTGCAAAACAACCCACAAAGGCAAGGACTAAGTCTAAAAAGTCCTCTGCTCCATCCTCTCCTATTTCTGCTGTTCCTAAAAGAAAGAAGAAAACATCAAAGGGATTGGAACCCTCTCAACTCTCTCTCATTGATGAGGAAGAAGCCCCTGCTGCTGCTGAAAACGTAGAGCAGCAACAACCTGAAACTGAAAATCGTTTATCCCCCAACCCAATCAGCTTCTCTATTGCTGAAAGGGACACAACTACTGCTGTTATTCCTGAAGTGCAAGTTGCTGGGGGTGAAAACTTAACTGAATTGACTGGGGATGGTACTGGTGATGTTGAAATTGAATGTGTTGAAGAAAGAAATGTGGAACGAGATGTTGGTGATATTGGTGTTGGTGATACAGCTGTTGAAAGTGAACAAACTATGGTTGCTGAAGAAGAAGTTGATGATGAAAGCGATTTTGACTTGGATGATTTTGTTGCTGACGATTTTCAATTTGATTCTTACAGTCATGCTGATGAGAAAGAAGCTAGTGATATGGAAGTAGAGAATGTTGATGTGGATGTGGTAAACCCTGATGACATAGTCTCTAAAAATGTCACAGTTGCTGAACAAGAAAATGTTGACATTGAAAATATTGTCAAAATGGCTTCAATTGCAAGACCAGCAACTTCACCAGTACAACCAGTGAACACCATGCATGCCTTCTTTGGGCATGCCTTCCTCCTTTCTAGCTGTTGCTGGTTGTTCTTCTCACTTTCCTGCTGAAAGGTTGGAAAGGGTAGAGCATCAGTTAAATGATCTTACCAAAGCTGCCACTCTTGCAATCTAGTTGAAAGATAAAGAGTCTGACAGGCTGGTGTCCACATTGACCAGCTGGTACAACAAACAGAATGAGAACAGCGAAGCTATTGACACGCTGAAGGATAACACAAGCTCCATTGCTGAAGCTCAAAATAAAATTAATGCCACCACAAGTGTAATCAAGCGTGATCAGCAGATCATTAAATCTGGCGTTATATCGATCATCAAATGTGCAAACTCTACTAGCTACTCAGCAAAGAAGGCAGCCTCTGCCAGCAAGTCTGCTGCTGCTAGTGTAAAGAAACTGAGTGATCTCATTCCCACTCTGACTGCTCAAGTTGAAAGCAATACTAATGCTATTGAAGCCTTAGAAAAGCAAGTAGCTGATCTTCCAATCCCTCCAGCATCCTTCACTGAGGAAGATCGTAAGAGACAAGAAAAACTTGAGAAGGAAGTTGGTGAAATTAAAAATTTGTTGGCACAGCTTGTGAACCAAAAATCTCAACCTGCTGCAACTGTGGAAGTGGTCATTAATAACGCCACTTCCAAGGGGGAGAAAATTGATGCTGAGATCTTGAAATCAGTCACTGAAGCAGTTCACAAAGCAGTGGATAAAATCTATGATGAATCTGCTGAACAGATTTTGGATGAGGATGATGCCACTGCCACTACAACTGCTAATGAAATGGCAATTGTGGCTATTAGTGATGAAAAAGAAAGTGAAGTTCCCCCTGCTGGTGCTGAGGGGGAGACTGAAATGAATGAAAGTGTGGAAGTTCCCCCATCTGGTGTTGAGGGGGAGCAACAAATTGTGGCTATCAATGCTGATGTACCCCCTGCTGGTGATTTTGAAGAGCATTTTGACCCTGAAACTGTCAGAGCTTCATGGGAAGCTGGATTTGCTGAGGAAATGGCCAGGGATAGGTCAAGAGAAATGTTGCCAGTCTTTCATAGCAGATATCTGGCAAATGCTGAAATTACTCCTCTCTACGATGCTCGCCGAAAACAGCTCACTGAGTCTGGTTTCTTCAAACCTCCCACTGCTGCTCAACTCTCCATTCAATCCCCAGCAGGCCATCAACATCAATTGATTGATATATTGGCACTAACTGCTGATGGAAAAACCCAAGAAGATGCTATCAAGGAGTTGGATAGGATCAAGCAGAATAAAGAAAATGAAAGAAAAAATCTTGAGTTTATCAAGCAGCTACCTCTCCTTGAAAAAGATCAGCTGGATGGTGAGCAAAGGATGCTGCTGAAATCAGGTGGTGCTGAAGCCTTATACAGGCAGAAACATAAAGAAGTTGAGAAGCAGCTTAGCTAGAAAAGAGCCAAGTTTGAGGAAGAAAAGGCTAAATGGCTTAAGCTCATGGAGGATAGAAAGAGGCCTCAAAAGATTGTTGCTGCTGAGGCCTTCAAAGCTGAAATGGGTCTAAAGACAAACTTAAAGTTCCTAAGAAAAGGTGCTGGCAAGCCAACTAAATTGGAAGGGGTCAAATCAACCAATTTGGGTGCTTCAGAGTGGGCTGAAGTTTATATGTTGGTGAAAGATAAGAAGGCTGCCAGCTACCAACAACTCCAAAACATGCTCAAGGATTATTTTGAGAAGGCCAAGGAGTATGAAACCAAGTTCAAAGCAGACTTGCCCATGCTGAGGCAAGAGTTTGGTACTCCAGCAGCTATCTCCACCTCAGCAGGAAGGAAAGTTCAAAGGAAGAGAAAGATAGAGCATCGAACAATGGGTGTTGAACTTCCTCCTATCGCTGGTGATGCATTGCTGAACACCAGACTTCCTCCTGGAAGCTTCTTTGAAGAAGGAAGAGTGATAGAAACTCCTGCTGGCATTTTCTTCACTAACTTTCAGAACAATCAGCTGTTCTTCCGCTTGGAAGAGATTGAAAAGGCGTCAACTGGGTTCCTCTTGAACATAAGAAGAAGATGTGCTGAGACAACCAACAATAGATGGTTTATCAGCAAGATAGATGAGGAGTTGGTTAAACCACACAGACGTGATGACCCAGCAGTTCAGACTGCCAAGCAAGAACATGCTTGGGAGCTAGAAGCCGAAAATCTATAGATGTCTTATTAATGAAAATGCTGTATGTGTCAGCTTGTAAAGTTTAAAGTTGATATATAAGACATCTTTTCATCATTCCTTATTTCTTATTCAAGTCTAGTCTACTCAGCAAGTCTCCTCAGCGAATAGGGGGAGATTGTTGAGTCAAGGATTTGCTGACCAGACTTGGTCGCTGACGTCGGTCGTCAGCGAGTCATCAGCGAGTCAGCGGGTGGTTTACTTCCCAAGTTGTGTGTCAAGGCGGGAAGATTTCAAATCACAAGAAGACAAGAGTCACATGGTGGTTCTTCCAACTGGATATTACCTTATATGGCAAAGGTGCAGTTGGGACCAAAACAAAGGTTTTCTCCCTCATACCAGTTTTGGTAAAGAAGACAAAGGCTCCTGGATCCAAGTACTTAGAGCCAATGGAACGTCGACAACCACCATTCTATCACTATCATTGTAAGGCTGTGTTGCCCTAATTCCCCCCTATATAAAGCAACACAGCCGCATCATTTATACTTTGTGCTTGTCACCACAAAGTGTTTGTCACTTTATTTGTAATTGCTTAAGTTTTTCTTTCTTTCTAGACTTGGCAATTATCTAGTTCATTTGTATTCTTGTAAGACAAGTTGTAATATCGACCATGTATTCATCGTTTAATCAATGATACATATGATTAGACTTGCATAGTTTCTTGCATTTGAACTTATTCTTGTTCATGTTCTTTACTTTCTGTTCTTACATTCTTGTCTAGATTAATCTTATTATAAGTGTGCAAATCAGGACTGTCAAAAGTTAAATAAGATTGACCCAAAATGTCAAACTATGACATTGGGACGGATCGAGGAAGTACCTTATAAAGCATTTGACCTCCTTATTTTCTTAAAAAAGAACTTGATCTAACCAAGCTACTATCTCCTTTATTCAATAATTTAAATAACTCCACCTAATATACCTATAAGACCCTTAATGAAATTACTCGTATTAACAACATAAATCTCTCAACACTTAAATTAACTACAATACCTTCTTTTATATCAATTACTTTTATATAAATAACCACGCCACGACACCGCCGCCACCACCACCCGTTGCCGCCGCTACCACCACCGCACCGCCGCATCGCGCGGGTATATGACTTGTATATAAAAATATTTGGGAAGGTGAAAAGCTGAATTAATTGCTTGGTATAATAAAAATTTTCACCAAATGAATTTAGTTTCCGACGTTTTGAAATTTGTAAACAGAGGAACGAACATGTCCCATTCTGACTACCATTAATTTGGTCATTTTAATATTTTCAAAAACCGGTACACACCAATTTGTAATTGCTAGGTATAATGAAAAATTTCACAAAATCAGTTTAATTTCCAATGTTTTGGAAATTTGTAAACAGACGAACTAACATGTCCCATTTTGACTACCATTAATTCGTTCAGTTTAATATTTTCAAAAACCCCAGTTTTGTGTATTTGTATGCTTCACATTAATTATATGAATATATATATATATAGGCAAGAAAATGAAGAAATCGCCATACATATAGTGAAGTAATTCTTGTCATTACGTACTAAAAGAAATTAATACTAACAATGTATGATTTTAATCGTCCTAACAACGAACAACCACTGCCGCCTGATGTTAACGTTAATGCCGCACCACCCCTACAACCAAACCACCAGCAGCTGTCCCATCATGACCAGTTTGGTGTAGGCTGTTGCCCTGCTGGCAGATGGGTTTACTTATGTTTTCGCTGTATAGGCTTATTCGGTCACATGGTCCCGCGGCTGCTCACCAGTCGGCCACCCCACATTGTGCATGCTTCATGTATGGCAAACTGCTGCTGCCATTCTGGTGAGATCAGCAATAAACATAGTACTCTTCCTGTTACCGATCCCCCGAAAAAGTATAGTTTAGATGATAAACCAACAGTCAGGGTATACTGCAAGACCCTAAGAGAATATTCTCTTACAATCTGTGATGGTAAAGTTGCGTTTGCATTCATCAACACTTCTGATCCTCACCAGGTTTGTCTACATTTGAATTTGTTCTGTCGTGCCTATCCCCGATTGTTTATTTCCTTATATATGTGATTATGTGACACACTGACACACCCATCTTTGAAACTATTACCATTAGCTTTCAACATTTTAATACGATTGTACTACTTTCGATCTGAACAGTTTTTGCTAATACTTTACATATAGAGAGAGTATCACTAGCTTAATTAGAGTTGAGTATATATACGCTGTGTATTCGGTGGCAGAGATTTGTTGATTGATGTTGAATTTCATTCTTACCTTTGCCTTTGACCACTCTATCTCCCTGTTTTGGGGCAATGACCATAATGTTATTGCCCTTTTCAGTTCTTTTTTGCTTTCAAATCTCATTCCCGTTTGAAGGTTAAATGTTGTGTACATATCACCTTACTTATATATTATAGATTTTAAATTCTTTCATCAAGTTGTTGATATTTTCTTTGTCTATGAAACAAAGCATTGGATCAAAGAAGAGAAGTTTGGGAAAAATGTCAAGGATGGAAACGGTCATTCTACTTTCTCTTTAATTAACAAAGCTACGGGTCAAGCACTCAAGCACTCAATCGGGCTAACTTATGCGGTATATATCAACCAACCATATTTTTATGTCATATGTCAACTATTTGTTTTACTGCATGAAGTTTACTAATTACCATTGATTTGTAAATTAATTCATATTATTCAGGTTCAGCTGATCAAGTATGACCCTGATAAAGTCGACGAGTCTGTTCTTTGGACTCGGGGTGTGCCCCGTGGAGAGGAAGGTTATGGTGAAATTAGGGCACTTTACAATATCCATTATAATTTAGATGCATATGATCAGTGCACCATCAGTGGAATATCTGAAAAAGGAGATTCTAACCGGATGTGGAATTTGGCCTATTACTGTAAGTTGCTATTAATTATCTTATATTATATTAAAGCACAGTTGCTCTAATAACTTATCGACCAATCACAACTCTCGATTTTTCTTAACAAAACCTGAATTACGTTACAATCATTTTAACCCTTTCTTAAATGGTTTGTGCAGGATATCATGTCATTTGGAATTTCGATGTCATGATGGTGCTATGCTATATTGTCACATGGTATTCATGTGTATTTTGAATGATGATTTGTTATGAATAACTAAATAGTCTCACTATATATTAAAGACTCGATATTTGTCGGGATATCTTTATCTATTTTCTAGTGTACTCATTATTGGCTGTTATGTATGCCCAATTTTGGTCATCTAATTTGATATGCATATATGGCTACCATGAAGCTTGCTTTGCTAGTTTATCTTACAACAAATAGTTCTTTTTTACATTGTCAAGTATAATGTTGTCATGGTACACTTGTTCTGTTCATCATTAATTCGTTAAGACATGCATCTTTGGTAATTTAGTATTTATGTTTGGGTGCCATGGCAACATGAGGTGCATATTAGATATTTTACAGGAATGCCATATTTTGATAACTTCATCATCCATGTTAAGTTACTTTGTAATGCAAAGTTGTCCTATGTTTTCGTTGTAACTTGCACGTCATGGACTAAATGTTATAGTCATTGGGTTTGCAATTCTGTTACAATATCGCTCGCTGTATGGTCTTATTATGATGCTAATTGTTTTCTCTTGGAACCAGATTCATACATTTCAATTCATGTAGAAAGATCTTTGGTTTTTGTAAAAAAGTCTCTTTTTAGGTAGCAGAATCTTAAAAAGGACCTTTTGTAATTATCTGTTGATAGAATCACATTCACCATCGAAATCATCTGTATCAATAACAATTTACCAATCTACCAATATAACTAAAATATGATAGAAGAATTCTTAACAGGACAGGTGAAGCAACCTTTAATCGGCATGGGTCTTTTTATATTCATTATATTGAAGAAGTCCTTCTATGTATGCTACTCATTTTGAGGATCATTTCAAGTTAAATGTAGGACCAAGACTTAACATTGGTGCAATCACGGAAGTGAATAGGTTGTTTGTAATTGATCTTAGATCTCACTGCAGGTGGTAAAATGAGTGGGTCAGGTAGGCTGGGTAACGGGTTCAAACAGGTAATTTGTTAGTACAGATCGTTTTATGAAATGCATAATTAAAGTTTAAACGATTTAATATGTCAATACTATACTGCAATTTATTGTAGTTTCCCCATCAGGATCTTATTGTAGTTTCCTGTTTCCCCAACAGGATATTGTGACGATATCTTTCTAGTATTGAAATAATAGTTTGGATACAAAGGTATATTGAATCAGTTAGACGTTTCTCAATAGGTATCCAGGGGATCCGCATGACCTGATATAATATTCAGATCTTGCAATAAGACAGAAATTTCTTGTAGGAAATGAACTCAGATACACGAGAATATCCGCTAGTGAAAGTCATGATAATATCAGTTGTAGGCGCCACTCAACAGACTGTAAGGAACTCATACACAATTTGATATATCAAAAGTAATTACACAAAGTAATAGACTATTCTCCCGCGTAATACTCGGTCAAGCTAGGGTGGATTTATGTTGGGGCTTGAAGAGCCCGGCCACTTCCGCGTAATACTCAGGCAAGGGTGGATATATGTTGGCCCTGTTTTTCGCTTAATAGTATGATTGTATCCGTATTTCGTTTGAAAAAAAATCATATTTATTAAGTTGGTTCTTTCGATATTTTTCTTAAATTTTTTTGATATTTTAATAAGTTTAATAGTCCAATAAAATAAAGATTTTTAAATATTTCTCTTGGTATTTCTTTACGTATTTTAGTTTTTATTTGTTAGAAATTACTACTATTTTTTTTGTAAAAGTTTTGTGTTATTTTTGTTCCCCTCGACCCGAGTTAGAACTCTGATATAAAACAGAAACATAAAGCCTGGAAAAATAATTTCAAAAACCCAGAACTAAAAATTTCAAGATCCACCAATGAATGTGGATTAAAGCTCGTCTAACATGTCACACGAGACGTGTTAAGATACGACTATGCTAAGCCCAAACACAAACACGACCTATCAAGGCGTGATGTTTGTGGAAGGTTGGAACATAAAGTGGATCGATTGATGCATGTGGCTTTAATTGGTTTAAAGTTCTTTTAAAAACTTGCCAAAATTTGTTTTTGGCAACCACACCCTTTCCGTGTGTAATCCTTAATTGGTTTGCAATAGACTTATGTTCGCGCAATGTGACGGCGGTAGAAGTAGTGATGGCGGAGGTGGTGGTAGTGTCGGTGGTGGGGGCGGCAGTGGAGACGGTGATGGGGGCGACGATGGTGGTGAATATAAAAGTAATTGATGTTAAAGGTGATATTGTAGTTATTTTAAGTGTTGGGAAATCTATACTGTAAATTATTTCATTAAGGGAATTATAAGTATATTAGATGAAGATGTTTATATTAGTAAACACATGAGAAGGGTATTTTTGGTTTTTCAAAGGTAAAAATAAGGATAAAAATGGGTGTTTGTTTTATTAGATAGTATAGATATATAGAAGTATAAATTACAAGATGAAAAAAAATATAACTATTGAAAGTTGAAACCTATAGGATGAAATCATAAAAACGGAAATGTAATAGAGAATAAATATAGTAAGAAAAGAAATGGGTATTTAGAAAGAGAATAGATTATGTTGTTTGGTATCACAAAAAAAAAATATAAAAACAAAAAAATTAAATAATAATAAATTTAATACATATAACATCATCAAAACAAAAACAAATTTTTCTTTTTTCATTTCACTCATTCTTTACAAATTGTAGAGAATGGAGAGAATGAAAATGACTGTCACTGATTCATTCTCATTACCATTCTTCGTTACAAACGAACCAAAGAAATCTTTCTCATTCTCTTTCTTATCTTTCCATTCCACTATATCAAACATCTTCATAGAACCCAACTCAAAGTTGAAATCTATATAAAAAATAAATAAATTATAGACACAATTAAATTTCATTATATCAAACACCTTCATACGACCCAACTCAAAGTTGAAACCTATATAAAAAAAAAGAAACTATAGACTAAATTAAATTTTTAGTCGCTGAAGTTGGCAGCTTTTGCACTTTTAATCACTAAACTATAAAAATACCAAAAAAGACATTAAATTATCCACTTTTTTCAATTTTAGTCACCGCGTTCAACTTCGTTAGTTTTTCGTTATTAACATGCCCACATTCGTTAGTGTTTTTCACGTTTCTTCCGTTTCATTGAATCCATGATTAAAAGTGTTAATCAACCAACTTCAAGGACAAAAAGTGTAATTTACTCAATTTTTTTCTATATAAACACCTATTTTAAATGTCCTATTTTAACTTTTCTAGTCTTATTTTGACTTTAAAATTTTTCTTTGTATTCTATACTAGTTGGTGTAAATTATATCAGTGAAAAGTATATTTAAACTCCAGTCTATTCATATATTTTATAATAAAATATCTACGGTCAAAGTTGATAAAAGAAAACTAAACCAGTCAAATTTGAATATTTGAATTGAGACGGTGTGAATAGAAAATATGATACTAGCATATACATTTTGTATCTATAATCATCATCATTTTTATCAACATCATCTTTATAGCACATTTTTAATAACAAAAACAATCAACCTAACTTCTCTATACAATTCAAACACAATCATTAAAAAATTGTAACAACTTTATGTATAAAGTTTTCAACTAATAATGATTTCATCTAATCAAAACTAAAAGTATTATCACCAAAAAGACACATACACACTCTGTTCAAAAAGCCAATTAATTATATGAACTATTGATGTGACCAATTTATACCTATCGCCCACATCATTATTGGCCATTTAATTTAGTGTTTTGAGTCTATTTTGTGTGCATTTGGCGCGTTTATGGTGTTTGTTAGTGTTTTCAGGCTCAACAGGTTACGCTTTCATTTGGCACATATTCGGATGATTTTTGGCCAAGATAATGATTCATGATATCGAGAGTTGTTTCAAGTGGAAAAGATGGCGAAGTTCGGCAAGTATTCAAGATGGAAAAGAAGATTTTGATCATCAGGTCTAGACTGCGCCGCAGTGGGGGAAGCATGAGCCCACTGCGCCGCAGTCATATGATGGATAGACAAGAATTTGGCCGAGAGTTTGGACTGCGCCGCAGTGAGGGGTAACCAAGCCCACTGCGCCACAGTCATCAAAAGGAGATTTCAAAACGTGGATTTGGGTTGCGCCGCAGTGAGGAATGCACATCCCACTGCGCCACAGTCACCCGAAAGTCAAACGAGTCTCAGTCAAAAGGTCCTCACTGCGCCGCAGTGAGGGAAGGCACATCCCACTGCGCCGCAGTGGGTGCACGGGATCTGAAGACCTTTGGACGATTTTTGCATCAGAATTGGAGGAGTATAAATAGAAAACCTAACCTAATTTTCCAACTTATCAAAAGTCTTTCTAGGAGCTGTTCTACAAGGGTTCTTCAATCTCCAAGCAAGTTTTCTTAGGCGGATTCATTGAAGATTCACGGGCACCCATCTAGATCGTAATAAATTACTGTCTTGCAATTTTCTATTTTCTCAAACGATTGGTACAATATGTTCTTCTCTTCTTTTGATTATTGTTTTTATTTGATCATGAGTGGCTAAACGTTTAATCATCCACCTTGATGTAACAAGACGAATGATGTGATTGCAATATTTTTAATTCAAAGAGTTGATTTATTTATCGTTGTTCTGAGATCTTGATGATTAAATTCTTTTAAATAACTATTATGATATTGGTTGCGTATTAATTCTCCATTAGTGGTACTAGTTGAATTGATATGTGATTTTAAAATGGTTGTTTGTCTATAAGCAATTATCACTAGTTCATGGTATGATAGTGAATATCATTTTAATAAAAGAATTATTTTGTCAACGTAATTTGTAACGGTTGGTGGTACCACGTTATATTTACATAGGTTCAATTGGTAAATTGATAGTCAGTCAAACTAATTATTGGAAAAGTTGTCTTAGCACCGGTGGTACCGGCTTGGGTAATTTGACTAGTAATTTAGGTGATTTGGTGATTTGTTCATGGTTGGTGGTACCACGTGAGCACCTTATCTTTTCACGATTATCTTTTCAGCTCAAATGAATTTGGTCTTAATTAAATGCAATCACATTTGAAGTCGAGTGAAGTCAAGGTGGATGACCTCTAGTTATATTGTCTGAAATTTCTTATTTTTATATGTTCTGTTCACAAACTGAATTTAATTTAATTGTTAAAGGAGATATTGAGTAACACCCCGCTTTTCCAAACTGCTTTACAAAACAACTAGTTCAAACCAATCCCTGCGAACGAACTCGAACTTACTTTTTAGCTATACTGCATACGAACGGGTCCACTGCCCGAGAGTGTGTAGTAGTCAGTTTCAACGTATTTTCATTTATAAATTTAAAGCTCGATTTTGCACATCAAGTTTTTGGCGCCGCTGCCGGGGATTGTGCGCGTTTTTGGTTGTTAATTTAGTGGTTTGATCCTTCCTCACGCGTGAGAAAGTTACTTGCTTTATTAGATTAGATTTTTCTTGTTTATCACAGGTGCATTTGACGTGTGGTGTTAGTGTGTTTGCAGGTTTTCTTTCATAGTTGATGAACTTGCGTTCTTCGGGGTTACCTTTGAATAGTCCTCTGAAAACTCCACCAAGACGCAGGATTATTTTTCCAGCAACAACACCATTCTCACCTGTAGCTAATCCCACTCCAGATTCAGACGAAGAAGGTTTTTATCTAGAAGAATTCTTTAAGTTAGAAGTTGAGCAAGAGGAGATGGGAGACGAACAACCACCACCAAGGGATCCGAATAACATTCCCTATGGCGAGAGGGTCCGTAACATTCCTGCCGACCGCGGTAGTGCCATTAGACCTCCTACCATTGATCATAATTTCAATTTGAAGAGTAATCATCTCAAGAGTATCGAGGAGCTTGCATTTGATGGTAAAAGGAAATGGGATCCATACAAGCATTTGGAAAGGTTCGAGAAGTTGGCACGGCTTTATCAATATGGTCAAAATCAAATGAATGCCGTGAAACTCGAGACCTTTCCCATGTCACTTACCGGAGAAGCTCTTGATTGGTTTAACGATCTTCCAGAGAATTCTATCACCACTTGGAACCAACTTAAGGAAGCCTTTATAGGCGAGTTTTATTCGGTTAGAACTCTAAGGAAGTTGGAGAACTTGATTAGGTCCTTTTTGCAAGAGGAGGAGGAAGATGTTGTAGATGCATGGATCCGTTTCAAGGAATTGTCCGGGACATGAATTGACCAAGGAGAAATATGTTGAGTTATTCTTTGATGGCCTGGACAAGAGGTCTAAGAGAGAGATGGGTTATGCCTTTGGGGGTAGTTTCAGTAAGATTACACCCAATGAAGGCTATGACATTTTGGAAGCTATGGTAAAGGATAACGCTAGCATGGATGATCAAAGGTTTTTGAAAAATGAGAGCAAGATGAAGAAAGGTACCAAGGAAGGTAGAG
>CM067173.1:116093960-116161630 GCA_034093135.1 Erigeron breviscapus
AGAAAGGAAAAGGAAAAAATGGTATCTGGAGAAGAAGAGCAAACTGCTGAAGAATCATCAGAGTATCCTACTGCTGATGATGAAACCTCCAAAAAGCTTGAACAAGAATGCATCATGATTGAAATCTTCAAGAGAAATCAAAAAGATGAACTGCTGGCCCATCAAAGGGAGATGGCATCTATAGGTACTCTGGACTCTTACAATGCTGGCAGGTTAGCATAAATATCGATGTTACAAAAAGATGAAGGAAGACCCCACAGTTCATCAATGTCTGAATGCATTGAATGATGTTCATGTACGCTCCTTTTACGCTGAAGAAGAACAGTTTATGATTCTATAATTTATGGCGTTAGTGTACCAGAACTCATCAGGAAGAGGAAGGAGGAAATGGTAAGCCTCCAGAAAAAGATCAGAAAGAACGCTGGTGCTCTGGAGATAGAGTACAGAAAGAAACTGACTGGCTTACCAAAACTGACTACCAAACAAATCAAAGCGATTAAAGATGCTGATGTAAGCAAATTCATTCCCCTAGACACTTCTCGAAAAATCAATCGTCAACAACTCCAATCTGTTGTAGAGCAAAAGAGAGTGTCCAAGGAAACTGAAGCATTGATCCAGACAGCCAAAGTAAAAGACAAGTACAATGAAATGTTAAATTTCAGGGCTGATGCTAGAAGGATCACGGGTGCTGAGATCAAATTAGCTTGAAAATCATGAAGGCATGTCCAGGTTTGAAGTAAAGTTGACCAGGGAGGGTAACTTTACTGATGAAAGGAAAGTACTTCAGTCCAAGCATTTGGATGGAGTGAACTGAAAGAGATTGCTTTAACGTTCAGGGGGAAGACAAATGTGTCGACTGATGTTAAAGCATTTCTGAAAGTTGAAAAGGTATGGAGAAGAAAGCAACAGATGGAAGTTGCAATGGGCATAAGAACGCCAGAATCAATACCATCTTCTCCATCACCAAAGAGAAGGGCTACTGAAGATGCTCCAGGACAGACATCAAAAAGAAGGGCCTGACTCTTATCATTTACTTATTGTAAATTATTGTTTTAAAAATTGTAACTATTTATCAGTTGATGTATGTAATAATAGTTGAAATTTTTGATTCATATAAGTAAATGATCAGATTTAGTCTAAGTTAGAACTTAAACGATGAAACTGAAAACACTCATGATCTATAAAGTGTTTTCCAGTAACTTAGATTTTTTAGACAAATCAAAACTTGTGTTTTTCAAGCATACAAAATTGTATAGATTCAAGCTTGAAAACACTTGCATTATTTCTAAACAAATAGGGGGAATTTGTTAGGTCCAGATTTACTGGACTCGCTCCAGACTCGACTACTGGAGACTTACTGAAGATCTGTCTAGAAACGTGTTCTACTGGACCTACTCCAGACTTGAAATCTGGAGTCCCTCTGAAGATTTGTCCAGAAATAATGGAAGACCAGTGAGCAAATACTTGTATAGGAAATCTGGAGTATTCTCCAGCTTAGCTCACTGGACTTCACCCCAGTCCAGATCTACTCTACTGAAGACATTCTCACTGAAGTCAAAGACTGAAGTCAGAATAAAGTAAGACTGACAAATGGCGGAGTCCACTGGAAGTCTTACCAGATCTGTACACTGGAGGATTGTCAGTGTTCTAGACCTTACAAGTCTGAACACTGATATCGAGTAATTGACTTTTACCTTTACACACTTTCCAAAGAACATTCCACTTGTTCTTTACCAAAGTTTATACGTGTGTAAAGGTGGTTGGTTAAAAGGATACAAAGTCATTTGATGTGACTTTATCCTTATACCTTATCCAATGCATTTAATGTTCTTGTCGGATCATTAAATGCATGCAACCATATTTGTACGGCACAAAATTCACTGGTGAATTTTGTTGCCTATAAATACAAAGTCATTCCTTGAAAAATACTTTTAAGCATACACTTTGCATGAAAGTGAATTTGTCCAAATACTCTCGATCTTAAACTGGGATACTTCACAACTTTAAGTATCTCGATCCAAAAGAGTTATTTGACAAATATAGATCATTTGCAATTCATAGGTTGTTAGGATACATACTTATTTGTATTATCTTGATTCCGCACAACCTTGTATTTTATTTAACATCATAAATAAAATACACCTTGAAAAATACATAATGTTCCACTTTACTTGTTTATTGCTTTAAGTCTTGTATTACTTTGTTTATATATTCTTGCATTTATTTACAAGTAATACTAGTCCATTCTAGTGATTATGAGACTTGTTGTATTTTACACTTCTAGGTTAACCATCGTATTTCAGGGACTCACACTCTTCATATAGCATGCATGGTTAGGAATTTTGTGTGCAATGTGAAATTGTATGAACCCTGAAAATTATGCATTGTGAGTTCGTAGACGGGACCATTTATGTGATAATGTGAGTACAATTGGACAATATGTTGTTTTGTGAAGTGTACAAGGTAGACAATGTGTTGTCTGTGATGAGTACAATGTGATTAATGTGTACCTTGATTTGAGCTTGATTGTGGTTGAGATGGATTGTTGTTATTGATTGGTTTGATGATTTAGGGCAAAATGAAGTTATGGCGTTAACTTGATGTAACATTGTGGCAACCCTAAAAGAGCTTGATCAACTATTTTATGGTTACCCGGTGTTATAACAAGTTAATGACATCACGGATTGCACGCGCTTGGCTTAGGGTATAATAAGGAACCGACATGCTTTATGGAAGCTGATTGGGTGGAGGGTTAGCCGCTGGTACACCCTGTATACAATCCCGGTCAATAACTAGAAAGCATGTCGAATTCGGATTATACTTTAAACCATTCGTGTTAGTTACTTAGATTGTATAATGTGGTGAATATGAGTACTTGATTTTGATAGTGGACAATTGTTGTGAACTTGACATGAGAACTTTGGTATATTGTCTTTAGCGTTGTGATATGAGACATGTATGATATATTGGTATGATAGCATGATATATGACAGTTACTTGGAGACATTTATATGTTGGCCTTAGTGGAAAGACATTAAACATGTGTAGTGTGTTGGCATGAAAGTACTAACTACTAGTGTGGCTAACATGAGAGCAATTGTGAAGTTAACCCCGGGTAAACTCTCTAGCATAATGTAACACCCCAAGCCGAGGCTCGAAATATCACGGAAATCATATCGCAAGGTGGAATTACAATAGAACAAGAGCTAAATGCAATTAAAGATTCAGTGAATCTTATACAATACGAAACAGGTACCAAAATACACCAGGAGCAAATAGCCATCAAAGTTAACAAAATAACATCCAAAGATGGCAAAACGATCCTAAGTATAATGCAAAAGGAAGGCCAATGAATCCTTGATCCATAAGTCCATAGCCCGGGTTAACAGCAAGCAAGCAACTAAACTCCACGTCCGAGGAGAACCTGATTACCTGAAAAGTGTACTAAGCATAGTCAACACAAGGTTGGTGAGTTCGTAGTAATGGTCTATAAAGAACCAACGTCAATAATCACAATATACGAATAGAGGCTAGGCATGACTTACAGTGAGCCTCTAAGTAACCCAATAAGGTCCAACAACAAGATTACACAAGACAAGTAAATGTGTAATAAGAATGCACAGATGATATACTAATCAATGTAAGTGCCAAATGCATGAATAAGCCAACATGCCTATCTTATGCGTGAACTCCGTCACCTATGCAACGATACCCTTCTGTCACCGGGGAAAAACCCCGCCCGACGCACACAAGGGACCATAAGAGTGTAATGATGCACAAATGATATGAATCAATGTAAGTGCCAAATGCATGAATAAGCCAACATGCCTATCCTATGCGTGATCTCCGGTCACCTATGCAACGATACTCGCTTGTCATCACCATGAACAAAGCGGCATCTCAAAAACATCGAGATATATATGTCTATATACTCGGAGTCAAGATCTACATCCAAAATGGGTGCATACATCTATACACCAGGATGTCGGCAATCCCCTGCCGAGGGCTCATCAACAATGTATGCAATGCTTACAATCATTCGCAAATGCATCAATCATGAACCAACAATCAATATCCGCTGAGCATGAACCAACAATCAATATCCGCTGAGCATGAACCAACAATCAACATCCGCAGAGCATGAACCAACAATCAACATACGATGAACATGAATCAACAATCAATATTAACACCAATTCTGTACGTACATACACTTAAGAGGATTCTACTTTCTTCGAGTCCCAGATGCTTATATATAGGGTCACCCGCAGCCTTCCCACCACATCTAAAACCCATTGAAGGCATAACCGACTTCCATGTATGCACGTCTATCCTATTATCAAAGAATTACTTAACAAACGTAAACCAAGTCAATCAACATGATAAACCGTCTCATCAAACCAACGTTTAACCCAAAACAATCAATCAATCAACAACATAAGTAAACACGTAAGTTTACACTTTTCAGCCCTAATCTCAAGCGAGTAGGGAGATACTAAACTTACCTTGATTGTTTAAGCAAAGCTAAGATCGATATAAAGTTAAGTTATCGTCGTACAATGTTCTCCTCGCGTCCAACACCTAAATATCGATCATATACATTCACATCAACATACATAAACACATATACGTAACTTAACAATTCTCGACAAAACCTTAATTAGGTTCTCAAAGTGCTTCTCGACGTTAAATGACTTTTAAGACTCTTAATCAATGTTATATGATAAGAAGTGAATTAGATTAAGACTCGGCGCGTAAAAAGGTCTAGAAAGTCAAACTAGGTCAAACAAGCAACATTTCAGAAAACAACAGCCGTAACTTACGGCCTCCAGGGGCGTAAGGTACGGTGGACAAAAATACAACGGGCGTAGCTTACGGCCCAAAGGGGCGTAAGCTACGGCCCTCTAGAAAGATCAATTTTGGCGTCTGGAGTGGCGTAAACAGTGGGGTTTTGGCGTAAGGTCCATTTTGAAGATAGGGGTAGGCGTAAGCTACGGCCAAACTGGCGTAACCTACGCCCAAGAAATTTGACCTGGCTTAACCTACGCCTGGGTGGGGCGTAAGTTATGCCCAATACTGGGCAACTCCAAGTTCAGCAACATCAGCAGCTGCAAGTCCGAACCAAATAACCCAAAAACAACCCCAAACGATTTATAAGTGTTTGTAACTTATTTTGAAGCATATTTAAGCATTGTTACACATAACCACACTTAACCCACACCATAAATCCAACCTTTAACATCAAAATCATACCAAATCGTTACAACCCTAATCAAAACCCTAGTTATACCCTAAATCGTCTTTTGACTCGATTCAAGACTTGTAATTGTACCAAATCAACTAGAAACATATAAACAAGCGTAAATAGATGAAGATGGGATGAATTTGACTTACCAATACTTTCTTCTTGTGTTCAAGCCCAAATTTGACCTAAATGGGTAAAACCTTTTACTTGAAATCTAAACTTGTAGTATGATGGAGATGAGAAGAAAAGGATGATGATTCTTGTATTAAAGCAATTCCAAAACACAAATTAGATGCAAGTAAGATGAAAACTAGAGATGGGAGGGGGGTTCTTTTACTTGAGAGAAAATTAGAAGAGAAAGATAGATAAGAATGAAATGAGAGGAGAGAAAGAAGATAAGGGAAATGGGTCAAGGCTGATGGGTCGTGGATGACCCGCGGGCCGACCCGTTTCTCTTCTTAAGCCCAAAACACAGACGTTTACACATTTAAATGCCGATTAAACACACTAACGACCCGACTAACATACCACATAGTCATAAAATCACAAAATGAACCCAATTATTTCATTCAATAAGATTGTTAGTCAACATACACATGAAGTCAACGGGTCAAAATTCACGGATGTTACATTATTCCCCCGATAAAAGAATTTCGTCCCGAAATTCAACAAAACACTAACTACTAAATAAATGCGGATACTTAGACTTCATATGATCCTCTCGCTCCCAAGTGAACTCGGCTCCACGTCTAGCATTCCATCTAACCTTAACAATCGTGTAGCGTTTACTCTTGAGTTTCTTGTCTTGACGATCCAAGATCTCTACCGGCTCTGCAACAAAATTTAGGTTCGAATCCACCCTAATCTCGTCCATGGGCACATGATGTGTAGGGTCCGCCAAACACTTGCGTATGATGCAAATATGAAACACATCATGCACACTGCTAAGCTCTTGTGGTAATTCTAATCGGTAGGCAACCTTTCCAACCCGTTCAAGAATCTTGAAAGGACCAATATACCTTGGCGTAAGTTTTCCCCGCTTCACAAATCGTACAACACTCTTCCAAGGTGATACTTTCAAAAGTACTTTATCACCAATTTCAAACTCCAACGGTCTCCGCCTCACATCGGCATATTTCTTTTGACGTTCACGGGCCAATTGCAACTTCTCCTTAATTTGAGATATTACCTTAGTCGTTTTAATCACAATTTCTGGCCCGATAAGTTGACTCTCTCCAATTTCCGCCTAAGCTAGAGGAGAACGACATATCCTACCATACAATGCTTTAAAGGGTGCCATTTGAATGGTAGCATGATAACTATTGTTGTATGAAAACTCAACTAGCGGCAAATGGTCTTCCCAACTTCCACCAAAATCAATTGCACAAGCCCTCAACATGTCTTCAAGGGTTTGAATGGTTCTCTCGGTTTGCCCATCCGTTTGAGGATGAAAAGCTGTGCTCATGTCGAGTCGAGTACCCATGGCTTTTTGAAAAGCTTCCCAAAAGTTCGATTTGAAACGGGCATCTCTATCAGAAATGATAGAAATCGGCACTCCATGCTTAGATATTACTTCCTTGATGTACAAACGAGCCAAATTGTCAAATTTATCGGTTTCACGAATGGCTAAAAAGTGAGCCGACTTCGTTAACCGATCTACTATCACCCAAATCGTGTCACGACCGCTTCTCGTCTTTGGTAGTTTAGTAATGAAGTCCATCGAAATGTGTTCCCACTTCCATTCGGGCATTACCGGTTGCACCAACAATCCGGGTGGCTTCTTGTGATCGGCCTTAACTTGTAAGCAAGTAAGACACTCACTCACATACTTAGCCACATCACGCTTCATGCCCGGCCACCAATACAAGTTCTTCAAGTCAAAGTACATCTTATCCGACCCGGGATGGACCGAATAAGGCGATTGATGAGCTTCATTTAATATAAGTGTTCTTAAGTCACCGAAAATAGGACCCAAAGTCTTTCAACCATGTATAGCCCATTATCATCTTCCGGTCGAATTGTTGTTCCATGCCATCTAGGTTCTCGTTTCCAAAGTTTTCCGGTAGGGTGGCTTGAATTTGGGCTTCAATGATCCGGTCACGAATAGTTGGCCTCACCGTGAGGCTCATAGCTCTAGCCCGTCTCAGCTTTACTCTGTCCTTCCTGCTCAAGGCATTGGCTACTACATTGGCCTTGCCCGGATGGTAATGGATGTCACAGTCATAATCACTAAATAGTTCAAGCCAACGCCTTTGCCTCATATTCAATTCACTTTGGTTAAAGATGTGTTGAAGACTTTTGTGATCGGTATAAATCACACATTTGGTGCCGTAGAGATAATGTCTCCAACACTTCAAAGCAAACATAACCGCTCCCAATTCCAAATCATGTGTCGGGTAGTTCTTCTCATGCACCTTCAATTGACGAGAGGCATAAGCAATGACTTTACCCCTTTGCATAAGAACGCAACCCAACCCTTGCCCCGAAGCATCACAATAAACCACAAAATCTTCTATCCCATCCGGTAGTGTCAAAATAGGAGCATCACATAGCATATCCTTAAGAGTTTGGAAGGCGTTCTCTTGTCTTTCGCCCCATTCAAAATTTCTCTCCTTTTGAGTCAAGAGAGTGAGTGGTTGTGCAATACGGGAGAAATTTTCAATAAATCTTCTATAGTAACCCGCCAATCCAAGGAATTGGCGGATCTCGGATGGCGTTTCGGGTCTTCTCCAATTCTTGACCGCTTCAATCTTGCTTGGGTCCACATGAATACCATCCTTGCTCACTACGTGACCAAGGAAGTGGACCTCTTCCAACCAAAACTCACACTTGGAAAATTTTGCATACAATTTCTCCTTTCTTAGTAATTCAAGCACTTCACGCAAGTGCTCAACATGCTCCTCCTCTGTCTTCGAGTATACAAGTATGTCATCAATGAACACAATGACAGACTTGTCTAAGTATGGTTGACACACCCGGTTCATCAAGTCCATGAACACCGCCGGTGCATTAGTCAACCCAAAGGGCATTACGGTGAATTCAAAGTGACCATACCTTGTGCGAAAAGCCGTTTTGGGGATGTCATCTTCATGTACCCGGAGTTGATGATAACCCGAGCGAAGATCGATTTTTGTGAAGTGCTTAGCTCCTTGAAGTTGATCAAACAAGTCATCAATTCTTGGGAGAGGATATCGGTTCTTCACGTGAGCTTGTTTAATTCCCGGTAATCAATACACATTCTGAAGGATCCATCTTTCTTTTTGACGAAGAGGACAGGAGCACCCCAAGGAGATTGACTAGGGCGAATGAAACCCTTCTCTTGGAGCTCCTTGAGTTGAGTTTGTAATTCTTGCATTTCGGTTGATGCTAGTCTATACGGAGCTTTCGCTACGGGCGCGGCTTCGGGAATAAGATTAATACGAAAATCAAGTTCACGAGTTGGAGGTAATCCCGGTAAGTCATCCGGAAAAACATCGGGAAAATCACAAACAATAGGAACGGTCTTCAATTCTACCTTTGTGATGGTAGCACTAAAGACTTTAGAATTAGAGGAATCGGAGATTTCGCCTTGAACCCTAAGAATTCTACCGTTAGTCAAAGGTATCTTAACAACTCTCTCACCACAATCAATCCCCCCCCGTCCCATGCTCATTCCCCTTGCTCCCCTCCCTCCTTCGACCTTAGAATAAATTTTCCTTGAACCCTAAGAATTCTACCGTTAGTCAAGGTATCTTAACAACTCTCTCGCCATAATCAATCGTCGCATTTACCGCTGCTAACCAATCCATACCCACTATAATATCAAAACTACCAATGTCAAGAGGCATGAGGTCAATGAAGAAGTCGACATCTTCTAAAGTCAAGACACAGTCGCGAAGTATTTGACTAATTCTAGTTAGTGACCCGTTTACCATTTCAATGTCAAGCACATAGTTTAGAGCACAAGGATGCACATCAATCAAAGGAACAAAGTTAGAGGACACGAGGCTATAATCGGCCCCGGAATCAAATAGAACGGTTGCATAGTGACCATTAAGGAGAAAGGTACCTGCTACTACGTTGGGATCGTTGCGGGCTTCATTTGCATTGGCCGCAAAGGCTCGGCCGCGTGGTTGCACTTGATGGCCTTGTTGTCCCCGGTTTTGATTAGGTCTGACCATTTGTAGTTGGTTGGGGTGGACGGCTACCTGTACTTGTTGCCCCACCCATCGAGGACAATTATTACGGTAGTGGTCACGACTACCACATTCAAAACATTCACCTCTTCTTTGGTTACCTTGAGGAGGAACGGCTCGAACAGGAGCCACATTCATTGGGCCCGCTCTTGGAGCTCTATAATCTCTGGAGAGGTGCCCGACTTGGTTACAATTAAAGCATGTTCTGCATTGGGTATTGGCGGGGTGATGTTGGTTGCATCTCCCACAGAAAGGATGGGGTCCCGGGTAAGCTTTCCTAGTTGGTTCCACCGCCGCCATTACTCTACCCCTATGTGCATTCTTGGGGTCAAACCTCCCCACTTTCTTCGCCCCACTTGACTCTCCCACTTCTTTCCTCTTGTTTGTTGAGGATTTGCTTAAAACACCGCTTCTCAACAAATCTTCAGTCACACTCCCGGCTCGGTTAACCGCATTGGCCAAAGAAGTAGGCATGTTAGAGTTTACATAAGATCGGACTTGAGGATTTAAGCCCAATACAAACTTCTGGATGGCCTGAGACTCGGACCCACCAAGTGAGGAATGAGGGTAGACAACTCTTGAAATCGTCTAACATAGCTCTTGTAATCGGCTCCCTCCATATTGAGATTAGCAAACTCAATGGTCAAGTTTTGTAGTTCATAGGGAGGACAAAACTTTGCCTTCACTTTTTCCTTGAAATCGGCCAATTCCAAGTTAATAGTCCGCCCCAAGGTTATTTCTTGGTTCCACCAACTCAAGGAGTCATGCCTAAACATGCCGGATGCATAGGAAATCCGGTCATCATAGGTGCAATGACTCCTTTCAATCACCGCCTCTATCGCTTCAAACCACCTTATACACTCGGTGGGACCACTTCTTCCATTAAACTCCGGTGCCCCACAGCTTTTAAAATCCTTAAATATGCACCCCTGTCGATATCCCCCATATTGATTATACATGGGCATTCGGTTAGCAACTCCCACTGGTTCCTCTTCTCTCCTCCTCCACAGCATGAGGTTGAGGCATTTTCATTATTCATTTCTGGGGCTTCATTGTTTTGAGGCCATTATTTTGCCCAAGATTTGCCGTGACTTGAGCAATAATGGTTGGCATGATATTGGCGATCGTTTGAGCGATCACCTCAGCCATATTTGGCTCAGGAACTTCACCACGACCCCTTCCTTGGCCTACCACGGCCCCTACCTCCTACCTCCTTGTACCTCCGGTTGAGCTTCCGGTTGAGGTTCTTCCCTTTCAGCCCGATTGTTCGTTCCGGTTCTCCTTGGTCTCACCATTTCTATAAAAACAAGTGACACGATGACCCGAGAGTTAGTCTCAAATGCTCACATGTTAGTCACACAAGTAGTCAATGCTCTCATACCGATACCACATACTCATTTCATATCATTAAGCTAAGGCAAGAGTGCTAGAATCCTATGAGATTGTTACTTAGCATGCCATCATGTCAATTTCATTTCAATCGTTCATTATTTATTCAAGTAATCATGCTCAAAACATCATGCAATCAATTAACCAACACGAATGATTCAGAGTATAATCCGAATTCGATATGCTCTTCTAGGTTATTGACCGGGTATGTATACAAGGTGTACCAACGGCTAACCTTCCACCTAACCAACTTCCATTAAGCATATCGGTTCCTTATTATACTTTAAGACACACGTGCGCAATCCACGATGTCATGAACTTGCTATAATGTTGGGTAACCATAAAAGAGTTGATCGGGTTCTTTTAAGGTTGCCACAATATTATACTAAGTTAATGGCATCACTTCACTTTGCCCAAAATCATCAAATTAGTTCCAACAAATAGCAACGACAACCCATATTAACCACTATTCACATTCATCACATTGAATTCAAGCTATCACACAAGTGGTCTTAACTACGAACTCACACGGGGATTCACATAATTCACATTGCACACGAATTTCCCAAACCATGCATGCTATATGAAGAGTTTTAACTTAAGCCGTAGTCTAGGTCAAACCGCCTAATTCTCTACGACCTGCATGGGCCACCATTCTGTAACACCTCAAGCCGAGGCTTGAAATATCACGGAAATCATATAGCGCAAGGTGGAATTACAATAGAAAAAGAGTTAAATGCAATTAAAGATTCAGTGAATCTTATACAATACGAAACAGGTACCAAAAAATACACCAGGAGCAAATAGCCATCAAAGTTAACAAAATAACATCCAAAGATGGCAAAACGATCCTAAGTATAATGCAAAAGGAAGGCCAATGAATCCTTGATCCATAAGGTCCAAAGCCCGGGTTAGTCAGCAAGCAAGCAACTAAACTCTACGTCCGGGGAGAACCAGATTACCTGAAAAGTGTACTAAGCATAGTCAACACAAGGTTGGTGAGTTCGTAGTAATGGTCCATAAAGAACCAACGTCAATAATCACAATATACGAATAGAGGCTAGGCATGACTTACAGCGAGCCTCTAAGTAACCCAATAAGGTCCAACAACAAGATTAGACAAGACACGTAAATGTGTAATATGAATGCACAAATGATATACGAATCAATGTAAGTGCCAAATGCATGAATAAGCCAACATGCCTATCCTATGCGTGATCTCCAGTCACCTATGCAATGATACTCGCTTGTCATCACCATGAACAAAGCGGCATCTCAAAAACATCGAGATATATATGTCTATATACTCGGAGTCAAGATCTACATCCAAAATGGGTGCATACATCTATACACCAGGAAGTCGGCAATCCCCTGCCGAGGGCTCATCAAAAATTTATGCAATGCTTACAATCATTCGCAAATGCATCAATCATGAACCAACAATCAATATCCGCTGAGCATGAACCAACAATCAACATCCGCTGAGCATGAACCAACAATCAACATACGATGAACATGAATCTACAATCAATATTAACACCAATTCTGTACGTACATACACTTAAGAGGATTCTACTTTCTTTGAGTCCCAGATGCTTATATATAGGGTCACCCGCAGCCTTCCCACCACATCTAAAACCCATTGAAGGTATAACCGACTTCCATGTATGCACGTCTATCCTATTATCAAAGAATTACTTAACAAACGTAAACCAAATCAATCAACATGATAAACCATCTCATCAAACCAATGTTTAACCCAAAACAATTAATCAATCAATAATGTAAGTAAACACGTAAGTTTACACTTTTCAGCCCGAATCTCAAGCGAGTAGGGAGATACGAAACTCACCTTGATTGGTTAAGAAAGCTAAGATCGATATAAAGTTAAGTTATCGTCGTACAATGTTCTCCTCACGTCCAACACCTAAATATCGATCATATACATTCACATCAACATACATAAACACATATACGTAACTTAACAATTCTTGACAAAACCCTAATTAGGTTCTCAAGTGTTTCCCGACGTTAAATGACTTCTATGACTCTTAATCAATGTTATAAGATAAGAAGTGAATTAGATTAAGACTCGGCACGTAAAACGGTCTAGAAAGGTCAAACTAGGTCAAACAAGGAACATTTCAGAAAACAACTGCCGTAACTTACGGCCAACAGGGGCGTAAGGTACGGTGGACAAAAATACAACGGGCGTAGCTTACGGCCCAAAGGGGCGTAAGCTACGGCCCTCTAGAAAGATCAATTTTGACTTCTGGAGTGGCGTAAACAGTGGGGTTTTGGCGTAAGGTCCATTTTGAAGATAGGGGTAAGCGTAAGCTACGGCCAAACTGGCGTAACCTACGCCCAAGAAGAATTTAGACCTGGCGTAACCTACGCCTGGGTGGGGCGTAAGTTACGCCCAATACTGGGCAACTCCAAGTTCAGCAACATCAGCAGCTGCAAGTCCGAACCAAATAACCCAAAAACAACCCTAAACGATTTGTAAGTGTTTGTAACTTATTTTTAAGCATATTTAAGCATTGTTACACATAACCACACTTAACCCACACCATAAATCCAACCTTTAACATCAAAATCATACCAAATCGTTCCAACCCTAATCAAAACCCTAGTTATACCCTAAATCGTCTTTTGACTCGATTCAAGACTTGTAATTGTTCCAAATCAACTAGAAACATATAAACAAGCGTAAATAGATGAAGATGGGATGAATTTGACTTACCAATACTTTCTTCTTGTGTTCAAGCCCAAATTTGACCTAAATGGGTAAAACCTTTTACTTGAAATCTAAACTTGTAGTATGATGGAGATGAGAAGAAAAGGATGATGATTCTTGTATTAAAGCAATTCCAAAACACAAATTAGATGCAAGTAAGATGAAAACTAGAGATGGGAGGGAGGGCTCTTTTACTTGAGAGAAAATTAGAAGAGAAAGATAGATAAGAATGAAATGAGAGGAGAGAAAGAAGATAAGGGAAATGGGTCAAGGCTGATGGGTCGTGGATGACCCGCGGGCCGACCCGTTTCTCTTCTCAAGCCCAAAACACAATCGTTTACACATTTAAATGCCGATTAAACACACTAACGACCCGACTAACATACCACATAGTCATAAAATCACAAAATGAACCCAATTATTCATTCAACAAGATTGTTAGTCAACATACACATAAAGTCAACGGGTCAAAATTCACGGATGTTACAATTACTATGGTAGGATATTTGATGATGGAATGACATGTTGTTTTGTATGATTGAGTAACTTGTATGTTATGCATGTGTGACGTGTATGTATGTATAGCCGTAGTGGTCAAGTTGATGTGTAAATGCTTTTGTTGTGGTTTGACTTAAACGTGTTGATAGACGGTTAGGATACAATGTGATGAAAGTGTTGATATGCACCTTTAGAGAGAATCAATGTTGTAAGTACCCTAATTCTCATATATTATAAACGGTTAATACCCCAACACTAACGATGTTAATTGTAATCGGTGAACAATGGGGATACGTTGCTTAATGGTATGTGAACTTGAACATGTATGAGACATTGTTAAACTTGGTTGTAGGCATGATATAATGTATTTGGTGATGCATGCGTAAAATGTATTAATTAGCGAAGAATTATATGGAATGATTTAACATACTAGTTATATTGCATGAGTTTGAGAAACTATTTTGTTAAGCGTGATTTTATGCATGATGTGACAGAAATAGATAATGCATGTGTAGGTGTGTTAATCGGAGCATTTTGAACGGATTAGTGTACTAGTTTGATGCTTTTAGCATGTATAAATTTTGTTGTTAATCTAAACTGTATACATGAGATAAGCGAATACAGTGATGCATGTATAAATATTTACTCAACGGATAATTATAGGAATAAGAACGGTAGACATGTTTAATAATTTGAGTATGCCCAAAACCTTATTTCTTAACTTAGTTATAAGAACAAATTGGTAATGATTGAAATTCATGCATAGTTATACCCAATGTATGAGAGATCGTATGTACGACTTAGTATGCGAGATTAGATGATAGGCATGCAAAATCTTACCTTCTAACTTGGTTATGTGGATGAATTGTTAGTATATGCGGTAGAATAAGTATGATTGCCATGATATTTTAATTGATGAATATGCTTGAATTTCGTTGCCTAACTAATATGGTGAGATAAATTGTTAGGACTTGGTAATACATGCGTAAAGGTAATTAAAGTCTTGGACAATTATGTGTATAGGTTGTCATGCTAGCCTAATTATTCGAATATCTCGGAGTCTTGTTGCTTAACTTGTTTATTGGATACATTTTTAGGAATTCAAGATGTATGCATAGATGTAAATGGTTTCGTGAACAATTGTATGTATAAATTAGTAGGGCGATTAAAGATTACTTGGCTGAGTTATCCCCCCTCCTGTTACTTTATGACTTAGTCAATAATGTAGAGATTATGAGTATAGTTGTATTATGAATTAAGAGAACTTTTGTTGTAATATACACCCTAAGATTGAACCTTAGGACAATGCCTGAGTTAACTAGGGTGGGTTGATTAGAATAAACGAATGACAGTAGAGTTAACTGCGAAGACAATATCGATGGCGAAACAGGAGGTGATAATGTCATTTTGAGCTGTTATACAACTAGGAACTTTATAGAGTGAGGAGGAACGACCTGGGTTAGGCTAACCATAGATCTGAACAAATAAATTGAAATCTAAAAGTCTGCCCAACACGTAAAATTTCGCAAACACGAACGTCGCAGAGATGAAGTTGAGGTGTTAACGATATTGGGTAGTACATACACGCGAATACGATTGGTGGAAGTCGATCTAATTGAACACCTAGCTTAACACGGAACCGAGAGTTCATAAGTGTAACATCCCAAACTTTTATTTAATATTTGACTAATGCCGTTAAGTCAACTTTATGTGTGTCGTTAAGTCTAGTTTGGATTTAATGCTTATACGTAGTTAATGTGTGTTATGTGTGAGGCTTGAAAGCCTAAATGTTAATGTAGTATAAATGTGTGTGAAATGTAGCTTAATGTCTATGTAGTGACATTTAATGAAGGATTAATGTTGTCTATGGTCATTAGTGAAGTTTGTGACTAGTAATGAAGCATTAGGAAGTCTAGGGACTAGTTTTGACATGTGTGGAAAGTCAAAAACGGGATTAGTAGCTTAGGGGCTGTCATTAGGAGGTTATTTACAGATTTCACTTCTTCTAAACAAGCCCTAACTGATCCTAAGCCATCCCATAGTCTTCTCCCATCAATTGCAAGCCGAAAAGTCCTTTTGTGTGTGATTCGGGTGTGAATTGTCAAGAGATTTGCATTCCTTTTGTCATCTACAGGTAGTGGAGGTATAATTTCATTGTTTTCTGGTCCTTTTGATTATCTAGGTCATTAGGATTAATTGTGGGGTTTTGAGAAATCGCTTAATGATGATTAAAGGTGGTTTTAATGGATTAAAGTCATGTAGGATGTAATTAAAGGTTGAAATGCTTTGCAATGGCCTAAATATGAAGGATTTTGATGTTGGAAACCGGTAATTGAGACCTGGAGTCGTATAGGGTCGTGATGGATTGGAAAACGATTTTGTAAAAGTGCAGGTCGAAGAGGAGTTGCGGCGCAACCAGAAAACAGAGAAGATAAGTTGCAGCGCAACGAAGTGTGCTGCGGCGCAACGAAAGGGTTGAGTTGCGGCGCAACGTGATGTTGCGGCGCAACCCAAATGCAGACAAAGTTGCGGCGCAATGAGGGGCATTGCGGCGCAACTCAGGCTGTTTCAAAACGTTTATACTTTTGAACTGTTACTTCGTTTTGACACGTAGCTTAGACCTGAAACTAAGTGAGTCGTTATTGTGTGTGGGTCTAGTTATTGACCTTAATGACGTGAGTATGTAGTTGTCTAATGATCGTTTACTAATATAGGTAGACGAGCATAGTTGCTTTACACAGTTGTTGATTGTTGTGGACTACGCCGAGGTAAGATACACTACTTTGACACGCTGGGGGATTCAACGAAAAGCTGGTTTCAAATCATAAATACTTCCATTTGGTATTTTTATATTGCATGTGGGCATATGGGGTTACACGGGAGGTATTATGGGTTATGTAGTTGACCATGAGACCTGAAATATAGTCCCTAATGTAGTGTAATGAAGTATTGCTTAATGTAGTGATCTATTATGCAGCTATGTAGTATTACGAAGTATCTTATTATGCATGAAATGTAGAAATGTAGTTGATGTGTGATACGTGGCTTGTTCACCTAGCTCACTAGACTTGCTAGGTTGCCATGTCACTTGCACGTTTAAGGATCCAAACGTAATGAAGATAAAGTATGTAAAAGTCTAGGAATGTGTGTTATGTTAGTATGTGATCACGTAAAATGAACGTATGTCTAGAAATGATTTAAGCCTATGGGGTCACACGTCTCGATTCAAATATAGTTAATATTAACTGATTTATTAATTAATATGGATCACGAATAAGTTAACGAACGGTCGTTAATATTTAACAGTTACTAGCTAACGGTCGTTAAAGTAAGGAGATAAAACGATTAGGGAAGATTCTAGAAAAGCATAAAGGGGGCCGACCTCCCTACTAGGTTTCCTAGTGAAACCCTAAACTTGATAGCCAAGTTTAATTCTACCTATAAATACATATAGGTAGCCTTATGGTTTTGTTGAACAAAAACTACAAAAAAAGAGAATTGTAACTCCCTAAACCTCTCATCTCCTCCTCATCCTCTCTTCTTTGGGACGGCCAAACCAAGGGAAAACCCTTTGGTTTCTTGGTTTTCGGTTTTGAAGAAGGAGATCAAGCCAGGGGTTGCTCGGATCGTGATCAAGTGCTAGCACACCTATATCGGTGGATCGAGTGTGCAATCGTAGAGGGATTTACTTCAAATCCTTTTAAAGTTTCTTTACTTTATCATCTACATTAAGAGGTATTCCTTAATCCTATTTCAAGGTTAATTATTTGATTACATGGTTTGATTTGTTTCCGTTGCGTACTTGTGAATAATGATATTTAGTTATTTATTCCAACAGTGGTATCAGAGCCACCCATGTGATTTTTAATTACCTAAAAATCAAAACTTGAAGGGGGATTAAGGTTTCATATTTTTCGAATTTTTTATGTAATTATTTTGATTATTTTATTAATTAATTGGTTTAATTGTAATAAAATAATGAAATAAACAATAAAATTATTTTTTTTGATAAACCCCAATTCGAAAATCTGGAAATAAAAAAAAAATTTAGGAAACCCAAATTGCAAGTTTTGATTTATTGCATGATTAATGTGTTAATTGCATGCGTTTATGGATTACCTCTATTTTAATTGTTAAAAAGAAGTAATAATCATGAGTTTTTACATGCAATTGATTCATGATTATTACTTAGTTATAATGATAAAATTACTTGATCACTAGGTCTTTTAGGTGGATAATTAAAATAATTAATTGTTTGACAATGTGATAATTATATATTAATGTTGCTGCTTGACACCAGTCCACTAAAACGATCATATCTTTTAATCCGTAAGGAGTTAGAAGTCGTCCTTTGAATAGTAGATACTTGACTCATAGGGCTACAACTTTGTAGTTCTGTGCTAAGTCCAGTTCGGCCATCCTCTAGGCCTAAATGGGTCGTGAAACTGCTGGAATTTTCAAATCTGCACCTTATGTGTTTATGTGATAAATTTTGTTATAATTTTGGCTTACGCAATCAAGTTTACTTGATGTATGTGGTCCTTTTCCTTGAGAAAGGGGAGCCAATCTTAAACCATAGTGGCCTAACCGAGGATGGATACTTAATTGTTACGTGTTTATATTTAGTATGTTTAGTTTTGCCCTTTAAGAAAATTGTGTGCAAAATTGTTTTCGAAAATTAAACTTGACTAAATTACATTGAAATAATGATTTTGTTTATAAAATTGGTGCCCTAAAATCAAAAGATACACCGGCTCACCCATTTGAACAAACTCTAAGAGAGGTATAAGTCGGAGTGCGCTAGCCTCCTAAAAGGGCGGGTTTTTAATTGCGTCCTTCGCAAACCTTTGCCCTTGCGCTTCTTTGTGCGTTCAAATGGAGCTACCGAGCTCTTTTGTATTTAAAGGCAATAAAAATGAGTTTTATAAACATATTATGTTTAGAAGATATGCATGAATCTTCAAACATAACTTTTGATCACACATCAAATTGATTGACCCAATAAACTTAAGTCATTGCCTTCCAACTCGCAAAGGACACTTGTGGCTGTTGTTTTACTCACTGGTACACAGTGGTGAAATGGCAGTTGCATGGCAGATCCCACTCACTGGTACACAGTGGTGGACAAATTTATGCGTTCTTGGTTGGACGACTTAAAGCGAGTTAAGCGGTGAGACCTTGACCCGTGGCAAAAGATGGGACAAAACATGACTACAAATCACTTGATGAATCAAGTGTCATTTGTAGGTCCCATTCTTACTAGGAATTGCACATGTAATGGAATTACTGCTCGTCACTTACCTTTTGAGTACAATCATTTCTAGCAGATCAACTGATGAAATGATTGTATGTCAATGGGATCCTAGCCTTAATGAAATTAATTGTTAAATGAATTTAACATGGGTAAATTATATTTCTTAAGGATTATTATCGAAAATACCGATAATTGAACTTGAATCTGTTTTGTAAATGGCAACAAATCCTTCACAAAACATACACCAATCGGCTTTCAAGTCGATGCTAGAAAGGGAAAACTTTCTAAAACCAATTTCAATGGTTGTTTTGTCAATAGAGAATTGTTCTAAAAGTTGAAAAGAAAACCCGTGTCATTGAAACTCAGATATCGCTATTCCTAATGCGAATGCCACTGCTTTGCAGTGGGAAGCATAAAATACTCAGTACTATAGACATATTGAGGTTGCTTATTTGATGCTAGAAGCATGTCTCCCGAGCTTCAAAAAGCAATTCGGATTGCAAAATCCATGTGATATGATCAAATAACTCAAGTCTATGTACGGAAAAAAAGTTGGAGTTGAAATTACTTGAGCTAATTGAGTAACTCCATAACTTGAACACGAGTATGGGAAACCGGTGAATGCACGTGTACTCAAGATGAAGAGTTACTTTGAGCATTTTGGAAAGGTTAAACTATGCGTATCTTCTGCCGATTGTTATTGGCATAAGAGACTTTGAGAAGTTTGTGCACAATTACAATTTGCATAGCATAAGTTGGACTTCATAATCAAGTTGATTGAGTATGAGGAAAACCTTCCTAAGAAATTTGAGATACCCCAAGTTCTTATGATCAAGGGGGGAATGGTTTAGAAAGCAAAACAACCGTAAAGCTAAGGGCAAGAACTTTGGTAAGAGAAAACAAAGTATTTAGTCTCAAAACCTTAAAAGACCCTTTGGAAAAAGGAGCATACGGCTAAAGACCAGTCTTGTCATCACTATGCTAAAGTGAGACACTGGAAAAGGAATTGTCCTAAGTATCTAGCTGAGTTGAACAAGAAGAAGAAGCAAGTTGGTTTAACCAGTTCTTCAAGTATCTTCTTAACTGAATTATAAGTGTTGATGAGATTCAAATGATAATTCAATAGCAAAAGAGTCAAGTTAACTTGGACTCTATCTATCTTTGACATTGTCATCTTGTTTAATTTTGTCAAGAAACGCATTTAAAGACTTCAACGTGAAGAATTCTTACAAATCAAATGATGAATCATTTGAAAAATGTGTGGTTTTGACAAGAAACGCATTAAAAGTCTCAATGTGAAGAATTCTTACAAATCAAATGATGAATCATTTGAAAAATGCGTGGTTTTGACAAGAAACGCATTAAAAGTCTTCAATGTGAAAAAATCTTACAAATCAAATGATGAATCATTTGATAAATGCGTGTCTTTTGAATTGTCGTTAGCAAGAAAAGAATTGAAAGACTTCAACGTAAAGGGATCTTACAATCAAATGATGAATCATTTGAAAAATGCATGTCTTGTGTTTTCGGCAAGATGACAAGAATACCTTTTTCGCATAAAATCAGAAAAGGCTAAGGAACTACTTTGACTAATACATTCGGATGTATGTAGCCGATTTAGACATAAGTCAAGGAAAGATGCTAGCTACTTTATCATTTTTATGAATGATTTCAGTCGTTATGGTTATGTTTACTTGCTTAAACATAAACATGAAGTGTTTGAAACATTCAAAGAGTTTAAAAATGAAGTAGAAAATCAACTCGGCAAAACCATCAAGATTCTTCGTTCGGATCGAGGTGGTGAATACTTAAGCCAAGAGTTTAAGGATTATCTAAAAGCGTGTGGAATTGTCCAACAGTTTACTCCTCCATACACTCCTCAACATAATGGAGTGTCTGAAAGGAGAAATCGAACCTTGCTAGACATGGTGAGATCTATGATGACCCTTACGACTCTCCCATTTTCGTTTTGGGATTATGCTCTAGAGACTGCTATACGCATTCTCAATATGGTTCCAACCAAGAAGGTTGACATGACACCATATGAATTATGGCATGGAGATGTCCCTAATCTGTCTTACTTAAGAGTCTGGGGATGTGAGGCACTTGTGAAGCGCGATACACCTGACAAACTTGAATCCAGAACTACTAAGTACATCTTTGTCGGATACCCTAAGGAAACGATGGGTTACGACTTCTATGATCCCGTCAAAAACACTGTTCGCGTTGCTTGATATGCTGAATTCTTTGAAAAGAACTTAGCTCAACCGAACAGTGGGAGGGTTGTAGAACTTGATGAGACTCAAGAAGAAGATGTGTCACCTTCTGAAGCTCCTAGCAATCATCAACTTGGGGGGGAAAATGTTCAAAGTGATGAACCTTAAGTCGATGATAATGAAGCGATTCCACTTCGTAGGTCCGAAAGGACAAGACGTCCTACTGACAGATTATGTCTGATGGTAGAAGAAAACGTTTTAGGAGATCTCGATGAGCCTCCGAAATTTCAAAGCTGCATTATCAGATCCGGAATCTGAAAAATGGCTTGAAGCTACGAAGGTGGAAATGAAATCCATGAAAGACAATCAAGTCTGGCGCTTGGTTGATCTTCCACAAAATGCTCAAACTGTTGGGTGTAAGTGGATCTTCAAGAAGAAGACGGACATGGATGGAAATGTACACACCTATAAAGCTCGTCTCGTGGCGAAAGGCTATACTCAACTTTATGGAGTTGATTATGAGGAGACTTTTTTTCCGTTGCGGACATTAGAGCTATTAGGATTCTCTTAGCCATAGCTGCGTACTATGACTTTGAGATATGGCAAATGGATGTTAAGACTGCCTTCTTAAATGGTTACTTGGATGAAGAAGTCTATATAGATCAACCTGAAGGTTTTATTGATCCAAAACATCCCAACAAAGTATGCAAGCTTCAAAGGTCTATTTATGGACTAAAGCAAGCATCAAGAAGTTGGAATAAGCGGTTTGATGAAGAAATCAAAAAGTTTGGTTTCGTTCAAAATCCTGATGAGCCATGTGTATATCGCAAAGCTAGTGGGAGTAATGTTACTTTCCTTGTCTTATATGTTGATGACATTGATCATAGGAAAACACATTCCAATGTTGCAAGATGTTAAATCCCATCTTGGAAAGTGTTTTGCCATGAAAGATTTAGGAGAAGCGGCATTTATTCTTGGAATCAAGATCTACCGAGATAGATCAAAGCGGTTAATTGGACTAAGTCAAAGTGCTTATATTGATAAGGTCACTCATGCAAGGACTTAATTTATCTAGCAAGAACGGTGCTTCTACACCTAATGAGGTGGAGTATGCAAAGAGTTCCTTATGCTTCGACGGTGGGATCTATCATGTATGCGGTAAGATGCACTAGACCTGATATTGCGTTCGCGCAAAATATAGTTAACCATTATCAGCAAAATCCTGGAGAGGATCATTGGATTGCTGATAAAGAATATTCTTAAGTACATGTGTGCTACTAAAGAATTATTCTTGGTGTATGGAAGAAATTCTGATCCAGAATTCAAAGTGAATAGATACTGTGATGTTAGATTTCAGACTGATAAAGATGATTCAAAATATCAGTCGGGATACGTCTTCATTATTTAAATGAAGGCACGGTGGAATGCTATGAGCTAAAAGCAAACCACAGTTGCCAGGTCTGCAACAGAGTCTGAGTACATTGCATCCTCAGAAGCTGCAATGGAAGCAGTCTGGATAAGGAAGTTCATTAGCGGGCTTGACGTGATCCCTCGAGTGACTTACCCACTGATATGTACTGTGATAACACTGGTGCATTAATCATTGCCAACGAGCCCGGAGCTCATAAAGGTGCCAGACATTATGCTAGAAGATATCACTATGTTCGTGAGCAGATCGAACTAGGAGAGATCAAATTACTCAAAGTTCACACAGATTTTAACTTAGCTGATCCTTTCACAAAAGCTTTGGCTAGGCCCAAGCTTGAAAGGCATGCCGAGGGCATAGGACTTAAAATTAGCTAGTTATTTCATGTAAATCTGTTGTTTCGGTATTTGGATAAGGGATGTTAAACAATTTATATTTTTCATAATGAAATAAAGTACTTGATATGTTTGATTTCATTTAATATTAATTGTATCCTATATCTGCATGTTTAATCCTTGAATATTTTATTAAATTCTCTAAATTGTCCATTGTCGATTAATTATATGGGAATATAATTAAACTAAGACAAATCTGAGCGATTGGTTATATTTTGAATATATAATGGCTGGTCCCACCAAACTCACATGGTATCCATATGATGCATATCGGACTACCCCACTAACGAATTTATCACTTTATGGATCGGCGTCATTAAGTGAAATTCATAAATGGTTACTTTATTGATCATTTGACTTGAGATACAAGCAGGTCAGCATGTATGGATTGCACTTACTTGATATAGTTCTAACTCTCCTGAAT
Source organism: Erigeron breviscapus (assembly GCA_034093135.1). Classification (NCBI taxonomy): domain Eukaryota; kingdom Viridiplantae; phylum Streptophyta; class Magnoliopsida; order Asterales; family Asteraceae; genus Erigeron; species Erigeron breviscapus. Next base: position 116,117,720 of record CM067173.1, read on the forward strand.
AAGGGAGTACATAAAGGGCTATTTTCAGAAAGTGTAGTGAAGTATGATGACTGACACGTGTAGTCAATACAGGATTTGTTCCTCCAACTAATAGTTGCAGAATGATACCATTGGGCCCCTCATTGGGATATTTAAGATGTTTACATGGCCATGTCCAAATGAATCCAGATGTGTTTGGATTATGTTTGGTAATCTTAAGTAGTGATGAAATGAGAAACAGAATCGTTAAATCATGAAATGACATTGATCCATATTCATGTTTAACACGGTATCTGAACAAAGGGATAATAAATGACTCAACCATTTAAATATACTTTAAGAAACTATACTTAAATATTTCTGGGAGCATTGGCGTGTTGCTAGACGCTAACCAATGTTATTACCTTCATTTGTTACGAGCTCAAGTGGGAGCTGTTAGTATGTGATCACGTAAAATGAACGTATGTCCGGAAATGATTTGAGCCTACGGGGTCACACGTCTCGATTCAAATATAGTTAATATTAATTGATTTATTAATTAATATGGATCACGAATAAGTTAACGAACGGTCGTTAATATTTTACGGTTACTAGCTAACGGTCATTAAAGTAAGGAGATAAAACGATTAGGGAAGATTCTAGAAAAGCATAAAGGGGGCCGGCCTCCCTACTAGGTTTCCTAGTGAAACCCTAAACTTGATGGCCAAGTTTAATTCTACCTATAAATACATATAGGTAGCCTTATGGTTTTGTTAAACAAAAACTACAAAAAAAGAGAATTGTAACTCCCTAAACCTCTCATCTCCTCCTCCTCCTCTCTTCTTTGGGACGGCCAAACCAAGGGAAAACCCTTTGGGTTCTTGTTTTTCGGTTTTGAAGAAGGAGATCAAGCCAAAGGTTGCTCGGATCGTGATCAAGTGCTAGCACACCTATATCGGTGGATCGTGTGTGCAATCGTAGAGGGATTTACTTCAAATCCTTTTAAAGTTTCTTTACTTTATCATCTACATTAAGAGGTAATCTTAATCCTATTTCAAGGTTAATTATTTGATTACATGGTTTGATTTGCTTCCGTTGCGTACTCGTGAATAATGATATTTAGTTATATATTCCAACATGTTATCTAGACTATATGTGTGTGAAAGTTTAGGAATGTAAGGACCTAAACTATATGTGTGAAACTGAGCTCATAAACTAATGCAGGGAAAGTGTTAAGCTTAACCCGTACTAGCCTTAACCCGGCATGTGCGTTAACGTAGTTGTTGCTTGGGTGGCTCCTTGCAACATGGTCATTATAATGCAGGGCGAGTAATACGAGGGGTTTGACCAACCTCCACATACGGATTACTCTTGGATTGGCTTTCCATTCCTTAACGACGAAGTATGACTAGCCTTTTGGTGAAGCATCTAGTCGGGTGTGACTTATGTTACACTTATATGCAGTTAACGAAGATATGTGTGATAATGTGTGAATTTAATGAAGGATAGGCACATTGAGGGTGATTCATCCTAATTGAGATGAAGTTGATATGCAGTCATGTGTGAACGTGTGTTGTGCATTGTGCCTAATGAACTTGTCTAATAATGAAGATTGTTTTAATTGGACAAATGCTTTAAATTAAGTGTTATCTTACTTAGCTATTCTATTAGCTAACACTTGTTTCTTAAATGTGGTTGTTCCCTCAGGTTTAGCTTGATGGAACTAGATGCAGGACGTGTGAGCTTGGGTAGATGCAATGCAGGAGCCTTAGCTACCTATAGATGATTCTTTCTTTAGACATTTATTTACATTTCGTATTTAATGTCGAATTTATGTAGTGACGTGTGAACGGTTGTTTTATGTTGGGCAACCGTTGGGTTTTCATTTGACCTATTGTTTGATATGGCATGTAACACCAACTAAATGCAGAAACCGAAATGTTTTTATCGTTTTGACTTTTACAGTCTTTACTTCCGCAATTTAACACCGTTAGGTGAAAGATTTTTGAAAACCCATGTTTTTAAATGTCGGGTGTTACAAGTTGGTATCAGAGACAGGTTTAAGTGAACCAAAATTTGACCTTAACCGTAGGATTTTGGACTTAGACCGATGTGGAGTAGGTTAGGCTTAAGTAGGATGCCTAGCCAATGAAGTGAAATGCTTTAAGACGGGTTAGGGAGTGAGTGAGAGTGTGATTTAAGGCTTGATTAATATGTGTGATAATGTAGTTAAATGAAGTATAGCCTTAATATATGTTGTCTCACTTTAACTCTCGCTAACCGTCATCATTGCCTTGTAGAAAGATGGCAAATACTCGTTCTAACAGTCAACGGGACGGAGCTAATGCTAGTGGTGCTCCGCGTATGGAAATGGGGAAGGAAATGGAGTTAACCCAAGTCCTCCTTGAAGGCCACTTCCGGGTGCACAACCCACAAGGTCAGAAATTTATAGGGCAAACCCAGTGATCGAGCAGATTCCTACACAAGCTGAAATGTTTGAGGAATTGAGGGTTGTTCGAGCTCTTTTAAGGAGGAACGAGGAGGAATTGGCTCAGGTAAGGGCCGAAAGAGACGCTGAAAGAGAAGCTAACTTGCGTAGGGATGAGCACACGGAGGGAAACTATTCCAATCCCCCTAATGAAGCCGAGCCATCAAATGTGAGGTCTCAGGTTGCTCCTGAAAATGTTGTTGCAGGTGTGAATGGTGGTGGAAATGTAGTGGAGCCTCGTGTGGTGATTGCTCCTCGTACCACAAATTTTAAGTATGAGAGTTTTCAGAAATGTGGTGCTAAAGATTTTGATGGTACCCAGAATGCAGTTGGTGCTATGGAGTGGATTGAGGACATTGAGGTGGTGTTTGCCTCTTGCTACTGTCCTGATGACATGAAGGTTTTGTGTGCAAGTAGGATGTTGAAGAAGAATGCCCGTAATTGGTGGAGGGCTACTACAGTGTCTATGGCTCCTGAGGTACTTGCAGTTATGCCTTGGGGACATTTAAGGAGAAGTTTCTAGAGGAGTATGTGGGAACTCGTGAGTTAAGACTGATTGAAAAGGAGTTTAGATCGTTGGTTGCAAAGCCCGGTGTAATTTCTGAATATGCACATTCTTTCATGGAGAAATTGAAGTTTGTTGGGCATCTAGTTCTAAGTCAGAAGATGAGCATCGTGAGCATTTGAAAGCAGTTTTGGAGGTGTTGAGGGAGAAGAAGTTGTATGCCAAGTTTTCTAAATGTGAGTTTTGGCTTCGAGAAGTGCAGTTTCTTGGTCATGTTATCTCTTCAGAAGGAATTAAAGTAGATCCTTCAAAGATTGAAGCTGTTTCAAAGTGGGAGCAGCCAAAGACTCCTACTGAGATTAAAAGTTTTCTTGGTTTGGCTGGTATTATAGAAGGTTTATTCAGGATTTCTTCCCGAATAGCCAAGCCTATGACGGAATTAACAAAGAAGGGTGTGAAGTACGAGTGGACTGAAAAGCAGGAAAATGCATTCCAAACGTTGAAAAAGAAGTTGTGTGAAGCTCCTATCCTTGCCTTTCCTGAAGGTACTGATGATTTAGTAGTATATAGTGATGTTTCTATTACAGGTTTGGGTTGTGTCCTTATGTAGAGGGACAATGTGATTGCCTATGCTTCACGCAGTTGAAACCTCATGAGAAGAATTACCCGACCCATGATCTTGAGTTGGCGGCGGTAGTATTTGCATTGAAATTGTGGAGACATTATCTTTATGGCACTAAATGCACTTTGTATACCGATCATAAGAGTTTACAATATATGTTTACTCAGAAGGAGATGAGTGTGAGACAAAGAAGGTGGATGGAACTACTTAAGGATTATGATTGTGAGATCAAATACCATCCGGGTAAAGCCAATGTAGTGGCGGATGCACTAAGTAGGAAGGTGCAAAGTTCTTCTTGTAAGTTGATGAGCATGCAAGTTCAAGCCAAGTCGAGGCTACTTGATCGAATTAAAGAAGCACAAGCGAGGGCATTAATGAAGGATAACATTGACAAAGAAAGCATTGGAAAGAAGAAACGTCTTGTGATGGAGACTAATAACCGTGGGTTCAAAACATACAAGGGTCGAATTTGGGTGCCATTGCTTGGTGGTAACCGAGAATTGATCCTTGAGGAAGCCCATAGAAGTAGATATTTGGTTCATCCCGGTGTCACCAAAATGTATGCAGATTTGAAGCCGATTTATTGGTGGCCGGATATTAAAGGAGAGTAGCTCATTTTGTAGCAAAGTGTTTGACGTGTGCACGTGTGAAAACGGACCATCAAAAGCCGTATGGTTTGTTGCATCAATTAGACGTTCCCGAATGGAAATGGGATCATATTACCATGGACTTTGTAACGAAGCTACCTAAAACGCCGAAAGGGAATGATATGATTTGGGTGATTGTAGATAGATTGACGAAGAGTGCTCATTTTCTAGCTACCCGACAAAATGTGCCATTAACGAAGATGGCTAAGATCTATATTGATGAAGTAGTTTCAAAGCATGGAGTTCCTTTGTCTATTGTTTCGGATCGAGACTCGAGGTTTGTGTCAAACTTTTGGAAGGGTCTTCAACTGGAGTTGGGTAGTAGAATAAATTTGAGTACCGCCTATCATCCCCAAACCGATGGGCAAAGTGAGAGAACCATTCAAACCTTGGAGGATATGTTGAGAACGTGTACTTGAATACGGTGGAGCATGGGATGAACACTTGAAGTTGATTGAATTTGCTTATAATAATAGTCACCATGCAAGCATTGGAATGCCACCATTTGAGATGTTATATGGAAGGAGGTGTAGGACTCCAAGTTGTTGGACGGAGCCCGGTGAAAAGCAGTTGACCGGTCCCGAAATTATTGAAATTCCCTGAGAAAGTTAATGTAGCTAAAGAAGCTTTACGTGTGGCCAGAGAAAGGCAGAAAACCTATGCAGATAAGAAAAGGAGACCAATGGAGTTTAATGTAGGTGACTTAGTGATGCTGAAAGTGTCACCATGGAAAGGAGTAATCCGATTTGGAAAGAAGGGCAAGTTGAGTCACGTTTCATTGGACCTTTCAAAGTTGTGAAACGCATTAAGGATGTAGCATATCAGTTGGAATTACCTCCAGAATTGGATGGAATTCACAACACCTTCCATGTATCCTACCTAAGGAAGTGTCTAGCCGAGGAGTCAAGTGTGATTCCAATTCAAGATGTGAGCATTGACCCAATGAAGAAAATGGTTGAAGAACCGGTGGCAATACTTGGAAGGAAGCAAAAGAAGTTACGCAGGAAAGTGATAGATCTTGTCTTGATAAAGTGGAAGCATAATCATGGAGAAAGCTTGACTTGGGAAACTGAAGCAGTAATGAAGGAGAAATATCCCGAGTTGTTCCTTAATGATGAGATTCCGGGGACGGAATCCTCTTAAGGGGGAAATTGTAACATCCCAAACTTTTTAATTAACGGTTGACTAATGTCGTTAAGTCAACTATATGTGTGTCGTTAAGTCTAGTTTGGATTTAATGCTTATACGTTGTTAATGTGTGTTATGTGTGAGGCTTGAAATCCTAAATGTTAATGTAGTATAAATGTGTGTGAAATGTAGCTTAATGTCTATGTAGTGACATTTAATGAAGGATTAATGTTGTATATGGTCATTAGTGAAGTTTGTGACTAGTAATGAAGCATTAGGAAGTCTAGGGACTAGTTTTGACATGTGTGGAAAGTCAAAAACGGGATTAGTAGCTTAGAGGCTGTCATTAGGAGGTTATTTGCAGATCTCACTTCTTCTAAACAAGCCCTAACTGATCCTAAGCCATCCTATAGTCTTCTCCCATCAATTGCAAGCCGAAAAGTCCTTTTGTGTGTGATTCGGGTGTGAATTGTCAAGAGATTTGCATTCCTTTTGTCATCTACAGGTAGTGGAGGTATAATTTCATTGTTTTCTGGTCCTTTTGATTATCTAGGTCATTAGGATTAATTGTGGGGTTTTGAGAAATCGCTTAATGATGATTAAAGGTGGTTTTAATGGATTAAAGTCATGTAGGATGTAATTAAAGGTTGAAATGCTTTGCAATGGCCTAAATATGAAGGATTTTGATGTTGGAAACCTATAATTAAGACCTGGAGTCGTATAGGGTCGTGATGGATTGGAAAACGATTTTGTAAAAGTGGAGGTCGAAGGGGAGTTGCGGCGCAACCAGAAAATAGAGAAGATAAGTTGCGGCGCAACGATGTGTGTTGCGGCGCAACGAAAGGGTCGAGTTGCGGCGCAACCCAAATGCAGAAAGATAAGCTGCGGCGCAATGAGGAGCATTGCGGCGCAACTTTTTCAAAACGTTTATACTTTTGAACTGTTACTTCGTTTTGACACGTAGCTTAGACCTGAAACTAAAGTGAGTCTTTAAAGTGTGTGGGGTCTAGTTTATGACCTTAATAACGTGAGTATGTAGTTGTCTAATGCTTGTTCACTAATTATAGGTAGACGAGCATAGTTACTTGCATTGTAACTAGTTGTTGATTATTGTGGACTACGGAGGTAAGATACACTACTTTGACACGCTGGGGGGATTCAACGAAAAGCTGGTTTCAAATCATAAATACTTCCATTTGGTATCTTTATATTGCATGTGGGCATATGGATTACTCGGGAGGTATTATGGGTTATGTAGTTGACCATGAGACCTGAAATGCAGTCCCTAATGTAGAAGAAGGAAGTATTGCCTAATGTAGTGATCTATTATGCAGTTATGTAATATAATGAAGTATTGCTTAATGCATGAAATGTAGAAATGTAGTTGATGTGTGATACGTGGCTTGTTCATCTAACTCACTAGACTTGCTAGGTTGCCATGTCACTTGCACGTTTAAGGATCCAAACGTAATGAAGATAAAGTGTGTGAATGTCTAGGAATGTGTGTTACCTAGACTATATGTGTGTGAAAGTTTAGGAATGCAGGGACCTAAACTATATGTGTGAAACCGAGCTCGTAAATATAATGCAGGGAAAGTGTTAAGCTTAACCCGTACTGGTCTTAGCCGGACGAGTGCGTTAACGTAGTTGTTGCTTGGGTGGCTCCTTGCAACATGTTCATTATAATGCAGGGCGAGTAATACGAGGGGTTTGACCAACCTCCACATACGGATTACTCTTGGATTGGCTTTCCATTCCTTAACGACGAAGTATGACTAGCCTTTTGGTGAAGCATCTAGTCGGGTGTGACTTATGTTACACTTATATGCAGTTAACGAAGATATGTGTGATAATGTGTGAATTTAATGAAGGATAGGCACATTGAGGGTGATTCATCCTAATTGAGATGAAGTTGATATGCAGTCATGTGTGAACGTGTGATGTGTGATGTGCCTAAATAAGCTTGTCTAATAATGAAGAAATGTTTTAATTGGACAAATGCTTTTAAATTAAGTGTTATCTTACTTAGCTATTCTTATAGCTAACACTTGTTTCTTAATGTGGTTGTTCCCTCAGGTTTAGCTTGATGGAAACTAGATCAGGACGTGTGAGCTTGGGTAGATGCAATGCAGGAGCCTTAGCTACCCTTAGACGATGCTTTCTTTAGACATTTATTACATTTCGTATTTAATGTCGAATTTATGTAGTGACGTGTGAACGGTTGTTTTATGTTGGGCAACCGTTGGGTTTTCATTTGAACTATTGTTTGATATGGCATGTAACACCAACTAAATGCAGAACCGAAATGTTTTTATCGGTTTTGACTTTTACAGTCTTTACTTCCGCAATTTAACACCGTTAGGTGAAATTTTTGAAAACCCATATTTTTAAACGTCGGGTGTTACAAGTTGGTATCAGAGAAATGGTTTAAGTGAACCAAAATTTGACCTTAACCGTAGGATTTTGGACTTAGACCGATGAGGAGTAGGTTAGGCTTAAGTAGGATGCCTAGCCAATGAAGTGAAATGCTTAAGACGGGTTAGGGAGTGAGTGAGAGTGTGATTTAAGGCTTGATTAATATGTGTGATAATGTAGTTAAATGAAGTATAGCCTTAATATATGTTGTCTCACTTTAACTCTCGCTAACCGTCATCATTGCTTTGTAGAAAGATGGCAAATACTCGTGCTAACAGTCAACGGGTTGGAACTAATGCTAGTGGTGCTCCGCCTATGGAAATGGGGAAGGAAATGGAGTTAACCCAAGTCCTCCTTGAAGGCCACTTCCGGGTGCACAACCCACAAGGTCAGAAATTTATAGGGCAAACCCAGTGATCGAGCAGATTCCTACACAAGCTGAAATGTTTGAGGAATTGAGGGTTGTTCGAGCTCTTTTAAGGAGGAACGAGGAGGAATTGGCTCAGGTAAGGGCCGAAAGAGACGCTGAAAGAGAAGCTAACTTGCGTAGGGATGAGCACACGGAGGGAAACTATTCCAATCCCCCTAATGAAGCCGAGCCATCAAATGTGAGGTCTCAGGTTGCTCCTGAAAATGTTGTTGCAGGTGTGAATGGTGGTGGAAATGTAGTGGAGCCTCGTGTGGTGATTGCTCCTCGTACCACAAATTTTAAGTATGAGAGTTTTCAGAAATGTGGTGCTAAAGATTTTGATGGTACCCAGAATGCAGTTGGTGCTATGGAGTGGATTGAGGACATTGAGGTGGTGTTTGCCTCTTGCTACTGTCCTGATGACATGAAGGTTTTGTGTGCAAGTAGAATGTTGAAAAAGAATGCCCGTAATTGGTGGAGGGCTAGTACAGTTTCTATGGCTCCTGAGGTACTTGCAGTTATGCCTTGGGGTACATTTAAGGAGAAGTTTCTAGAGGAGTATGTGGGAACTCGTGAGTTAAGACTGATTGAAAAGGAGTTTAGATCGTTGGTTGCAAAGCCCGGTGTAATTTCTGAATATGCACATTCTTTCATGGAGAAATTGAAGTTTGTTGGGCATCTAGTTCTAAGTCAGAAGATGAGCATCGTGAGCATTTGAAAGCAGTTTTGGAGGTGTTAAGGGAGAAGAAGTTGTATGCCAAGTTTTCTAAATGTGAGTTTTGGCTTAGAGAAGTGCAGTTTCTTGGTCATGTTATCTCTTCAGAAGGAATTAAAGTAGATCCTTCAAAGATTGAAGCCGTTTCAAAGTGGGAGCAGCCAAAGACTCCCACGGAGATCAAAAGTTTTCTTGGTTTGGCTGGGTATTATAGAAGGTTTATTCAGGATTTCTCCCGAATTGCCAAGCCTATGACGGAATTAACAAAGAAGGGTGTGAAGTATGAGTGGACTGAAAAGCAGGAGAATGCATTTCAAACGTTGAAGAAGAAGTTGTGTGAAGCTCCTATCCTTGCCTTGCCTGAAGGTACGGATGATTTGGTTGTGTATAGTGATGCTTCTATTACGGGTTTGGGTGTGTCCTAATTCAGAGGGACAAGGTGATTGCATATGCTTCACGCCAGTTGAAGCCACATGCGAAGAATTACCCGACCCATGATCTTGAGTTGGCGGCGGTAGTATTTGCATTGAAATTGTGGAGACATTATCTTTATGGCACTAAATGCACTTTGTATACCGATCATAAGAGTTTACAATATATGTTTACTCAGAAGGAGATGAGTGTGAGACAAAGAAGGTGGATGGAACTACTTAAGGATTATGATTGTGAGATCAAATACCATCCGGGTAAAGCCAATGTAGTGGCGGATGCACTAAGTAGGAAAGTGCAAAGTTCTTCTTGTAAGATGATGAGTATGCAAGTTCAAGCCAAGTCGAGGCTACTTGATCGAATTAAAGAAGCACAAGCGAGGGCGTTAATGAAGGATATCATTGATAAAGAGAGTATTGGAAAGAAGAAACGCCTTGTAATGGAGACAAATACCCGTGGGTTCAAAACATACAAGGGTCGAATTTGGGTGCCATTGCTTGGTGGTAACCGAGAATTAATCCTTGAGGAAGCCCATAGAAGTAGATATTCGATTCATCCCGGTGTCACCAAAATGTATGCAGATTTGAAGCCGATTTATTGGTGGCCGGATATCAAAGGAGAAGTAGCTCATTTTGTAGCAAAGTGTTTGACGTGTGCACGTGTGAAAACGGACAATCAAACGCCGTATGGTTTGTTGCATCAATTAGACATTCCCGAGTGGAAATGGGATCATATTACCATGGACTTTGTAACGAAGCTACCTAAAACGCCGAAAGGGAATGATATGATTTGGGTGATTGTAGATAGATTAACGAAGAGTGCTCATTTTCTAGCTACCCGACAAAATGTGCCACTAACGAAGATGGCTAAGATCTATATTGATGAAGTAGTTTCAAAGCATGGAGTTCCTTTGTCTATTGTTTCGGATAGAGACTCTAGATTTGTGTCTAATTTTTGGAAGGGTCTTCAACGGGAGTTGGGTAGTAGGATAAATTTGAGTACCGCCTATCATCCTCAAACCGATGGGCAAAGTGAGAGAACCATTCAAACCTTGGAGGATATGTTGAGAACGTGTGTACTTGAATATGGTGGAGCATGGGATGATCACTTGAAGTTGATTGAGTTTGCTTATAATAATAGTCACCATGCTAGTATTGGTATGCCACCATTTGAAATGTTGTATGGAAGGAAATGTAGGACTCCAAGTTGTTGGATGGAACCCGGTGAAAAGCAGTTAACCGGTCCTGAAATTGTTGAAGTCACCGTGGAGAAGGTTAATGTAGCTAAAGAAGCTTTACGTGTGGCGAGAGAAAGGCAGAAGACATATGCAGATAAGAAAAGGAGACCAATGGAGTTTAATGTTGGAGATTTAGTGATGCTTAAAGTGTGACCTTGGAAAGGAGTAATCCGATTTGGAAAGAAGGGAAAGTTGAGTCCAAGATTCATTGGACCTTTCAAAGTGTTGAAACGCATAAAAGATCTAGCATATCAGTTGGAATTGCCTCCGGAATTGGATGGAATTCACAACACATTCCATGTATCCTACCTAAGGAAGTGTCTAGCCGAGGAGTCAAGTGTGATTCCAATTCAAGATGTGAGCATTGACCCAATAAAGAGAATGGTTGATAAACCGGTGGCGATACTTGGAAGGAAGCAAAAGTAGTTACGCAGGAAAGTGATAGATCTTGTCTTGATAAAGTGGAAGCATAATCATGGAGAAAGCTTGACTTGGGAAACTGAAGCAGTAATGAAGGAGAAATATCCCGAGTTGTTCCTTAATGATGAGATTCCGGGGACGGAATCCTCTTAAGGGGGAGGAAATTGTAACATCCCAAACTTTTATTTAATATTTGACTAATGCCGTTAAGTCAACTTTATGTGTGTCCTTAAGTCTAGTTTGGATTTAATGCTTATACGTAGTTAATGTGTGTTATGTGTGAGGCTTGAAATCCTAAATGTTAATGTAGTATATATGTGTGTGAAATGTAGCTTAATGTCTATGTAGTGACATTTAATGAAGGATTAATGTTGTATATGGTCATTAGTGAAGTTTGTGACTAGTAATGAAGCATTAGGAAGTCTAGGGACTAGTTTTGACATGTGTGGAAAGTCAAAAACGGGATTAGTAGCATAGGGGCTGTCATTAGGAGGTTATTTACAGATTTCACTTCTTCTAAACAAGCCCTAACTGATCCTAAGCCATCCTATAGTCTTCTCCCATCAATTGCAAGCCGAAAAGTCCTTTTGTGTGTGATTCGGGTGTGAATTGTCAAGAGATTTGCATTCCTTTTGTCATCTACAGGTAGTGGAGGTATATTTTCATTGTTTTCTGGTCCTTTTGATTATCTAGGTCATTAGGATTAATTGTGGGGTTTTGAGAAATCGCTTAATGATGATTAAAGGTGGTTTTAATGGATTAAAGTCATGTAGGATGTAATTAAAGGTTGAAATGCTTTGCAATGGCCTAAATATGAAGGATTTTGATGTTGGAAACCTATAATTAAGACCTGGAGTCGTATAGGGTCGTGATGGATTGGAAAACGATTTTGTAAAAGTGGAGGTCGAAGGGGAGTTGCGGCGCAACCAGAAAATAGAGAAGATAAGTTGTCGCGCAATGAAGTGTACTGCGGCGCAACGAAAGGGTCGAGTTGCGGCGCAACGTGAGTTGCGGCGCAACCCAAATGCAGACAAGATATGTTGCGGCGCAATGAGGGGCATTGCGGCGCAACTCAGGCTGTTTTCAAAACGTTTATACTTTTGAACTGTTACTTCGTTTTGACACGTAGCTTAGACCTGAAACTAAAGTGAGTCTTTAAAGTGTGTGGGGTCTAGTTTATGACTTAATAATGTGAGTATGTAGTTGTCTAATGCTTGTTCACTAATAATAGGTAGACGAGCATAGTTACTTGCATTGTAACTAGTTGTTGATTTTGTGTGGACATCAAGGAGGTAAGATACACTACTTTGACACGCTGGGGGATTCAACGAAAAGCTGGTTTCAAATCATAAATACTTCCATTTGGTATCTTTATATTGCATGTGGGCATATGGATTACTCGGGAGGTATTATGGGTTATGTAGTTGACCATGAGACCTGAAATGCAGTCCCTAATGTAGTGTAATGAAGTATTGCTTAATGTAGTGATCTATTATGCAGCTATGTAGTATTACGAAGTATCTTATTATGCATGAAATGTAGAAATGTAGTTGATGTGTGATACGTGGCTTGTTCATCTAGCTCACTAGACTTGCTAGGTTGCCATGTCACTTGCACGTTTAAGGATCCAAACATAATGAAGTAAAGTGTGTAAAAGTCTAGGATGTGTGTTATCTAGACTATATGTGTGTGAAAGTTTAGGAATGCAGGGACCTAAACTATATGTGTGAAACTGAGCTCCTAAACTAATGCAGTGAAAGTGTTAAGCTTAATCCGTACTAGCCTTAGCCGGGCATGTGTGTTAACGTAGTTGTTGCTTGGGTGGTTCCTTGCAACATGATCATTATAATGCAGGGCGAGTAATACGAGGGGTTTGACCAACCTCTGCATACGGATTACTCTTGGATTGGCTTGCCATTCCTTAACAACGAAGTATGACTAGCCTTTTAATGAAACATCTAGTCGGGTGTGACTTATGTTACACTTAAATGCAGTTAACGAAGATATGTGTGATAATGTGTGAATTTAATGAAGGATAGGCACATTTAGGGTGATTCATCCTAATTGAGATGAAGTTGATATGCAGTCATGTGTAAACGTATGATGTGTGATGTGCCTAAATAAGCTTGTCTAATAATGAAGAAATGTATTAATTGGACAAATGCTTTTAAATTAAGTGTTATCTTACTTAGCTATTCTATTAGCTAACACTTGTTTCTTAAATGTGGTTGTTCCCTCAGGTTTAGCTTGATGGAACTAGATGCAGGACGTGTGAGCTTGGGTAGATGCAATGCAGGAGCCTTAGCTACCCATAGATGATTCTTTCTTTAGACATTTATTTACATTTCGTATTTAATGTCGAATTTATGTAGTGACGTGTGAACGGTTGTTTTATGTTGGGCAACCGTTGGGTTTTCATTTGACCTATTGTTTGATATGGCATGTAACACCAACTAAATGCAGAAACCGAAATGTTTTTATCGGTTTTGACTTTTACAGTCTTTACTTCCGCAATTTAACACCGTTAGGTGAAAGATTTTTGAAAACCCATGTTTTTAAATGTCGGGTGTTACAATAAGCATGGGAACAATGAGCCGATTGAGTGCTATAGTACGAGTCACATGTAAGATGTAAGAAGCTCGAGTGCTTATAGAGTGCGATTCTCAAATCTTCTCGACCTTAAACGGATCGCTAGATCGTTGTCTATCACACGAATGAGGTACCGTCAGGATCAGATGGAAGACCAGAAATGAGAGGAAAAGTTTAGCTTCAGTGAATGAGCCGCCAACTAGTGGACGCAACACGTCACGAGTGCGCTGACTATATGTCAAATCGTTACAATAAGTGTTACCTGTCTACAACTAATTTCACCTAATATTATTCCGAGTGGGAAAGACTTAACCGCAATATGACTAGTTGAATAAATGAATACTTGGGGATGACGTAAAACTCGTTCAAGAAAATGGGAACGAATCACAATGAACTTCATCACGAAGTTGCCAAAGACAAGCAAGGGTCATGATACTGTTTGGGTGATTATGGATCGGTTGGAGAAGTCAGATCATTTCTTAGCCATTTACGATACCGATAAAATTTGACACCATGGCGCATTTGTACATTGAAGAAGTGGTGTCTAAGCAAGGAATTGCGGGTTCTATCGTCGTCGATGGAGATACCCGATTCATCTCAAATTTTTGGAAAGCCTTTCAACAAACTATGGATACTCAACTCGACATGAGCACGACATTTCATCCTCAAGCGGAGGAACGAAATGAAAGTACCATGCAACGCTTGAAGTCATGCTGAGAGCTGGTGCGATAGATTTTGGTGGTATTTGAGAAGAGTACTTACCGTTGGTTGAGTGGTATATCGATAGTAACATGCGCGTACTCCGATGGCCCCTTTGGGCGCTTCATGGTAGGAAATGTCACCCTCCCCTCATTGGAGCAGAGATTGGCGAGAACCATCTTATGGGTCGAGGATTTTAGTTGAAACGACAAAGATGACTTCTCAAATCAAGGAGAGATTTCAAGTAACTCGTGGACGACAGGAGTAGTACACCGATGAGAAGCATGGACCATTTGGAGTTCAATTTAGCGGTCATGTGCTTTAAAAGTATCCCGTTAGAAGGGTGTTATAAGTTTTGTGGATTCAGGCAAGCTTGAGCCAAGATATGTTAGACCCTTCAAGATCATTGAACGTGTTGGCAAGGTGACATATTGATGGGAACTTCCTCAAAAGTTTAGTGGCGTGCATGACATGATCCATGTCTGTAACTATGCATGGCAATCTAAACCCGTTGAACTAGATTTGGGTTCATTTGGGTAAAATTTTATCTTTGCGGGTTTTGTTGGGTAGTATGTAATTTTGAGAAACAGGTCATGATGGGTAATATTAACAAACTTAGAAAGATAGCAGCGGGTCAAGCGGGTATGAGAAACAGGTCGTGATGGGTAGTGATATATGTTAAGTTGTTAAAAATTTTGGGAGCATATGGCAAGTAAGAAACACCTGTAGCTGAGAAGTTAGTTTCTTTTTTCAACAAAAAGTTAGAAGGAAGATAAGGTTGTGGAGGTGATGCACATGCTTTTCCTGTTGTCAGACATTTTGTTTTTACCTCCTATTTTATTTAATTTATTTCATTAAATGTATAAATATAAATTATTTTAAATATATAATGAATTAAATTGTGATAATAAAAATAGGACATGTGTTTTAAGAAATGCAAGAATGACGGTTATCTACTATATTTTAAATTTAAATAAATAATTTTTTTTAAACGCTAATAATATCTCGACAATTAAATATTTATTTATGAGTTAAAAGCTCAACATTATTAAAGTTTGTATTGTTATTTAAGTGAAAAAGTAAATATACTAACAAAATTGTTTGTTATACCTATTATTTACATATCTTTTTACTTTTCGATTTGAATTCTATTATTTTAACTTCAAAATATGTATCTAGGTATATTTAATACAATACAATAAATAACCTTATTCGAAGTTCTTTGGATTCCAGTTTATTAAAAATATAATATGATTTTAATATTTTAAATTTTCCATCATATAAAAATTACAGTGATTATAAATAAAATTATAATATACTGATAATAAAAATTAAAGTGAATTTTACAATTAATAATTGATGTTTAGTTTCGTATCAACTTTGTCTAATGAATTATATGAGTGGGAAACACAAGGAAAAAAAATTGAAACTTTTTTTACGGGTTGACCCGCACCCAACCCGCTTTGACCCGCACCCATTTGACCCGCATTTTTGAAATGACCCGCTTGGACCCGCACCCGTTTCGACCCGCACCCGTTTTGACCCGTTACCCAAACCCGCCCGACCAGCCCATTTTGTCAGGCCTATCTGTAACCTATGAAAGTGTTCGGCGGATATTACTCTTCAAGTGCCTATGAATGAGATACAAGTAATCGAGAAGCTCAACCTTGTTGAGGAGCCGGTAGACATTTTGGATCGAGAGGTCAAGGAGTTAAGGAACAAATACTATACGATTGTCAAGTTAGGTGGAATGCTAGATGTAAAACCGAGTTCATTTGTGAGCGAGAAGACCATATGAGATCTAAGTACCCTAACTTATTTAACAACTAGGGTTTTGTCGAATTTCGGGACAAAATTCCTTTAGCGGGGGAATGATGTAACATCTGTGACTTTTGACCGTTTGACTTTGCGCGTAATTGAGACTTAATGACGTACAATATGCTTAACGGGTCGATTGACCATTTGTTTGGGCGAAATGATATTAGACGATACGAGGTGACGCATGAATAAACTAGTTAGGTATACGGGTCAACCCATGGATAAACCATACCCATTTACCCAACCCATGACCCAACTTTATCCCAATCTTTCCCTCACCCTCCCTTTCATCCATTCATTCTTCCTTCTATCTCCCTCTTTCTCCTTCTCTTTCTATGTTCTTCCAAGAACACACACAAACATATATCTCTTACTCTCTCTAGATTTCTATCTCATATATTGAAAATTAAGCAAGATTAAAACTAGAATAATAATCATCTTCATCTTCTAAACAACATATCAAAAACTTAGGTTTCAAAGTGTAAGAAAACATCACATTCGGGTCAAATTCGGGTTTAAGCACTAGGTGGAAGATTTGGTAAGTTAAACTCCTCCCTTATTCATAATTTTATGTTTATTTACATGTTTCTAGTTGATCCCAAGTTGTTTTGGGTCACAAAATCGGGTTCAAGCTTCAATTAGGTCAAAATTAGGGTTTTGGTGTTCCTGATTTGGGTTTGGGCGAATTAAGACATGTATTTGATGTTATGATTCAAGTTTATGAGATGGGTTATGTTTGTTTATGTTTATTTATGTCTAACAATGCATAAAAACGGGTTTTGGATCATCACAAATCATTTTGGAAGTCAAAAATGGTGTTTGGAAGGTTTTTGGGTCGTGTTTGAACTGATATGGGCAAAATCACGCCGCGAGTGGGCTTCCTCACGTCGAGAAGGGCTGAAATTTGAGCAAATGAGTGTCACAGGGGTCTGAATCGCGGCATGAGGTCCTGGGGTCGCGCCGCGCCGCGCCAGTGCTTCTTGCGCCGCGATTATCGCTTCTCGTGTCGCGATTTTAGTCAGGTTTCGCGTCAGTTTTCAAACATCAATAACTTTTGAACCTTAAGTCCGCTTTAGATGTATGACCTATCGTTGGAATCTTGAGAGAGTCTACTTTCTCATGGTATCATCGTTTTGTGCTGAATCCTTGTCCATTTCTAAAAATATCGAATTAAAGTGTCTTTGTTCTTACTCGAGAAACTCATTGAAGCGTTTGTGGGTTTGTGACTTGACTTAAACTTGCTAGACCAACTTGTTTAGGGTTATAGAGTTGACTTGGATGATATTATGATATACATTGATAGGTTGTGGATACGTGACGGTCATTGGACATTCTAGGTCGATATTGACTTGTCGCTTTGCTTGGAAACCAAGGTGAGTCTCGTAGCTCCCTACTCAATTGAGATTCGGGCTGAAAAGTGTACACATATGTGCTTGCTTTTTAATGGTTATTGGATTGAGTTACGATTTGTCATACTACTTATTTGATAGCTTGATTGGTTTGCTTGACGGTTTGATGGAATTATTCTTTGCTTGATTGGTTGTTAACGGTTTGATGGATTATTGATTGTATGATTGTTGGATGGTTTATGAATATGCTTGTGATATTATGATTATTTAGGATAGACGTACCTACATGGAAGTCGGTTATACCTTCAAAGGGTTTTAGATGTGGTGGGAAGGCTACGGGTGACCCTACATATAAGCATTTGGGACTCGTTGAATGTAGAATCCTTCGAAGTGTAGGTACGCTGTAACACCCCGCCTTACCACAACACAATATTGTCCGCTTTGCCCGCAGGCTCACGGCTTTGTTTTTGGTTGCTATGGCAAATTTCCTAGAAGGGTCACCCATTTGGCATTACTGCCGCCCGAGCACGCTTAACTGTGGAGTTCTCCTCTCATCCACAGCCAATACGGCCAAAACGCGTTGTGTTATGTAAGACCATTGATGTCACTTATAGCCAGGATCCCCCTTGTATGTCAGCGATGTATGCTTTCACACCCCCTCAACACAACTCAACGTCCTCGTTGAGTTATGCAAGTACGCCATACACTCCCCACAATCCCAAGGGTTTCTCTGATACCACTTGTAACACCCCGCCTTACCACAACACAATATTGTCCGCTTTGCCCGCAGGCTCACGGCTTTGTTTTTGGTTGCTATGGCAAATTTCCTAGAAGGGTCACCCATTTGGCATTACTGCCGCCCGAGCACGCTTAACTGTGGAGTTCTCCTCTCATCCACAGCCAATACGCCCAAAACGCGTTATGTTATGTAAGACCATTGATGTCACTTATAGGCAGGATCCCCAGTTGTATGTCAGCGATGTATGCTTTAATTGTAACATCCCAAACTTTTTATTTAACAGTTGACTAGTGTCGTTAAGTCAACATAGCGTGTCGTTAAGTCTATTTTAGATTTAATGCTTATATGTAGTTATTGTGTGATATGTGTGAGGCTTGAAAGCCTAAATGTATAATGTAGTATATATGTGTGTAAAATGTAGTTAAATGCCTATGTAGTGGTATTTAAAAATGTATTAATGTTATATATGGTCAATAGAGTGGTTTATGACTAGTAATGAAGGATTAGAAAGCTTAGGGACTAGTTTTGACATAGGAGCAAAGTCAAAAATGGGTTAAGGGGTTTAGGAAGTGTCATTAGATGGTTATTTGCAGAATTCCTTCTTCCTAATCAAGCCCTAACCGCCCATAGAGTTCCTCCGTCAATTTGCAAGCCGAAAAGCTTCCCTACGTGTGATTTGAAAGTGTTTTGTCAAGTGTTTTGCATCCCTTTAGTGATCTACAGGTAAAGAAGGTATCATGTTACTGATTTCAGGTTCTATTAATTGTATAAGTCATTAGGATTAATTATGGGGTTATGGGGAAATTGTTTATCGATGAATTAATGGTGGTTTTGTTGAATATAAGTCATGTAGGGTGTAATTAAAGGTTGAAATGCCTTTCAATGGCCTAAATATGAAGGATTTTGGTGTTTGGAAACTGTATTTTAGACCTGGAGTCGTTTGGGGTCGAATTGGGGTTGGAATCGTGTTTTACAAAAGTGCAGGTCGAAGGCAAGTTGCGGCGCAACCAAAAAACAGAAAGATAAGTTGCGGCGTAACGTAGTGTGTTGCGGCGCAACGAAAGGGTCGAGTTGAGGCGCAACGGGGTGTTGCGGCGCAACCCAAATGCAGACAAGATAAGCTGCGGCGCAATGAAGGCATTGCGGCAAACCAAACTGTTTTCATCGGTTTTGATCTTTTAAAGTTTTTCTTCCGCATTTTAACACCGTTAGGTGAAAGTTTTTGAAAACCCATGTTTTTAAATGTCGGGTGTTACATACGCGTTGTGTAGTGGAATGGATGTATATTAGATTGTGATTGAAATGTACATATACGCATTATTGCATGATTTACGCGCTTACACGCAAATCATACTTATTTACGCGCTTTACACGCAAACATGCTTATCTATGCGCTTTACACGCAAAGCATACTTATTTACGCACTTTACACGCAAACATGCTTATTTACGCGCTTTACACGCAAACATGCTTATCTATGCGCTTTACACGCAAAGCATACTTATTTACGCGCTTTACACGCAAACATGCTTATCTATGCGCTTTACACGCAATGCATACTTGTTTACGCGCTTTGCACGCAAGCATACTTATCTACTCGAATTACACGCATGCAAACCCTTTATGTGTCATGGTTGGCCTACATTTGACATTCATCATTGCACATGCATACATACGATACATGACTTGGGTATTTATACCACTTGTGCTCATTTATTACACGTAACTATTTCTACTCCATATGACCTCATTGAAGTTTTCTTATCTTGGTTGACTCTGAGCCTTGTAAAGGCTACTTGTAAGACATTACTTATTTTTCCTTATTCATGTTGTGATTGTTGACGATGGTTCCTTGTGATCCATTACTACGAACTCACCAACCTAGTGTTGACCTTGGTTAGTACACTTTTCAGGTAACCAAGTGAATTCAAGATGTGATGGTTGATTGATGCTTGTGCTAGAGCTTACATGGATGGGCTTGGACTTACATGGATCCATGATTCATCTGCCCCTCATTTTGTATTATGCATTATGTTCTTGTTGTCGATGTTGGATTCACCGAATCTTTTTATGTCATATAGTTCATGTTCTACGATAATTCCATGCATACGCTATATCTTTTCAGTGGCATTCTGAGCCTAGCTCGGGGTGTTACATCGTATGACACTACGATAAGCGCCCACCGTCAAACTTATCAAAATATGCCTAGGACCGATCCATGCGCCTCCTATCAAAATATAATATCAAAGTGCACATAACCACTCGGTGGTCATCGCTACGGCCGGTGCCACGCCATCGGTGTCACAATAACGCGTCCGTGGGACCTCAATGGATAGGTTACTCTTATATGCACATCTTAAGAAACCGTTTTGACCGATTTATATACTTAAATATATCAAACACGTTTTGAAGAGACAAAAACTAGATTTTGAGCCCGATAAATAACTTAACATTTTAAATATTGATTTAAAACCATATCTCTATCCACCCAATTCATACAAAATTCTAATAGAGTCATTATGACTTATAATATGCGACTGTATTAAATTATCGGGTCAATGAATATTCGATGGACATATCATAAATCACAAAGTGCGACTGTATTAATCTTTCGGGGCCAATTAATATAATTCATAATAGGCAACTGTATTATCTTTCGGCCAACGAATATTCAATGGACATATTGTAACATTCATGATTTTTACCGTTTGACTGTGCATGTAATTTGATTAACTATTCAATAAACGGAAATTTGGACATAATTGTGTACATTTATCTGTAAATTGGGCCAATTATAATGTCATATTTGAACTTCTAGAATTAGGGCCATATTAGCAGACTATGAAATTGGCCCAGTACATGTTATGGAAATTATATGATAGATGATAATTGAGTAACTGTGGTAACAGGAAAAATGTATATACGAAACCTTAAGTATAATGTACGGTTCCAATAGTGTCGGTGGAACAGTGTCGGTGGAACAGTGTCGGTGGCTAGATGATAATTCCATTAATAGGACAAAAACTGACACAACCTTTATATTATATGAAATGATTTATCCATATTATGGATTTATAATAATTTATAAAAGTTGTACGCTCATGAATATTTTGTTTGTGTTATTAATTTCGGAATCATTAACTAGCTAGATATATTGTACATACTAGTAAAATAAATATGCAATTGTGTACTTGAATTAGATAACTAATAAATATATAAATACATGTAATTAATTTATAACCACATAGATAAAAGTAATTATACTTATATAAACTAGTTACTATACTTAATTACACAAATAATAATCAAGAATCAAAGTTTAGAGTCAACCAAAGTCAATTAGTCAAGTCAAGCTTGTGTTCTTGACATAAACCCCACACAAACTAACCAAGACTTGGATTATAGCTTGTAATCATGCAATGAACATGTTCCTACTGAATTCTAGTTTGTTTAAGGCCAAAGTTTCAGCCATTACACTCAAGGATGAGTTGTAAACACATGATGAACACCTCATGGCCAAGGTGTGTGTTCTTGGCACTTAGTTGCAACGCTTGGGCTATATAAGCAAGCATTTGATGATCATTCTATCATCCATCTCTGCTCTTTTCTCTTTCTTTCACATTCATAACACAAAACAATCAAGTACATAAAGTCTTGGGTTCATCACTTGAAGTTTCAAGTTGAATTTAAGGACTCTATAAGACTGAAATTTTCAGTCATCTTGCAAACATCATAGAAGATTTATCTGGACGAATTAGGAGACGAATCTTATATTTTTGGAAAGGTCCAAGTTTCAGTAAAATTTGATAAGAACGAAGTTTCTTCTGGTTTTGCTCAGAAGAGTGCCAAAAACGACGATTTTCAGAACTGGTCTAATTTTTGACGAGGCTACAGGTTTGTTTTTGTAAAAATCATAACTCTTTTATTAAAGCTCTTCAAGAGTCAAACCTTACATTTTTTTAAAAGGCCTTTGAGTGCCCAACAAATGTCTAGAACTAAGTTTTGTTGTATCTGGTCTTCCTGACTTCCCAAAGTCATTGTCAAGTAGATAGCGCAAAGCTGGGAACATGCTGAAATTTCCTTATTTTGCACTTAGGCTTTGTGGTAGCTTAAAAATTGATCTTATACTTGTTCTAGGTACCCGGTAGTACATTTTGAGCATAGTAAAGTACTTTGCAAAGTGTTTTGAGCTGTACTAAGATTAACTTGTCACGAGGATTATCTGCTGTTCTGATTTGCCACTACAACTAAGGTGAGTTTCGTAAACCCTCCCTACTCAATTGAGATTCGGGCTGAAAAGTGTACATGCTTGTTGATTGATTGTTTGTTTAATGTATTGACTTGTTGCTCGGTTAACTTTGACTTCGTTATGAATACTTGTTGTGCTTTAGATAGTTGTACATACATGAAAGATAATTATACTTTTTATGAATAGTAGATGTGGTGGGAAGGCTACGGGTGACCCTATATATAAGCATCGATGATTCCTTTAAAGTAGAATTATAAGAAGTGTATGTGCATCGTATTTGTTGGTTGATTCACTTGTTATGATATAGACCGAGATGTTAATTCTTTATTTGTTGATTGTTGATATGGACATGTTAGCGCATTACTTATTATATAAGTCGCACCGTTAGCGCATTGTTAATTATTAGCTATGTAAGCCGCACCGTTGTTGAACGTTATTGATTGTCATGGAACGTTGTTGAACGTTATATGGAATCGTTGTTGTTGAACGTTGACTTATATTGAATTGTAATAATGTGAAACCTTATAGGTTTTCCTTGGATGTGATTAGTTCTCCTAATCCTCACTTATTGTTAACGGTTGTCATCCCGATACGGTTATTCCTTGTTACTTGTCCCTACGAACTTACCAACTTTATGTTGATGTATTTTAGTACACTTTTCAGGTAATCAGGTTAATCAGAGACAAAATGGATGATTATGTTTGCATTGCTAAGATTGGACTTGCTTTGGACTTTCTGGATCCGTGATCCTTATTTCCCTTTAACGGGTTATGCTTAGGATCAACTACTATCATTTAAACATTTCCATTTAATATTGATTGAGTGTGTATCTTTGATAGATGTTGATTATTGTATACATTTGAGTGAGTTTGTGGATTGTTTCAATCCTATGAATGCATATAGTTTGACTCTACATAATTCCCATGTCGTGCTGTGCTTTTCTAAGTTTTACCCCATGATTCCGCCATGTTGGGGTGTTACACATATTATTGTACAAATCATCCCATCAAATGTAACACAACAAACCCACCTTTTTCAGGACAGTTTTTGAATCGGGTTTCTAGAGATGGTTTTGACACAGCTACAGAGAATAAAATATTGTAATTCCTCAATTAATAATCATGAAGGCAACCTCGTTAGTACATCAAAATCAAGGATATCACAATATTTATACAAGGATAACAAATAAATAACTTTTCAAATAACACGTGATTTTCATAAAAATTACACATTTAATCAAAGAAAGTTTTGAGAGGAAAGATAATACTGAAAGGATCCTAATAACCTCTAGATTATCCGTACCTTATCGCCGTTCACAAACATCGCAAAAAAATATGGAGAACCACCAAACGAATGCGATCACCGAATCGAATCTAATAAATACAAAAGGTATAAACACAAAACATATTCAATTAGGGGTATGTAATATCCTTTATTTTTTCTGAGTTTAATATATATATAATGTATAATTAGTATTGAATTAATATAAACATATATACTGATAAAATAGTATATATATATTATATATATATATATTATATATATATATATATTATATATATATATATTATATATATATATATATATTATATATATATATATATATTATATATATATATTATATATATATATTATATATATATATTAATATCCTTTATATTTAATAAGTTTAATATATATATTTTTTATTTTAAATCTTGTCATTGTAATAGTTTTGAATTAGTATGGACGTATATTACAAATTTTGAGAGTACTAATTCACTACTCTATATAATGATATTTTATCAATCGCGTTCAAATATACCTCTTCACATGAAACTGCCATCACCAAATACTAATTATTTGTCATGTTAAATCTTATAATAATCAATAGTCTAGATATAACCATTTCGCATTTGTTTCTAGTCATCTGTTCAAAAGAACAGTAACATAAATGTCTTGATAAAAACAATATATACTATCTCGTTATTTATCTATGAATTAGCTTAACAAATATGTTGACATGTATTTAAAAATATACATTTAAATAAATATAAGAAACTCATATTGCATCTAAGTTTTAAAAATTAATTATTCTATATTTATATAATGAACTTAATACGTAACTAAGTTTGGAAAAAAAAACAGTTTTGAAAATGTAATTTGGCTAGTTATCATAATAATCCATCAAACAACCATAAAACTAATTTATTTAAAATAACAAAATTAAAAATGGCTATCATGTTTATGAAAATATTATACATTATTATATCTATAATATAACTAAAAGAGGGGGTTGGGGGTACACTTGGCACCTCTAATCCCCCTCTTTAAGCCTAATCTTCCCTTCTTATTAATCCTCTATTTTTTAATATTTATTTAAATTAATTTACACTTTTTGGTTTTCCATCACCAATTTACACTTTAACCCAATCTAAAATAATTAATTTACACTTTTTGGTTTCCCATCACCAATTTACACTTTAACCCAATTTAAAAATAATTAACTTACACTTTTTGATTTTCCATCACCAATTTACACTTTAACCCAATTTAAAAATAATTAATTATACTTTTTGGTTTTCCATCACCAATTTACACTTAAAAATAATTAATTTACACTTTTTGGTTTTCCATCACCAATTTACAATTTCACCCAATTTAAAAATAATTAATTTACACTTTTCGGTTTTATTGTTAATCTATAATATAACTCACGTACGACAACAAAAAGAAGCTACGATCAACTACAAAAGGGGTTTTTCTTTTTATATGCTTTACACATAATTAATCATTATTATTATTTTTTAACATTGAATGCTTATGTTATTGTTATTATTATTATTTCTTTTAATTTAGTTTGTTGTCCATTATAGGTTCGTTATGACTTCTTATTCAACAACAAAAAATATGAGCACATTAGTTCATCTTGAAGATCTTAAGCCAACACATGTTAACCATCATTTACGACTCCGTGTTGTGCATGTATGGACTGTTTCGGAGTGGAACAACCCGAAGAAAATCAAAATGTTCGAGATGGTATTTGTTGATGAATTGGTATGTATTTTTTAAATTATATAGTTTACACTTTTAGAATATAAGAAACTGTAAATTTTTTATTTAACTTAAGTTGGAAAAAAAGGGTAACCTGGAATCAATATTTATATGGAGTTAATTTTCGTATGTTTCTTCTTTAGTTTTCGTATTGATTAAGTTGTGATATATGACTTAACTAATCTAAATATTATATATTAAACTTTGTATTTGTAACCTATATTAACTCTTAGGATTTACGATAAAATTTAGGAGTATTTTGACCGATGTAGTGGCTATTCAGGTAGCAAATTTCCAAGTTGATTTCAGTATTTAATATATTTGAATTCCAATGTTTTAGCTTTGATTAATATATTTTGAGACTACCCGTACATTGGACGGGCCTGAACACTAGTAAATATATAAAGGCTTGATAACTTACCAACAAATATGATACCAGATGATACTTGGAGTCTTGATATTATGTAGACTATTCTATAATCACCCAATCTTTTATTGCCTTGCTATATGCAAATTAATTGACAATTTCTCCCAATACTATACCCTTGCTATCCCCTTTTTCCTCATAGCCTCACTTGCAAGATATTATTTTTCTAGTATATATATATATATATTATATATATATTTTGTCGGTAGAGCTGAGATAAAATAATAAAATGAACTTTTAATCTTAACAATCGAAAATAAAATTAACTTTCAATCTTGTAAATCCAAAATAAAAGTCAACTAAACATAAGACCATTGACTTTTTTATATTTTTAGTTATGTTTATGACAATTTCTCACTTTCCAAATTGATTCCTACAATTACACACTTCATTTAACTATGTTACATATTTAAAAACATATGTAATTTGTATCCTAATCACGTTAATTCGATTCAACAAAAGTCCAAAGTCAACATTTATATTAAATGATTAATTAATATGATATCTTTATAAATACAAACAAGATTTTCTTATGCCATTATAAAATCACAAACATTTTCTATTCATTTCAATACATCACAACTTTCAAACAACAAGATGTAAAAGATAATATGTTTTACATTTATTGTAACACCCCAAGCCGAGGCTCGAAATATCACGAAAATCATATGGCGCAAGGTGGAATTACAATAGAACAAGAACTAAATGCAAATAAGGATTCAGTGAATCCATACAATACGAAACAGGTACCAAAATACATAAGGAGCAAATAACCATCGAAGTTTACAAAAGAACCTCCCAATGATGGCAAATCGATCCTAAGTATAATGCAAAAGAGAAGGTCGATGAATCCTTGATTCATAAAGTCCAAAGCCCGGGTTTAACAGCAAGCAAGCAACTAAACTCCACGTCCGGGGATAACCTGATTACCTGAAAAGTGTACTAAGCATAGTCAACACAAGGTTGGTGAGTTCGTAGTAATGGTCCATAAAGAACCAGCGTCAATAATCACAATATACGAGTAGAGGCAAGACATGACTTACAGCGAGCCTCTAAGTAACACAATAACGTCCAACAACAAGATTACACAAGACAAGTAAATGTGTAATATGAATGCACAAATGAAGTACGTAACAATGCAAGTGCCGAATGCATAAATAAGCCAACATGCCTATCCTATGCGTGAACTCAGGTCACCTATGCAACGATACCCGCCTGTCATCACAATGAACAAGGTTGTATCTCAAAAACATCGAGATATATATGTCTATATACTCGGAGTCAAGAACTCTTCATCCATCAGATAATGTATACATCTATACACTTGGATATAGCCACTCCTCTACTGAGGGATTATGTACAATGTATGCATGCTTACCATCAATCGTATATGCATCAATCACAATCGTCTGTCATGAACCAACAATCAATATTCATCAATCATAAACCAATAATCACAATACGATGAACATGAACCAACAATCGATAATCGACAAACAGGAGCCAACAATCAATATTAACACCAATTCTATACGCACATACACTTAAGAGGATTCTACTTTCTTCAAGTCCCAGATGCTTATATATAGGGTCACCCGCAGCCTTCCCACCACATCTAAAACCCAATGAAGGCATAACCGACTTCCATGTATGTACGTCTATCCTAATATTAATGAAATACTTAACTAACATAAACCAAGTCATTCAAACGAAATGATCCGTCACATCAATACAACAACTAGAACAATCAATCAATCAATCAACGAATACAAGTAAACGCGCAAGTTTACACTTTTCAGCCCGAATCTCAAGCGAGTAGGGAGATACGAAACTCACCTTGATTGGTTAAGAAAAGCTAAGATTGATATAGAGTCAAGTTATTGTCGTACAATGTTCTCCTCGCGTCCAACACCTAAATATCGATCGTATACAAGCACATTAACATTGTTAGGTCCAGAATTAGTCCAGATTTATTGGACTGGTTCAGACTGGACTACTGGAACCTTATCGAATATAAGTCAAGAAAACATGTTTTGCTGGACATGCTCCAGACCCGACTTCTGGAGCCTCACTGAAGATCTGACCAGAAAACATGTTTGACTGGACCTTCTCCAGACTTGGAATCTGGAGTCCCTCTGAAGATTTGCTCAGAAATAATTGAAGACTAGTGAGCAATACTTGTATAGGTAATCTGGAGCATTCTCCAGATTAGCTCACTGAAGACTTCACCCCAGTCCAGATCTACTCTACTGAAGACATTCTGACTGAAGTCAAAGACTAAAGTGTGAAGGAAGAAGACTTTACAAATGGCGGAGTCCACTGGAAAGTCTTACCAGATCTGTACACTGGAGGATTGTTAGTGTTCTAGATCCTACAAGTCTGAACACTGATATCAAGGATTGACTTATGCCTAACACACTTTCCAAGGAACAATCCACTTGTTCCTTAACAAAGCATACGTGTGTTAAGGTGGTTGGATATAAGGATACACTTGCACTTGATGTGACTTTATCCTTATTCTTATCCAAAGCATTTAATGATCTTGTCGGATCATTAAATGTATCCAACCATATTTGTACGGCACAAAATTCACTGGTGAATTTTGTTGCCTATAAATACAAAGTCATTTCCTTAAGAATACTACTTTTTAGCATACACTTTGCATGAAAGTGAATTTGTCTAAAATACTCTCGATCTTAAACAGGGATACTTCACAACTTTAAGTATCTCGATCCTGAAGAGCTATTTGACAAATATAGATCATTTGTAATTCAAAGATTGTTAGGATACATACTTTATTGTATTATCTTGATTCCGCAACAACCTTGTATTTTGTTTAAACATCAATAAATGAAATACCCAGAAAACTACATAATGGTCCACTTTAATTGTTTATTGCTTTAAGTCTTGTATTACTTTGTTTATATATCTTGCATATTTATTTACAAGTAATACTAGTCCAATTCTAGTGATTATTAGACTTGTTGTATTTTACACTTTCTAAGTTAACCATCTCGAGCTTATAAAACGTGGGACTCACAATTGGTATCATTCTCGAGCTTCGAGAATGATATGTGGTGCTCTAACAACATCTGCTGCCGGAGCATATTCGGCAGATAGTAAATTTCTAGGTGAGTTTGATTGTCTAGGAGCCATTGGAATTATAGAAGAAGATGAAATTGAATGTTTTTAAGGTTTATGAAGAAGAATTTAATGAATATGCAGTTAATATGAGAATTTTAAGAATGAAATTGAATGAAGAATTTATGAATTGAATGAAGGAATTTTAGTGTTTGGGAGTAAATGTTCGAAGTAAATGTAAAGGGAAAGTGAAATTGGATATTTATAGGAGTGATAATGTGGAACTCAAATGGTTAATTTGAATTTATCAAATGTAATTTTTGATCGGGTATTGAGATCCGCATTAAATTTACATCACGTCACCCATAAATGGGTGATGGTTTACCGCCCACAAAATAGTAACAACTTGCACTTTTGATTTTCCCAAAGTAAAAAGACCATCATTGCTTTGAAAAATTTACATGCCACGTAGGATTCAAGATAAATATCTTCGAAAAAGGTTTGCTTACGTGGCACATACAAAGACTAAGTATTTTGAAAATATCATGACAAAATTCAGTACATCTGGAGGTTGACTAGACGCTCCAGTATCACTGGTGGATTAGTCCAGTAAACATGTACTGATGGTACACTGGAGGGACTTTCCAGTAAAGTACCAGTGAGTACCATTTTTGAAAGACTGGTAACCTCAAACGTGCACGTCAACTAATATAGACAAATGAGAGGGACATATTTACAAGAAGACAAAAGTCAACTCAAACACGCACTTCAACCTATCCGTTTATCAGTGAGAGGGACATATTTACAAAGCACCAGTAATATTTTCTGAAGAATTTGTCCAGTGAGAAAATAAATTCCCCCTGAACTTAAAACAAGTTTAATTTAGAAAATATTTTTCAAGTCTTCCCTGGAATGTTCCTCCAGAAATCTAATAATTGTAAAGATAGTACACAATGGCGTTCAATATCTGAACAATCACCAGATCTAAGGATTTAGCATTCCCAACTCACCAACAAGATATTCAAAAGTTTTGACATCCAGTGGTTTGGTAAAAATGTCAGCGAGTTGTTTGTCAGTGGGAATAAAATGGAGTTCAATATTATTTTTCATAATATGATCGCGAATGAAATGATACCTTAGGTCAATGTGCTTCGTTCTAGAGTGCATGACTGGATTGTTTGAGATAGCTATGGCACTGGTATTATCACAAAAGATGGGAGTCTTTGAATATTTAATACCATAATCAAGCAACTGGTTCTTCATCCAGAGTATCTGAGCACAACAACTGGCTGCAGACACATATTCAGCTTCGGCAGTGGATAATGAAACTGAAGTTTGCTTCTTACTGGTCCAGCTGACCAGTTTGCCACCTAGGAAATGACATCCACCAGTTGTGGATTTCCTATCTATCTTACAACCTGTATGATCTGAATCTGAATAACCCATTAGATCAAGTCCAGAGCCTTTGGGGTACCAAAGACCTAGACTGGGAGCACCTTTAAGGTACTTCAGTATGCGCTTTACAGCGAGCATATGAGATTCCTTTGGGTTAGACTGATATCTGGCACATAAACATGTTGAAAACATAATATCTGGTCTACTGGCAGTTAAATACATCAGTGAACCAACCATTCCTCTATATACAGTGGTGTTCACTGGTTTTCCATCTGGATCAGAGTCCAGTGTCAGTGGTGCAGAAATAGGAGTTGGTTTAGATGGTGAAGAATTCATATCGAATTTCTTTAAAAGATCTCTAACATATTTTTTCCTGATTAATAAAAATGCCATCTTGATTTTGTTTAATCTGGAGTCCAAGAAAATATGTTAATTCACCCATCAAACTCATTTCGTATTCAGTGGACATGATTTTTGAAAATTTCTTGCACATGTTTTCATCAGTAGACCCAAAAATTATATCATCAACATAAATTTGTACCATTAACAAATTACCTTTCTCATGCAATATGAACAAGGTATTGTCAATTGCACCTCGTTTGAAGCCTTTTTTCAATAAATGTTTAGTCAGAGTATCATACCAGGCACGTGGGGCTTGTCTGAGGCCATATAGCGCTTTGTCCAGACGATATACCCAATGTGGATGCTTGTCATCAACGAAACCTGGAGGTTGTCTGACGTAAACTTCTTCTTCAAGCTTTCCATTCAAGAAAGCACTCTTTACGTCCATCTGGTAGACCTTGAAGTCATGACTAGCAGCGAATGCTAAGAAAATTCTGATCGCTTCAAGTCTAGCCACTGGAGCAAAAGATTCATCAAAGTCGACATCTGACTGGCAGTAGCCTTGTGCTACCAGTCTGGCCTTATTTCTTATTATGTGGCCATCTTCATCTACTTTGTTTCTGAAGACCCATCTTGTTCCAATTGGTTCTTTCTTTCCAACTGGGAAAGGAACCAGATACCACACCTTGTTCCTTTCAAACTGGTGAAGCTCTTCTTGCATAGCAGTCACCCAGTTTGGATCTTCCAGAGCCTCGTCAATCTTCTTAGGTTCGTTCAGTGATAAGAAACTGACATTTAAGCATTGATCACTGGAGGCTCTTCTGGTCTGTACACCACGACTGGAGTCACCTATGATCTGATCAATAGGGTGAGCTTTTGTCCATCTGGAGTACTGACCAGGATTGTTACTGACAACAATATCAGTGCAAGAATTCAGTTGAGTCTCCTCTGAAGTTGCTTCAGGAGGAGGGTCTTCATAAACTACTTCAACATCTTCATCTGATTCATTCAAATCACGATTTGCATCATGAAATTCTTCAAATAAAGGCATTTCTTGTAGTACTGGTTCAGTTTGGTTACCAGAAAACAATTCTGGTACATTCTCAACTGACACTGATACTGGGGGAGTAGTACGTACATCTGAACCAATATTAATTTCAGTGGGTAGTTTGAAAATAATAGAAGGATAGAATGGAGTACTACTGGCGATCTTCTTTTTCTGAACAGGTTCCAGATCAGGATGACTGGAAACTGTGTCTGGTGAATCATCCATTTTGTCGTTTATTGGATCAGATTCACAAAAGACAATTGGAGTAACTGAGGGAGTATCAAGGATTGGCTTTTTGTTGATTGCAGCATTTGATTCATCGAATGTTACATGAATTGACTCATGGACCTTCTCCAGTCTCTTGTTATAGACTCTGAAGGCCTTGCGAATGGCTGAATAGCCTAAGAAATACCCTTCATTAGCTTTGGCATCAAATTTGCCTAGCTGACTGGAGTCGTTCAGGATGTAAACTGGACATCCAAAAACGTGAAAATAACCAATATTTGGTTTTCTATTTCTTAAGACTTCATAGGCTGTCTTTTTGTGTCTTTTGATGTACACTGATCGATTCTGGGTATGGCAAGCAGTTGCAATTGCTTCCGCCCAGAAACTGGTAGACAGACCAGATTCAGCTAACATACTCCTGGAAGCTTCTATCAGCGTTCGATTTTTCCTTTCCACAACTCCATTTTGCTCTGGAGAGCGGGCTGAAGAGAAGTTCTGGGAGATGCCAGTGTCAGTACAGAATGACTCCAGAGTTGCATTCTGGAATTCTGTTCCACTGCCGCATATAATGAGGCAAACTCATGTATTGAGTATTCTCTTGAGCAAGGGACCAGACCCTTGACTCTTACAGTTCATTCTCTCAGAGAAGCTCTTCAGTTACGTTATCTGGATGAGAATGAGCTGGCGATGCCTCTCCCTACTGGTATTAATTTCAGGGAGGTATGCAGATTAATGGGGCATACAGAGATAGTAGATGAAAATGGTCAGTTGTTGAGAAAAGGGACCATTTATATGAGTAGACTGACGGATTCGTGGAGATGTTTTTTTTTTTTTTTTTTTTTTTTTTTTTTTTTTTTGTTTTGAGGAAAGGGACCATTTATATGAGTAGACTGACGGATTCGTGGAGATACTTCTTCACTCACATCGTCGAGTGTCTTGGAGGCAGTTCTGGAGGATTGGATCAAATAAATCAAACTCACCTCCAGATTGCCTATTGTCTTTGGTTTGGGCTAAGGGTCGATTTCGCCCAGATATTCTTTGATGATCTGGTGGAACGTATAAAGGCAAAGGGGAGAAAGCCATTCGTGCCATATATTCGCTTTCTTTCTCTTATATTCAGAAATGCCCTTGGAGCCCAGTATGATTTCGAGACTACTCATTTTTCTATGAGTGAGTACATGAGGGACCTGGCCAATCTAAAGTCCAGAGATGGAGAGGTAGATATTCCTCCAGCAATGTTGACTCTTCAGAGAATAGAAGAGAATGTGGCACCAGTAAGGGTACAAGTTGTTGATGTACCTACTGGTAGTGAAGATGTTCAGATTGTTGAAATGGTTCAACCAATTAGGCAAGTGGCTCCAGAAAGTTCAAGTCAAGCAGTTGTTGAGCTTTCCAGACGACCAAGATCACATAGGCGTCTGATGAGGGGTGGAGTCCAGGTAAACCCATTAACCCATCCTGGTGATATTATGAACATTGATGGGTCTCCTATCTTTGAAGAGGAGAATATTGATCATTCTGTACAATCTGAACAGAGAGTGGACACTGAAGTCCAGGCTGTTGTACATGAAGATGTGGCGCAAGTTGTTGAAGAGGTTGTTGTTCAGGCTGAAGAACAAGTATCTGGCGCACAAGAAGCCCAGATTGATTTAAATGTGGAGGTTGAACAAGTTGATATAATTGGTGCATCGTTTTGGGAAGAGGCTGACTCTCCTATGTCTGGAGGTCAGAACTTGGATATAAATATGGATTTCTTGAGTGAAGATGTACAGGTTATAAGTTCACCAGAAATGCCACCTCCTCCATCAGAAACCGAATTGCCTACACCAGAAATACCAACTCCCACACCAGAAATACCAACTCCCACACCAGAAATACCAACTCCCACACCAGAAATACAACCACCAGAACCTTCAATGCCACCACCACCACCACCATCAATTCCTCAATCCACTTCATACTTCACACCATTCATTCCACAAACACAATCTCAATCACCACCAGTACAAAGTGTGCCAGTCTCCAATGTTGAAACTGAAGAGGACTGGACACAAGTACCTTTGATGACCAGACATCTGGAATAACCCAGTGGTCTCTCCACTTCTTCCACCGAGGTCCAAGGCCTTCTTAGTAGGGTGGCGGACCTAGAGAGATCACTCCAGTCGTCTTCCCAGGTTATTTCTGACTTCAAATCTATGTTGTCAAATAATCTTTCGTCAGAAATGAACCTCTTCGCTGGGAATGAGAAGATGGTGTTCGATAAGTTGGATGAACTGGTACTGGCCACCAATGCTAATTCTCAAAATATAAGGGTGGCAGTACAAGGGTTGGAAGGAAAGATTGAGACTGCAGTGGAGAATAAGGTTGTACAACCACTGGCAGGTCTTAAAGATGAAGTTGAGAAGATTGTATCAAGAGTTGGTGCTCTGGAGAGCAGGCCAACATTTGACCAGACTGATCTGGTCAACACCCTAAGTGATGAAGTTGTTAGAAAGGTTAGGGGTGAAATGCTGAAAGAGATAACTGATGAAATTTCTGGATCTATACTTAGATCGTTTCAGCATGTTATGTTGCCAGAGGTTATTAAGATGGTTACAGTTGAGCTGCCAAAGGACTTGCCAGAATCAATTGAAAATATTAAAATGGAAGTCCAGGCACTCAAGTCTGGTATAACTGCGTCCATGCCAGAACAAGGGAGAACTTTTGGCTCCCTAGATAGAATGATGATGGAAGATTTATGGAATGATCTGAAGTTTAGAACAGGTCATTCCAAGGGGGAAAAATCGTCTGTTCCATCATCTTTGAAGCAAATGGCACAACAAGCATATGGCACTGAAGCCGGGCTTACTGAACAAGTGACTGGTACTGATGCCAGTGCACGAATGGTTCAAAGAACACAAGAAGCTACTGGTACTGAAGCCAGTGAGCCCCAGTTCGAAAGCTTCCCAGACATTCCTACTACATTGAAGGCTGCAAAAGGAAAAGAAAAGGTAGTGTCTGGTGAAGAAGAAGAACAAATTCAAGATGTTGACAAAGAAACATCCAGGAAATTGCAACAACAGTGTATCATGATAGAAATCTTCAAAGAAAATCAAAGAAATGAACTGCTGGCCCATCATAGGGATATGGCACAAATGGGTACTCTGGACTCCTATAACGCTGGTAGGTTGGGCGTAAACATTGAAGTGTTCAAAAGGATGAAGGAGGATCCCAGAGTTCAACAGTGTCTTGATGCACTGGACGATGTCCATATACGCTCATTCTATTCTGAAGAAGAGCAGGTATATGACTCGTTAATTTATAGTGTAACCATTCCAGAGTTGATCAGACAACGAAAGGAGGAGCTGGTAAGCCTCCAGAAGAAGATCAGAAAGAATGCTGGTGCTCTGGAAGTGGAATACAGAAAGAGGATAACTGGTCTACCCAAGCTAACAGCCAAGCAACTGAAAGCAATCAAAGATGCTGATGTAAGTACTTTCATTCCACTGGATACAACTCTGAAGATAAACAAGCTAGTACACCAGTCCAGTAAAGGACAGCAGAGTAGTGTATCCAGGGATACTGAAGACATGGTTCAGTTGGCAAAACAAAAGGCAAAGTTTGAAGAAATGATGATGTTCAGAGCCAATGCAAGGAAGATTATTAATGCTGAAATCACTCTGGCTGAACAACATCAAGGTATGACCAGATTTCATGTGAAATTGACCAGGGAAGGTAATTTCACTGATGAAAGGAAAGATACAACAGTCCAGGCTTTTGGATGGACTGAACTTAAAGAGATTGGAATGACCTTTAAAGGCAAAACTGATCTCTCTCCAGACGTGAAGGCTTTTATGAAAAGAACTGAAAAAATCTGGAAGAGAATCAAACAAATGGAAGCTGTGTTGGGTCTAAGACCACCAGTGTCTGTTCCATCATCTCCATCTCCCAAGAGGAAGGCTTCTGAAGATGCACCAGAAAGGATATCCAGAAGAAGAGCCTGAATCTTGTAATCATTTGTACTTGTTGTAATTAATTGTATTAAAAAGGTTGTAATTATTTTCCTTTTTGGTGAAAGTAATAATAGTTACAAGTTTTTATTTTTTACAAGTAAATGACCAGATTTAGTCTAAGTTAGAACTTAAATGTTGAAACTGAAAACACTCATGATCTATAATGTGTTTTCCAGTAACTTAGATTATTTAGACTAAAATCGAACAAGTGTTTTCCAGACATACAAATTTGTATATCTATAAGTCTGAAAAATACTTGCATTATTTCTAAACAAATAGGGGGAATTTGTTAGGTCCAGAATTAGTCCAGATTTATTGGACTGGTTCAGACTGGACTACTGGAACCTTATCGAATATAAGTCAAGAAAACATGTTTTGCTGGACATGATCCAGACCCGACTTCTGGAGCCTCACTGAAGATCTGACCAGAAAACATGTTTGACTGGACCTTCTCCAGACTTGGAATCTGGAGTCCCTCTGAAGATTTGCTCAGAAATAATTGAAGACTAGTGAGCAATACTTGTATAGGTAATCTGGAGCATTCTCCAGATTAGCTCACTGAAGACTTCACCCCAGTCCAGATCTACTCTACTGAAGACATTCTGACTGAAGTCAAAGACTGAAGTGTGAAGGAAGAAGACTTTACAAATGGCAGAGTCCACTGGAAAGTCTTACCAGATCTGTACACTGGAGGATTGTTAGTGTTCTAGATCCTACAAGTCTGAACACTGATATCAAGGATTGACTTATGCCTAACACACTTTCCAAGGAACAATCCACTTGTTCCTTAACAAAGTATACGTGTGTTAAGGTGGTTGGATATAAGGATACACTTGCACTTGATGTGACTTTATCCTTATTCTTATCCAAAGCATTTAATGATCTTGTCGGATCATTAAATGTATCCAACCATATTTGTACGGCACAAAATTCACTGGTGAATTTTGTTGCCTATAAATACAAAGTCATTTCCTTAAGAATACTACTTTTTAGCATACACTTTGCATGAAGGTGAATTTGTCTAAAATACTCTCGATCTTAAACAGGGATACTTCACAACTTTAAGTATCTCGATCCTGAAGAGCTATTTGACAAATATAGATCATTTGTAATTCAAAGGTTGTTAGGATACATACTTTATTGTATTATCTTGATTCCGCAACAACCTTGTATTTTGTTTAAACATCAATAAATGAAATACCCAGAAAACTACATAATGGTCCACTTTAATTGTTTATTGCTTTAAGTCTTGTATTACTTTGTTTATATAACTTGCATATTTATTTACAAGTAATACTAGTCCAATTCTAGTGATTATTAGACTTGTTGTATTTTACACTTTCTAAGTTAACCATCTCGAGCTTATAAAACGTGGGACTCACAAACATTCATAAACACGTATACATAACTTATCAATTTCACGGCAAAACCCCAATTAGGTTCCAAAGGGGTTCTCGACGTTAAGTGACTTCTAAGACTCTAAATCATTGTTAAATAAGTTAAGAAGTGATTTAGAACGATGCTCGAAGCGTTATTAGGGTTCTGGAAGTCAAACTAGGTCAAACAGGAAATTCAGCAACAAAGGGGGCGTAACCTACGCCCTAAACTGGCGTAGGTTACGGTGGTTCAAAACCACCTAGCGTAAGCTACGGTCAACGAGGCGTAAGGTACAGTGCCCTGGAAAGTTCAACATTTTGGCTTCTGGAGTGGCGAAAACAGTGGTATTTTGGCGTAAGGTCCATTTGAAGATAGGGGTAAGCGTAAGCTACGGCCAAAATGGCGTAACCTACGCCCAAGAAATTTGGCCTAGCGTAACCTACGCCCCATAGGGCCGTAGGTTACGCCCCATACTGGGCAGCAACACGACCAGCAACAGTTAAGCAGAAAAATCAAGAACCCAAAACCCTAAATCGACATCTAAGGTTACAAGACTCTTTTGATGATACATTTGACATTCTAACACCTAAATACACTTGCCCAAACCCGTATTTCCATCCATAACATCACCAACATCCAACTCACTAGAAACACATGAACAAGCATAAATAGAAGTAAATGGGTTGAATTAGACTTACCAAAACTCCTCCTTGAGCTCAAACCCGAAATTAGGTCAAATGGGTAAAATGTGGAGACTTCCACCTTTGATTCTTCGAATAAGACGATAATGTGGTATAGATGGCGATGATTCTAGTGTTATATTAGTTTCAGAACACCAATTGATGTTAGAGAGGTGAAGAATTGAAATGGGTTTTGGTCTTGCCTTTTACTTGAGAGAAAGAGAGGAAGAGGGAAAGATAAGAAATGAAAGGGGGAGAAGGAGATAAGGAGGGAAATGGGTCATTGGTGGCTGGTGGGTCGTGGACTACCCACGGGCCGACCCGTTTCTCTTCTCAAGACAAATTACAATCGTTAGACATTTAAACACCAATCAAAACATATTATCGACCCGATATAACACATAGTCATTTAATTCATAAAACGACTCAAATACTTCATTAACTTATATTGTTAGTCATATTACACATAAAGTCAATGGGTCAAAATTTACGGATGTTACATTATTCCCCCGTTGAAAGAATTTCGTCCCGAAATTCAACAAAACACTAATTACTAAATAAATGTGGATACTTAGACTTCATATGATCCTCTCGCTCCCAAGTGAACTCGGCTCCACGTCTAGCATTCCATCTAACCTTAACAATCGTGTAGCGTTTACTCTTGAGTTTCTTGTCTTGACGATCCAGGATCTCTACCGGCTCTTCAACAAAATTAAGATTCGAATCCACCCTAATCTCGTCCATGGGCACATGATGTGTAGGGTCCGCCAAACACTTGCGTAGGTTGCAAATATAAAACACATCATGCACACCGCTAAGCTCTTGTGGTAATTCTAATCGGTAGGCAACCTTTCCAACCTGCTCAAGAATCCTGAAAGGACTAATATACCTTGGCGCAAGTTTTCCCCGCTTCACAAAACGTACAACACCTTTCCAAGGTGACACTTTCAAAAGTACATAATCACCAACTTCAAACTCCAACGGTCTCCGTCTCACATCGGCATACTTCTTTTGACGTTCACGGGCCAATTGCAACTTCTCCTTAATTTAAGATATTACCTTAGTCGTTTCAATCACAATTTCTGGTCCGATAAGTTGACTCTCTCCAATTTCCGCCCAAGTTAGAGGAGAACAACATATCCTACCATACAATGCTTTAAAGGGCGCCATTTGAATGGTAGCATGATAACTATTGTTGTATGAAAACTCAACTAGCGGCAAATGGTCTTCCCAACTTCCACCAAAATCAATTGCACAAGCCCTCAGCATGTCTTCAAGTATTTGAATGGTTCTCTTGGTTTGTCCATCCGTTTGAGGGTGAAATGCCGTGCTCATATCGAGTCGAGTACCCATTGCTTTTTGAAAAGCTTCCCAAAAGTTTGATTTGAAACGGCATCTCTATCTGAAATGATAGAAATCGGCACTCCATGCTTAGATATTACTTCCTTGATGTACAAACGAGCCAAAGTGTCAAATTTATCGGTTTCACGAATGGCTAAAAAGTGAGCCGACTTCGTTAACCGATCTACTATTACCCAAATCGTGTCACGACCGCTTCTCGTCTTCGGTAGTTTAGTAATGAAGTCCATTGAAATATGTTCCCACTTCCATTCGGCATCACCGGTTGCACCAACAATCCGGGTGGCTTCTTGTGATCGGCTTTGACTTGTAAGCAAGTAAGACACTCACTCACATACCTAGCCACATCACGCTTCATGCCCGGCCACCAATACAAGTTTTTCAAGTCAAAGTACATCTTATCCGACCCGGGATGGACCGAATAAGGCGATAGGTGAGCTTCATTCATAATAAGTGTTCTTAAGTCACCGAAAATAGGAACCCAAAGTCTTTCAACCATGTATAGCCCATTATCACTCTTTCTGTCGAATTGTTGTTCCATGCCATCTAGGTTCTCGTCCCAAAGTTTTCCGGTAGGGTGGCTTGAATTTGGGCTTCAATGATCCGGTCACGAATATTTGGCCCCACCGTGAGGCTCATAGCTCTAGCCCGTCTTGGTTTCACTCTCTCCTTTCTACTCAAGGCATCGGCTACTACATTTGCCTTGCCCGGATGATAACGGATGTCACAATCATAATCACTAAATAGTTCAAGCCACGCCTTTGCCTCATATTCAATTCACTTTGGTTGAAGATGTGTTGAGACTTTTGTGATCGGTATAAATCACACATTTGGTGCCATAGAGATAATGTCTCCAACACTTCAAAGAAAACACAACCGCTCCCAATTCCAAATCATGTGTCGGGTAGTTCTTCTCATGCACCTTCAATTGACGAGAGGCATAAGCAATGACTTTACCCCTTTGCATAAGAACACAACCCAACCCTTGCCCAGAGGCATCACAATAAACAACAAAATCTTCAATTCCATCCGGTAGTGTCAAAATAGGAGCATCACATAGCATATCTTTAAGAGTTTGGAAGGCGTTCTCTTGTCTTTCGCCCTATTCAAAATTTCTCTCCTTTTGAGTCAAAGAGTGAGTGGTTGTGCAATACGGGAGAAATTTTCAATAAATCTTCTATAGTAACCCGCCAATCCAAGTAATTGGCGGATCTCGGATGGCGTTTCGGGTCTTCTCCAATTCTTGACCGCTTCAATCTTGCTTGGGTCCGCATGAATACCATCCTTGCTCACTACGTGACCAAGGAAGTGGACCTCTTCCAACCAAAACTCACACTTGGAGAATTTAGCATACAATTTCTCCTTCCTTAGCAATTCAAGCACCTCACGCAAGTGCTCAACATGCTCCTCCTTCGTCTTCGAGTATACAAGTATGTCATCAATGAACACAATGACAAACTTGTCTAAGTATGGTTGACACACCCGGTTCATCAAGTCCATGAACACCGCCGGTGCATTAGTCAACCCAAAAGGCATCACGGTGAATTCAAAGTGACCATACCTTGTGCGAAAAGCCGTCTTGGGAATATCATCTTCATGTACTCGGAGTTGATGATAACCCGAGCGAAGATCGATTTTTGAGAAGTGCTTAGCACCTTGAAGTTGATCAAATAAGTCATCGATTCTAGGGAGAGGATATCGGTTCTTCACAGTGAGCTTGTTTAATTCCTGGTAATCGATACACATTCTGAAGGATCCATCTTTCTTTTTAACGAAGAGAACAGGAGCACCCCAAGGAGATTGACTAGGGCGAATGAAACCCTTCTCTTGGAGCTCCTTGAGTTGAGTTTGTAATTCTTGCATTTCGGTTATGGCTAGTCTATACGGAGCTTTTGCTACGGGCGCGGCTTCGGGGATAAGATTAATACGAAGTCAAGTTCACGAGTTGGAGGTAATCCCGGTAAGTCATCCGGAAAAACATCGGGAAATTCACAAACAATAGGAACGGTCTTCAATTCTACCTTTGAAAAAAATTTTTCAAAATAACCCGGTAAGTCACAACAAAAAAAAAAAATCGGAAATTCACAAACAATAGGAACGGTCTTCAATTCTACTTTGTGAGGTTGCACTAAAGACTTTAGGATTTGAGGAATCGGAGGTTTCGCCTTGAACCCTAAGAATTTTACCGTTGGCAAAGGTATCTTAACAACTCTCTCACCACAATCAATCATCGCATTAACCGCCGCTAACCAATCCATACCCACTATAATATCAAAACTACCAATGTCAAGAGGCATGAGGTCAATGAAGAAGTCGACGTCTTCTAACGTCAAGACACAGTCCCGAAGTATTTGACTAATTCTAGTTAGTGACCCGTTTACCATTTCAATGTCAAGCACATAGTTTAGAGCACAAGGATGCAGATCAATCAAAGGAACAAAGTTAGAGGACACGAGGCTATAATCGGCCCCGAAATCAAATAGAACGGTTGCATAGTGACCATTAAGGAGAAAGGTACCTGCTACTACGTTGGGATCGTTGCGGGCTTCATTTTCATTGGCCGCAAAGGCTCGGCCGCGTGGTTGCACTTGATGGCCTTGTTGTCCCCGGTTTTGGTTAGGTCCGACCATTTGTAGTTGGTTGGGGTGGACGGCTACTTGCACTTGTTTTCCCACCAATCGAGGACAATTATTACGGTAGTGGTCACGACTACCACATTCAAAACACTCGCCTCTTCTTTGATTACCTTGGGGAGGAACGGCCCGAACAGGAGCCACATTCATTGGGCCCGTTCTTGGAGCCCTACAATCTCTGGAGAGGTGCCCCACTTGGTTACAATTAAAGCATGCTCTGCATTGGGCATTGGCGGGGTGATGTTGGTTGCATCTCCCACAGAAAGGATGGGGTCCAGTATAAGCTTTCCTGGCCGGTTCCACCGCCGCCATCACCCTACCCCTATTTGCATTCTTGGGGTCAAACCTCCCCACTTTCTTTACCCCACTCGACTCTCCCACTTCTTTCCTCTTGTTTGATGAGGAGTTACTTAAAACACCGCCCTCAACAAGTCTTCAGTCACACTCCCGGCTCGGTTAACCGCATCGACCAAAGAAGTAGGCATGTTAGAGTTTACATAAGATCGGACTTGAGGATTCAAGCCCAATACAAACTTCTGGATGGCCTGAGACTCGGAGCCCACCAAGTGAGGAATGAGGGTAGACAACTCTTGAAATCGTCTAACATAGCTCTTGTATCGGCTCCCTCCATAGTGAGATTAGCAAACTCAATGGTCAAGTTTTGTAGTTCATAGAGAGGACAAAACTTTGCCTTCACTTTGTCCTTGAAATCGACCCATTCCAAGTTATGAGTCCGTCCCAAGGTTATCTCTTGGTTCCACCAACTCAAGGCGTCATTTTTAAACATGCCGGATGCATAAGGAATCCGGTCGTCGTATGTGCAATGACTTCTTTCAATCACTGCCTCAATCTCTTCAAACCACCTTATACACTCAGTGGGACCACCTCTTCCATTAAACTCTGGTGCCCCACAGCTTTTAAAGTCCTTAAATATGCACCCCTGTCGATATCCCCCATATTGATTATACATGGGCATTCGGTTATCAACTCCCACTGGTTCCTCTTCTTCGTTTTCCACGGCCTGAGGTTGGGCATTTTCATTATTCATATTTTCTGGGCTTCATTGTTTTGAGGCCCATTGTTTTGCCCAAGATTTGCCGTGACTTGAGCAATATGGTTGGCATGATATTGGCGATCGTTTGAGCGATCACCTCAGCCATATTTGGTTCAGGAACTTCACCATGACCCCTTCCTTGGCCTCTACCACGACCTCTACCACGGCCCCTACCACGGCCCCTACCTCTACCTCCTTGTACCTCCGGTTGAGCTTCCGGTTGAGGTTCTTCCTCTTCAGACTCTCCTTGGTCTCACCATTTCTATACAACAAGTGACACGTTGACCCGAGAGTTAGTCTCAAATGCTCACATGTTAGTCACACAAGTAGTCAATGCTCTCATACCGATACCACATACTCATTCATATCATTAAGCTAAGGCAAGGGTGCTAGAATCCTATGAGATTGTTACTTAGCATATCATCATGTCAATTTCATTACCATTGTCTATCATTAACTCAAGTAATCATACCCAAAACATCATGCAATCAAATAACTAACACGAATGATTCAAAGTATAATCCGAATTCGATATGCTCTCTAGTTATTGACCGGGTATGTATACAGGGTGTACCAATGGCTAACCCTCCACCTAATCAACTTCCATTAAGCATATCGGTTCCTTATTATACCTTAAGCCACACGTGCGCAATCCACGATGTCATGAACTTGCTATAATGTCGGGTAACCATAAAAGAGTTGATCGGGTTCTTTTAGGGTTGCCGCAATATTATACTAAGTTAATGGCATCACTTCATTTTGCCCTAAATCATCAAATTAGTTCCAACAAATAGCAACAACAACCATATTAACCACAATTTACATTCATCACATTGAATTCAAGCTATC
>CM067173.1:116162630-116175644 GCA_034093135.1 Erigeron breviscapus
GGCCACAAACTACTTTATTGACCATATACATCATTAATCCTTCATTAAATGTCACTACATAGACATTAATCTTCATATTACACACATTTATACTACATTAACATTTAGGCTTACAAGCCTCACACATAACACACATTAACTACATATAAGCATTAAATCTAAAATAGACTTAACGACACACACAATATTGACTTAACGGCATTAGTCAGCTAGTAAAGAAAAGTTTGGGATGTTACAATTATACCTCCACCTCTTCCTTGACCTCCACCTCTTCCTTGACCTCCACCTCGACCCCTACCGCGACCTCTACCACCTCTACCACCACGGCCACCCCCACGACCACCTTGAACTTCCGCTTCATGTGGCTCTTCAGGGTTAACCCCATAGTTAGCTCCGGTTCTCCTTGGTCTTTCCATTTCTATAAGTAACATATTGACCCGAAAATTAGTCTCAAAATGCTCACATGTTAGTCACACAAGTAGTCAATGTTCTCATATCGGTACAACATACCTAATTCATATCATTGTGCTATGATTTAAGGGGAATTATTACTTATCATGTCATCATGTCAAGTTCACTTCAATAATTTATCATCATTACAAGTACTCAGGTTCAACATAACCATTATCAATCAATAACAATAATCTATCTCAATCGTAATCAAGTTCAATCAATGTACACATATAACCACGTTGTACTCATTATCCGTTCATTACATTGTTCTCAAGTCATCACATAAATGGTCTTGTCTACGAACTCACAATGTACACTTCCAGGGTTTCACATAATTCACGTTGCACACAAATTCCTAACCATGCATGCTATATGAAGAGTTTTAACTTAAGCCGTAGTCTAGGTCAAACCGCCTAATTCTCTACGACCTCGCAT
Organism: Erigeron breviscapus; assembly: GCA_034093135.1. NCBI lineage: Eukaryota > Viridiplantae > Streptophyta > Magnoliopsida > Asterales > Asteraceae > Erigeron > Erigeron breviscapus. Next base: position 116,163,519 of record CM067173.1, read on the forward strand.
GGGCCACCATTCTGTAACACCCCAGAGCTGGGCCCGAAATATTACGGAAATTATATAGCACATAGTGGAATTATCGTAGAACATAAACTATATGAACATGTTGAACTCAGTGAATCCAACTTATTAAGTTATAATACAACACATGTTACAATACAACATACAATCATCACGCGTTTACAAGCAAATTCAAAATATTGAAATAAGTTCTAGACATAATGCAATAGTTGGGCAAATGAATCCTTGATCCATCTAAGTCCAAGCCCTGGTTCAAAAGCAACACAAATCAAGCATTACGTCCCTGGTTCACTTGGTTTCCTGAAAAGTTTACTAAACAAGGTCAACACTAGGTTGGTGAGTTCGTAGTAATGGTTCACAAGGAACCATCATCAATAACATAATCATATGAAACAATAACATCAACCATGTACTTGCTATAAACTCATGTACGTCACCTGTCAAACAATTGAGGTTAACATATCGTTCAACCATGTCACATAAATAACCGAACAACAAATGATACAAGATAATTCATATACAATCAAGTACAGCTTCTATCATTGCCAAGAAATGCATCATATATGTATCAATGTCATGCAATGTATCAAATGTGTGTAAATGTCAATACGTGCATCATATGCATGCCAATGTTATGCAATGTACTTCAAAATCATATCAAATCATCAAGTATGGCCAATACTTGGCATCAAGTACTTGAAAGTACTCGGATGTACACATCATACCATCAATTCAACACAAGTGTATACGTCTATACACTCGGATGTACATATTCATCAATAGCGCACATGTTTCCCCGGGGAGCGAACGTTTTCGCACACGTTTCCCATACAAAAAGGGGTGCGTACGTTCCCGCTCACGTTTCCCATAGTTTGGGGGTGCGTACGTTTCTTCAATAACCATAATGCACATAACAAGTACGTCTCAATAAGCATAATCATCAATAATCAAGTCCATATGTCCAACAAACCAAACAAGACTATATGCACATACACTTAAGAGGATTCTACTTTCAACGAGTCCTTGATGCTTATATATAGGGTCACCCGCAGCCTTCCCACCACATCTTAAACCCTTTGAAGGTATAACCGACTTCCATGTATGTACATCTATCCTAATAAATTATAATATCACAATCACATGCATAAACCATCAAATAACAACTCAAAACTATCCATCAATCATTAATCAATTAGTTCCATAATTCAATTTCATTTCATCAAACAATCAATAAGCCATAAATCAAATCAACCAAACAATCAAATAAACACGTATATGTACACTTTTCAGCCCGAATCTCAATTGAGTAGGGAACAACGAAACTCACCTGAAAAGTAGTATAAGCTCAAATGAATTTGCACCAAGCCACGTATAAGTATAGTTAATATCTGCTGAATTCAACACCAACGTTCCATGTTACCCAAGCCACGTATAAGTATAGTTAATATCTGCTGAATTCAACACCAACGTTCCATGTTACCCAAAAATCGTAGTTATACAAAAGTTCAACACCAGAGTACAAAAATGGTCGAAGTTGACCTATTTCATACACAAAGTGTTTAAATAATTGTACAACAATAAGATCAATGGCATGAAATTATATCCATAATCATAATTACAATTGTATAAAAGTTAAACACCAGAGTACAAAAATGGTCGAAGTTGACCTATTTCATACACCAAGTGTTTGATTATTACACAATAAAATGATTAAGTGGTTGAACACAAATACTTATCTTTTCTTGTTTATGAAAACTGAATTTTTGATGAATATTATGTGTGTGTGTTTTTACTTTGATCCCAAAAACCAAAGAAATGAATGAAAGGATCACTTAGTATATATAGGCATTAGTAAGGTCGAACCCGACCTTGGTCGAACTCGACCCAGCTGGTCGAACTCGACCACTTGGAACATATCTTACTATTGGAAAATAGACTCTTTTACGAAGACGTGGCGATTTGAATCGTCAAAAACGGAGTTACGGTTTGAAAGTTATGGCCAAAACAAGTTAGCAGTGTTTTTCTGCAGTCTATTTGTTTAATTAGTTACATATAATATTTTTCGTTGAAACAACGAATCCTAATTAAAAGTAAATGATACTCTTTAAGTACTAAATTTTCATTTTAACTTTATTTGTCATTTCCATAAGGCAATTAATATTTCTTTCGATCCTTGAACTCTTGTACTAATTCCAAATCGCTAAATTTACTAGATTTTGAATGAACTCATATTATTCATACTAAAACAAAATGGTATAAAGGGTTTTTATTTCCTAAATAATAAAATAAATGAATGATTGATTATAATAGGTTAAATAAATAGATGAGATATTTATCCAGCTAAGGGATTAGGTTCATGATCAATAAACAACAAGAAACATCACGCGTATCCCTTCTTTTCATAAAGTTATGTCGATATTTGTCTCATTAATGAAATTATTAGCTAACCACCGACACTGTGCCACCGACACTATTCTCAATCACTATTCATGAATACGGTTACTATTCACATATACGGTACTATTCACAAATACGGTTACTATTCACGTATATGGTACTATTCAGTTACTATTCATGTATACGGTACTATTCACGTATATTAACGAAAATCATTTACATTAAATTTGCGAGTCAAATCTAGTCAAATTTCACAAATGTTACAGAACATATAAAATAACAATGGATGTGGATCACCAGCCTAAAATTCCATTGTCATTGATATATCTTTCGTGTATATAAACTATTAACTCGCTGTTAAAAAAATACCAAAAGTAAATAATTGTAGACTTGCTCAATGCCCAAGGAAAATACACCAAGAATTCATTGGATGAAAGATCAAAATTTGATTTTGTTTTGTTTGCGATGTGCGGCCGAGTTCACCAATTAAGGAAAACAAATTGTAGAAGTTAAATGTTTAGGTAGGTTTCTAAGGTTTATTAGAAAAGATTAAACCCGTATGACGAATATCAATGATGTAAATCACATTTATAATATTGTAACAACTCGCAAAAATCTGAGTAAATATAAAAATCATAAGGTATTATGTCTAAAGCCTTAATAAGATCAAATTTAAAGTTTGACAAAATAACGTCAACTATTTAGATTAAATCACGGACTAAACATCTGACGAATGATGATAAATACTAATAATTATAAAGAAACAAATCATCCGTGAATATCAATTGTCGTGAGTCAGTAAACCCAAATCAATCATGCACCTAAAATATATATAAATGTATGTACATTCTTTTGTCTCCTCTGCCGACATGAAAAACACCCACCCCACAATGTTTGTTTTGTTTTCTTTCAATTATGCTCCATCTATAGCCAATATTATATATATATATATATATAAACTATAGATATAGATACTGATATTACATATATTAATATATTAATAGATATAGATATTGAGAATACACCATCCCTCTCGTCTCTCCCACTCCAAAACCTCCAACCTCTCACGATCACCACCTTTCTCAACACTAAGAACCCCACGAACCACTACTGCTGCTTTTTCGTTTGTTGCTGCTGTTCGAACACTTTGACAGCCACCACCGAGAAGCCACCATGATCACGACCATCAACTTCAAACATCACAAAAGCACCACTGCTCGATCATGGCTACTGCTCGTGTTGCTACACTACTGTTGCTGCCGCCTTCCTGCTGCTGCAAACAGCTGCTGTTACTCATTACTACGACCACCATGATAACCTACTGCTCGTGAACTACCATTGCTACTACTGTTCGGTTGGCAGCCATCACCAAACCATATTCATTTCGGCTGCTACTATTCATCATCACCACGAAGCTGCTGCTACTACTAAAGCTGCTGCTACTACTCGGTTTTGTTGATAGCACCGAACCAGTCACCATCATAAGTGGCTGCTACTCTACTGCTACTACTTTGTTTGGCTGCTAATTTCGTTGCCACTATTTCTGTTCGGTTACATCACCATCTTCACCACCCTTACATATATATAATATATGTCAACATGCACATGCATACCCATATATACGTATAGACATATATACGATTATCACCATATAAACCATCACCACCGAACCATCACCTTTAAACACCACCACGAGCCACCACCATGTAATTACACCCACGAGCTGTAACAACCTGTTAACATCATCATCACCAACAGGAACCGTAGTTGAAAGCCAAGAAGGAAAGAAAGAAAACAACGGTTTTGGGAAAACTTTAGATTCATGTTACGTAAAAGTTACACGTTAGTTTTCAATTCTGAAAGTTGCTGGGAGTTCGTTATTGATTCCTCTAGTTGTGTGGTGAGTTTCGTTACAATTGGTGATCGTTTATTTTTTGAAGATTTTGTTAGTTTATAAGTTCTCGTAAGGTTTTCGGGTTAGATTTAAGGAAAATGGTTAAGACTTCCAAGTTGTTATTATAGTTATATGGATAGACTGGGGTACAGAGAATTTAGACAAGAAAACGGATTCGTTGAATCTCGTTTTGTTTACAAGTTATTCGCACCGCGAAATGCCCCGTGGAAGCATTTTACATAGTTTTATTAACATAAAACGTCAACTGGGTCTTGATGCGAAGCAGCCAGAATCATCATTTATACATGCTGTTGAAAGACACATAAGTCATGCCGTTATACATGCTGTTGAAAGACACATAAGTCATGCCGTTATACATGCTGTTGAAAGACACATAAGTCATGCCGTTATACATGCTGTTGAAAGACACATAAGTCATGCCGTTATACATGCTGTTGAAAGACACATAAGTCATGCCGTTATACATGCTGTTGAAAGACACATAAGTCATGCCGTTATACATGCTGTTGAAAGACACATAAGTCATGCCGTTATACATGCTGTTGAAAGACACATAAGTCATGCCGTTATACATGCTGTTGAAAGACACATAAGTCATGCCGTTATACATGCTGTTGAAAGACACATAAGTCATGCCGTTATACATGCTGTTGAAAGACACATAAGTCATGCCGTTATACATGCTGTTGAAAGACACATAAGTCATGCCGTTATACATGCTGTTGAAAGACACATAAGTCATGCCGTTATACATGCTGTTGAAAGACACATAAGTCATGCCGTTATACATGCTGTTGAAAGACACATAAGTCATGCCGTTATACATGCTGTTGAAAGACACATAAGTCATGCCGTTATACATGCTGTTGAAAGACACATAAGTCATGCCGTTATACATGCTGTTGAAAGACACATAAGTCATGCCGTTATACATGCTGTTGAAAGACACATAAGTCATGCCGTTATACATGCTGTTGAAAGACACATAAGTCATGCCGTTATACATGCTGTTGAAAGACACATAAGTCATGCCGTTATACATGCTGTTGAAAGACACATAAGTCATGCCGTTATACATGCTGTTGAAAGACACATAAGTCATGCCGTTATACATGCTGTTGAAAGACACATAAGTCATGCCGTTATACATGCTGTTGAAAGACACATAAGTCATGCCGTTATACATGCTGTTGAAAGACACATAAGTCATGCCGTTATACATGCTGTTGAAAGACACATAAGTCATGCCGTTATACATGCTGTTGAAAGACACATAAGTCATGCCGTTATACATGCTGTTGAAAGACACATAAGTCATGCCGTTATACATGCTGTTGAAAGACACATAAGTCATGCCGTTATACATGCTGTTGAAAGACACATAAGTCATGCCGTTATACATGCTGTTGAAAGACACATAAGTCATGCCGTTATACATGCTGTTGAAAGACACATAAGTCATGCCGTTATACATGCTGTTGAAAGACACATAAGTCATGCCGTTATACATGCTGTTGAAAGACACATAAGTCATGCCGTTATACATGCTGTTGAAAGACACATAAGTCATGCCGTTATACATGCTGTTGAAAGACACATAAGTCATGCCGTTATACATGCTGTTGAAAGACACATAAGTCATGCCGTTATACATGCTGTTGAAAGACACATAAGTCATGCCGTTATACATGCTGTTGAAAGACACATAAGTCATGCCGTTATACATGCTGTTGAAAGACACATAAGTCATGCCGTTATACATGCTGTTGAAAGACACATAAGTCATGCCGTTATACATGCTGTTGAAAGACACATAAGTCATGCCGTTATACATGCTGTTGAAAGACACATAAGTCATGCCGTTATACATGCTGTTGAAAGACACATAAGTCATGCCGTTATACATGCTGTTGAAAGACACATAAGTCATGCCGTTATACATGCTGTTGAAAGACACATAAGTCATGCCGTTATACATGCTGTTGAAAGACACATAAGTCATGCCGTTATACATGCTGTTGAAAGACACATAAGTCATGCCGTTATACATGCTGTTGAAAGACACATAAGTCATGCCGTTATACATGCTGTTGAAAGACACATAAGTCATGCCGTTATACATGCTGTTGAAAGACACATAAGTCATGCCGTTATACATGCTGTTGAAAGACACATAAGTCATGCCGTTATACATGCTGTTGAAAGACACATAAGTCATGTTGTTGTACATGCATTTGGAATATATGTAAGTCATGCTGTAATGATCACGCCTTTGGAAGACATGTAAGTCGTGCCGAAACGTGTTGAATCATGATATGTGTTGATGTTGTGCTAACGTATACCCTTTTAGGGTTTTCTTGATGTGATTAGGTATTCTAATCCCCGTATATCGTTAACGGTTGTATTCCCGATACGTTTATTCCTTGTTATATGTCCCTACGAACTCACCAACTTTATGTTGACGCTCTTTAGTACACTTTTCAGGTAATCAAGTTAATCAAAGGAAAAATGGATGATTGCATTGCTTGCTTGTTAGAATTGGAATAGCTTTGGACTTCTGGATCCGTGATCCTTATTCTCCCTTTAATGGGTTACTTTTAGGATCAACTATTATTGATTTGAACTTCCTTTTATTATTGATTGAACGTGTATTTGATGAATGTTGATGAATGTATACGTTTGTACGAGTTTATGGATCGTTTCGATCTTATGTTTTCATATAGTTGACTCTACATAATTCCCAAAAAAAAAAAAAAAAAAAAAAAAAAAAAAAAAAAAAAAAAAAAAAAAAAAAAAAAAAAACAAAAAAAAAAAAAAAAAAAAAAAAAAAAAAAAAAAAAAAAAAAAAAAAAAAAAAAAAAAAAAAAAAAAAAAAAAAAAAAAAAAAAAAAAAAAAAAAAAAAAAAAAAAAAAAAAAAAAAAAAAAAAAAAAAAAAAAAAAAAAAAAAAAAAAAAAAAAAAAAAAAAAAAAAAAAAAAAAAAAAAAAAAAAAAAAAAAAAAAAAAAAAAAAAAAAAAAAAAAAAAAAAAAAAAAAAAAAAAAAAAAAAAAAAAAAAAAAAAAATAAAAAAAAAAAAAAAAAAAAAAATAAAAAAAATAAAAATGTTTTAAACGGAGTTCGTAGGTTACTTATGATTTGATGACTTGATTGTTATGTGACAACTTGATGGACGTATATGATAGTGTCGGGATACACCGTGAATTGTGGAATTATTGTGATAAACGTTGATGTGTGTGGAATCTTGGATGCATTTATTATTTGTCCCCCAGCAAAATGAAATGATGACATTAATGGAGTATAACATTCGATAACCCTAGAGGCGCCTGATCAACAAATCTATGGTTATCCTATGTTATATAAAGTTAATGATCTCATGGATTGCGCCTCGTGGATAAAGTATAGTAGCTAACCCGGTATGCTTAATAAGTGTTGGTTAGGTGGAGGGTTAGCCGCTGGTACACCCTGTATACATACCCGGTCAACACTTAGAGAACATATCGGAACCGAGTTTTGGACATCCATTCTATATATTAACGGTGTGGAGGGTTAGCCGATGGTACACCCTGTATACAAACACTTTTAATGTGTCGAATGTTGAAGTTAAAAATTCGGACTATGCTTTACCCACCTTGTTATGACTTGACCCTTTTATTTATATAGTGTTGAATGTTTTCGTGATTGTATTATTGATTGTAAATTGTACGATTGCTGAAGCCTTAGATTATTGCCATGATAATATCCCTGTAGAGATAACTATATTCATGCAATGATTTATAAGGACTTGATGTGGAAATTGTGTATTACTTGAAGGTCAATTTTGATATTCAAGTGTGAATTGTGTGGACTTGAAATGTTATGTTAATAGAAATGGTAGTACAGGCATAGAGTATTTTGAACGGATTGGTAATGCAATGGGCTGGCCAATGGTATGCCTTATATTATAAGCATTACCGGATGGCCCATGTCTAAGCTATATTACTTATAATTGTCTACAATTATCAGTCATTGTTGGAATAACAGTATGAGAATAAGATTTAGAATACATGCTTATTAAGGTCTTAGATACTTATAATCTATAATTGTAGACCAATGATTTATTATGAACTATAGACTAAGTTCAAACATATAGTTACTATAGATTGATAGAATGAGCCAAGATTTTTGGAGAATATGATGTTCAAGTAAAGTAAGATATTATGAAATATTAGGTGATTTAGTGTGTTAAGAGGCGTTTTTATGAACATGGAGCTTAGTTAGTAATTTAATGAATGTGTTCAAAGAAATGACTAGAATAAGAGCAAACAGGATGATCGTAGAAAGTTATAACTATAAGCACGAATAAAGTTCTGTAGATTTCATTCTTAAATGATTTTGTACTTTAAGGTGAGAATACATGATTTTACTGTGAGGTACTATTCGCTTATATAACGTAAGCAATGATGTCAAATGACAATAATTGTCGAAATGGCCGACAAGGAATAACTCCTCGCCAATAAAGCCAATAATGTAGCGTTATTATATCTATATCTAGAATTGAATGAAATAAAGTTGAATAACTTTATCAGAATAATTTAACGAGACCAATAATAGGGTACTGATTATGAACAGGAGTAGAGCGGGTAATTGGAATGAGATAACTTTGGTATGAATATATATTGCACAATCTATATATATAACTCGCAATAGTAATTGGATGCAATAAAGAAATAAAAATAAAAATGGTGAAATCGGCCGTCCCCGGGATCGAACCTGGGTCTAGGCCACACCCTTTCGCGCATTTAGCCAACCGCGCTAAATGCCTAGTGTTGTGAAAGTTCTCTTATGATTAAATATAAGCATATGTACAACAAATTCCTTAATTCACGCATATATTGTAAGTTCATATGAATTTTCTTTCCTAAACAAAATTTCTCGAGGAAGGGAATAGTTTGAGTAAGAGCCGTGAGAGAATCGTCATGCATATGGAAAAATTGTTATAATTGAATAGATTATGAACTTGAACAAAAGTAGGAATTTTATTTAATCGAACATAACAAGCCACTATTACAAACATTAATAATACATACGCTCTCGACTGGAACATATACTGGACTAAGTGGCTCGGTGTGGCTTGGCTAACTCTTGCTCAATCTGCCTTAAGAAGTTGATATTACTGGGATCCTTGGAACAAATCTTCCAAATGTTTGTTAAGAAATGAGTAGAAGCCTTATCGATCTCGCCTAAACGGAAGAACTTCTCATCCCCATCCTTTGAAGTATAGAAGATCCCAGCAGGCCTACTTAAGACCCTTCCTTCCACAAACACTATGCCCTTTGGAAGCTGGAGATTTAACAAGGCATGATCGTCAGCTGGTGGGAGCATATCGGGAGCGGAAGATGAGGCGCCAACAGTTCTTAGTCTTTTCACAGGTCTTTGAGAAAATAGAGGAGTACTACTTTCATCGTCTCTCAGAATGATATTTTCTTCTCCCATAGTCCTCTGTAGATACTCCTTTAGACTTGCTTCACCTTTAGCCATTTTGGCATACCACTCAGCTTCTCTTTGTCTAGCAAGTTCCAATATGTTGACGTGTTGATTTGCTGGTGTTTGCACCTCATAACCTGTTTCTCCTGCTTCTGCAAGCAGTAGCTCCTTAGCTAACTTCAGAGAAGCCTCTTCCTCCATCGCTTGTGTTTCTGTCGTTCCATAATCTTTTTGAGAATCGTTTCTTGAAAATCACCCTGAAGTGCTTCGAAATTTTCCGGATGTGAAACAAGACTAGATGGCGACATAGGTCTTTTTCCCTTGGATACAGTTGGGTCAACTGTTGCTTCAACTTCTTCAGATTGTGAGAAATCAGCAAGTTGATACAACAACCCTTTAATTTCTCTAATTTCTGCTTCAAGTTTTGTTTGTTTATCGATAGATTTTCTCAATAGTGCTCTATCGGCTGCTAGGAGAAAAGGTGCACTATTGTGTATTTGGTCGATTCGAGAAGTAAGAAACTTAAATGAGTTGGTTTGTTCAATAGAAAGTGATACTATAATACTGTTAAGTTGATCAAATTGCTTCAGCAAAAGCTCGATTGAACGTTCAAGTGCAATAAATGTGTGAGTAGCCATGGTTTAGTTGAGAAAGAACGGTGTTTGATTTGGATGTGTCGAAATATAGTTTCACACAAGAAAAATGTAAAGGAGAGAAGGAAATTTCAGAATGCCTATTATCTTTACAAGTGCTTTTCTTATATAGAGAATGAAAGACAAAGTGTGATCTTGGAAAACGGACAGGTGTCCATAAACTACAGAAATTTTAATCATTGCTACTGTAATTAGTAACTACCGAATTATATATATATATTTTTTAAAGATAAAATTTCTAAACTTTATCATCCCTTTAACCAAGGTTGAAAGGAGCTGAACAGTTTACTCAAAAGCGTATGCTATGTCGAGAAAATCCTCAACTTAATGAATAGACTGTCTTCCACACATCAATATTTTTCTTCACTGCTTCTTTTTCAAGAACCATATCAATTGCTAATTCATCTTTTTGAACACTACATGAATTTTTGATCCAAACTATTGTTTCAGGAGTGATCCAGGTAATATTTGTTTCTTTGACCCGTGGATCACCTTTAATGATTGAATTTAAGAATATGAGACAAATGTTATCAACAAAAATATGTCGACTTTTCCAACTGGATAACAGTAGTGTCTTGGTAAAAGAACTTCAAATTTGAAAATAAGAATTATTTGAAAGGCTAAAATTATGATGGGCGATCAACGATTAAAATACACAAATGAACTTGGTATAAAAATCTATCAAGACAAATATGGGAAATTCTTTTAACTGGGGAATTTCCCTAAATCGACAACAATCCCCAAAAGAGAGCGAAGAAAGTTGTATTTCATTATTCGTACAATACAAGTGAAACTTGTTACATTATTTAATCGGAAATACAATAATTAGGGATACAACATATTTAAAAACCATACAAAGAAACCCAAGTGGTGACAAACAGTAAGGGAACCACGCCAAGAACGAACGCGACTAACCACTAAATAGCCTCATCCAATGGAAGTTGAGCCACAGTAATTAACCACACTATGATAATAATGTAAATCATGATTAGAAAAGGATTCAACATTTTTGATACAAGGTTTCGGGTTTTGCTTAGATTCTGAAGAAAGGAAAATGTTAAATTGATATGGCATGGAGAAAAGTATGCTAAGGTATTATTATATAGTCTAAAAAGGAGCCGTTTCTAACGGTCGAATATGGAAGATAAAGTGAATTTGAATCCTGTATAGTGCCTTAGTCAGACTTACCTGTGTCTAGACAAATCATCTATGCTATACTATAGGAATACAAGTTGTTGGTTATTAAGTATGTACAAATTATAGAATGTTTATATATGCTATCTCTAAATGCTAATCCAGTGGAGGATTGTGTGCAAGTTCATCCTACTCTGTTGAGAGTAGAAGGATTCTGTATAGAATCATATGAGTTCATCCTACTCTGTTGAGAGTAGAAGGCATCAATTAGGGATGCGCCTCGTATCTTTCTGTTAATTATGTGTGATTGTCTAATGTAGAATAGATACTTAGATGCCATGTCCTCTAATATCGATTTATTGTCATTGAGATAAAACGTAAATCAAGTATCTAGATTTCGAGGGCGAAATCCTTTTAACTGGGGGATAATGTAACAACTCGCAAAAATCTGAGTAAATATAAAAATCATAAGGTATTATGTCTAAAGCCTTAATAAGTTCAAATTTAAAGTTTGACATTATAACGGCCATTATTTAGATTAAATCACGG
>CM067173.1:116176644-116205065 GCA_034093135.1 Erigeron breviscapus
TATTAAACATTCTTTTAAGTACATCTCGGCTAGAATCATGAATCACTCCTCGTGCCGAATCATACTTCTTTTTTATTCCATTGGTCATTATGAGAAAGAACTTTTTATGTTCAAACCACCATACTGAAAGGATTTCTTCTGCCATTTGATAAGAATGTTGTTAGTATAATTTGTAGGATTTAAATATGCAATGTACGTGATACTTAGTATATATATATGGAAAATGATCAATACCACTACTTGTTGACACATGTAATCCACTAATTCTCTTGTATTATCTCACCCCTTGATTTTGCCATGTGTAATGATCTTGTTGTTAGGAAGATATATAGACATTATTGGAACCATCTGTCAATGTAAACGGATTAATGTTAGACTGTTCACATGTCTTATCACTTTTGGAAAAAAAGTCAATCCTTTAATTACTACTATCAATATATTCCAACTATTAGTTATGATCTAGTTATCAACATTTTTTTTATAATACAATTAATATTTTTAATTGTGAATATTATGTTTGGGTTTTCTTCAGATTAGTAATCAATACACATAAAAGAAAATAAAAAAAATACACACATAAAAGAAAATGCAAATTTTTTTTTAACATACGCTGATTAAATAAGACATATAGTTAAAGTTACAAGTATATTTAATAAGGGCTGAATGTGTTAAAAGTTCGATCAACTACAACTAAACAGCGTTACTACAAACTACTGAAGAGTTATCAGAAGACATATAAGACACCACTTCTGCCAGAACATCCAAACCAGATTTTTCAGAATCTGCGCTTGATTGCATACGAGTATCAGTTACATTGCGGGAAGACGAACATGTTGCGACATTTGTGTTATCAGATGGATACACATAAACACCATCACCTGATGCAACATTTAAAACTGATATTTCTTGCTGATGCATGTTCTGAATATGTTTCAGCATTGTATGATCTTGTTTCGGACCTATCGGATTTGGAGTTTCTTCCTTCCATTCAATATTCAAATTCCGACCATGGTATTTAAATACCGTGAAGACCTTGGCACATTTAGGTTTCAGATTATGAGGGTCTATTCGAATACTTAATGTTATTTGATCCATCAATAGGTGTGATTCAAAGAAACTAAACATCCAGGTAGTAGGATCAGTAGGTGCCTACACGAAAAAAATAAAAAGTTATATTGGTCAGTAAACCCATTTAAGCAACATGAACCACATAGTCTTACAAAAAGGCTACCTGTTCTAAAGATTCGTGATGAAGCTGATCTGCCGTAATTCCAAGTAGCTTACAAGCATCAGTATCAAAAAATGTACAATTCATTATATCTTTTTCATTACTGATTTGCACCACCAATCTATACCTAAAAAAAATATTGGTGAATGTCAAACATGCATACAAATATTACAAATAAAACTATTTATAAAAACAATAATTCGTACATCATCATAAAATAAAATATTAAAAAAATATGCATATACAAACCATTGCATAATAATAAACATCTAGGTTGAGAAACTTACGCAAGATGTGGGTTTGTCACAGGCAAATTACATTTTTGATTACAAAAATATGAATTCGACTGCATGACGACACCCTTATGGCAACGTGAGCACTTAACATAATTCCAGTCATTTGACAGATCAACACCAACAACATGTCCTTGAACAACAAACACCGTTCCCTGCAATACAACATCTAATTACGTTAATTCTTGTTGTTTTTATTACAAACACACAACATCGTTGTTTTAGGTTTTAATTAACTCAGTGTAAAATTTGGACGCGTTTTTACATACCGCTGTAACATTTTCCGGAAGAAGCTTGAAAATTGATCTTATTCTGGTTGCTTTAAAATCATCAACCGGGGCAGACTCCGTAAACAAAACACGTTGATGTGGTCTGCAAAGACATATCATATTTAACGTATAGTTCATGTGGACAATTTCATTAAGTTGATAAGACAAACCTTTTCTTAAACTCAGCAACTTCTGGAATCGGAAGATCAATGGAGAAGCTTGTTGCGCATGTTGTTTTCAAATATGTAACCCCTATACAGATATACAAATATAATGGATAACGATCAAATTAACAGCATGAATATATATATATATATCATATCGTGACTAATTAAAACATAATATTATATATATATATATTCATATCGTGACTAAGTTGAACTAACCATCATGCTTTCGAACCATGCAGCCTGTCAGCGTCACAACAATGTTACTGTTAGCTTTCTGAAGAATTATATCATCAGTATGACATTTAGATGTTTTACCCCACAACGTAACATGCAACATTTGATCCCTATACAATTCCAAATCAATATTAACAATACTGTATATGTCATAATGAACTCAACAACTCATACAATAAGTACACATATATAAATGACGTTTACATACTGTAAATCAGAAATAACAATCTTTCTGACATCTGAAGTGATTCTACCAGTAACTTGTTCGATAGGCCCCCATTGTCTAAGCAAACCATACACTTCTAAAAGAATAATATAGGTCAAACTCGTAAGTCAATGAATATGTAAGTTAGCATTAATTTCATACATTAAGTCAAAATAACTAACCTGTTAAATGAAGATCATCATTGAGCCGCTTTGGAATATCCTGGTATGGCAGAAAATCAAATACATACCGACGGAAGTTAAATGGCATAATCCCTGTTGCCGTAACTCGTGTTTGAAGCATAAACTGTATGTGCATCTCACGTCTGACGGGCCTATACTTGCAGTCATAGCGATATACCGCAAACTTATTAATCCTATACACTTGGCCTTCCTGAGTTGAATTAAACTTAGAACGTAGATGCCTAGCGATTTTTGCATGTATGAAAGAACCCTGAAAATAAAATTACTCTCAATGCCAGCATACACATAGTATATGCAAAACAAAAAAAAAATTAAAAATTAAAAATCAAATTGTCAAAGTTAAAAGATTTTTTGGTTACCTTTTCATCCACCAATATCATGTCATCAGATAATATGTTGTTATTCATTGGATTGAACGTTGTCCATTTTCGAGACACCATTATATTGAGATTCCATTCGGCCAAAGAAGTTTCATGCAATTGATCAATATATCGGAAACCAGCATTCATGTTTGCTCGTTGGGCCCTGCAAGATAGAAAATGTTAGAAACTGAAAGCAAGTAACTATGTTGAAATCACCATACTAATATAAACGATTGTTAGAAATATAAATGTAGTAGCTGATTTGTATCTCTTGTACTTACAATGTAAATATCTAAGTATGGAAGGGGGCATGTAACATCCCAAACTTTTCTTTACTAGTTGACTAATGCCGTTAAGTCAATATTGTGTGTGTCGTTAAGTCTATTTTAGATTAATGCTTATATGAAGTTAATGTGTGTTATGTGTGAGGCTTGTAAGCCTAAATGTTAATGTAGTATAAATGTGTGTAATATGAAGATCAATGTCTATGTAGTGACATTTAATGAAGGATTAATGATGTTTTTGGTCAATAAAGTAGTTTGTGACCAATAATGAAGGATTAGGAAGCTTAGGGGTTAGTTTTGACATGTGTGCAAAGTCAAAAACGGGTTTAGAGGTTTAAGGGTTGTCATTGAGAGCCTTATGCAGATTTTCTTCCTCTAAAACAAGCCCTAGTTGATCCCCTCCCTTCCCTCTCTAGTTTCTCTCTAGATCTTATTCGTTTTGGAGCCGAATCGATCGTGTATTGCTTAGATCTTGGATCCTTATCACCAAATACAGGTAATATAGGTATTCCTCAGTTGAGAATTGATTGTGTGAGTCTTATATTAGTCTTAATCCAGGCCATAAGGGTGTGGGTTGGGTTATTTGATTAAACGTCCATCAATTTGATGTTATTCGAATGATTAAATGGTTGGTTTATGATGTTAATGATTAAAGGATTATAGTATGGTTAAAGATGATGAAAGTGCAATTAAAAGGATTAATTTTAAGTCCCCAAGTTGGATTTGGGGTAGGGGTTCGTATGGAATTCGTTTAATCAAAGTGTAAAAGTTAGTTGCTGGTCTGCACCCCTGGTGCGACGCACCAAAGGGCTGGTGCGGCGCACCCATTATGGATATGAAGTTTCTGGAGAGTTGGTGCGACGCACAAGTGGGAGGTGCGGCGCACCACTGGCCAGTTTTGTTTTTGGTACACCCCGATATGCGACGCACCAAGGGTTGGTGCGGCGCACCTGTCTTTAATCTAAACTCCCTGGAGGATTTGTGCGACGCACCAGAGAGTAGGTGCGGCGCACCCTTTATTGATAAAAATTCCCTGGAAGATTGGTGCGACGCACCACATGGAAAGTGCGGCGCACCATATGCCCAGATTTCACAAATGAGTCGCTTAGCTTACATTTCGATCTTATACTTGTTCTAGGTTATTGGAGACACCTAGTCATCGTTGTATTGTGCTTGTAGCTTGTTGTTAAACCGTATCGAGGTAAGATACACTACTTTTGTCACGCTGAGGGTTCAACAAGCAAAGGTTTCATACTTATAACTTCCTTAACGGTAACTTATGATATATGTGGGTATCTCGGGTTACACGGGAGGCATTATGGATATGTAGTTGACCATGAGACCTGAAATGCAGACCCTATCGTAGTGAAATGAAGTATTGCTTAATGTAGTATATTGTTATGCAGTTTATGTAGTATTACGATGTAGCTTGTGATGCTTTGAGATGTAGTGTATGTTGTTGATTGTTGATATGTGCATGATTGTATGGCTTGCTCAACTAGTACACTAGACTCGTTAAGTTGCCATGACACGTGCACGTTTAAGGGCCCAAAAACGTAAAAGCAGTAAACGTAGTAAATGTTTAGGTAATGCAGTCACCTAAACTAAATAATGCAGGATCGAGCTCGTTAAACTTTGATGCAGGAAAGTGTTAAGCTTAACCCGTACTTGCCCTAGCCCGGCTAAGTGCGTTGACGTAGTTGTTGCTTGGGTGGCTCCTTGCAACATGGTCTTTATAATGCAGGCGAGTAATACGAGGGGTTTGACCAACCTCCATATACGGATTACTCTTGGATTGGCTTGCCATTCCTTAACGACGCTTGATGTACAACCGTGTGGGGTTTGTCATCTAGTCGGGTGTAACTTATGTTACACATTAACGCAGTTAATAACGTAGTAAAGCAGTTAATGTAGTAAAGCAGTTAATACGTAGTAAAGCAGTCAATGTAGAAAGCAGTTATGTGGTTAAACGTGTGTAATGAAGTAATGCAGGATAGGCACATTAGGGTGATTCATCCTAATTGATATGAAGTTGTTATGCAGTTTTGTGCGTTGTGCGTTGTGCCTAATGAGCTTGTCTAATAATGGAGAAATGCTTTAATTGGACAAATGCTTTTAAATTAAGTGTGATCTTACTTAGCTATTCATATAGCTAACACTTGTTTCTTTAATGTGGTTGTTCCCTCAGGTTTAGCTTGATGGACTAGTGACGCAGGACTTATGAGCTTGGGTAGATGCAATGAAGGAGCCTTAG
Organism: Erigeron breviscapus; assembly: GCA_034093135.1. NCBI lineage: Eukaryota > Viridiplantae > Streptophyta > Magnoliopsida > Asterales > Asteraceae > Erigeron > Erigeron breviscapus. The sequence goes on from CM067173.1 coordinate 116,182,147, forward strand.
CTACCCATAGTTGCTTATTATGGAGACTTTTGATTATATTTCGTTTTGATGTCGAATTTATGTAATAATGTGTGAACGGTTGTTTAATGTTGGGCAACCGTTGGGTTTTCATTTGAACTAATGTTTGATATGGCATGTAACACCAACTAAACGCAGAAACCGAAATGTTTTTATCGGTTTTGACTTTTACGGTCTTTACTTCCGCAATTTAACACCGTTAGGTGAAAGATTTTTGAAAACCCATATTTTTAAACGTCGGGTGTTACAAGTTGGTATCAGAGAATTGGTTTAAGTGAACCAAATTCGACTTATGCCGTAGGATTTTGGACTTAGACCGATGAGAAGTAGGTTAGGCTTAAGTAGGATGCCTAGCTAATGAAGTGGAATGCTCTAGGACGGGTTGGGGAGTGAGTGAGAGTGTGATATAAGGCTTGTTTATTGTGTGTGATAATGTAGTTATATGTAGTAGAGCCTTAACATATGTAGTCACTCTTTAATTCTTGCTAACCGTCGTCGTTGCTTTGTAGAATTAATGGCAAACACTAGAGCTAGTAACCAGAGAGCAGGAGGTAATGGTGGTGGTATTCCTCCTAATGGAAACGGGGCTGGAAATGAAGTAGAGCAAAGGCCACCTGCCACCAACCGCCTCTGAAGTAGACAGGGCAAACCCGGTAATAGAGCAGGTTCCCAATCAAGCTCAACTACATGAAGAATTGAGGGCTATTCGAGCTCTCTTAATGAGAAATGAAGAAGAGTTAGCTCAATGGAGGGCTGAAAGAAATGCAGAAAGAATTGGGAGTGAACAAAGGGGTGAGCGTTCGGAAGGGAATTACTCTAATCCCTCCCAAAGTGTTGAACCATCCATGGCAGCCGTGGGTGTTAATGAAGTTAATGGTGGAGGACTTGGAGTTGTTAATGCACCTCGTGTTAATACCTTCAAATATGAAAGTTTTCAGAAATGTGGTGCCAAGGAGTTTGATGGTACCCAAAATGCAGTGGGTGCTATGGAGTGGATCGAGGACATTGAGGTAGTTTTTGCATCTTGCTATTGTCCGGATGATATGAAAGTTTTGTGTGCTAGTAGGATGTTGAAGAAGAATGCCCGTAATTGGTGGAGGGCTACTACAGTTCTATGGCTCCTGAGGTACTTGCAGTTATGCCTTGGGGAACATTTAAGGAGAAGTTTCTAGAGGAGTATGTGGGAACGCGTGAGTTAAGGTTAATTGAGAAGGAGTTTAGATCGTTGGTTGCTAAACCCGGTGCAATTTCTGATTATGCACACTCGTTTATGGAGAAATTGAAGTTTGTTGGACACTTGGTTCGAAGGCAGGAGGACCAAATTGAGGCTTATTGTGATGGTCTTCCCGTTAGTTATCGTGGATTATGTAGGCAACATGTGACCTTATCAGCGGCTATTAAAGAGTCAAAGAGGTTGGATGATGACTTCAAAGGCGAGAGAGTTGTGGTGAAGGTTGATGACAAGAAAGCAGGGTTCAAAAGAGGGTCAAATTGGTCATCTAACTACAATAATAATAATAAGAAGTTTCGTGGGAATTCTAGCTCGAGTGGTGACAAAGATAAAAAGAAGAATGGGTCTTGGTGTGCTTTCTGCAAGAATGTTCATGAAGGTAAATGTTCCGATAAGACAAGAAGGTGTCATAAGTGTGGGAAGTCGGGACATCTTGCAACAGAATGTAGGGACAAGATTCGTTGCTACAAGTGTCAAGAAACGGGTCATCTTATTGCCGATTGCCCACAAATGAAGAACGACGGAAAGAAAGCAGCCACTTCAGCAACAAAAGTGAGAGCCTTGCAGATGACTGTTGATGATGCTAAGAACAATGACGAGGTGGTAAGTGGTACTTTCCTTGTTATTCAAAACCTGCTTCTGTTTTATTTGATTCGGGTGCAAATAGGTCGTTTGTGTCTACTTTATTTGCTCCTAAGCTAGGAAGAGTCACTACCCCTTTAGATTGCTCGATAGAGGTGGAAATTGCTAATGGTACGGTTAGTGATATATGTGTGGGATATGATGATTGTGACATTGAGATTGAAGGTCGTTTGTTTCCAGTCCAATTATTGCCTACTACCTTAGCCGGTTTTGATGTAGTGATTGGTATGGATTGGTTGTCTAGAAATGAAGCTAGTATCTTGTGTTCCCAAAAGATTATTCGGTTTCCTACATCCGATGGTAATGTGGTAACGGTTCATGGGGATAAGAAGAGAGAGGGAATAAAGATCATTAGTATGATGAAGGCTATTAAATGTATAAGGAAGAATAAGAGTCATTTCTTGGCCTATGTTATTGATGTGAGAAAGGAGAAGCCTTCTATTGCTAGTGTTGATGTAGTATCCGATTTTTCCGATGTGTTTCCCGAAGATCTTCCCGGTATCCCTCCTGACCGTGAAGTTACTTTTCAAATAGATCTTATTCCCGGTGCTACACCTGTTGCTAAAGCACCATACCGATTAGCTCCTACAGAAATGAAAGAGTTAATGTCCCAACTTCAGGAATTACTTGACAAAGGTTTCATTCAACCTAGTTCCTCGCCTTGGGGAGCTCCGGTTCTCTTTGTTAAAAAGAAAGATGGAACTATGCGCATGTGCATAGACTACCGTGAGTTGAATAAGCGAACGGTTAAGAATAAATATCCTCTTCCGCGAATTGATGATCTCTTTGATCAACTACATGGTGCTTCATATTTTTCAAAGATAGATTTGCGGTCTGGTTATCATCAATTGAAGGTTAAGAAGGAGGATGTAGCAAAGACAGCTTTCCGGACTAGATATGGTCATTATGAGTTCTTGGTCATGCCATTTGGGTTGACTAATGCTCCAGCCGCGTTTATGGATTTAATGAATCGGGTATGCCGTCCCTTTCTAGATCATTTTGTTATTGTGTTTATTGACGATATTTTGATCTATTCTAAGTCAGAAGATGAGCACCGTGAGCACTTGAAAGCAGTTTTGGAGGTGTTGAGGGAGAAGAAGTTGTATGCCAAGTTTTCTAAATGTGAGTTTTGGCTTCGAGAGGTGCAGTTTCTTGGTCATGTTATTTCATCAGAAGGTATTAAAGTGGATCCTTCAAAGATTGAAGCTGTTTCAAAGTGGGAGCAGCCAAAGACTCCTACTGAGATTAAAAGTTTTCTTGGTTTGGCTGGATATTATAGAAGGTTCATTCAGGATTTCTCCCGAATAGCCAAGCCCATGACTGAACTAACAAAGAAAGGAGTAAAGTTTGAGTGGACCGATAAGCAGGAGAACGCATTTCAAACGTTGAAAAAGAAGTTGTGTGAAGCTCCTATACTTGCCTTGCCTGAAGGTACTGATGATTTGGTTGTGTATAGTGATGCATCTATCACGGGTTTGGGTTGTGTATTGATGCAGAGGGACAAGGTGATTGCCTATGCTTCCCGCCAGTTGAAACCACATGAGAAAAATTACCCTACCCATGATCTTGAATTGGCCGCAGTTGTATTTGCATTGAAATTGTGGAGACATTACCTTTATGGTACAAAATGCACTTTGTTTACCGATCATAAAAGTTTGCAATATGTCTTTAATCAAAAGGAGATGAACGTGAGGCAAAGGAGGTGGATGGAATTACTTAAGGATTACGATTGTGAAATCAAATACCATCCGGGAAAAGCCAATGTAGTGGCGGATGCACTAAGTAGGAAGGTGCAAAGTTCTTCTTGTAAGTTGATGAGCATGCAAGTTCAAGCCAAGTCGGGGCTACTTGATCGAATTAAAGAAGCACAAGTGAGGGCATTGATGAAGGATAACATTGACAATGAAAGTATTGGAAAGAAGAAACGTCTTGTGATGGAGACTAATAGCCGTGGGTTCAAAACATACAAGGGTCGAATTTGGGTGCCATTGCTTGGTGGTAACCGAGAATTGATCCTTGAGGAAGCCCATAGAAGTAGATATTCAGTACATCCCGGTGTCACCAAAATGTATGCAGATTTAAAGCCGATCTATTGGTGGCCGGATATTAAGGAGAAGTAGCTCATTTTGTAGCAAAGTGTTTGACGTGTGCAAGAGTGAAGACGGACCATCAAAAGCCGTATGGTTTGTTGCATCAATTAGAAATTCCCGAGTGGAAATGGGATCATATTACCATGGACTTTGTAACGAAGCTACCTAAAACGCCGAAGGGAATGATATGATATGGGTGATTGTAGATAGATTGACGAAGAGTGCTCATTTTCTAGCTACCCGACAAGATGTGCCTTTAACGAAGATGGCAAAGATGTACATTGATGAAATAGTTGCGAAACATGGAGTTCCTTTATCTATTGTTTCGGATCGAGACTCGAGGTTTGTGTCAAACTTTTGGAAGGGTCTTCAACGGGAATTGGGGAGTAGAATAAATTTGAGTACCGCCTATCATCCCCAAACCGATGGGCAAAGTGAGAGAACCATTCAAACCTTGGAGGATATGTTGAGAACGTGTGTACTCGAATACGGTGGAGCATGGGATGATCATTTGAGGATGATTGAGTTTGCTTATAACAATAGTCACCATGCAAGCATTGGAATGCCACCATTTGAGATGTTATATGGAAGAAGGTGTAGGACTCCAAGTTGTTGGATGGAGCCCGGTGAAAAGCAGTTGACCGGTCCCGAAATTATTGAAATTACCTCTGAAAAGGGTAATGTAGCTAAAGAAGCTTTGCGTGTGGCAAGAGAAAGGCAGAAAACTTATGCAGATAAGAAAAGGAGACCGATTGAGTTTAATGTTGGTGATTTAGTGATGCTGGAAGTATCACCTTGGAAAGGAGTTATTCGATTTGGAAAGAAGGGAAAGTTGAGTCCACGTTTCATTGGACCTTTTAAAGTGGTGAAGCGCATTAAAGACGTGGCATATCAGTTGGAATTACCTCCAGAATTGGATGGAATTCACAACACTTTCCATGTATCCTACTTGAGGAAATGTTTAGCTGAGGAGTCAAGTGTGATTCCTATTAAGACGTGAGTATTGACCCAATGAAGAGAATAGTAGACGAACCGGTAGCGATACTTGGAAGAAAGCAAAAGAAGTTACGCCGGAAAGTGATTGACCTCGTGTTGATAAAGTGGAAGCATAACCATGGAGAAAGCTTAACGTGGGAAACTGAAGCAGTAATGAAGGAAAAGTATCCCGAGTTGTTCCTTAATGAAGAGATTCCGGGGACGGAATCCTCTTAAGGGGGAGGGAATTGTAACATCCCAAACTTTTCTTTACTAGTTGACTAATGCCGTTAAGTCAATATTGTGTGTGTCGTTAAGTCTATTTTAGATTTAATGCTTATATGTAGTTAATGTGTGTTATGTGTGAGGCTTGTAAGCCTAAATGTTAATGTAGTATAAATGTGTGTAATATGAAGATCAATGTCTATGTAGTGACATTTAATGAAGGATTAATGATGTTTTTGGTCAATAAAGTAGTTTGTGACCAATAATGAAGGATTAGGAAGCTTAGGGGTTAGTTTTGACATGTGTGCAAAGTCAAAAACGGGTTTAGAGGTTTAAGGGTTGTCATTGAGAGCCTTATGCAGATTTCTTCCTCTAAAACAAGCCCTAGTTGATCCCCTCCCTTCCCTCTCTAGTCTCCCTAGATCTTATTCGTTTTGGAGCCGAATCGATCGTGTATTGCTTAGATCTTGGATCTTTATCACCAATACAGGTAATATAGGTATTCCTCAGTTGAGAATTGATTGTGTGAGTCTTATATTAGTCTTAATCCAGGCCATAAGGGTGTGGGTTGGGTTATTTGATTAAACGTCCATCAATTTGATGTTATTCGAATGATTAAATGGTTGGTTTATGATGTTAATGATTAAAGGATTATAGTATGGTTAAAGTTGATGAAAGTGCAATTAAAAGGATTAATTTTAAGTCCCCAGTTGGATTTGGGGTATGGGTTCGTATGGAATTCGTTTAATCAAAGTGTAAAAGTTAGTTGCTGGTCTGCACCCCTGGTGCGACGCACCAAAGGGATGGTGCGGCGCACCCATTATGGATATGAAGTTTCTGGAGAGTTGGTGCGACGCACAAGGTGAGAGGTGCGGCGCACCACTGGCCAGTTTTGTTTTTGGTACACCCCGATATGCGACGCACCAAGGGCTGGTGCGGCGCACCTGTCTTTAATCTAAACTCCCTGGAGGATTTGTGCGACGCACCAGAGAGTAGGTGCGGCGCACCCTTTATTGATAAAAATTCCCTGGAAGATTGGTGCGACGCACCACATGGAAAGTGCGGCGCACCATATGCCCAGATTTCACAAATGAGTCGCTTAGCTTACATTTCGATCTTATACTTGTTCTAGGTTATTGGAGACACCTAGTCATCGTTGTATTGTGCTTGTAGCTTGTTGTTAAACCGTATCGAGGTAAGATACACTACTTTTGTCACGCTGAGGGTTCAACAAGCAAAGGTTTCATACTTATAACTTCCTTAACGGTAACTTATGATATTATGTGGGTATCTCGGGTTACACGGGAGGCATTATGGGATATGTAGTTGACCATGAGACCTGAAATGCAGACCCTATCGTAGTGAAATGAAGTATTGCTTAATGTAGTATATTGTTATGCAGTTATGTAGTATTACGATGTAGCTTGTGATGCTTTGAGATGTAGTGTATGTTGTTGATTGTTGATATGTGCATGATTGTATGGCTTGCTCAACTAGTACACTAGACTCGTTAAGTTGCCATGACACGTGCACGTTTAAGGGCCCAAAAACGTAAAAGCAGTAAACGTAGTAAATGTTTAGGTAATGCAGTCACCTAAACTAAATAATGCAGGATCGAGCTCGTTAAACTTTGATGCAGAAAAGTGTTAAGCTTAACCCGTACTTGCCCTAGCCTGGCTAAGTGCGTTGACGTAGTTGTTGCTTGGGTGGCTCTTTGCAACATGGTCTTTATAATGCAGGGCGAGTAATACGAGGGGTTTGACCAACCTCCATATACGGATTACTCTTGGATTGGCTTGCCATTCCTTAACGACGCTTGATGTACAACCGTGTGGGGTTTGTCATCTAGTCGGGTGTAACTTATGTTACACATTAACGCAGTTAATAACGTAGTAAAAGCAGTTAATGTAGTAAAGCAGTTAATACGTAGTAAAGCAGTCAATGTAGAAAGCAGTTATGTGGTTAAACGTGTGTAATGAAGTAATGCAGGATAGGCACATTTAGGGTGATTCATCCTAATTGATATGAAGTTGTTATGCAGTTTTATGCGTTGTGCGTTGTGCCTAATGAGCTTGTCTAATAATGGAGAAATGCTTTAATTGGACAAATGCTTTTAAATTAAGTGTGATCTTACTTAGCTATTCATATAGCTAACACTTGTTTCTTTAATGTGGTTGTTCCCTCAGGTTTAGCTTGATGGAATAGTGACGCAGGACTTATGAGCTTGGGTAGATGCAATGAAGGAGCCTTAGCTACCCATAGTTGCTTATTATGGAGACTTTTGATTATATTTCGTTTTGATGTCGAATTTATGTAATAATGTGAACGGTTGTTTAATGTTGGGCAACCGTTGGGTTTTCATTTGAACTAATGTTTGATATGGCATGTAACACCAACTAAACGCAGGAACCGAAATGTTTTTATCGGTTTTGACTTTTACGGTCTTTACTTCCGCAATTTAACACCGTTAGGTGAAAGATTTTTGAAAACCCATATTTTTAAACGTCGGGTGTTACAGGGCATATTGTAATATGTGTATAGGTATATAAACCCCCTCCATAATGCAAAATGTAACCTTTCACCTCATTTTTATGCAAACTAATCTTCCAGCCAAACACTCTTTCTCTCTCTACTTTCTCTCTCTTAAAACCTCCATTGTTACACACACTAACACACACATAAGCTCGAATTCTTAACTTTACATTTGGTATCAGAGCACAATCAGAGTAACTGAACGATCCACAAGCTTAATACAAGCTTAATTTGTGCTTAATTTCAGAATTTGGCTTATTTTCTGAAAGGTTCATTTGCCGAGATCACTGTTTGAGTGATTTCTGCAAATTAAGTGTGTTTTTGTTCGAATTTTGTTCACCGATCGATTTATTATCAGTATATCATCCTTCGTTATCAATTTCAGAAGTTAATTTCATCATTTGAGTTGTTTTTGCTCGAGCTCGGCAAATCGCATGTTCGAGTGGGTTTGAATTCTAGTTGAAATTAGCATCCAATTTGTTCAAGGATTTGTGCGCATCGTTTTACTGATCATTTTGATATAAAATACGAGCTTTAATTCGCAAAAATGAAGGAGAAATTGAAGATTTACAGTCAGTTCTGCATTTGAGGGTTTGGCTGAACGAAGAAGACGAAGTAACCGTCTATTTTGTTGCCTAGTGATTACTAGTGTTTGCAGAGATCGTTGGCTAAGACTTGCTCTTACTTGTTCTATTTGCAGAGCTTATTACTCGGCAAATAGTTATTTCAAGAAATCTTCTCTAAGTGTTGGTGCTACTTGTTCTATTTGCAGAGCTTTTTGCTCGGCAAATAGGTGTTTCAAGAAATCTTCTCTAAGTGTTGGTGCTACTTGTTCTATTTGCAGAGCTTTTACTCGGCAAATAGTTATTTCAAGAAATCTTCTCTAAGTGTTGGTGCTACTTGTTCTGTTTGCAGAGGTTTAAGCTCGGCAAACAAGTATTTTTGGTTGGTGCGACTAAGTACAAGTTCTATTTGTGCTATTTGCAGAGTTATTTGCTCGGAAAATAGTTGATTTTGATTCTTCGACCAAGTGGTTTTATTAGTTGTGCTGTTTGCAGAGATTTAAGCTCGGCATTCAGTTGAAATTGGTTGTTGACCAGTGTACTTGGGTTGTGACTTGGCTACTTACACTATTTGCAGAGGATTAAGCTCGGCATTTAGTTGTTTTTGAAATTCTCAAATCAAAAGTTTCAAGAAAATCAATTCAAAACCATTTTTCATTAATATTCTTCAAGTGAGAAGAAAATCAAAAATTTTCAAATTTCTACTTGTTCTATTTGCAGAGGTCTAAGCTCTGCATCTAGTTAAAATAGAAAAAATTTCAATCCTTTTTGGAATTTATTTGAAATGGCTTCAAGGGAAGCTTTAGCACTTGGTTCTGAAGGAAGACCTCATGTCTTGTTTAGAGGTTCTTATCCTCAATGGAAGAAAAGGTTTCTGAACTGGATAGACAGACAGAAGAATGGAAAACTTCTGAGGAAATCATACAAAGATGGTCCTGAAATTCCAAAGAATCCTGTTAATGGAGAAGCTTTACCTGAAGAGAGTTGGAATACAGATCAGAAAAATAGAGTTGAGGCTGATCAAAATGCAATTGCCTATCTTTACCAAGCACTTCCTGATGACATTTACTGCAATGTGGACTCCTATGAAACAGGAAAAGACATATGGGATGAAGTGGAGAAGCAGATGGAAGGATCTGATGTGTCAAACACCATAAGATTGTCGACTGTTCTGAACATGTATGAAACTTTCAAGCAACAGAAGGGTGAACCATTGAATGAAGTATACATCAGATTCTGTAATGTCATCAACGAGCTTAGAAAGAATGATGTGAAAAGAACCAATATGGAACTGAACATCAAATTCATCAAAAATCTGGAAGAGGAATGGCAAGTGTATGGAACCAACTCAACCAACAATCAGACTTTGGGAAACTCACCATTCACACCTTGTATGAAAATTGAAGCTGAATGTTGAGGATGTTCAGAGGATCCAAAAGAAGAAAGTTCTCATTCCGATCCATTAGCCTTGGTAGCTGAGAAGAAGATTTCAAAAGTGTCAAGACAAAGCTTTGTTGAGTATGACACTGATTCTGATACAAGTGAAATGAGTGATTGTGATCTTGATGAGAAACAAAAAAAGATGTACAAAGAACTCGCTTATTTCACAAAGGCTTTCAAGAAGAAATTCTTCAAGAAGAAACCAACAAATAATCAGCTTAGGACTTCATCAGTCTCTTCGTATGCTAAAAATGCGAATACTCCTAAGTTCGATCAGAAGAAAGATTTTGTTGGTGGTGAGAAGAAGTATGATAATCAGAAGAAGTTTGAGAAGAAGGTCATGGAGAAAAGGAACGAAGACAAGAAATGCTACAACTGTGGTCTTACTGGACATTTTGCCATCAATTGCACTAAACCTCGACAAAAGAACTCCGAGTACTATAAGTACAAACTTTTGCTAGCAAGACAAGAGGAAAGTGGAATTGCTCTTCTCGCTGAGGATGACAAGTGGTTACATCTTTCTGATGAGGAGACAGACGAACTTGTAGCAAATGTGTGCTTCATGACGAAGATCAAGAAATCAAAGGAGTTGGATGATGTTGAGGAAAGTTCTTCAGAGGATGATCAGGTACTAACACTTCCCAAATCAGTGTTAAAACACTATATGGATATGAGTGAAACAGCAAGAAAAGATTGCAGGGAGTTGAGTAAAAGAATTTAAAATTAAAGAAAGATTTGGAAGACAAAGAAAAAGATTTTCAAAGTAAATTTGATTTGCTTCAAAAGGAATTTGAGAATTTGAAATCTGAAAAAGCAGCAGTCACTTTTACTCCAAACTCAAAACTGCATCTTGAAAAACAAGAACTTGAGACCAAAGTTCTTGAACTAAGCAAGACCGTCAGACAACTTCAAGTCGAAAAGACCAATGAGATGTTTCGAGCAAATGCATTGGCTGAGGACATTGAGTCTTTAAATGTGAAATTGAAAAAATCTATCCCTGATTTGACGGAATTTGAAAACAAAATTTCTGACCTAAAATATGAGTGTTGTATAAAAGATTCTCTTAAACAAAAACTTGATAAAGAAAATGATGAGCTTAAAGCTGAAATCAAGTCTTATCAAGACAAGTTGTATAAGATTAATCGTTCATATCAACAAATCTTTAATAGGCCAAGAAATTCGGAAACAATATTCACTTCAGGGTTAGGTTATGTCAATCCAAATCATTTGCTCAAAGCACAAGAAGGAGTCCCATCATTATATAAGGAATCTTATTTGAGATGTGGGATGACTGACCAGTATGTGAGACCGAATGATAGTGATTTTGAGGCTGATGATTTTCTAAAGAAGGGTGCAAAAGTCTATTTTAACTATGAGTTAATGGATGAGTCATATGATTTTTTCAGTCACCCTGCACATAAAATTGAAAAAGAAAATGATGAAAAAGAAAATCATGAGGCTATAATTCCTGAAATTCTTGAGTGTTTTAAAGAAAAACCTTTAGAAGAAACTATTCCAATTCCAAAAGCTGAAAACTTGAGACCTTATGTTCCACAAAAAGTTTTGGAAAAGGTAATAGAGGATCTGCAAAAGTCTCTTGATGAAAAGCAATCTTTGATAGACAATCTGAAGACTCAAAATCACTTTATCATTGACCAACCCAAGTTAGATTCCAAAGTTTGTGATCAATCTGGATGTTCTGTGATTTCTATGTGTGAAATTGTAAATGCTTATGTGCAAACTGAAAAAGAATCACAGATCTTTGATATGTGCAAACTTGATTTTGACCGAAAGTTTTCTGAATCATTTGAAAAAATCAATAAGATTTTATCTATGAAAAAGAAAACCAATGTGTTAGAAGAGAATCATCCAATCCATGTTCAAAATGTGAATGTAGACATCAAGAAAGTTGTTCATGTGTATGTTCAAACTGATGGTGATTTAGATGATGGTCATGATGTTGATGATTATTTCTTCCCGATTGCTTCTAAAACTGAGTCTTTTACCAAGTTTTCTGAGGGAACTCAATCATACATGAATGAAATTGATGCTTTCAAACAAAAGTTTGAAAAAGAAAGAGAACAGAGGTTAAATGTGCTAAAGGAACTTAATGATCTAAAAGTTGAATTCCAATTTCAGAAAATAGCACTTCAATTTTTAAAGAAAAAGAAAAAGCATCAATTCCACTCAAGAGAAGTCCTTGTCCAATTAAGAAAAGTGAAGCTAGTGTGAAATTGGAAACGGATGATTTATCAACTTATTTGGAAGGAAATTATGATTTTCCTCCTGATTTTGAAAAACATTTTGTTCAAAAAGAGGAAAAACATGAATTTTTTCTAAAGAAGATTCCAAAGTCACACTCTTCACAACCTTCCCATTTGATAAGTTCCAAAGACCAAAGACCACCCAACAATCAAAGACCAACCCATCACTCAAGAATGATTCAAAACCAAAGACCAAACAATCACCAAAGACAGTTTCGAAACCAAAACCAAACAGAGAACTCAAAGTTTCTAACAATTCAAAGACTTCTAGGAAATACAAGGTTAAATCTGAATCTCAGTCCCAAAAAGAAGTCAAAACAAGAAGTGGTCCAAAGATTGTTAAGAATGAAACTTTCTCATTAGGTAACAAACAACCTAAGCAGGTTAGGTATTCTAGTTTTCCTAGGTATTCTCAGAAGAATCCTAAGTGCACTTTACAAAGGGTTAGAGATACTTTTTCTGGAATAACTAAGTACAAAGATCAATATGGTTGGTTGTCACCTAATAATATCAAGAAAGTAAACAAGACCACAGAAATCATTAAGAAGAAACTTGTTAAGTCCGAAAGTCACAAATTGTTTGCTAACAAGAAAACTGTTCATGTTTCAGGTGACTTGTGCTTAACTAGTAGCAGCAGATGGATTCCTAAGGATAGATTTTTGTATGCTTCTTGTAAAGTCAAGTTTGATGGGAATACAACAAATGTGAAACAAGTGTGGATTGTCCGTAGATCAAATTCTCAAAATAGTGCAAATACATCTAGGACTAGTCCTGCTTGTACCAAAACATGTGTATAAACCTTGGTTTTTCATTGCTTGTAATTAGTATCTGTGATTTGAACAATTATGTGTGTTTGTTTGTGATTTGATTAAAAAGTTTGTTTGTGTGTTATTTTGCTTGATGTTTAATTTTATGAATACTTGCATGTTATCCCTCTAACCTGCAAGGACCCAATCTACATGGGTACCTAAATCATATTCCTTGTCCTTGCAGGAATTTCTCATTTGTGTATGGTATGTTGACTCGGATGTTCTCGTCATATGACTGGAAAACAAGTCCATTCTTACAAACTTTGTCGAGAAGTTCATGGGAACCGTCAGATTCGGAAATGATCATATCGCTCCTATTCTCGGTTATGGAGACATTGTTAAAAATAGTGTCACTATCAAGAGAGTTTCTTATGTTGAAGGCCTAGGACACAATCTTTTTAGTGTTGGACAATTTTGTGACAATGATCTTCAAGTATTATTCAGGAGATATGAATGCAAAGTGCAGATTGAAGATGGTGTGGATATTCTTACTGGAACAAGAGACAATAACTTGTTCACTATTGATCTCAACAATATTCCATCTAACTCTTCAGAGATTTGTCTTCTTTCTAAAGCAACTGCACAAAATTCTTGGTTATGGCATCGCCGTCTTTCTCATCTTAATTTTCAAACAATCAATACTCTCGTGGATAAACAACTTGTTGAAGGACTTCCGGATTACAAGTATGAAAGTGAACATGTTTGTCCAGCTTGTACAATTGGTAAGATGAAGAAAGCTTCACACAAACCAAAGAAGTATCTGAGTACTGAAGGTCCTTTGCACCTTATACATATGGATTTGTGTGGCCCAATGAAAGTTTAAAGTATCCATGGCAAGCGATACATTCTTGTGAATGTCGATGATTATTCTCGTTACACTTGGGTATTCTTTCTTCATGCAAAGAGTGATACTCCGAATGCAATTATTGATTTCATAAAGAAAACCCAAGTAAATCTTAAATCATCAGTTAGAATTGTTCGCTCAGACAATGGCACTGAATTCAAGAATTCAACAATTGATTCTTTCTTCAAGTCAATGGGTATTACTCATCAATTTTCCGCTGTCAGGACACCTCAACAAAATGGAGTAGTTGAACGTTCGAAATCGAACTCTTGTTGAAGCAGCTAGAACAATGCTTGCTTATTCTAAGTTGCCTCCGAATCTATGGGCTGAAGCTGTTGCTACTGCCTGCTTTCACTCAAAATAGATCAATCATAAACAAGAGGTTTGATAAAACTCCATATGAGGTGATCAACAATAGAAAGCCCAATGTGAACTTCTTGCATATTTTTGGATGTGTATGTTATGTTCTCAATGATCGAGATAATCTGGGAAAGTTTGAACCAAAAGGCGATGAGGCATATTTCATCGGTTATTCGAGAGAATCGATAGCATATCGTGTATATAACCGAAGAACCAAGAGAATTGAAGAGAGTATGAATGTTAGATTTGATGAACTCTCGGGAATGGTTCTTGAACAACTCAGTTCAAGACCCGAACTTCAAAGTCCACAAGCTTCCGTAACAAAGACTGCTTCAAATGTCAAATCATCATTCTCTACTCCAACAACACAAGATTTGGATATCTTGTTTGAAGAATTTTTCCAAGCACCAAAGAAAGTTCCTGAATCTGAAGTAAATGAAAATGAACCATCCAGTTCAAATTCAAAACAGATGGATCCCAATGAGTCTTCCCCATCACAATCCTCAGATGTTAATACATCATCTGATTCTCCTCCACCTACCGATACTTCAATGTTGCATACTCAACCTCATAATATCTCTCAAGTGACAAATCCTTCAACCAACCCTGAAGATTATGATCACGACGACTTTGTTGAACCAATTGCAACTTCGTTTGAACAATTAACAGAACAACATTCTCCTGATTTTATTGATTCTGAAGAATCTGGTGATCCACTTGATCCAATTCCTCACACAACCAAATGGACAAGAGCTCATCCAATCTCTTAAGTCATTGGTAATCCAACAACTGGAGTTCAGACAAGATCCACATCCGCGAATGAATGTCTGTTTGTGAATTTTCTGAGTATAGTTGAACCAAAGACAGTGAATGAAGCTCTATGTTGTCCAGATTGGGTGAAAGCAATGCAAGAAGAACTTAATCAATTTGAACGTCTTGAGGTGTGGAAATTGGTTCCCAATCCTTACAAGAACAAGGAGCCAATTAAGACCAAATGGATATTCAAGAACAAAAAGGATGAAACTGGAGTTGTTGTACGTAACAAAGCACGATTGGTTGCGAAGGGATACTGTCAACAAGATGGAATTGACTACGATGAGACATTCACACCAGTTGCACGAATTGAGGCTATTCGGATGTTTCTTGCCTATGCTGCCTACAAGAACTTCACAGTCTACCAAATGGATGTCAAAACTGCCTTCTTGAATGGAATTCTCAAAGAAGAAGTGTATGTTGAACAACCAGAAGGTTTTGTGAATTCCAAACATCCAGACTATGTTTACAGGTTAGATAAGGCTTTATATGGTTTGAAACAAGTGCCTCGTGCATGGTATGATGCTCTATCCTCGTATCTTGTGAAATCTGGTTTTAGCAAAGGTTCAATTGATACAACCTTGTTTATCAAACAACAAGGGAGTGACATCATTGTAATCCAGATTTATGTTGACGACATAATTTTCGGGTCAACTAACCCTAAATACTGCAAGAATTTTTCAGCCTTAATGATCAATAAATTTGAAATGAGCATGATGGGTGAATTAAACTTTTTCCTTGGTCTTCAAGTAAAACAGTTTTCAAATGGTACTTTTATTTGTCAATCTAAGTACATCCTTGACATGTTGAAAAAGTTTGATATGATGGATTGTCAAACAATTGGAACACCCATGGAAGCTCGAACAAAGATTAATGCTGACTTAAATGGTAAATCTTTTAATCAAAAGATATATCGCAGTATGATAGGGTCACTCATGTATTTGACTGCAAGTCGCCCGGATATTATGTTTGCAACATGCATGTGTGCCAGGTACCAGGCCAATCCCAAGGAAAGTCATTTCCAGGCCGTTAAACGGATCTTCCGATACCTGAAAGGCACAGTGAACCTTGGTCTCTGGTATCCAAGGGATACCGGGTTTCAGTTGATTGTATATTCGGATGCTGACCATGCAGGTTGTAAGCTTGATCGAAAGAGTACTTCTGGGAGTGTACAGTTTCTAGGGGATAGATTGGTCAGTTGGTCTTCAAAGAAACAGACTTGTGTATCCACATCTACTGCAGAAGCTGAATACGTTGCTGCAGCAAGCTGTTGTTCACAAGTTCTTTGGATGAAAACTCAGTTGACTGATTATGGATTTCAGTTCAACAGAATTCCCATTTACTGTGACTCTAAGAGTGCTATAGCTATTTCTTGCAATCCTGTACAACACACAAAGACCAAGCACATAGATGTTCGGTACTATTTTCTTAAAGATCATGTCGAGAAAGGTAACATTGAACTCTATTTTGTCCCAACAGACTACCAACTTGCTGATCTTTTCACCAAACCTCTGGACGAACAAAGGTTCAATTTTCTTAAAACAAAGTTGGGAATGCTAGATTTACAAACTTAAATGATTTCATGTCATGTATTCTATGTTCATTTTCTGTTTCAAACATTGATGTGTTTAACTTGTTACTACATGCAATGTTTGAGGGGGAGAAAAAGGGTAGAATGCATGATTTTAGGGGGAGTTTGTAAATTTATTTTCTTGATACATGCTTAATTTGAGGGGGAGTGTGCAATTGCATATGAATTTTTTTTATTTGTTTATTTTATGTTATGTGTGTGTGTTTTTAAATCTGAAAAATCAAATACAAAATTAGAAAACTTTAAAAAGATAAAAAGATTTTTTTTAAGTTGTTAAATTTTTTTTTTGTTATTTTAGTAAGTGTTTTTATTTTATTTTTATTTTTATTTTATTTTATTTTATTTTAGTTTTATTTTATTTTTTTATTTTATTTCTATTTGTTTGTTTTTGTGAAAAACCAATATAAGCCCAAAACTCAAAAAGAGCCCAAAATCATGTCAGCCCAAAGTGTTTGTTAAGCCCAAGACCTGTTTGAGATCCGGGTTGTCACGCGGGTCATGCCCATACCCGCGACCCGGATTTGAGATATAAATGGAAAATGGGCGGGCCAAACTCATTTCCATTCAAATTCAAACCAGTTTTACTTTAAAAAAATTTCTCTCAAAACCAATTTCTTTTCACTTCAATCAATCAATCTTTTCCTTATTGATCATAATAATCGAAGTGGGCTTATACTAGTAATCATTTTCTGATCTAAATCATCTTGTTACTTCGATCATTTCATCAGTTTTGAGGTAAGAACTCTTGTTTAAATATTGCACTCCAACTGTTTCTAGAATGAAATGTCATGATTTTTATGCATTATATGATGATTGATTGTGTATTTTTGATGTTTAAGTTGCATGAGTAGGGCCTATACTTGTTGTTTATCTGTTTTGTTTACCTTAATCTGTTCAAGTTTTAATTTTCTGGGTATGGTTTGATGATGGGCTGGGTAACAATATGAGTGTTTGAAGAAAAGTGCCATTTGCAGAGCATTTAGCTCGGCAAATGCGCTTTTTGTTCATGTTAATCGTCAAATCATCATATATTCTGGTAAAACAAGTTCATATTATTCTCAAACAAGTTTTTGGATCAAAAGAGTCATTTGCAGAGCTTTTAGCTCGGCAAATACTTGTTTTTACCAAAACAAATAAATTTTTCACCAAGTTTAAATCAACTGTTTGCAGAGCATTTTGCTCGGCAAAGTACATGTAAATTTTTCACCAAGTTTTTTTTTGAACCATGCATTTGCAGAGCTTTGTGCTCGGCAAATGCATGTAAATTTTTCACCAAGTTTTTCAAATCAACTGTTTGCAGAGCATTTTGCTCGGCAAATGCATGTAAATTTTTCACCAAGTTTTTTAAATCCAACTGTTTGCAGAGCATTGCTCGGCAAACAGTGCATTTCACTCTAAATTCTTTCCAAGTCTAACAAAACTGTTTGCAGAGCATTTTGCTCGGCAAACAGTACAAATTGAATTTTCAACCTTATCAAGACTTGAACCATGCATTTGCAGAGATTTGAGCTCGGCAAATGCATGTAAATTTTTCACCAAGTTTTTCAAATCAATTGTTTGCAGAGCATTTTGCTCGGCAAACAGTACAATGTGAAAATTTTTCACCAAGTTTTTTTTTAAACCAACTGTTTGCAGAGCATTTTGCTCGGCAAACAGTACAAAATTCAGTTTTTCATTGAAATAGTCCTTTATCAATTGACAACATTATTGTTGTTCAATAAAAGGTAATTTCATACATTGAAAAGGAGTTGGTCTGAACTGCTCATTTGCAGAGCTTTGAGCTCGGCATTTACGTGTTTCAACTCCAATAAACGATGACTTGGTGCCAGTCTTGAGTTTTCTCGTGTTTGCCGAGAAGTTTGCTCGGCAAACAATACAAATCATAAAATTTTCCAAAACCAAGTTTTTTATAAAAATGTGCTATTTGCAGAGCATTTTGCTCTGCAAACAGTACAACTAGAATTTTTTTTTTCTCTTTTCTCTTCTCATTATTTTATTCTATGTTTCTTTTCTTTATTATTTGTGTTGTGTTTTAAAATATATAAATGTCTATGTGTATTGTGTTGGTATATATAGTATTTCATAAGTGTTTGGGGTGAGAGGCAAGGTATCGAACGCCTTTGTGTACTACCTTGTTTTCTTATCTTTTAATACTTATGTGATCCTATATATTGTCATGTTTTGTATATATGTTTTCGGGTGAGATGCAAGGTATCGAACGCCTTTGTGTACTACTTTGTTTTCTCATTTCTAATATATATGCAAAACATTGTTTATGTGTAATAAATGTGTTTCTTAAATGTTGGTTTGTGTTGTTATTTTTCTGTGTTTAAATTGTATTTTCTGGTCAAAACTTTGGTCAGTTTGTCTTAACAGAAAAATAATAAATTACCAAGATGGCTATGTTCAAAGAAGGAGATTCAATGAAGATGCAAGCCAATCAAGCACTTCATATACCATTTGCTTGCAAATTCCCAATAATAACGGAGATTTTGAGCCATCATCCGTTGAATAATGCTTTGACTGGAGGGGCAATTGTTCCCGAGAAGTATGTATTTGAGTTATGGGAATCAATTCAATATGTTAAAGGAAGTAAAAGGCATAGGACAGCAGACTACTTCAAGTTTTCTCTTCAGTCAGAAGATGAAATCTTCAATTGTAAATTCAATCTGGATGAGTTCAGAACTATCATTGGTTTTCCTGAACTTGAAGAATACGAAGAACTTCCATCAGTTGAAGAAATGTTGGCTGGAGTTCATTCGTTGGGTTATGAAGGAGAGTTGGCAACAATGAGAGATTTTAGAAGAATGAATGTAGCAACTCTCTGGCATACAATGTATAATGTTCTAACCACTTGTTTGATGCCATCACAGAAAGGAATTGATCTCATGACGAAGCATTCCTTATCAATTTACTATGCAGTCACTCACAATGTGCAGTGTGACTTTGCGAAGATAATATGGGATAAGATGGTACAAGTTGTCAAGGGAAAGAATGCACAAGAAAGAAAATACATTCCCTTTATCAGATTCTTCACACTGATTATCGAAGACGTTCTTGATAATGCAGAAGAAATTCCAAAGTTGGAAGACAGCTTCAAGTGTGTAATTGCAATGTATAAATCCAACTTGAGAGGCACAGGAAGTGAAATTGCAAGACCTTTTCCGATTCCACCATTCCTGATTAATCTGGTTCCTGCTCAGAGTCCTCACCTTAGGGCTTATCTAGAGTGGTTAGTCTCAGCAATGGGGTCTGAAAGCCGACAGACTCCTACCCAAGCTGAGCATAGGTCGCCTAGTGAGGGTCCTAGATCTGATAAAAGAAAAAGAGGGGTTAGTGATGAGGGGACTTCTGAGCAGAGGAAAAGAAAGTCAAAAAGAGTTATGTTTGAGCAAGATGTTGTAACACCTGAACCTGTTTCTTCACCTGTTTCTCAACCTACACCAAATATTACTTCGCAAACCTCACCATCCAATCAATCAACACAATCTACACCAACCGTTCAACTTTCGCAATCTTCACCTTCACAAACTATACCTATACCATCCGTTGTTTCGCCAAATCCACCAACTTTAACACCACCTCGCTTATCACCTGTACTTAATCCTACACCGCTTGCTTCAGCTCTACCAAATGAACCACCGGCAATACCTGGTAGACGACTAAAAATGATTGCTCGAAGGTCACCAAAGAAATCAAAGAAGAAGAAATCCAAAAGAAAGCATAAGTCTGCTGGATCTGAACATATTGGTGCCTCGACAGAGTTGGATGTTGAACAAGTAACTCAAGTAATTCATAATGTTGTATCTGAGTTGGAAACTGGCATGTTAGCACTGGAGATGATGTTGTGCGGTCCGGGTTAGGACAAGGGCATAAAGAAAACGTTGGCCCTCCAATAGTTCAAACCACAGAGTCTAGCCGGGTTGTTTACCCTAGGGTAGAAGTCGGGAACTGCCCATTCTCGCTTGCACCAAACTCTCCTAGCCATTCTGACTCCTCACAATAGGAGTTAGTCTCACAAACGCATGGGGAACAGCCACGCTCACCACACTCTCCTCATTTGGAGGATGAGAGTGTTGAAATAAGAGAGGACCAGCCCCACCTCTCGCCTTCATTTCGTGCACATGAGTCTAGATCTCCTAGGTACACGGATTCACAAGCTCAGTTGAGTACTGATGCCGGAACAAGCGGAGGGGGACCCACTTTATGTGACCCTCAAGGACAGCTTGGAAATCCTGCCTTAGCTAACATCACGCCAGCTTTAGCCGCAGGTAACAGTTCTCAGACCGAGACTGGGGGACAGTATGAACGCCGTAGTGACACTACTGTTCCTCAGGATCAACCTGAGACTGTATTAACGGGCATTCTCAGTGACCCCGGTGTTGTGAGAGGTGTTGCCCAACAACAATAAGTCCAGGACAGTGATTTATCATAGTCTAGGACACAAATTGATTCGGGTTGCAAAGCCCATGAATCTGAAACTGCTGGTGAGGGTATAACCCGAGGATCCGCAGGAAATCCTGAATCAGCTTCGCTGAATTTAGGTCACACTACAAATGTGCAAACAACCCCTGGGTTGGCTACTCCACCTCCTACCCAAACACAAAGAACACCAACACCTATTCAAACATCATCAACCACAACAAATCTTCCAACAAAAGATCAAGCATGTGAAGTTTTACTTGGCATTCTACGTTCTGAAGGGGATTTGTTGACTATGACTGAAAGGGGTGTGTTGAATGCTCTTGAGGTTCGAGAAAGAGAAATTGCCAACGAACGAAGAGTCAAAGCTTTACAAGATCAAGTTGAAAAACAGAAGGCTGAATATGATGCAAAGCTTGCTGCATTTGAGCTAAGGTTGTTAGCATTAGAATCTTGCCGACCGGCCTCGGTTGCTTCTAGACGGGATGATCCTGATTCTGATGATCACCCCAAGGGGGAGAACCAAGGAGAGGGTCAAGTTAATATTAAAGATACTTCGGCAAGAGTTGATGTGAATGTTGAGGATGTGGTAATGCAAGAAAGATCAGAGGGTGGAAATCAAGCTGAAATTGAAACTGAGAAAGATACTTTAGATGATCTGATTAAAAGAAGATTAGATGACGTTTTTGGTGTTGATTCAGAAGTAGAAAGTGAAGAAGAAAATGAGAATGTTGAGATTAATGAAGAAGAAGGTTTTGTTATTGAAGATGATATAGTTGAATATGCTGAAGGAGAAGCTGATATTGAGGCCATAAAAGATAATGTAATATTGGATGAGCCAGAGATAGTTGAAACTCCTGTGAACGTAGAAGCTGTAGAGGAACCAATGTTTGAAGAATTTGCAGATCTTGATTACTTTGAAACAGGTTCTTCATGCAGAGTTGAAGTTGGAGAATCATCTGTTCCCGCTAGATCAGCTCCACAGCATTACAATTTCAATGAATTTAACAATTTGATGATTTGAGAAAGACTCCAGAAGCTGCTGTTCAGAACTTCAAGAAATCAACTTACAAACAAGTTTTGAGAGAGGCAATTATATCCGAGGAAGTTCTTCCTGATTATTTTCCATCTGAATTAACTGACGAACAACTAAGATTTATTAATCGGGGATACTTCTTGAGGGATAAAGAAAGAATGGTTGCTCTCAGCATCAAACCTAAAGAAGCAGCTAAGAAGTCGAGATATCTGGAGGAAAGGGCATATACGATATTTTGTGGAGCAACTAAAGTTACTAAAACCAAGAGACCAGAGTTAGATTCAATGTACAAGTTTAAGGAAGCAAGGCAAATAGAAGAATACACAGAGCTTCTTAAACTTACAAAACAATACAATCCAAAGTTGCTTGAAGAACAAAGAAATCACAAGATATTGGTGCTGATAAGAGTGATACTGATTAAAAGAGTTACTATCTCAGTTCCATGTTTTCATGTTAAAAGAGATAATAACAAGATCTACAGATTTACAGAAGCCCAATTCAAACTTTTGCCGGTTGATGACATTATCTTTCTCTACAACCATTTTCTGAATGCAATGCAAAGATACCATGAAGATGTAATTGCTTTTGATGCTGTAAAAAGATACATGTCAAGTTGCATTCAATATGCGTCACTGGAAGATTTTCAAATAGGGTTTGAAGTTGTGAAGAGGAAGATAAATGTTCCATATCCAGATCAAAGTCTTTACACTGAAGACATTGAAAAACTTAGTATTGGTCATGTCATCGAAGAACCATCTTTTGGGGTTGTCTTTTAAATAGCCGAAAGAAGAAGATTTTCATTCGCATGGATGAACTTGCTTCTTATTCTGATGGAACATTGGAGTTTTGTAAAAATGTGTTGCTGTGCTTGAAAGAAGATGAGCAAAATGAAAAGAAAAAGGAAGTGTTTGATAAAGTAATCTCCAAGATCAATCAAAGGCTTGAGTGTAACATCCCAAACTTTTCTTTAAGATTTGACTAACGCCGTTAAGTCAACTTTGTGTGTGTCGAAAAGTCTAGTGTGAATATATGCATATACGTAGTTAATGTGTGTTATGTGAGAG
>CM067173.1:116212958-116244675 GCA_034093135.1 Erigeron breviscapus
TTATCACGACTCCATAAAATGAGGTCTTATTTTTTGGGACTTTACCTAACAAGCTTGTGCTCCTTTCTTAGTTATTGTACTTTGACATTTGGTTAAATTATTATGACCTTTCGAACCTCCCCATAGGTAGCATATAAACATTCGAGCTTAAAATTTCTCTTAGTTCTTATGTAAAAGAATTTCCTAATAGAGCTATGGTACATTATTAGAAGGGTAGACATCGAGTGCTTGAGCTACTGCTCATTGAATCGAACTCCATTAATAGTGCAAGCAAGCTTCCTTCTATGTCTTACTAAACTTCGTTAGCCAACCAGATCTATGTCTATGATGTCAATAACTCAATATATATGATGCAAAACCCTATATGACAACTGATACATCACCAGGGAATTTTAAGCGTGTTGCTTGGTGGCTTCTGTTTGTACCTCAATTTGAATATGAGCACAAAGCTATTTAAACTACAAGGGGCACAGTAAAATTCAATTATCAATCAAGCGACAGAATTTCTAGAGTTAAAACGTAGAGATTATAAAATTCAGGACTAAGGCCAAATAAGTTTCAGAACTAGCTTTTATTTTACCACCCCTAGCCTAAAAAAACCCACTAAATAATATACAAAACAACCAGTTTGTGAAGAACTTTCGTTGGTTCAATACAATAATCCCCATACATACATAATATAAACCATAAGTGGAATAACAGCGAAATATGAGAAGCTTAATAGTTTGTCATTTTCGAGTCAATGTCAGGTTCGTGAGGAAATCCAACAAAACTGATTAAGCCGAAGTATGTTACATTATGGGCACCAGATCGCGTCGAAAGAGAACATTTTGACTAAATCTTATTTGCCCCGTTTGCAGGAGGACAATGCATCTTAAACCCGCCCAGACATCCGCTGGACGACCATAATCCGTCAAGTGAACTGCCAAAAGATGATGATTTTAAACCAATCTTTCTTGACTGTTTTCAATTAAAGTTGTAAAGGCACGTTATAAAAATTCCTGAAAGAAGGACTTACAGCTGGCCTTCTTGTTCATTATCTATATTGGTAACTGATTTTAAAACATATGTTAAATGTTCAACCCACTTATTTTGTCTATCATTAAAAAACATTTAATGTATGCTTATGAAAACAAAACACCAAATGCATTGTAGAAAGAAAATGAATACTTTGTGAAATGAACTTCATGAAAATTTAATAACCAAGGAAAAGCTGGTGGTTCTTGATTCTAGTTAGTGTACGTAGCCCAAAAAAATGGTCAAAAAATGATCTACAAGATGAGAGAGAAAGAGACATCTATGATTGTGTCTGTTTATATCTTTTGCAAACAAAGATATCCAAGGCCCGCCTAAATTCCTAAAGTGAATTTTAAAAAGCCCGCCTTAAAAATTCTGATCAAAGTTCAGACACTGAAATTATCAAATGATATTTTACAAAGATATACATAGACATAAATTAAATAATGTTAGTGCAAAGTCATGTGACAACTCGTAATTAATTAACATCGGGTTAGTCCTAATCTCAATTAGACAGTCATTTGACGTGGAACTTATTAGACTTTGGACTTTTGACTTAGTCAAAGTAGACGTATCTTGTTGACGTAGACTATTAGCTATCTAGACGAATGCCGAGTCTTTAAAATAACTTTAAATTTATATTTAAAGGTTATGTCCTGTACGAAATAAAAAGACTATCTAGACTTAATTTTTGTAAAGTTCACTTTGACGAAACTTTATGACTTGTCTTAATTAAAATGACACGAAGGAAAATACCTTACTTACATTTTAACCTGTTAGTCAAACGGTATTTAATTGTAAGCATTTTACCAAATTTAAGGTACCAAAATATCTCATTTTTAGGCCACATGGGCCGGTTTTAGAATTGGTGGCAGGGGAATGAACACCAAAACACCACCTCACTTTTTCCCTCTTGTTGGTCGACATACACAACACAACACACACACACTTTTCACAAACTTAAAATCTAGAATTCAATCTCAACCTCACCATCATCAAAAATTTGTTTTGGCAAGGATAAATCCAAGGAACCATCATCTTCTTTAATTTTTTCCTTCAAGAACATCAAAAGTAGTAAGTTAACTTTTCTATGAACTTTTGATTTGATTTAATTTCCATTTCAAGTTTAATTTCAGTATTTTTAAATGAATTAGATAGCCATGGAAATGAAATGAGTTTTGGTTTGGTTAACTTAATTAGGTTTTGACTTAGAATTAGGTTTTGAGGTCTAAATGATTGAAATGGCGAAATGATTGGCGAAATGGTATGTTTCCAGGTCTTTTGAACATGTTAACACTTGTTAGAAATAAAAGGGTTTGATTTGGGTCGAGTTTGAAGGGTTTTGGGTTTGGTTTTCCTGCTTAACCTGCAGCTACTGCTTCTGGTTCAGTTTTGGGCCACTGCGGCGCAGTGACATGGGCTAGCCCCACTGCGGCGCAGTGGCTAGGGCCTGTTTTGTGCATGGTTAGCTCACTGCGGCGCAGTGAGCTTGGCAATGGCCTACTGCGGCGCAGTGCCATTGTACTGGTCCCTGGTTCGATTTAGCCCACTGCGGCGCAGTGAGCATGGTTCTGGCTCACTGCGGCGCAGTGGATGTTCTGGCTCACTGCGGCGCAGTGGATACCCACTGTAAAAGATTTTTGCGCATCAATTTTTAAACATTAATAACTTTTAATCCGAAAGTCCAAATAAGTATATTTACTTTTGGTTGGTAAAATGAAAGTTTGAAACACATTCTCGGTTATGGCATTCTAGGGTCTATAGCTAAGTAGTTGTACGTAGGATACTTGTCGTCGTGAGATTTGATCCTCACCTTTCGTGCTCATATCCTAGGTTTTGGATAGACGTGGAGGCTAGACTGCTCTTATTCTCTGACTGCTCATACTTTTAGCTCTCTAGCTCTGTTATCGCTAAGGTGAGTTTATGGCGCCCTTTTTCCTTTACTTTGGGCCTGAAAGCATGTACTGTATACACGACTACTTTGTAAATGATTTGTCTTTGTCTACGCCATGAGATTTGGTAAATGAAATCATTTGTCTTATATTTGCCATGAGACGGCTGTCTAAAAATGTGTATACATGTCTTATGAAAATCGATCTATATGTCTTGACTTGCCATGTTGTCGGCTGACTAAACTGTTCTTTGTGTTTTGACGAACTAAACTGATCCCCCCCCCCTTCTTGTAGTTATATTGAGGTTAGACTTCTGTCTGAACCGTCTTGTCTTATTATTGAGGTTAGACTTCGGTCTGAACCGTCTTGTTATATTTAGGTTAGACTTCGGTCTGAACCGTCTTGTCTTATTATTGAGGTTAGACTTCGGTCTGAACCGTCTTGTCTTATTATTTAGGTTAGACTTCGGTCTGAACCGTCTTGTCTTATATTTAGGTTAGACTTCGGTCTGAACCGTCTTGTCATTATATTGAGGTTAGACTTCGGTCTGAACCGTCTTGTCTATATATTTAGGTTAGACTTCGGTCTGAACCGTCTTGTCTTCGTATCATGGTCGGATTTCGGTCTGGACCGTCCTGTATTAAATAACTACAACAAACGACGATTGATCTTTTAGTCAAACACACTGTAAACTCACCAACTATTTCGATAGTTGATCCTCTCAAATTTCATGCTTTTCAGGTGACCATCAGTAAGTCTTGGAATCGTCTTTGGCATTTTAGGGCCAATCTTTTGACTTTGGACGTACAATTAGCATCAGACATTGAGGACTCTCATGCTTTTGGCTTTAATTGTATTTGACTGTCCAATTTATTGAAACTTGTATTCTGTGGGCCCAGTTCCAAATGAGGATGACTTGTATCCGTATTTTGGGGTCCACACTTTGAACGATTGTACTTGTTTTGACTTGTATTGGTATAAATGGATGTAATTTCTATTAACCTTCTGATTAGTATGCAATTCTTTGTTAACCCTGTATTTCCGCTACAACGGGGTGTGACAAAAATTGGTATCAGAGACCAGGTTATAGTTAATACCGAGTTTTTCCGCTGGAAAAACTCAATCTATAGCCATTTCGTTTCAAAAGGGAATCTAAGTCTATTTAGGTTTAGGATACTTATTTCAGGAGTTATATTATTTGTCTATAATTAGACCTAACTTGATCAACTACGTCCCGATTATGTAAAATAATATAAGGCTCAAAATAAATATCTTAGATTTTGTATATACGTTATAGTTTGAGCTATATTCACAACATACTGTAGATGTGGTGGGAAGGCTGCGGGTGACCCTATATATAAACATTGAAGGTATGTTAGGAATAGAAACTCAAATCGTATGTGTATGCATAAGGTTTATATACGTGATAGTTTGGATTATATTACAGCATATTTAAAATGTGGTGGGAAGGCTGCGGGTGACCCTATATATAAGCATTTCAAATATGTTGGTAATAGAAACCCAAACCAAATGTGTGTAATCTAGACAAAGATTTCTTTAAAACTCAAATTGCGTACTGTATCATCCATTTGAGACGTACTGCCTTATCCATTTGACTTATATGGATTCTTTGACTATCTTTTCAGACTAGTCATGTCGGATGGAGTTAGCTCAAATGCTGTTGTACCTTGTACACCTCCAGTTCCTGTCATAGCAAACTCCATTCCTTATGTTCCTGACTCTTATGAAGAGGAACCAATAGAGGAATCGGGCAATGAATCACGCCCTATCAATCTAGTGTCATCTTCCAGTGAATCTGGAGGCGAACATGTGTCTATCCATGTTCAATCATCTGTAACACCGGTATCTCCATATCAGAGGAGGACTACCGAGGGAGCTCATTTGCCTTATGCTCCTAGAGACCCTTATGCTCCTGGTCCTTCTGCACCAGTTCAGGGCAACAGTGGACTTGGTCTTTCATTCTTTCAGGGAGATCCGTATGCGGCGGGTCCCTCCAGAGTGCCTGTCTACAATCGCACTGTTATGCCAGTTGCATCTGCAGCTGATAGGTCGGAATATTATCGCCGACAATTGTCAAGGATGAACAATTCCCTCATCTGTACAAGGGAGAAAATAGAGAATCAAGCTCAGGCGTTGACTGGAGCTTATCATCAGGCGGCTGAGGCTATGTCTGTTGCTAGAGAAGGAAGGGAAACTATTGGGAGGTTGATCTGGATGATGTCCATGTGTGGTGGTTTTGGTGGTGGCTTTGCTGGTCGTTGTTATTTGCAAGATGTAATCTTGTAATAATCTTTCTGTATTGTAAGCCTAGAACTTTTAACAATTCGTACTTCTGTACTTTGAATTGTAGTCTATCTTTTTGGTGGAGGTATTTCCCACGTGTCTATAAATCGTATTGCTCCGACTATGTAGTCTATCGTTGTGGATGAAGTTTCCCACATGTTTTTGGACTGTACATACCAGACTATGTAAAATTTTGAACATCAATGAAATACGATTGTCTTTTGGCTTACATACTTGTTCAGACTATGTCAACTGCTTATTCTAGCTCTAGAAATATGATTTTCCATATTTTCTTGTCTTGTCTAGTACATGAATTCATACAAGTCAACAATTTGTGACTTGCATTGTACTGTCATCTGTCTTGCAAAGCGACTTTCTATTTAACCTATCAAGGAAATCTCTAAATGACATTTTTGTTCATATCTTAGACTTATGGCTCCTAAGACGAAAAGCAAAGTTCAGAAAAAGGCTCCAGTCAAGAAAACTGCACCAAAGAGAGTTACTCGATCAACTCCTTTGAATACTGAAGCTGAACAGGAAGAACCTGTCATTCAGCAAAGACCGGAAGCTGCTACTGTCCAGGTGAACACTGGTCCTGGACCTACCCCAAATACTGGCGGGGATAATAATATGGCAGCATTTGTGACACAGCAACTGTTGGCCGCCATGCCTACTTTAGTTGCTCAGATCACGGCAAGCATGAACGCCAATAATAATCATCATACTGATAATAGTAACAACGTTGAACCTACTGCTGAACAAGTTGTTCCTCGAGCTCAACTTCGAGTGGGTGACTACAAGACCTTTACCTATTGTAAACCAAAGGAATTTCATGGTACCGAGGGTCCGGTAGGTCTAATCAACTGGCTAGAAAGCATAGAGGCGGTGCTTCATATTAGTCGTTGTGCCGAAGAGCACAAAGTGGAATATGCTTCCACTCAACTTCAAAAGCACGCTCTATCATGGTGGAACGAGCAGGTTAGGACCCGAGGTCGAGACCAAGCTAATAGGATACCTTGGTTTGATTTTAAAAGCATGTTGATGGAAAAATACTGTCCTAGGGAGGAAGTACAGAAAATGGAAGGCGAATTCTGGAATCATAGTATGGTTGGACTAGACAACGAGAAATACACTACTCGTTTTCATGAGCTGACAAGACTAGTTCCTCGTATGGTAGATACGGAGGAGAAATTGATCGAGAGATACTGTTATGGCTTGTCACCTGATGTCCGAAGATTGGTAGCCGCTTTTAATCCTATGACTCTTCAAGCGGCCGTTAGTGCAACCAACCGGATGGTGATAGACTTGAAAAGAACCACTGGTTCTTCTGTTGGAACTGAAGTGGTCAAGAGAAGGAGTGATCATGCCTCTGGTAGTGGATATGGTGGCGGTGGAAATGGCAAGAGGTTTAAGACTGCCAGAAACTTTGCGGTAGTTACTCAGGACGTCACGAGGTACACTGCACAGATCCTAGGTGTAATAGGTGTAATCTCCATCACAGAGGAAATTGTCCTACTTGTCGCCGTTGTAAAAGGGCGGGACATCTGGAAAAGTTTTGTAGGGGCAAGGCACTAGCTCAATGCTACGAATGTGGGAGCGAAACCCATCTGCGACCTGCATGTCCAAGACTAAATCTGAACCCGAACAACAATGCAATAGTTCCAGTAAGGAACAAAATCAAGGTGGACAAGGCAGAGGTCGAGTGTTTGCTTTGGATGCTGCTGATGCACGACGTGACCCCAACGATGGTGATAGGTACATTCATACTCAATAATCATTACGTATTTGTGCTATTCGACTCCGGAGCTGATAAAAGCTTTATATCCTTAGAATTCTATTCTCGGTTTAACTTAGTAGCAATCCCCATGAAAGAAACTTATATCGTTGAATATGCAAACGGTCAAAAGTATATTGCTAGAGACCATTTAGTAGATTGCAATTTGACATTGTCTGGCGAAACCTTTAAAATAAATCTTATTCCCATAGGACTCAGTAGTTTTGATGTAATTGTTGGAATGGATTGGTTATCTAAGGTTAGAGCTGAAATAATGTGTTACGAGAAGGTTGTTAGAATACCCCTTCAGAATAACGAAACCCTAGTAGTGCAAGGAGACAAGTCGAGGGAAGGAATTGATTTTAGTATCGGCGATAAAGGCGAATAAATATTTACAAAAAGAATACCCTGCCTTCTTGGCACTAGTTGTTGAAAGGAAGCCGAAGGGTAAAGACATTCAAGACATCCCAGTAGTTAAAGATTTTCCAGAAGTATTTCCTAAAGATTTGACGGGACTTCCACCTCACAGACCAGTTGAGTTTGGAATAGACTTAGTCCCTGGAGCTGCACCCGTGGCCAAGGCACCCTATCGTCTTGCGCCGTCAGAAATGCAAGAATTATCCGAACAACTTCAAGAGTTGTTAGCTAAAGGACTAATTCTCCCAAGTTCATCACCTTGGGGAGCTCCGATTCTATTTGTCAAAAAGAAGGACGGCTCTATGCGCATGTGTATAGATTATAGAGAATTGAACAAGTTGACTGTCAAGAACAGGTACCTTTGCCTCGTATTGACGACTTGTTTGATCAATTGGAAGGTGCATCACATTTTTCCAAGATCGATCTCAGATCTGGGTATCATCAGCTCAGAGTCAGAGAGACGGACATTCCTAAAACAGCCTTCAGAACTCGTTATGGACATTATGAGTTTTTGGTTATGCCGTTTGGTTTAACCAATGCACCAGCCGTGTTTATGGACTTAATGAATCGAGTATGTCGACCGTATCTAGACAAGTTTGTCATCGTGTTCATTGACGACATACTGATATACTCAAGGAATAAAGACGAACATGAGAGTCATCTGAGAACCATTCTGCAACTGCTCAAGGATCAAAAGTTGTACGCGAAATTCTCAAAATGTGAATTCTGGATTAGGGAAGTACACTTCTTGGGACATGTAGTGAATGCAGATGGAATCCAAGTAGATCCATCTAAGGTCGAGGCGATAAAGAAGTGGGAAGCCCCTAAGACTCCGACAGAAATTCGTCAATTTCTTGGACTGGCTGGCTATTACAGGAGATTCATTGAGAATTTCTCTAAGGTTGCTCAACCTTTGACTTTATTAACTCAGAAGACTAAGGAGTTTATTTGGCAGGATGCCCAAGAAAAGGCATTTCAGACGTTAAAGGACAGGCTGTGTAATGCTCCTATTCTAGCATTACCGAATGGCATTGAAAATTTCGTGGTATACTGTGACGCCTCACATCAGGGCATGGGATGTGTACTTATGTAGGAAGGTAAGGTCATTGGCTTACGCTTCTAGACAGCTCAAAATCCACGAAAAGAACTATACAACCCACGATCTAGAACTCGGAGCGGTTGTCTTTGCATTAAAAATTTGGAGACATTATCTGTATGGTACCAAGTGTACTGTATTCACGGATCACAAAAGCCTTCAGCATATCTTCGATCAGAAAATGCTGAATATGCGACAACGACGGTGGGTAGAATTACTCAGTGACTACGACTGTGATCTTAAATATCATCCCGGTAAAGCCAACGTTGTTGCTGACGCGCTAAGTCGAAAAGATAGAATTTCACTATCTGTCATAACAAGAGCAAGTTCTTATCTTGGCTCGTCATTAAGGGATAGAGTTTTAGACGATCAAAATGAAGCCCTACAGCCAGGACGTATCGAGAAAGAGGCCTTGTGGAATGCTGAGCGTTTGTTTGAATTGGATGGCGATGGAATCCGACATGTTAAGGGCAGGGTGTGGATTCCCAAATATAATGGACTTAGAGAACTCTTGATGAACGAAAGTCATCGATCTAAATATTCAATCCATCCTGGTGCTGACAAAATGTACCATGGACTAAAGAACTTTTATTGGTGGCCTGGTATGAAAAGAGATATCGCCACTTATGTCTCAAAGTGTCTAAATTGTTCAATGGTCAAGGCGGAACACCAAAAGCCTTCTGGGCTGCTCCAACAACCCAAAATTCCTGACTGGAAATGGGAACAGATTACTATGGACTTTATTAATAAACTGCCTCGAACCCTGAGAGGATACGATACTATTTGGGTCATTGTCGACCGCTTGACGAAGTCTGCTCATTTCATTCCAATCCGAGAGAGTTGGAAGATAAGGAAATTGTCTCAATTATATATTGAAAAGATCGTATCACTTCATGGAGTTCCCTTGTCTATTATCTCCGATCGTGATGGTCGTTTCACTTCACAATCTTGGAGATATTTTCAAGACGCCCTAGGCACTCAATTGCACTTAAGTACGGCTTACCATCCACAGACTGACGGACAAAGTGAACGTACCATCCAGACTTTAGAGGACATGCTTCGGGCATGTGTCATTGACTTCAAAGGTAGTTGGGATACCTTTTTGCCGTTAGCTGAATTTTCATATAACAACAGCTATCACACTAGCATCAAATGTGCGCCTTATGAGGCTTTATATGGACGAAAGTGTAGATCTCCTGTCTGTTGGCTTGATGCTGGAGAACGTCGTTTATTTAAATATGGACTAGTTCAGAAGACTACTGATCAAATTGTTGAAATTAGGGCACGGCTGAAGGCGGCTCAAGATCGCCAAAAGAGCTATGCCGACCGTAGACGGAAACCACTTGAGTTTCAAGTGGGAGACAAAGTCATGTTGAAAGTGTCGCCTTGGAAGGGCACTGCACGTTTTGGCGTACGAGGGAAACTTAGTCCTCGTTATATCGGACCATTCGAAATTGTTCAAAGAATTGGTTCCGTGGCTTACAAGCTCGATTTACCTAAGGAGCTAGAGCACGTTCATCACACATTTCACATTTCGAATCTTAAGAAATGTCTGACTGATGAGACTTTAGTCGTACCTGTCGAAGAACTGCAAGTGACTGACTCTCTTCAATTCGTTGAAGAACCTGTTGAAATTTTAGACCAACAGCTCAAACAAATTAGACGTAGTCGTATCAAATTGGTCAAAGTTCGTTGGAACTCAAAACATGGTCCCGACTCGACTTGGGAACGTGAAGACTATATGAGGGATAACTATCCTCATCTTTTTACTGAGCAAGACTTGATTTCGGGACGAAATCCTTAGAAGTCGGGGATGCTGTGACAACTCGTAATTAATTAACATCGGGTTAGTCCTAATCTCAATTAGACAGTCATTTGACGTGGAACTTATTAGACTTTTGGACTTTGACTTAGTCAAAGTAGACGTATCTTGTTGACGTAGACTATTAGCTATCTAGACGAATGCCGAGTCTTTAAAATAACTTTAAATTTATATTTAAAGGTTATGTCCTGTACGAAATAAAAAGACTATCTAGACTTAATTTTGTAAAGTTCACTTTGACGAAACTTTATTGACTTGTCTTAATTAAAATGACACGAAGGAAAATACCTTTACTTTACATTTTGACTTTTAGGTCAAACGGTATTTAATCGTAAGCATTTTACCGAATTAAAGGTACCAAAATATCTCATTTTAAGGCCACATGGGCCGGTTTTAGGATTTGTGGCAGGGGAATGAACACCAAAACCCATTCCCCCTTCTTTTTCCCTCTTGTTGGTCGACATACACACACACAACACACACACACAATTCACAAACTTAAAATCTAGAATTCAATCTCAACCTCACCATCATCAAAATTTGTTTTGGCAAGGATAAATCCAAGGAACCATCATCTTCTTTAATTTTTCCTTCAAGAACATCAAAGGTAGTAAGTTAACTTTTCTATGAACTTTTGATTTGATTTAATTTCCATTTCAAGTTTAATTTCAGTATTTTTAAATGAATTAGATAGCCATGGAAATGAAATGAGTTTTGGTTTGGTTAACTTAATTAGGTTTTGACTTAGAATTAGGTTTTGAGGTCTAAATGATTGAAATGGCGAAATGATTGGCGAAATGGTATGTTTCCAGGTCTTTTGAACATGTTAACACTTGTTAGAAATAAAAGGGTTTGATTTGGGTCGAGTTTGAAGGGTTTTGGGTTTGGTTTTCCTGCTTAACCTGCAGCTACTGCTTCTGGTTCAGTTTTGGGCCACTGCGGCGCAGTGACATGGGCTAGCCCCACTGCGGCGCAGTGGCTAGGGCCTGTTTTGTGCAAGGTTAGCTCACTGCGGCGCAGTGAGCTTGGCAATGGCCCACTGCGGCGCAGTGCCATTGTACTGGTCCCTGGTTCGATTTAGCCCACTGCGGCGCAGTGAGCATGGTTCTGGCTCACTGCGGCGCAGTGGATACCCACTGTAAAGATTTTTGCGCATCAATTTTTAAACATTAATAACTTTTAATCCGAAAGTCCAAATAAGTATATTTACTTTTGGTTGGTAAAATGAAAGTTTGAAACACATTCTCGGTTATGGCATTCTAGGGTCTATAGCTAAGTAGTGGTACGTAGGATACTTGTCGTCGTGAGATTTGATCCTCACCTTTCGTGCTCATATCCTAGGTTTTGGATAGACGTGGAGGCTAGACTGCTCTTATTCTCTGACTGCTCATACTTTTAGCTCTGTTATCGCTAAGGTGAGTTTATGGCGCCCTTTTTCCTTTACTTTGGGCCTGAAAGCATGTACTGTATACACGACTACTTTGTAAATGATTTGTCTTTGTCTACGCCATGAGATTTGGTAAATGAAATCATTTGTCTTATATTTGCCATGAGACGGCTGTCTAAAAATGTGTATACATGTCTTATGAAAAATCGATCTATATGTCTTGACTTGCCATGTTGTCGGCTGACTAAACTGTTCTTTGTGTTTTGACGAACTAAACTGATCCCCCCCTCTTGTAGTTATATTGAGGTTAGACTTCGGTCTGAACCGTCTTGTCTTATTATTGAGGTTAGACTTCGGTCTGAACCGTCTTGTCTTATTATTGAGGTTAGACTTCGGTCTGAACCGTCTTGTCTTATTATTGAGGTTAGACTTCGGTCTGAACCGTCTTGTCTTATTATTGAGGTTAGACTTCGGTCTGAACCGTCTTGTCTTATTATTGAGGTTAGACTTCGGTCTGAACCGTCTTGTCATTATATTGAGGTTAGACTTCGGTCTGAACCGTCTTGTCATTATATTGAGGTTAGACTTCGGTCTGAACCGTCTTGTCTATATATTGAGGTTAGACTTCGGTCTGAACCGTCTTGTCTTCATATCAGGGTCGGACTTCGGTCTGGACCGTCCTGTATTAAATAACTACAACAAACGACGATTGATCTTTTAGTCAAACACACTGTAAACTCACCAACTATCTATTTCGATAGTTGATCCTCTCAAATTTCATGCTTTTCAGGTGACCATCAGTAAGTCTTGGAATCGTCTTTGGCATTTTAGGGCCAATCTTTTGACTTTGGACGTACAATTAGCATCAGACATTGAGGACTCTCATGCTTTTGGCTTTAATTGTATTTGACTGTCCAATTTATTGAACTTGTATTCTGTGGGCCCAGTTCCAAATGAGGATGACTTGTATCCGTATTTTGGGGTCCACACTTTGAACGATTGTACTTGTTTTGACTTGTATTGGTATAAATGGATGTAATCTCTATTAACCTTCTGATTAGTGTGCAATTCTTTGTTAACCCTGTATTTCCGCTACAACGGGGTGTGACATCATAATATCTAAAAAGCCATATAAGTAGACCATCTCAATACAATTAGCATCAAGTTATACATTGTCACTTACAACCAAGTAACAATTGATTATATCAAATTGAATTTCAGGTTTCTAAGCATCATAAACTCATGGAGAAAGTATAATGTGTTGTACAAAGTTAAACTTATGCAACATTTCCTCCTCATGACCTGTCCGGATGGACTGAATTTATATGTTACTCTTACACAGCAAACTTACACTTCCATGTCTAAGTTTCACAATATATAGTATTTATGCACTTGAGTCTAAATAACCGTAAAACACTTGTAGAGAGTTACTTTAAAAACTGTTTTTATACAAATGGACATGTAATCTAATTGTTACTTTAAATATACAGATGACGACCTTATTGGCTTAGTGTAACACAATTTAGCTGACTAAATTGCAATTTTATTCAACCGACTTTAACACAATTGTACTCTAAGCTTATCATATTGATATCAATCAAATAGAATTAAATTTGATTGTTACTTGACATTTTCTTTTTCCTAAATGATTGAAAAGTCATTCAAGTTGATTAAGGATTCCAATATGTAGTCTATATAGACATAATCATCATTTTAACATATATTATAAAAGGGAAATGATTAATCCTCCTAACTAAATAGCCTAAAAATCCTCCTAACCATGAGATGATGACATGTGGAAAAATCAGGGGGCAAGATTAGGAAAGAGAATTAGTAGATACCACATGTCATCTTCTTATAGTTTTAGGAGGATTTTTAGGCTAATCTTTAGGAGGATTTATCATTTTTTCCAAATATTTAAATGTTAATTTTATTCTTCTTTTTCCTAAATGTTTGAAAAGTCATCCAAGCTAATTATAATAATTAGCTCTATGACCCGTCCGGACGGACTGAGTTTATATGTTACTCTTAACATCATACTTACACTTCCATGTCTAAGTTTCACATGTGTAGTATCTATGCACTATATAAATAACCCTAAACACCCGAGGGGTTACTTTAAAAACTGTTTTTATACAAAGAAGATGGAAGTTGTTTTATAAAATTATGTCATTTCCGACTCTAAACCCTGTTTATGAAAACGGGTCTACAATTTAGGGTTTGAACCCTAAATTTGGTTTTTATACGAATAAGATAGGAGTTGTTTTAATATATGTGTTTAGGAATTCTAAACCGTGTTTTATGAAACCCACTGAAAGCTAATTAGTAACATCTAGTCGAGAAACGGACCTCCGATTTAGGGTTTGAACTTTTAGGCTTAGCCTAAAAGTTCAACCCTAAAAATTTTTATACGAAGAAGAAGGAGTTGTTTTAATATATGTCATTTTAGGAATTCTAAACCCTTTATGAAACCCACTAAAGCTAATTAGTAACATCTAGTCGACGAAATGGACCCGATGGTTTTAAGAATTCTAAACCCTGTTTATGAACCCCACTGAAACTAATTAGTAACATCCAATCGACAAAATGGACCTCGGATTTAGGGTTTGAACTTTTAGACTTAGCCTAACGGCTAAGCCTAAAACAACATTTTAAAAAACAGATGCACTGTTTATGTCTAAAAAGAAATGTCAAATGATAGGACAAAGCCTAAAAAGCATTGAAGTAATGCAATATGTGCACCCTATGAACCAACAAGGAGTTAGCCTAGTGGTAAGGAAAACACTTGATAACCTTAAGGTCTCAGGTTCGATCCCCGCTTGGCACAAAAAATAATTCCTTTAAGGTACCCGTTACCAATGAAGCCTAGACCCACATGTGAAGTTTAAATACACGGGTTCGATCCTTCGGGGTGCCCAGATCATATGGAGGTATTGTACCGGCATCATATGGCTCATGCGGGGTGAGTCGATGGGTATCCAATTGTGGTACCGGGGTTAGGGTTCCCCCCATTACCCTTTTAATTCATATGAATGAACCCAAAACAAGCTAATTTAGGAACTTTAAATGAAAAGTAAAAAGACCAATTAGGATTACAAGTTATAGGATTAACACAAAAGAATGGAATTAATTAATAGAGCCAACCATATAATGACATGTAGCCATCACCCATTGAATTAATTCCTTTCTTTGATTGACTAACTTGCCATAAAATATATGATACATTAAAATACTTTATTTTTGTACTTTATCTGATATTTTAAAACACTTTACCATAAAAATTTTACAAGAATCAACCAAACAAACCAAATCTTATCTAGTTTGTCTTATGCTAAAATCAATCAAAACTTACCAATAACTTTTTATCAAATATGAAATTAATATTATTATAAAAATATTATATAATTTATAATTTATTGAAAATCTCAAAGATACAACCTTTAATGGATGAGTTACAAACATCTAAAGCATGTGAAAAACCATTTTCAAGAAAATGATTTCATCAAGTATATAAGATGATATTTCAACAAATTACCAAAAGGATTAAAAGTTGTACTCCAACCTTTTTTCTACATATGTATAAAGAGTTTTCTGGATAAATCTTGTCAAGAAATAGAAGATTGCACTTATTTTGGGAGTACACATTGCTACATTCATTTTCCATTCTTGCAAACTTACCTCCAAGAGTGTCAAATCTGAGAACAGGTCTTTGCATTGCTCAAGCAAAGACATTCGGTTTTATTATAGATAAAAGAAGATGTTGTAATACACTACTAATAAATAGAAGTTGTGCCTTATTTTTCAAGTTCAAATTTTAAAGACCCGCCCATTTTTATTCAATACATCATATTTATGCAATATAAATATTCAAATAAGTAAATAATATAAAATACTTTTGTTCAAAAGAAAAAATAAAATAATATGAAATAGTTCTTTAATTTTATTGGTTAAAAATCTTACAATTCATTGGATGAGACATGCTACACTATTACCTGACATTTCATTTTCTCACGTCAAAGTCACTTCTACCGTCAATATACCCTTGAGCATCAACCATTCCAAATTTTACAAGAATCAACCAGACAAACCAAAACTTATCTACTTTTTCTTATGCTAAAATCAACAAAAACTTAGCAATAACTTTTATCAAATATGAAATTAAACAAAATTATAAAAAGGTAATACGTAATATTATATAATTTCATAATTTGATTGAAAATCTTAATATGATAAATACATTTTTTTCAAGCAACATGAACAACCTATTCTTTCAAAGGTACAATCATTAATGAATGAGTTACAACATCAAATGCATGGAAAAAGGAAAGTTGCTGATTAATTAGAGAAAAAAAGGGATGTATGCAGCTTTAGCAGCTCCCATTTGCATTCTTTGGGTTATAATTCCAAATGGGTCTTACCTGACACTATTTTCATTTAGGAATTAATTAGAGCCAACCATATAATGACATGTAGCCATCACCCGTTGAATTAATTTCTTTCCTTTGATTGGACTTGAACTTGCCCTAAGACATATGATACCTTAAACAACTTTATTTTTGTACTTTATCTGATATTTAAAACACTTTACCATAAAAATTTTACAAGAATCAACCAAACAAACCAAATCTTATCTAGTTTGTCTTATGCTAAAATCAATCAAAACTTACCAATAACTTTTTATAAAATTAAATCTATTCTAAAAAAGAAATTAAACAAAATTATAAAAAGGTAATACGTAATATTATTGATAAATAATATTATATAATTTATAATTTGATTGAAAATCTTAATATGATAAATACATTTTTTTCAAGCAACATGAACAACCTATTCTTTCAAAGTTACAATCTTTAATGAATGAGTTACAACATCCAATGCATGGATAATATAACAAAACCTTTTAAAACAAAAACAAATAAATAGACAACATTTGTATTATATCAATAACATTTTACATTATTCTTGTATCTAGAATCATCTAAATATACATTGGTAATTATGATTGTCATAGTCTACTTGCACACTTGCACTTAACAATACAACCATGGATTCCAGAAGGCGCCATGTAGTCCACCTAACTAAAGACTTAAGCAACAGATTAAGCGCGGGTACTTGCTCTCGTATTAATAACATTTTACATTATTTGTGCACCTGCAAGTCTTTATCAACTACCCATTTGGACATTTGAATGTCTTGTTGCTCCATTAACGTGCTAAATATCTGTTCACTCTAATTTTGAGCTTATTGTTCATTTTATTTAACGAAATTTCCACTAATAAACTTTTGCACTATTTGACAACATAAGTACTTATACAAAGCGATGAAATTTTATAACATAGGAAAACACGAAGTAGATAAGGAATTATATTTCGTGTGGGAACACATATACATTTGCACACTTATATTTGATTAATTTAGACAAGAAAGTAAATACAGAAAGTAAAGAACAAGAACAAGAATAAAGTTCAAGTGCAAAGATCTAAGCAAGTCTAATCATATGTATCATTGATTTAAACGATGAATACATGGTCGATATTACAACTTGTCTTACAAGAATACAAATGAACTAATAATTGCTAAGTCTAGACAAACTAACAACTTAAACAATTAAGAGAGAAATAAGTGACACACACTTGTGGTGACAAACACAAAGTGTTATTGAGACGACTGTGTTGCTTTATATAGGGGAGGAATTAGAGCAACACAGCCTTACATTGATAGTGATAGAATGGTGGTTGTCGACATCTAATTGGCTCGTAGTACTTGAACCCAGTAGCCTTTGTCTTCTTTACCAAAACGGGTATGAAAGAGAAAACCCTTCTTTTGGTCCAACTGCATCTTTGCCATACTAAGTAAATTGCAGTTGGGTGAACCACCATGTGACTTCTTGTCTTCTTTTGATTCGAATTCTTCCCGCCTTGACTCACAATTTGGAAAGTAAACCATCCGCTGACAAGAGTCACTGACTCGCTGAAGACTTGCTGACGACATACATCAGCGACCAAGTCTGGTTAGCGAATCCACATATAACTTTGCATCAGATAAGGAACACAATTAGTGGAAATGAATAATGTGTCATAAAGAAACCAACATCCGTAAAGATTATATAGATACTTCGTTAGACATCTAGCAATTATATACTCTGTAGATGCTGCTGCCGGGTTGCTGATGTTGCTGCCGAGCTGCTGATGCTGCTAAAGTACTTCATATGATTCTTTTCAAAAGACTTTGCTTATAAATATTTGGAAGAAATCTTCATAGAAAAAACAAGTACTCATTATCTAATTTTATCATATATACTTTATACTTTAATACTAATGTAGTAGTAATTAAAACAGAAATTAGGTGCGGGTGGCTACAATGCCGACTCAAAGTAAAGTAGCATTTAGTAGCTGCTGGTATCAGTTTATTAGTTGTTGCAGGCTGCTTTTGCTGCTGGGCTGCTGATGCTGCTGGGCTGTTGTTGCTGGGCTGCTGATGCTGCTGATGCTGCTGTTGGGCTGTTATTGCTGCTGGGCTGCTTCGGCTGCTGATGCTGAGATGATGTCGCGGCTTGCTGATGTTGTTAGGCTGCTTTTGCTGCTGGGCTGCTGATGCTGCTGTTGGGCTGTTATTGCTGCTGGGCTGCTTTTGTTGCTGATGTTGGCGCTATTCAAACACACCTCCTATCACAAATAACTAGATTTAAACTATGACACCCACAAGGAGTATAAAAGGCTCTAGGATTAATATCTAACAAACGTTTTTGGAC
Source organism: Erigeron breviscapus (assembly GCA_034093135.1). Lineage (NCBI taxonomy): Eukaryota > Viridiplantae > Streptophyta > Magnoliopsida > Asterales > Asteraceae > Erigeron > Erigeron breviscapus. The sequence goes on from CM067173.1 coordinate 116,231,419, forward strand.
TCCTTGATGTTTCCCATTCATATTAGATCCATTATCATAACCTCTATTTAAAATATACGAGAGAAAGTACCCGCGCGTTGCGGCGGTGAGATGGTGAGGGTGATAGGTCATAGAGTGTGATAGCCAAATGCCTTAGCCGTACGGGCTCCGCCCTCGGATTTAAAAATTCGTCGAAAGTATATCGAATGACATCTCTAATGAAAGAGCATGAAATTTTAAGAACACCCATATAATTTTTATAATTTATCGATGTACGGTTTTTGAGATAAAATATTTTGAATGAATTAGAGGAATAAAATGATTTATGGAGGAGAGAGAAAAAATGAGTGGTTGAGATTTGAGAGAGAAATGAAAATGAAAGTTGAAAGTTGGAAGTTGTGGTGCATTGATGTATGATACATCATGCATTATCATGTGTACATTGTTGAAATTGAAAGTTGAAAGTTGAAACCTTATTTGCTTTATAATATAGTATAGATATAATCATAAGGGCGCGTTTGGTTCGCAGAATGTTTTTGGAAGGAATGAAATCTATCAAAGGAATTGGAATTTGAAGGAATGGAATTTGACGGAATGTTTTTGATTTTTTGAGAATTCAAGTGACGGAAGGAATGAAATTCCTTCCTCCATCCCCATGGAATGGAGATTCCATCAAATGATGGAATGTTTACATTCTTACGGAATGAGATTCCTCCTTCTTTGAACAACCAAACGCACTAAGGAATGGAATTCAATTCCAATTCCATCAGATTCCATCAAATTCTGTGAACCAAACGCGACCTAAGTAAAGTCACTAATTTTTTGGATTTATTATTAAGGAACGTATTAGTAAATTTGCAATTGCTGTCATTTTTTCATTGCTTGCCCATTTGAACTGAATCTATTTTGAACCATCACGAAGCAAGGCCTGCACCATTAGTTTCATTTGCTTGCTAATTAGTGGGTAGCTTTTTCAATGACAAAGATTCTACATACCTACAAATCTACAATGACAAAAATCTAAATACCCTTTAAATCATAAATATCATTTCTTTATGCTAAAAAAACAGAACTAATGTGAGAGACAAAGTTCTATACATATGGTTGCAACTAATGCCTCGAACTTGTCCAATCACATTGTATACTTTAATGGTCTAAACTCAAATTAAGATAATTTATCTAAACTCTTTAATTGCTCTTTGCCAACTCTTGGCTTCATTGGTCTCTATAAGAGCACTTTGCCAACTATCTCATAATAATGCTAGTAGGCCTGCATCAACACTTGCAAAAACCTGTTACAAGAAGAACTATATAAGAATATTTCTTTGACTTATTATTAAAAACCTAGAAAAAATAACAGGTTCAAAACCCTTTTTGACTTGCACTAAAGTCTAAAACGATCACAATTTTTTACTTGTCACCCATCTGACCAACTGTATCACCACTACACTTAACTAATCTTCAATCACTATATAGACAATGTGCTCAAAAGTGTTGCATATTTTGCAGAGCAAGGGGGTAAAGTTTGGCAACTGGTTTTGACATCCATAATACATACTAAATTTTGATTTCGTAGATTTTAAGGTAACACTCACCACAGAATCATCTGCACATGTAGCTATTTTACCCATTTCATATGGACACCTGAAGAAAATAAAGAACAATTAGTCTGCATACATGTGCCGAGTTTAAGAGAATTATAAGTGAAATAGTTTTACAAAAGACATACCAATCTACTGTTGTTACTTTAGCATCATGGCCTTCAAGTTTAAAAGGATCTACTTGAGGTTCATTTACCTGTATTGAAATATACACTAATATTCAGCTTTAACTCTTCATATCCGGTTTAAAAACTGAATATAAAACTATGTTTTGGTCAAAAATTACCTAAGATAATCTACGTCGAAGACTTAGATTAATAATGTAACCAAACTTTCGTTCGTGAGGTCAAGGGCTTGTAAAATATGTTTGAGATTCAAAGATGCGTTTGTTAAAAGGTTTTTAAAGAACGATTATGTCGACTAAACAAGAGATAAAGGTGTAAAACAATGATAATCAGAATAATAAGTATCGAAATAAATAAAATTACGATAAATAATACTAATCAAAGTAAATAATGCGTTAAAGGTAAAGAGTAAAGAACAAGAACACCGAGATTTGTTATCGAGGAAAAGCCCTTAATCCTTTGAGGATTGCCGGCATAAAAACCCCGGGAGGAAGCAATCGTCCCTGCCTTTGTTCTCTTATTAATGATTGTTAAATGATTACAAAGGATGGAATTCGGTTGATCGATATATCTAAGTGTAAAATAAATGAGAGTAATGTGTGTGAATACAAGTGTGTAATGAGCAGTAGATAAGTGATAGATAGGATGCCTATGATCGATCAGCCTCATTCTTTATATAGACCTAAGATCTAACTAACTAATGCGAGATTGTAGGGATCTTCCAGGTCTTCAGTAGTCGAACGTTAATGCGTATCTTGACCAGTCAAGTGAACGTTGTAGTTCTTCTCCTCGTGCTGAATTCAACTTGAAGTCCGATTATCTTGGCAGACTAAGTCTTCTTTGCGTGTTGAAGATTAATCCCACGTGTGAAATCATTTTTCTACCGTTGGAGATATTTTCCTTAGCTTTATTCTGAAATCTGCATACTTATCTCACATGGAAATGACAATAATATTTGAAACATAACGTTAGCAAAGTATTAACAAGTGATCAGAATATTCTCCTACGTCAAGATCCTGGGCTGTCAAGATCTTGGAGCTTCAGGATATTGACACCTGAAATTTCACCCATAACAATTGTCCCCAAAGTTATTTTAGTAACATCCCAAACTTTTTATTTAACAGTTGACTAATGTCGTTAAGTCAACATAGTGTGTCGTTAAGTCTATATTAGATTTAATGCATATATGTAGTTAAAGTGTGATTGTGTGTAAGGTTTGAAAGCCTAAAATGTATAATGCAGGATATGTGTGTATATAATGTAGTTAAACGCCTATGTAGTGGCATCTAAAGAAGTATTTATGTTATATATGGTCCTAAGGTAGTTTGTGACTAGTAATGAAGGATTAGGAAGCTTAGGGGCTAGTTTTGACATAGGGCAAAGTCAAAAACGGGTTTAGGGAGTTAGGGGGTGTCATTAGGTTGTCATTTGCATATTTTCTTCCTCCTAAACAAGCCCTAGCCGCCCCATAGCATTCCTCCATCAAATTGCAAGCCGAAAAGCCTTCCAACGTGTGATTCGAGTGTGTTTTGTCAAGAGTTTTGCATCCTATTTGTGATCTACAGGTAGAAAAGGTATTGTAATGTAGATTTATATCTTTTCAATTGTATGGGTTATTAAGAAGTGGTTTAGGTCATTGGAGGATCAATCGATGTCGTAATAACGTTTGTTTTTATGAAGAAAATCATATGTTGTTTGATGGGGAAGTTTATTTCATTTGATTGGTCATAAAATGAATGGATTTAATTCAGGTCTTAGGGTTTGGAGAAGGGTTTGGGTTGTTGGAAATCAATTGTGGTTAATTGATCGGGTTTTGATGTTAGGAATGGTTGTTTAATGTGACCTAATGATCCATTTTGTTAACAATTCGTTCATGGAGCAATTGATGGTGTTAAATCATCAATTAGGTTTTAAAAGAGTCTTTTTCTGGTGTAAAACCCGTTTTTGGAAAAACAGACCAAAAGAGACTAATACCTCGGGTAATAGTCTAGAAATGGACAAAATTGAGAATAGTCGGAAAGAGACAAATACCTCGGGTAATAGTCTAAAAATGGACAAAATTGAGAATAGCCGTAAAGAGACAAATACCTAGGGTAATAGTCAAAATGAGACTATTACTTGAAATGATGGTAAGTAAAGGGTATGCGGCATGTATATAGACTGTAGGTCGGTTTAGTCTCGTTATACTCATTAATTGGTCCTATGTTGATTATTAGGTAGTCGGGAATACTTGCAAAGCTCGGTAACTTGCGTTATCATTTGTTGGTAAGCCGTACCAAGGTAAGATACACTACTTTGCCACGCTGGGGGATTCAACGAAAAGCTGGTTTCAAATCATAAATACTTCCATTTGGTATCTTTATATTGCATGTGGGCATATGAGGTTACACGGGAGGTATTATGGGTTATGTAGTTGACCATGAGACCTGAAATGCAGTCCCTAATGTAGTGAAATGAAGTATTACTTAATGTAGTGTATGGTTATGCAGTTTATGTAGTATTACGAAGTATCTCATTATGCATGAAATGTAGAAATGAAGTTGATGTGTGATATATGCATGCTTACATGGCTTGTACACCTAGCTCACTAGACTTATTAGGTTGCCATGTCACTTGCACGTTTAAGGATCCAAACGTAATGAAGATAAAGTGTGTGAATGTCTAGGAATGTGTGTTACCTAGACTATATGTGTGTGACGGTTTAGGAATGTGTGTTACCTAAACCATATGTGTGAAACCGAGCTCGTAAATATAATGCATGGAAAGTGTTAAGCTTAACCCGTACTGGTCTTAGCCGGACGAGTGCGTTAACGTAGTTGTTGCATGGGTGGCTCCTTGCAACATGGTCATTATAATGCAGGGCGAGTAATACGAGGGGTTTGACCAACCTCCACATACGGATTACTCTTGGATTGGCTTGCCATTCCTTAACGACGAAGTATGACTCGCCTTTTGGTGAAGCATCTAGTCGGGTGTGACTTATGTTACACTTATATGCAGTTAACGAAGATATGTGTGATAATGTGTGAATAAAATGAAGGATAGGCACATTTAGGGGGATTCACCCTAATTGATATGAAGTTGATATGGAGTTATGTGTGAACGTGTGATGTGTGTTGTGCCTAAATAAACTTGTCTAATAATGAAGATTGTTTTAATTGGACGAATGTCCTAATAACATAGTGTTATCTTACTTAGCTAATTCGTTAGCTAACACTTGTTTCTTAAATGTGTTGTTCCCTCAGGTTTAGCTTGAAGGACTAGTTGATGCAGGAAGAGTGAGAGTTGGGTAGATGCATGCAGGAGAACTTAGCTACCCATAGTCGATTGTCTCTTTAGACATTCATTTACATTTCGTACTTGATGTCGAATTTATGTAGTATTGTTGAACGGTTGTTTTGTGTGGGGCAACCGTTGGGTTTTCATTTTAAACTATTTGATGGTATTGCATGTAACACCAATAAATGCAGAAACCGAACAGTTTTTATTGGTTTTGAACGTTTAAAGATTTCTTCCGCAATTTTGACACCGTTAGGTGAAAGTTTTTGAAAACCCATATTTTTAAATGTCGGGTGTTACAAGTTGGTATCAGAGAAATGGTTTAAGTGAACCAATGACTATAAGTGTGCCATAGGAATTGGACTTAAACCGATGTAGGGCAAGTTAGGCTTTTGTAGGTGTGCCTAGCTTTGAGATGAAGTACTCTAGGACGGGTTGGGATTGAGTGAGAGTGTAGGATTAAGGCTTTTTGATGTGTGTTTATTGATATGTGGATATGTGTTTTAGCCTTTATTCTTCCGTTTCTCGCTCCTCCGTCGCTAGTTATCCTATTGCTACCATAGACGGTCCCTGAGGTAATGTACCATTTTCCCAAATGAATTTAATAAACGTGTGATATAACTTATTAGTGAAGTATCTGAGGTGAACGAAGTAGAGAGTTAGGTGAAATGGTATCCCATCAACGTTGTCTAGCCCGTGGGGTTAGTGACAAGGACCGCAAAGGGTATGAGATGTAGTATGTGTGCTGAGAATTATGTGGATTGGAATGGATGGAAAAAGGAGACGATACACAATGGTGGTAACGAACACGCATGTGAAAGGATACAATTACAATTATGGTCCGGAACATAATTGCAAGCGTATCACGACGCGAGTGTGTTTGTATAGCCATACTTGTGTTGACCGGTGTGCAAAGTAATGAAGTTGGAGAGGTTTCTATGTAGTGAACCTTATGTGCCGAGAGTAAACATCGTGTAGCAACTTTTAATGACGTTGATGTCTCGTGTGTGTGGAAATGTGTGAAGATCAATGAAAAGTTATAGCCGGTTAAAGGTGTATGATGATTATCATGCACATGAAGTTAAATGAAGACTAAAGGTACATGAGGAATGAAGTGATTGGTAGACATTGTTGTTGAGTCTACTAGTTCAAGGGATATGGACTTGAAGTTGACAAGTAGAGTTAATGCAGGATAGTTGAAGAGTGATGAATAGGTGATGCACAGCAGGGTTACCGGGTACACGTATGGAAGGATACATTTACAATTCCGGTCGCGAACGTAATTGTAAATGTATCACGACATGTGTGTGTTTGTGAGACTGTGTCTGTGTTGATCCAAATGAAGAAGAATTGGCTCGAGCAAGGGCCGAAAGTGAGGCTGAAATGAGAAGCTAACTTGCGTCGGGATGAGCAAACCGATGGGAATAACTCTAATCCCTTTAATGAAGCTGAGCCATCTAATGTGAGGTCGTAAGTTGCTCCTGAAAATGTTGTTGCAGGAGTGAATGGTGGAGGTAACGTGGTGGAGCCTTGTGTAGTGGTTGCTCCTCGTACCACTAACTTCAAATACGAGAGTTTTCGAATTGCGGAGCTAAGGATTTTGACGATACATAAAATGCAGTTGGTACAATGGAGTGGATAGCGGACATTGAGGTTGTCCTTGCTTCATGTTATTGTCCTGATGACATGAAGGTTTTGTGGGCAACTCGATTGCTGAAGAAGAATGCCCGTAACTGGTGGAGGGCTACTACGGTGTCAATAGCTCCCGAGGTACTAGCAGTGATGCATTGGAGTACATTTAAGGAGAAGTTCTTGGAAGAGTATGTGGGAACTTGAGAGATGAGGCTTATTGTGATGGCCTCCCGGCTAATTAACGTGGTTTATGTAGGCAGCACACTACCTTATCTACAACTATGAAGGAGTTTAAGAGGTTGAATGATGACCTCAAATCTGAAAAGTTGTTGAGAAAGCCGATGATAAGAAGTCGGGATCCAAGAGAAGATCTAATTGTTCTTCGGGTTCTAATAAGAAGTTTAAAGGTAGTTCTATTTCGAATAGAAGTAAGGACAAGAAGAAGAGTGGCACGTGGTGCCCAACTTGCAAGATTACACATGAAGGTCAATGTTCAGACAAGACCAAAGGGTGCCTTACGTGTGGTTCATTGGGGCACATTGCAGCTAATTATAAGGATAGTATCATTACTACAAGTGTCATGAAACAGGACATCTTATTGCCGATTGCCCTCAGATGAAGAACGAAGGAAAGAATGCAGCCGCTCCAAAGACGGGAGTTCAGGTCCTTCGAATGACGGTGGAAGCCGCTAAGAACAAACGACGAGGTGGAGATTCTTTCTCATATTGCAGGAATGAATGGAGAACTAACACGTGAACCTTCCAGCAGTTCTATCGCTTACTGCCTTCGCCGGTGTGACGTGAAGATGATATGGAGATCCTATGTTTGCACAGAATTTTGCGTATGGCTGTTTCTCAAGATAATGAGTTTTCCCTTAAGAGAAGTTAAGAAGAAAAATGATGGATTTAATTGCAGTCTCTTAAATCACAAGGAGTAGAAGTTTTCAGAAGCATTCGGTTCCGAATTGATCATGTTTCTCGCCTATGTGATCTACTTATGTAAGGCAAAGATTATACTTCAAAAAAATCGAGGCCACCCGTAGTTTCGAGATGTTCTATTAATGTCCTCGGTTTCGTTGCGATCGTGAGGTCGAACCTTTTATTGATGTGTGAGGAGTGCTACCTTTATTCAAAGACACCTTTCGTTTCGTCCTCACTTACAGAAAGAAGTTAACGATGTCGATTGTGGACTCTATTTATTTCTACAAGATGGATTTACGATTTGTACTACCATATGATGAAGTTGATGATGAAAGTCCTGCTTAGGTTAATTATACACTCATTAAGACCCAATTGAGTTTTTTTTTTGAAGTACCTGCACGTTAACGGAGGGTCCTTACCATGTCGTGAACTTAAGGGATAAAGTTTAAAGTTTCTCTAGACCGTTCAGTCATTACGTTCGGTGATGACATTACTATCTATTCTATGTATGATGAAGAACATCATGCCGTGTAAGGAACGTTACTACGATTTTCTACAAGTAGAGGTCTGATTTTAAAATTCGCCCAAGGTGAGTAAAAGTTAAAGTAGAAGCTGATGCGTAGAATTGAAAGGGACAAGGTCCCATTTGAAGTTTACTTCCATGACTATAAGGTTATGGTAAGCACTTGTCTATAACGAGCTAGTCAAGGGTGATGTTTGTCTAGAGACGAATATGTTGATATTATGTGAGTGGATTCTGAAAGTTCATAAATAACTAGCGTAGAACTATAAGTCTAAAAGTAAGACTTCGGTATCCAAGAACGAAATGACCAAAAGTAGTACTTGAGGAAGTTCATGAACCGTAATGATGTGTTCATTTGGATGTCGCCTGAAGTGTGATACGACCTATATTGGTACAAGGTGTAGTAAATTTTATATGTTGAAGGGTGAATGGGTTAAAAGCCAAGACTAGACACCGAAAGTTTGGTGGCAATACAAGGAGTTAATGGTCCCCTGACGAAAGTGAGTGGTCATGTCACCTTGGACATGAAAGAAAAGAGGTGTGATTAAGAAGTGCTTTTAAAGTGTGAGAGTAAATGGTGGAATGTTTTGAATCGAGACGGCCATTATATGAGATTTTTAAAGATGTTTGACAAGTGTGAGGAAAAATGGTGAACTCATGTGATGCCTATCACTTTTAGTTTGATGGAAAGAAGAATGAATGGGGTATAAAACTTGGTAAAACCATATGATTGTGTGATGGTACCTTGAGATTTATTGTTGTGATCATATGCATCAATGATCATGTTATAGATGTTGGATGTCATTTCATGATTTGGCAAGTTATTGAAAGGAAAAGCGCAGAATCAAAGATCATAAAGGCAATAGTTCATAAAGTTGAAATTGTAAAAGAAGTGTTTTGGTTAGCTCAAAATTGTCTAAAGGTTTTGTGGTGAACAAGGGAAGCTTATTATGCGCAAAGTGGGTAATATGGTTTAACCATAAGCCATTATGGAGGGATATGTTATGCATCGAAGGTTATGGAGGGACGACCCTTTGTTCAAATGAATTATGAGAGATGTGATAGCAAGTTAGCAAGGGTACGTGTTCGAAAGGCTTAATTGCTGAATGAATAGTATTCGCTGAATGTAGTATGGGAATATATGTATGTTGAAATGACTTATGTGTGGCGCTTAAATATGGTGTGTCTAGTTCACTAGATACACGTATGAATCATAATGAGACATATATGTTAGTGAGACCAAACGTTGAAGTAGACGTGGATTAATTAGGTAATGAATGTACCTAATGTTAAAGTAATATGTAAGATGTAGTAAATCGTGCTAGATGTAATGTTAGTACGTAAGATGTAGATAATCGTGCTTATTGTGAAGCTAGTGCTAAAATGAATATGTGAGACAAATTTATGTGTGAGATGCCAAGATGTGCTATGAAGTTACGTGTAAGTGATGAGTCCATGATAATGTGATATAAGACATGGATTAAGATGCAAGTATACGATGACATGACGTATTGGTTGAGGTGAAACCAATGTGCATCCGTGGAGAGATATGAGTGTTGATGATAACGTGTGTTTGTAGTTGGTCGGATTGAGATCCTTGACCAAAAGTCAAAGAAGCTTCAAAGGAAGCAAAAGAAGCTACGTAGGAAATTGATCAAGTGGAAGCATAATCATGGAGAAAACTTAGCGTAAGAAACCAAAGCAGTAATGAAGGGGAAGTATCCGGAGTTATTCCTTTCTGATGAGATTCCGGGGACGGAATCCTCTTAAGGGGGAGGTAATTGTAACATCCTCAACTTTTATTTAACAGTTGACTAATGTCGTTAAGTCAACATAGTGTGTCGTTAAGTCTATATTAGATTTAATGCATATATGTAGTTAAAGTGTGATTGTGTGTAAGGTTTGAAAGCCTAAAATGTATAATGCAGGATATGTGTGTATATAATGTAGTTAAACGCCTATGTAGTGGCATCTAAAGAAGTATTTATGTTATATATGGTCCCTAAGGTAGTTTGTGACTAGTAATGAAGGATTAGGAAGCTTAGGGGCTAGTTTTGACATAGGGGCAAAGTCAAAAACGGGTTTAGGGAGTTAGGGGGTGTCATTAGGTTGTCATTTGCAGATTTTTCTTCCTCCTAAACAAGCCCTAGCCGCCCCATAGCATTCCTCCATCAAATTGCAAGCCGAAAATCCTTCCAACGTGTAATTCGAGTGTGTTTTGTCAAGAGTTTTGCATCCTATTTGTGATCTACAGGTAGAAAAGGTATTGTAATGTAGATTTATTATCTTTTCAATTGTATGGGTTATTAAGAAGTGGTTTAGGTCATTGGAGGATCAATCGATGTCGTAATAACGTTTGTTTTTATGAAGAAAATCATATGTTGTTTGATGGGGAAGTTTATTTCATTTGATTGGTCATAAAATGAATGGATTTAATTCAGGTCTTAGGGTTTGGAGAAGGGTTTGGGTTGTTGGAAATCAATTGTGGTTAATTGATCGAGTTTTGATGTTAGGAATGGTTGTTTAATGTGACCTAATGATCCATTTTGTTAACAATTCGTTCATGGAGCAATTGATGGTGTCAAATCATCAATTAGGTTTTAAAAGAGTCTTTTTCTGGTGTAAAACCCGTTTTTTGGAAAAACAGACCAAAAGAGACTAATACCTCGGGTAATAGTCTAGAAATGGACAAAATTGAGAATAGTCGGAAAGAGACAAATACCTCGGTAATAGTCTAAAAATGGACAAAAATTGAGAATAGCCGTAAAGAGACAAATACCTAGGGTAATAGTCAAAATGAGACTATTACTTGAAATGATGGTAAGTAAAGGGGTATGCGGCATGTATATAGACTGTAGGTCGGTTTAGTCTCGTTATACTCGTTAATTGGTCCTATGTTGATTATTAGGTAGTCGGGAATACTTGCAAAGCTCGGTAACTTGCGTTATCATTTGTTGGTAAGCCGTACCAAGGTAAGATACACTACTTTGCCACGCTGGGGGATTCAACGAAAAGCTGGTTTCAAATCATAAATACTTCCATTTGGTATCTTTATATTTGCATGTGGGCATATGGGGTTACACGGGAGGTATTATGGGTTATGTAGTTGACCATGAGACCTGAAATGCAGTCCCGAATGTAGTGAAATGAAGTATTGCTTAATGTAGTGTATGGTTATGCAGTTTATGTAGTATTACGAAGTATCTCATTATGCATGAAATGTAGAAATGAAGTTGATGTGTGATATATGCATGCTTACATGGCTTGTACACCTAGCTCACTAGACTTATTAGGTTACCATGTCACTTGCACGTTTAAGGATCCAAACGTAATGAAGATAAAGTGTGTGAATGTCTAGGAATTTGTTACCTAGACTATATGTGTGTGACGGTTTAGGAATGTGTGTTACCTAAACCATATGTGTGAAACCGAGCTCGTAAATATAATGCAGGGAAAGTGTTAAGCTTAACACGTACTAGTCTTAGCCGGACGAGTGCGTTGACGTAGTTGTTGCTTGGGTGGCTCCTTGCAACATGGTCTTTATAATGCAGGGCGAGTAATACGAGGGGTTTGACCAACCTCCACATACGGATTACTCTTGGATTGGCTTGCCATTCCTTAACGACGAAGTATGACTCACCTTTTGGTGAAGCATCTAGTCGGGTGTGACTTATGTTACACTTATATGCAGTTAACGAAGATATGTGTGATAATGTGTGAATAAATGAAGGATAGGCACATTTAGGGGATTCACCCTAATTGATATGAAGTTGATATGCAGTTATGTGTGAACGTGTGATGTGTGTTGTTCCTAAATAAACTTGTCTAATAATGAAGATTGTTTTAATTGGACGAATGTCTTAATAACATAGTGTTATCTTACTTAGCTAATTCGTTAGCTAACACTTGTTTCTTAAATGTGGTTGTTCCCTTAGGTTTAGCTTGAAGGACTAGTTGATGCAGGAAGAGTGAGAGTTGGGTAGATGCATGCAGGAGAACTTAGCTACCCATAGTCGATTGTCTCTTTAGACATTCATTTACATTTCGTACTTGATGTCGAATTTATGTAGTATTGTTGAACGGTTGTTTTGTGTTGGGCAACCGTTGGGTTTTCATTTTAAACTATTTGATGGTATTGCATGTAACACCAATAAATGCAGAAACCGAACAGTTTTTTATCGGTTTTGAACGTTTAAAGATTTCTTCCGCAATTTTGACACCGTTAGGTGAAAGTTTTTGAAAACCCATATTTTTAAATGTCGGGTGTTACAATTTTAATAAAATCTATTTTGTTGAAATAACTTTGAATCTTCTAGAGAAAACTTTGACCGGAGTCAATTAATAAATTTCGAAACCATCTTAAAGATAAGACGCGTGTGTTTTGGTCAAAAATTACCTAAGATAATTTACGTTGAAGACTTAGATCAATTATGTAACCAAACTTTCGTTCGTGAGGTTGTGTGCTTAAAGATCTTGAAAGGTCAGTATACTGAGATGTTGAAATAATTGCGAAAATGTAACTTTATTTTAAATATTGAATAATCACGTAAAATAATGCTAAAATGATTGTTTTTATCAAGATAGGACTGTAAAAATAAAGATCTACTTATAAAATCTAATAAATGAACATATAAAGTGCCAAGATCTTGAATAAAAAACGTTAAAACGTGATAATACTTAAGAATTCGTTGAAAAACGGCATAAAAGCATGAAATATGACTAATTAAAGTACTTGAACGTAAATAAAAAGATTACTTTGTAAAAATTGATCTAAAGTAAGCAAAATGCAAGATATGAGCGATAATCGTAAGAAAAACGTTATATAAAATATATATAAAGTAAAATGCATAAAAGGAGTAAGAACACCGTGATTTGTTGACGAGGAAAAGCCCTTAATCCTTCTGGATTGCCGGCATAAAAACCCCGGGAGGAAGCAATCGTCCCTCCAGTGCTACTTTTATTATTATAAATCGAAGTTAATTACAATTCGAGAGCCCAAGTGATTGATCTAAGTGTTACAATGATGAAAAGTGTTAAGTGTAATGTGTTTACAGAAGAAATTAGAGAGAAAGAAGTGTTTTTTCAGAGATAAAACGAAGTGTTTTAGCCTAGCAATCACTTGCCCCTTTTATAGAGAAAATATTCAGCTAACTATCCTAAAAATCTGGGATCTTGAGCTGGAAATCAGGGATCTTGAG
>CM067173.1:116245675-116262462 GCA_034093135.1 Erigeron breviscapus
ATAGTATCTGCTAAGTGTGAATTGCGAGTTCGCAATTCACAGTGGGAATGCGACCTCGTAATTGCAGGGTCAATTACGAGGCAAGACACAGATTACGACCTCGTAATAGTGTCGAGCTGGGCTTGAAATGCGAGGCCAGTATGCTGAAGCCAGTGGTGTTGATCCCTATATAAACCGAACCCTAACAGAGTTTAGGGTTGAACATTTGTCGAAATTTCGAGCATATTTGTGCAGGTTAAGTCGTCAAAGCTTGTTCCACTAGCCTAGAGAAGATCTGCGAGGCAGCAGATGATCTAAGGGGCTTATTGTTGATCACCAAGTTATAGTGAGGGATTCCGCACCTCAAGATAACTGGAGCAAGCTATTAACGATCCGTACCAGGGGACTTACATGACTTTATGTCTTTTATCAAGCATGTTCAAGGAATTAAATGCTAATTCCTTAAATGCTCTCAACCATATTTGTACGGCAAGGTTGACATCCCAATGTCAACCTTTGACTATAAATAGAGGTCTTTGCACAGAGCCACAAGTTGTGAAACCGTAAGACCTTTTCCGATTCCACCATTTTTGATAAACCTGGTTCCTGCTCAGAGTCCTCACCTTAGGGCTTATCTTGAGTGGTTAGTCTCAGCGATGGGGTCTGATAGCCGACAGACTCCTTCCCAAGCTGAGCATAGGTCGCCAAGTGAGGGTCCTAGTGTGTCAAAAAGAAAAAGAGGGGTTAGTGATGAAGGGGCCTCTGAGCAGAGGAAAAGAAAGTCTAAAAGAGTTATGTTTCAGCAAGATGTTGCTTCACCTGAACTATTTCATCACCTGTTTCACAATCCACACCAAACATTACATCACAAACATCACCTTCACAATCTACACAATCTACACCAACCGTTCCCCTTTCACAATCTTCACCTTCGCAATCGACACCTTTACCATCCGTTGTTTCACCGAATCCACTAATTCTAACACCACCTCGATCAATTGCTTCAATACTACCTGATGAACCAACTCCACCACCAGGTAGACGACTTAAAATGTCTGCTAGAAGTGTTCTAAAGCAGACTTCAAAGAAGAAGAAATCAAAAAGAAAACATAAGTTGTCTAGATCTGCAAGACAAAGACTAGAATCTTCTTCAGCAGATGTGAATGACCAACCTGGTTGTTAGAATTGTGGTTTTCAAAGTGAATCAAGGTTTTAAAATCAATTGTTTGCAGAACTTTGAGCTCGGCAAACAAGCCATTTTGAATTCCAAAAATTTTCCAAGTATGAAAACAACTGTTTGCAGAGCAGTTTGCTCGGCAAACAGTGCAATTTGTTCAAAATGAATCCAAGTCTTAAATTCAACTGTTTGCAGAGCTTTGAGCTCGGCAAACAGGCATTTGTTATTTCCAAGTCTTTCAAGCCTTAAAAACCACTGTTTGCAGAGCTCATTGCTCGGCAAACAGTGCTTTTTGTCCAAATTTTTGGTCCAAGTCTTAGAACAACTGTTTGCAGAGCATTTTGCTCGGCAAACAGTACAAATTGGATTTTTTTTATTTTGTCAAGACTTGAACCATCCATTTGCAGAGCATGTGCTCGGCAAATACTTGAAAATTCTTCACTTAGTCTTAAAACAACTGTTTGCAGAGCATTCTGCTCGGCAAACAGTACAAAGTGAAAATTTTTCACCAAGTTTTTTTTAAATCAACTGTTTGCAGAGCATTTTGCTCGGCAAACAGTACAAAGTGAAAATTTTTCACCAAGTTTTTTAAAATCAACTGTTTGCAGAGCATTTTGCTCGGCAAACAGTACAAAGTGAAAATTTTCACCAAGTTTTTTAAAATCAACTGTTTGCAGAGCATTTTGCTCGGCAAACAGTACAAAGTGAAAATTTTTCACCAAGTTTTTTAAAATCAACTGTTTGCAGAGCATTTTGCTCGGCAAACAGTACAAAGTGAAAATTTTTCACCAAGTTTTTTAAAATCAACTGTTTGCAGAGCATTTTGCTCGGCAAACAGTACAAAGTGAAATTTTCACCAAGTTTTTTAAAATCAACTGTTTGCAGAGCATTTTGCTCGGCAAACAGTACAAAGTGAAATTTTCACCAAGTTTTTTAAAATCAACTGTTTGCAGAGCATTTTGCTCGGCAAACAGTACAAAATGAAAATTTTTCACAAAGTCTTAAATTCAACTGTTTGCAGAGCATTTTGCTCGGCAAACAGTACAAATTGAAATTTTCCTCATTGAAATTGTTCTTTATGAATTGACAACATTTTTGTTGTTCAATATAAGAAAATTTCATACATTTCAAAGGAGTGAATCTGAACAGCTCATTTGCAGAGCTTTGAGCTCTGCATTTACATGTTTCAACTCCAATACAAATTAGAATTTCAAATTTTTTATTCTTTATTTTTATTCTATGTTTCTTTTATTATTATTTGTGCTGTGTTTTAAAATGTTATTTGTATATGGTATTGTGTTGGTAAATATATAGTATTTCATAAGTGTTTGGGTGAGAGGCAAGGTATCGAACGCCTTTGTGTACTACCTTGTTTTCTTATCTTTAATACTTATGTGATTCTATATATTGTCATGTTTTGTATATATATTTGGGTGAGATGCAAGGTATCGAACGCCTTTGTGTACTACTTTGTTCTCTCATTTTTAATATATATGCAAAACATTGTCTGTGTAATAAATGTGTTTCTTAAAAGTTGGTATATTTTGTTATTTTTTCTGTGTTTAACATGTCTTTTCTGGTCAAAAACTTTGGTCAGTTTGTCTTTAACAGAAAACAAAATAATAAAGAACAAAGATGGCAATGTTCAGAGAAGGAGATTCAATGAAAATGCAAGCTAATCAAGCATTACATATTCCTTTTGCTTGCAAATTTCCTATCATTCCAGAGATTCTCAGCTATCATCCACTAAATAATGCTTTAACTGGAGGTGCACTTGTACCTGAGAAGTATGTCTTCGAGCTGTGGGAATCAATTGAATATGTGCGAGGAAGTAAAAGGCACAACACAGCAGAATACTTCAAATTCTCACTAGAATCAGAAGCTGAAATCTTCAACTGTAGATTAACTCTGGATGAATTTAGAACAATTATTGGATTTCCCGTTCTAGAAGAATACGAAGAACTCCCATCTGTAGAAGAAATGTTGGCAGGAGTTCATTCGTTGGGGTATGCAGGAGATTTGACAACGATGAGAGACTTCAGAAGAAGTAATGTAGCAACTCTCTGGCATACAATGTACAATATTCTTTCAACCTGCTTGATGCCGTCACAGAAAGGAATTGATCTGATGACAAAAGATTCTTTGTCAATATATTATGCAGTCACTCACAATGTGCAGTGTGACTTTGCGGCGATAATATGGAAAAAGCTGATTCAAGTTGTTAAGGGAAAGGATAAACAAGACCGAAAGTACATTCCCTTCATCAGATTTTTCACTCTGGTTATCGAAGATGCTCTTGAAATGCAGAAGAAATTCCAAGGTTGGAAGACAGCTTTAAATGTGTGATTGCTTTATATAAATCCAACTTGAGAGGCACAAGTTGTGAAACCGTAAGGCCTTTTCCGATTCCACCGTTTTTGATAAACCTGGTTCCTGCTCAGAGTCCTCACCTTAGGGCTTATCTTGAGTGGTTAGTCTCAGCGATGGGGTCTGATAGCCGACAGACTCCTTCCCAAGCTGAACATAGGTCGCCAAGTGAGGGTCCTAGTGTGTCAAAAAGAAAAAGAGGGGTTAGTGATGAAGGAGCCTCTGAGCAGAGGAAAAGAAAGTCAAAAAGAGTTATGTTTCAGCAAGATGTTGCTTCACCTGAACCTATTTCATCACCTGTTTCACAATCCACACCAAACATTACATCACAAACATCACCTTCACAATCTACACAATCTACACCAACCGTTCCCCTTTCACAATCTTCACCTTCGCAATCGACACCTTTACCATCCGTTGTTTCACCGAATCCACCAATTCTAACACCACCTCGATCAATTGCTTCAATACTACTTGATGAACCAACTCCACCACCAGGTAGACGACTTAAAATGTCTGCTAGAAGTGCTCTAAAGCAGACTTCAAAGAAGAAGAAATCAAAAAGAAAACATAAGTTGTCTAGCTCTGCAAGACAAAGACTAGAATCTTCTTCAGCAGATGTGAATGACCAACCTGGTGCCTCAGCGGAGTTTGATGTTGAACAAGCAACAAGAATTGTGCATAATGTTGAATCTGAGATTGAGCCTGAGAATGTTTGCACTGGAGATGATGTTGTGCAGGAGGAACAAGGCGGGACTGAGGGAGGAGTTGAAAATACCAGAGAGGATGTGCGGTCCGGGTTAGGACAAGGGCAAAAAGAAAAAGATGGCCCTCCATTAGTTCAAACAAATGTGTCTAGCCGGGTTGTTTACCCTAGGGTAGAAATCGGGAACTGCCCATTCTCGTTTGCACCAACCTCTCCCAGCCATTCTGACTCCTCACAACAGGAGTTAGTCTCAGAAATACACGGGGATAAACCACGCTCACCACACTCTCTTCATTTGGAGGATGAGAGTGTTGAAATTAGAGAGGACCAGCCCCACCTCTCGCCTTCAGTTCATGCACAAGAGTCTAGATCCCCTAGGGACACTGATTCACAAGCCCAGTTGAGTACTGGTGCCGGAACAAGCGGAGGGGGACCCACTTTGTGTGACCCTCAAGGACAGCTTGGAAATCCTGCCTTAGCTAACATCACGCCAGCTTTAGCCGCAGGTAACAGTCGTAGTATGAACGCCGTAGTGACACTGCTATTCCTCAGGATCAACCTGAGACTGTATTAACGGGCATTCTCAGTGACCCCGGTGTTGTTAGTGGTGTTGCCCAACAACAGGTCCAGGACAGTGATTTATCACAGTCTAGGACACCAATTGATTCGGGTTGCAAAGCCCATGAATTTGAAACTGCTGGTGAGGGTATAACCCGAGGATCCGCAGGAAATCCTGAATCAGCATCGCTGAATTTTGGTCACACCACAAGTGTGCCAACAACCCCGGGTTGGCTACTCCACCTCCTACACAAACACAAAGAACACCAACACCAAATGAAATTCCATCAACCTCAACAAATTTACCTACAAAAGACGCTGCTTGTGAAGTTTTATTGAATATTTTAAGGTCTGAGGGTGATTTGTTGACGGTAACTGAAAGAGGGGTGTTGAATGCTCTTGAGGTGCGAGAAAGAGAAATTGCAACTGAAAGACGAGTAAAAGCTTTACAAGATCAAGTTGAACGCCAAAAAGCTGAATATGATGCAAAGCTTGCTGCTTTTGAATTAAGATTGTTGGCATTAGAATCTTGCCGACCGGCCTCGGTTCCTTCTCGTCGGGATGATCCTGATTCTGATGATCACCCCGAGGGAGAGAACCAAGGAGAAGGTCAAACAAACATTGATAATACTTCGGCAAGAGTTGAAGGAAATGTTGGAGATGTGGTGATGGAAGAAAGAGCCGAGGGCGTAAATGTTGAGAATGTTGAGAATGTTGAGGAAACAATAGATGATGTGATTAGAAGAAGGTTAGTTGATGTGTTTGGTGCTGAGTCGGATGTAGAAAGTGAAGAAGAGTTTGGAAATATTGAGGTAATGAAGAAGAAGGATTTGTGATTAAAAGTGAAGTTATGGAATATGCTGAAGATGATGCAGATATTGAAGCATTGAAAGATAATGTAACATTTGATGAGCCAGAAATAGTTGAGAATCCAACAAATGATGAAGCTGTTGAGGAACCTGTGTTTGAAGACTTCCCAGATCTTGATTATTTTGAAACAGGTTCTTCAAGCAGAAAAGAAGCTGGAGAATCTTCTACTCAGGGTTTCACAACTCCTCAACACTATACCTTTGAAGACTTCAATAGCTTTGATGAATTGAGAAAGACTCCTGAGGCTGCATCTCAGAACTTCAAGAAATCAACATATAAACAAGTGTTGAAAGAAGCAATCATATCCGAGGAAGTTCTTCCTGATTATTTTCCAACAAATTTGACTGAAGAACAAAGGAGGTTTATTAATCGGGGATACTTCTTGAGGGATAAAGAAAGAATGGTTGCTCTGGGTGTTAAGCCAAAGGAGGCAGCTAAGAAGTCAAGATTTCTGGAAGAAAGAGCTTATCCAATCTTCTGTGGAGCTACAAAAGTAACCAAAACAAAGAAACCAGAATTGGATTCGATGTATAAGTTTAAGGAAGCAAGACAAATCGAAGAATAAAAAGAGCTTCTCAAACTCACTAAGCAATACAATCCAAAGCTTCTGGAAGAACAAAGAAACCACAAGATTTTGGTGCTCGTCAGAGTGATTTTGGTTAAAAGGATTTCTATATCTGTACCTTGCTTTCATGTGAAAAGAGATAACAATAAAATGTACAGATTCACAGAAGCTCAGTTCAAGCTGCTGACCAGTTGATGACATTATCTTTCTCTACAACCATTTCTTGAATGCAATGCAAAGGTACAAGGAAGATGTTATTGCCTTTGAAGCATTTAAAAGATACATGTCAAGCTGCATTCAATACGCTTCATTGGAAGACTTTCAAATTGGTTTGAAGTTGTTAAGAGAAAGATTAATGTACCATATCCAGATCAAAGTCTTTACACCGAAGACATTGAAAAGCTTAGTATTGGTCATGTCATTGAAAAACCATCCTTGGTGTTGTCTTTCTCAACAGCAGAAAGAAGAAGATCTTTCATTCGTATGGATGAACTTGCTTCTTATTCAGATGGAACATTAGAATTTTGTAAGAATGTTTTGTTGTGCTTGAAAGAAGATGATCAAGATGAAAAAAAAAAGGAAGTATTTGATAAAGTAATCTCCAAGATAAATCAAAGACTCGAGTACAGAGACAGTATCAGAATGATGAGAGAGGCAAAGAATGTTCAAAAGTCTAAGTACGTCGTACGTCGAAGAGGAGGTTGTTGGATCAAGTACGAGCCAAGTCATCTTCCAGGCCCACAAAATATTCCACCAAGAAACTATGAAGCAAACATGGTTGTTCCTGATGATAGACCAGAAGGAGATAATTGGTTTTGGCATCCAAATAAAGATAGACCAAATACAAGAGCTTGAAGAATGACAAGACTGGATATTTTTCACAAATCACTACTAAGGGGGAGATTGTTAGAAATATAAATGTAGTAGTTGATTTGTGTACCTTATGTTAATTTGTACTTATATTGTAAACTGTTAATATGGAAGGGGGTATAGTGTAAATTGCTCTTATGTATATAAACCCCCTCCATAATATAATTTGAAACCTTTTACCAAATAATACAAACTAATCTTTCCCTGACATCTCTCTACTCTCTCTCTACTTTCTCTCACTAGAAACCTCCATTAACACACACTAAAGACACACTAAAGCTCGAATTCTAGTCTTAAACATATAACACATTGAACATACAATATAACCCATTTCATAATCATTCTTTCAAGAATCATTTCATATATATAAAGCCATTTTATTTATCATGCTTTTCACCCCGAAAGTAAACACATAAAAGAGTTTGAAAGGGGGCTATGACTCACCTTGATATGCCGCATATTATATTCACTTATCCAAAATGGGTACTTCCCATCTATAGCTCCCTTGATCAAATATTCTATCGTGGTCCTCAACCATACTCAAAGCCAAGACTATCCCTACGATAGGACTAATATACGTAAGTTCCTATCTTAAGCCATCACTAAGAAATGCCACTTTCATTATGTTGTCATAAATTTTGGGGCCCAAGTATATTGTTAATATTCACATGTTTTTGGTTGTTGAGAGTGTTGGTGTAAAAGGGTCACTTTCATTATACATGTAGTTATAAGTAGTTAGAATTTCGGTAACTTGCCTTTGATTATCATGGTTCCCATTGTACGCTTTGCTTAATCATGTCATTTGGCATTAGTAACTTTATAATATTGGTATTCATGAATATTTTCTGATTTATAATCATTTATTTATTTAATTATTTATTCATTTTATCGATCTAGTAATTAAATAATTCCTTAAAAATACTTTTAAGGATCATAGTTGCCTTTATAATTTGTGGCTAATTATATTTGGGTTATATTCTGATTATTATGCTTTTTAACTTAGAATATTGTGATATATATATTTATTTATGTAATTTTTCTATTAATTTAAAAATAGTTATTAATTAGTGATTTTCACTTACTTAATTATTTCTAAATTATATGACATTTGTTCTTTGACTTAAAATGATTTTACTCCAGTAGGTTTTAGTCACTTTCATCATTGGTTGTGATTATTTAACCAATTTCATGATTTATATACTTTATTTATTTATTTCCTTTTTAATTATCATTTAAATTTAATAATTAATAGAAATTCTTAGAAATCACCACATAACTTTTTGGCTAAAAATCCAGGCCTTTTAGGAAACTTTTATCATGGGAAAAATCATATCAATTCAACCTCTCTTGTGTCTTGCTCATTTTGAAGATTCTAAGCTTATCAATCGTTTACCGAAATAGTGATTTTAGCCTCATTTTTCAAGCAATTCAAATGCGACAAAATGGATTTTCATCCTTATTTCATTATTTACAGAATGTTCATTATATTTTGGTGTCTAAAGTCGTGATAGTGGTGGTGGTGTGATATGTGCAAATTAGCTTTCGGTTAGTGCTTATTTGAACCGAATTAGTGATTTGTAGGCTTGTCTTTGCCATTTAATAACCAAGTTAAGTTTTATAACTTTTATTTGACATATTCTCAGTAGGTTTTTATAATACTTTTTGGTTACGAGATTGTTGGAGTTGATTAAAGTTGCAATCTAGTGACTTTTAACTTAATTTTTTTGTGAAGAACTTTTACTTGGAATTTTCTGTTTTTAACACTTATTTTCATGAAATGTTGAGTAGTCATTTTTGGTTAAGTTGAATTATTTGGACGATGGTGATTTTTGTACAGAGACATATATGTGTCCTATATTTATGTGAATTTTTGCTAAATTTTCAGACATTGTTTACTACCTCTAAAAATTACAAAACCAAAGTTGGTCAGAAAGCTTGCTGCTGTGCGACTCAATATATTTTATAAAAGATTTCTATGATGAACATTTAAGAAAAATCTCTCCAATTTTATTTTAAGTTAGGGACACTTTGAACTTAGTTCACACCAAGTTTAAACTTCTGAAACCTATTAGTTAAGAAATTAAAAATCGTCAAAGTTCTGACTCAACATTAAGACAAAAATCCAGTTTTGACCACTTTTGGTAGAAAAATCATATCTTTGGTTTGGTTTAATAGTATTTTAAGTAATTCCAGTTGGAGGTTAAACTTAACTCGTTTATCTACAACTTTTATTTTGAAAGTTTTTCTTGAATCTGCCCTCACAAGCTCAGTTTATCCGTCCCAAGACAGAAGATGGTTTCTGTCAGAATGTATATTGATTAAAACAACCACCCAATGGCCTTTTTGCTTGATTAACACCTTAATTTATCACTTACAAGATTATCACTCCTTTTTGTATTATTATCATCAAATTTACAGATTATTATCAATTTCAAAATCATCAATCATCATCCAAAGATCCTTCTCACATCCTAATTCAAAATCAACATAAACTAGTATAAATCTAAGCATGCATGTTAAGATCTAACACTTTTAAGCAAGATTAAGCTATAAACTTAAATCTCACTTTTGAAAATAACATTTTGATGAAAAATAACAGAATATAAACTCATAATATTCAAAAAAAAATCAGTTTTAATCAAAGCCTTAAACCCATTTAGCAACAAATCTTACAACTACTAACTCTTGGGTCTTGTTCTTGTTGAATCATTGAATCCTTTCTCTAGATCTTTACATGCATGAACATGTGAGATAAGGATCTATCAACCTTGCCCTCATTGAGTTTGAATCAAGAAGAAAATCAAAGAAAACATGGTTTTTGATAAAGATCTTTTAATATATACAAAAACAAGATAGATTAAACAAAGAGATGTTGTTGTCAACCTTTTGTTTGAGATTTGGGGGCTGTTTTGAGGGCTGAAAAATGGCAGAAAAATCAGCCATGGATGACCCCAAGTGAGCTCCTTGACATGCCTCAACATGCCCTTGAATGATCTAGCTTCAACCCTTTATTATTATAGTTGATTTACTTAAGATTTAACCTTCCTTTTGGGTGATGTTTGAACCGAAAATGATGAACAAGAAGAAGTAAAAATGCAGAATTTTTGAGGAGAGAAAAGTGTGTGAATGAGTGTGAGGGAGGGGAGGGGGGGAACGGCCAAAGGGTTAAATGTAGGGTTTCTCCCCCTTTTTTTTTTTTATTATAAGTGTATAAGTGTGTATGTATATTTGGGTGGGTATTTGTTTTGTAAGAGTAATATATGTTTATTTGTAAGTATAATTAGTTGTTTTGTGTTCAAGAGTATATATATGTATATGTATGTCGTGTGTATATGTATGTATATACATACTTTTATGTTTTGAATTTAGCTACTTAAGTCGTTTTATGTACATTTTGTATTTGTATTAGACATATATATATACTTATTATTATTCAAGCACTTTTATGTACATATTAGTTTATAAATTCATCCTTGAGATAGAAATTTTATCTCCATGACCACATATACTTTAATTGGCTTGGTGATTGAATTGTTGGACATTTTGTAAGATTTATTAATTTTGTTACAAGTTGTGAGTCTTACATTATTATTTATATAACTTGAGTTCTTGAAATGAAGTTTTTGGTTTATTGACATTTCATCAAGTTCAATTAGAACTAGTTTATAGATTGGGATTGTCTTGAATGATTATTGTTATTGTTATGGCATTTCTAAGATAGCTAGTCATTTACGGTATTTCATTGAACTAGAGGGCAATTATCACTATGCCTTAAATGTCTAGAAGGCCAATTCTCATAATAAACCTCTAGGGATAGATACCTAGATAAGTCTAAGTAAATTGTCCTAGTCGGAAATTGAGGGTTGTTACAATTTGGAACATTTGAAACAAGTCTTAGAGTTACTCCGGAAAGAAAAGCTTTATGCCAAGTTCTCCAAATGTGAATTTTGGCTTGAAGAGGTCCACTTTCTTGGTCACGTAGTGAGCAAAGAAGGAATTCATGTGGACCCAAGTAAAGTTGAAGCAGTGAAGAATTGGAGACGACCCGAAAGCAAGCGAAATTCGCCAATTTCTTGGTTTGCCGGGTTACTATAGACGATTTATTGAAGGCTTTTCAAAAATCGCCCAACCTTTGACTCGGTTGACTCAACGGGAAAGAAGGTTTGATTGGGGTGAAAAGTAAGAACAAGCATTCCAATTGTTGAAAGACAAATTGTGTGATGCACCCATCTTGAGCTTGCCCGATGGAGTCGATGATTTCGTTGTATATTGTGATGCATCTGGGCAAGGATTGGGTTGTGTCTTAATGCATCGGGATAAGGTGATAGCATATGCATCCAGACAATTGAAGGGGCATGAGAAGAATTATCCGACTCATGACTTAGAATTGGGAGCAGTGGTATTTGCTTTGAAATGTTGGAGGCATTACTTGTATGGCACCAAGAGCGTGATCTATACCGATCACAAAAGCCTTCAACATATCTTCAATCAAAGCGATCTGAACATGAGGCAAAGAAGATGGCTTGAACTGTTAAGGGATTATGATTGTGTTATCCGGTATCACCCGGGTAAAGCAAATGTGGTAGCCGATGCCTTAAGTCGAAAAAAACGTATAAAACCAAGAAGAGTTAAAGCCATGAGCTTTACCGTGTTAAGGAGTGTTCGTGACTCCATTATTGAAGCACAAGAATTGGCAACTAGACCGGAAAACTTCATCAATGAAACCTTATACGGTCTAGAAGAACAATTTGATAGGAAAAATGACAATGGCTTGTATTTTGTTGATAGATTGTGGATTCCCCTTCTTGGAGGATGGCGGTTGAAATTGATGGATGAAGCGCATAAGTCGGCTTACTCGGTTCACCCGGGTTCCGACAAGATGTATTTTGGCTTGAGAGACTTGTATTGGTGGCCGAGATTGAAGAAAGACATTGCTACATACATTAGTTTATGCATCACGTGTTTGCAAGTAAAAGCCGACCACAAGAAACCACCCGGTTTGCTAGTTCAACCGAGAACACCGGTGTGGAAATGGGAAGAAATTGCTATGGACTTCATCACGAAGTTACCTAGGACGAATAGTGGTCAGGACACTATTTGGGTGATAATTGACCGGTGGACTAAGTCGGCTCACTTCTTAGCCATCCGGGAGGACGATAAATTTGACACCATGGCACGTTTGTACATCAAAGAGGTGATATCCAAGCATGGAGTGCCGATTTCCGTGATATCCGATCGGGATGCCCGATTTACTTCAAAATTTTGGAAGGCGTTCCAGAAATCTATGGGTACTCGTCTCGGTTTGAGTACGACGTTCCACCCACAAACTGATGGTCAAAGTGAAAGAACGATTCAAACATTGGAAGATATGTTAAGAGCTTGTGCTATTGATTTTGGTGGTAATTGGGATGTGCATCTTCCTTTGGTTGAATTCTCCTACAATAATAGATATCATGCTAGCATTGGAATGGCCCCATTTAGAGCATTATATGGGAGAGATTGTAGGTCACCGCTAGCTTGGGCGAAAGTTGGTGAAAGCCAACTCGTTGGGCCTGAAATTGTTATTGAAACGACTAAAGTGATCTCACAAATCAAGAAGAAATTGAGGGTAGCTCGGGAAAGACAATTGAAGTATGCTAATGTGAGAAGAAGGCCCCTTGAGTTTGAAGTGGGTGATTTTGTTTTGTTAAAGGTGTCCCTGGAAAGGTGTGGTTCGTTTTGTGAAACGTGGCAAATTAGGGCCACGGTACATTGGCCCGTTCAAAATCTTGGAGCGTATTGGTCCGGTAGCTTATCGATTAGAACTTCCTCAAAACCTGAGTGGAGTTCATAATGTTTTCCATGTTTGTAATCTTAGGAAATGTTTGGCCGATCCAACACTTCACGTGCCTCTCGAAGAAATCTGTGTTGATAAAGCGTTGAAGTTTGTGGAAGAACCAATAGAAATCCTAGATCGACAAACTAGAAAGCTAAAGAATACCCGATATACGATTGTCAAAGTGAGATGGCAAGCTAGACGTGGACCCGAGTTTACTTGGGAACGCGAGGACCACATGAAGTCTAAGTACCCACATTTGTTTAATTAGGGTTTTGTTGAATTTCGGGACGAAATTCTTTAACGGGGGAATAATGTAACATTTGATTTTTACCGTTTGATGTGCATGTAATTTGATTAACTATTTCAATAAACGGAAATTTGGACATAATTGTGTACATTTATCTATATATTGGGCCAATTATAGTGAGATAATGAATTTTACGTGTCATATTTGGATTTCTGGAATTTGGCCCATGTTACCAGACCATGATATTGGCCCATACGGGTTATGGAAATATAGACGATAATTGAGTAACTGTAGTAACAGGGAAAACGTATATACAAAACCTTAAGTATAATGTACGGTTTAAATAGTGTCGGTGGAACAGTGTCGGTGGTTATCTAATAATTTCATTAATGGGACAAAGACCGACATAGCTTTACGTAAAGAATAATATTTGTGAAATCTCCGTTGTTTGTTATTGATCATGAACCTAATCCCTTAGCTGGATAAATACCCCATCTATCTACTTAACCTATTATACACCCAATTATTTCATTCATTCCTTTCATCAGGAACACACACATACACACAAACTTCTTCTCTTATTTTCTTCTCCTTGATTCTGGTTTCTTTCATCAAAATTTGTAAGGAACTTAACTAGTTTATAACAATAATCATCATCATCCTTAAGAGAATTAAAGAAATTTGGGTATAATCTAGTGTTCTTCATCTATAAAGCTTCAATTCTGAATTTTTGCATCAAGGAGCTTTTGGTAAGTTAAATTCATCCCATAATCATCATTTTATGCTTATTAACTTGTTTCTAGTCATATCAAAGTGTTTTGGGTCATGAATCGGGTCCAAATGCAAATAGAGTTTCATTAGGGTTTTGAAATGGATTTTGATGTTTTGGATTGAATTCATGAAGTGGGTTGGGTTTGATTATGTGTATATATGTATATTTAGGTCCAAAAACGAGTTGGAAAGGTCCCTTGGTCGATTTTGGGTGTCAAAAATGAGTTATGTTGATTGTATTGAATTGTGATAATGTGAAACCTTATAGGTTTTGGATGTGATTAGTTCTCCTAATCCTCACTTATTCGTTAACGGTTGTTATCCCGACACTTGTTTCCTATTACTTGTCCCTACGAACTCACCAACTTTATGTTGACGCTCTTTAGTACACTTTTCAGGTAATCAAGTTAATCAGAGACAGAATGGATGATTATATGCTTGCAATGCTAGGATTGGACTTGCTTTGGACTGTCTGGATCCATGATCCTTATTTCCCTTTAATGGGTTATGCTTAGGATCAACTACTATCGTTTGAACTATTTCTTTTAAATATGGATTTAGTGTGTATCTTTGATGAATGTTGAGTATTGTAATACATTTGAATAAGCTTGTGGATTGTTTCAATCTTATGAATGCATATAGTTTGACTCTACATAATTCCATGTCGTGCTGTGCTTTTCTAAGTGATACCCCATGATTCCGCCATGTTGGGGTGTTACAGACCATGGTATCATCATCGTCAGTTTCATATTGATGAATAATATCACATTTAACTTTCATGCTCATGATTTGTCAGAACCAGTCTTGAAGTGAATGAATTAGAAAGAACGAAGAAGTAAGGAAATGAGACGACTCTTTCTTGAACTATATTATAAACAGACCTTCCCTCCACACCAATCACGAGTTTTTCTCCATTCCTCTCATATATCGTCGTAACGCCCTTAATGCTAGGTTTTGAAAAAGACTTTTTATGTCATTCCCATTTAGGTCCGATTCGGATCCCTCCGTTGTTTCCTTTTCCTTCCGCACCTTTTCCTCGAAATGAGAAAGAAGATGGTACACTTGAATTGTATTATTTAAGTGCTTATTGCTTGCCAAAAATCCTACTTCTACAATTGGTAGGTCACCGGGTTATTCAAACAAGTTGTGTTTTCCGTGGTGGTAGAGGTTTTTTCCTATACATTGAACAAATCCTATAATAATGCTAGATCTTTCACAGAATTTAAGGACCAGATCTAATCATTACTGAAAAGCAAGCATTCTCAGCCATATATCTGAATATGTTTCCCACAAGAACATTGTATAAATTAAGTTCAGATTGAAGGAAACCTTGGTACTTTGTGCCTACCAATATATCCCAAATTGTAATAACTGAACTAAACAGTTATATTACGATTAAGCAGGCTTAAAAGCTAAAGTATCCTCACTTCTAATTAACTTAAAACATCAACTTAAATTTCTATCTTATTCATTTTGATTTTCTGATTTTTCAAATTTTTTATGGTTTTTTAATGACACTAATTATATACAGACTTTAACTAGACACTCTTTTTGTATTTTTATG
Source organism: Erigeron breviscapus (assembly GCA_034093135.1). Taxonomy (NCBI): domain Eukaryota; kingdom Viridiplantae; phylum Streptophyta; class Magnoliopsida; order Asterales; family Asteraceae; genus Erigeron; species Erigeron breviscapus. The sequence continues at coordinate 116,261,168 of CM067173.1, forward strand.
ACTCTAGCTATTTACATACACAGACCAATACATAAACATACAAAATTAGTTCTTTGAGAGATTTAATACGAATCAGCATTCTTCATACCATTGAGAAGAATCAGCTTCTCAAAGCGAGTCTTATCAAATGCTTTAGTATACAAATCAGCTAAATTATCATCAGTTATAACCTTTTCCAAATGAATTAACTTCTTTTGGGCACAGTCACGTAAGAAATTATGACGAATATCAATATGCTTTATGACCTTATGCATGACAGGATTATTTGTAATATCTATAGCTGACTTATTATCTATTCTAATAGGTGTGTCAAGAAAATCCATACCGTAATCACGCAGTTGTTGCTGAATCCACAATACCTGGGAACAACAGCTACCAGCAGCCATATACTCTGCCTCACATGAAGACTGAGCAACACATGTCTGCTTCTTGCACTGCCATGATACTAATCTTCCACCTAAAAACTGACAACCTCTAGTAGTAGACTTCCTGTCGTTGTTACAACCGCCAAAGTCCGAATCAGTATATCCAACAAAATCAAACGTTCCTCCCATAGGATACCATAGACCAAGCCCATGGTTTCCTTTTAAATAACGTAGGATACGTTTTGCTGCAACTAAATGTGACTCTTTCGGACTAGCTTGAAATCTAGCACAGAGACAGACAGCAAACATAATGTCTGGACGCGAAGCAGTCATGTAACAACTATCATCTGAGCGTATTTTCCCGATGTACTTTTCCGACCGTCTTTAGTTCTTTCCGTTCATGTACGCGACTTTATAACTAGAATATGTATTTTTAGGGCGTGAAAGTCATTAGTCAGTAAGACATTATTAATGGAATGAGGGGACTTATGTTTCTATTCGGACTTTATGAGCATTTATAAATTAGAAAAATTGTGCGTGGACTCGAAAATAGGAGGAATACTAGTTGTCTTGTGGAAATGCCAAATTAAGTAAAATACTTAAAATTCAATCAATTAAAGATTTAATAAAAAAATATATACATGTTTATATCCGTTAGAAAGCTATTGAAAAATTACATTTAAATATGTCGACGGAATGTTTTAACGAGTCTCGGGTTTTCTTAAATTATCGGGTCAAACCATGTTGAAAGAAAGTCAAAAGGGAGCAAGGGTGCAAGAATGGAAGAACAAAACCTAGGAAACCCTAATCCTCCCTCATTTCTCCCAAACATTATTTCTCACACACACACAACTCTCTCTCCCTCCTTCCCCTCTTCTTTGGCCGCCCCTCCCTCTCCAAATCCGCCCCTCATCTTCTTTTTCTTCTTTT
>CM067173.1:116273529-116353105 GCA_034093135.1 Erigeron breviscapus
TATGAAATGATCTTTGAAATAATGATAATGATATGGGAATTATAATGTATGTTCAACGTGTTATATGTTATATGATGAGCTTGAGTACTGTCAAACGGTGGTCCCCTGTACACTACTATTAACTCATTTGAGGCCTGTAGTTAGAGGGTTGCGCAACTAGGACTTGTCCCCTCATCCACTATTATAGGTAACGGTGGGATGTTTGGTCTGCCTTGGTGGCCACCTTCATCGCCAGTCTGGCCTCGCGGTGCTCTAACTACTATATATTTATGGGCGTCTCCATGCACGACCCTTGGTTATCTTTATGCACGTGATTGACAGCATGTGCTTATCATTATCTTATCATTTGGGACATTATATCTGATTATTGGGACATAACCGGTCTTAGTAGTGGCTCAAGAACAATCTCATCAAATTATGTCATGTTAGTCTTACCATTGACCCAGAGGTATTGATATTATATTATGGATGGAAATTATTGATTGAACATACGGTTTGGGTATGGACAGTATGATGGAATTCTTGGAAATTTTACGACATATTCTTTCTTGAATTGGATTAAATACATGTGTGTTGTTAGCATAATCCTATGAACTCACTCAACTCTCGTAGTTGACACTTTTTCTTCATGCTTTTCAGGTCTAGGGCAGTAAGTTAGCTTTTGGACCGCTCCATGGTTGATGTGTTATTTGTTGCATCTTGGACTAGTAACGCAAACATTTGATCTTTTGATTATGAATTTGGTTATGTAATGTTTATTAAACGTCAACTTGAACTTGTAACCTTTTGAATTTGAATGGCATTTGAAACTTTATGTTGATGTTTTACTTAAATCTTTTGTACCATGTCGTTCTGTGGCATCTCGTGTTCCGCTATAGTCGGGGTGTTACAATAACTCCAGTTAAAAAGGCAATAACAAGCCTTTACCTCAAAAGTCTAAGGGCCCAAGACTCAAGAAGACAAATCTCCAGTTGAACCTAAGTCCAAGGTTCAACTGCCTGTTGAAAATGATTTTTTGTTTAAACTGGACAGTCAACTCCAACTTTTGTCTAGGCAGGTTCAGAGTTGTACTGCCAGAATTAAAAATCTGGAAGGAGGTTCGTCCTCCTCAGTTGAAAAACAAAATATCAAAACCCCTTCAAACAAAAACAAAAGAATGTTCCATCTGGAACAAAATCTGATAAGAAAAAGGGGAATAAGTATCAAGTACCAATCGTTTTTACTCCTGCACCTGGAGCTGATAAAACAGCTCCATAACAGCCTCCAGTTTAACCACAACAATCAACTGGGACTTCTGAGGAAGTCCAGAACCCATCAAGAAAAGATGGGTTCACAAAAAATAACTAATGATTTTTGTGGGTGTGCAGGGCGATCGTAAAAAGAACACCTGGTATCTGGACAGCGCTGCTGGCCGGATAATGACCGGATGTAAGCCCCTGCTGGAAGAGTTCACTGTCCAAGATGGACCGGCAGTGACGTTTGGTAATGATCAGAATGGAAAGACTGAAGGATATGGTGTGCTCAATAATGGACAAGTCGAATTCAAAAGAGTTGCATTTGTGAATGGTTTGAAATATAACCTGATCAGTGTCAGCCAACTTTGTGATGATGGCTTCAGAGTTTTGTTCGATATTGCTCAAGGCACCATATTTAACAAGGATTGGAAAGTGGTGATGATTGCACCAAGAAAAGGAAATGTGTACATCATGGATATGGAACCAGCTCCAAAAGAGCAGTGTTTCTATACCAAGGCTGATGAGGACACCAACTGGCTGGCATAAAAGATTATCCCATCTTAATTTCAAAAATATTAATAAGTTGTCTCGCAAACAACTGGTAGATGGGATACCTCAGATTTCTTTCAATAAAGAAAAGCCATGTCCAGGGTGTGAGATGGGAAAGCAGAAAAGGGCCAGTTTCAAGACCAGGCAAAACTTTAGCATCACTGAACCTCTTCACATGCTTCATATGGATCTTTTGGTCCAGTGAATGTTCAAACTAGAGCTGGAAAGAAATACACTCTAGTTGTGGTTGATGAATTCACCAGATATTGTTGGGTGGTATTCCTCAGATCCAAAAGTATTGCAGCTGCTGAAATCATCTCTCTCATCAAAAGAATTGAGCTCAAGTACACTCGAAAAGTTTGTCAGTTGCGAAGTGATAATGGTACTGAATTCCAAAATAAAGTACTTGAATCATTTTGCAATGACACTAGCATCTCTCAAAACTTCTCATCAGCACATTCTCCAGAGCAAAATGGAGTTGTGGAAAGAAAGAATCGCACACTGATAGAAGCGGCCAGAAGCATGCTATCTGAATCAGGTCTTCCCACCAGTTTTTGGGCAGAAGCAGTGGCAACAGCTTGTCACACCCAAAACCGGTCAGTCTACATCAAGAGACATAAGAAGACTGCCTATGAAGTACTCAGGAATCGTAAACCAAATATTGGATATTTCCATGTATTTGGTTGTCCAGTTTATATACTAAACGATTCCAGTCAGCTTGGAAAGTTTGATGCAAAAGCTGATGAAGGAGTATTTTTAGGCTATTCAGATATTCGAAAAGCCTTTAGAGTTTATAATTATAGACTCCAAAAGGTTCATGAGACAATTCATGTCACATTTGATGAATCAACTGAAGCAATCAACAAGAGACCAAGCCTTGATATCTCTCCAGTTGTTCCAATAAACTTTGGTGAAACTGACCAAGTTCATCAGTCAGTTGTTTCACCAGTTGATGTTTCCAGTCACAAGAAACTGGAACCAGTTAAGAAGAAGAGTTCCACCAGTGACACTTCATTTTATCCTTCCATCAGTTTCAACTTACCACAGAAACTGGTGATTGGATCTGATGTTCGTGCCACTCCAATATCAGCACCAGTTCAAACTCCAACTTCTCCAGTTCTTCAAGAAATGCCTTTCACTGAAGAATTTCATGATGCCAATCGTGACCTCATTGACTCTGATGAGGATATTGAAGTAGTTTGGACTGATCCTCCTCCAGTTGCAACTGAAGAGGATCACCAGGTGACTTGCACTGATATTGTAGTTCACCAGCCTAGTCAATACACTAGATGGACTGCAGCACATCCAATTGAACAGATTGTTGGAGATCCAAATAGTGGGGTTCAGACTAGAAGAGCCACCAGTGAGCAATGCTTAAACGTCACCTTCTTATCACTGATTGAACCGAAGAAGATTGACAAGGCTATGGCAGATCCAAGCTGGGTAGAAGCTATGCAAGAAGAGCTTATCCAGTTCGAAAGGAACAATGTATGGGAACTTGTTCCTTGTCCTCCAGGTTTGAAGAAAGAACCTATTGGAACAAGATGGGTCTACCGAAATAAGATGGATGAAGATGGCAATGTTGTAAGAAACAAGGCCAGATTAGTTGCCAAGGGTTATTGTCAAGCAGAGGGCGTTGACTTTGATGAGACTTTTGCTCCAGTTGCAAGACTTGAAGCCATCAGAATATTTTTGGCTTATGCAGCCCATCTGCAGTTCAAGGTCTTCCAGATGGATGTCAAAAGTGCGTTCCTAAATGGAACTTTGGAAGAAGAAGTGTATGTTAAACAAACTCCAGGCTTCCTCAATGAGAAGCATCCTCACTGGGTATACAGACTGAACAAAGCATTGTATGGTCTAAGACAAGCCCCAAGAGCCTGGTATGACACTTTAACTAAACATCTTCTCAAAAATGGCTTTCAAAGAGGTGCAATAGATAATACCTTGTTTATCTTGAAAGAAAAAGGTAATATCTTACTGGTACAAATTTATGTTGATGACATTATATTTGGTTCAACTGATGATGCAATGTGTAAAAAGTTTTCTAAAATCATGTCATCTGAGTATGAAATGAGTTTAATGGGTGAATTAACATTTTTCTTGGGTCTTCAGATTAAACAAACTGAAAATGGAATTTTCATAAATCAAGAAAAATAGCACCTTAAATTTGGACTCTGACCCAACTGGCAAACCAGTGAACACCACTGAATATCGTGGTATGGTTGGTTCACTAATGTATTTAACTGCCAGTCGACCAGATATAATGTTTGCAACATGTCTATGTGCTAGATTTCAGGCTAACCCAAAAGAATCACATTTGCATGCTGTTAAGCGCATCTTCAGATACCTGAAAGGGTGTCCTAGCCTTGGTCTTTGGTATCCCAAAGGCTCAGGGTTAGATCTAATGGGTTATTCAGATTCAGATCATGCATGTTGTAAGATAGATAGAAAATCCACCACTGGAGGTTGTCATTTCCTTGGAGGAAAACTGGTGAGTTGGACCAGTAAGAAGCAGACGTCAGTCTCTATGTCCACTGCTGAGGCAGAGTACATTTCTGCGGCCAGTTGCTGTGCCCAGATTCTCTGGATCAAGAACCAGTTACTCGATTATGGTCAAAAGTATACAAAGGACCCCAATCTTTTGTGACAACACCAGTGCAATTGCTATATCTCACAACCCAGTGATGCACTCCAAGACAAAGCATATTGATATCAGGTATCATTTCATTCGTGATCATGTTATGAAAGGAGACATTGAAATTCATTTCATCCACACTGACAAACAGTTAGCTGATGTTTTTACAAAACCTCTTGATGAGAAAACCTTTAAAAATCTCATCAGCGAACTGGGAATGTTGAATCCTTAACTGATTTTTTGAACGCGTCAGTGACACTGATGAAGTTCTCCAGTTGAGGAGGTCCAGATAATCTTTGCTCGCCAGGCTATCGAACGCCTTTGTGATACTATCCTGGCACTAATTGATTACTGGATCATCATTTTAGGGGGAAAGACTCAAAATAATTTTCTTATTAAAATTCTTTTTTGAAAATGGCAACTGGAGAACTCTCCAGTTGAATTTCTTATTAAAATTCTTTTATTTGAAAATGGCAACTGGAGAACCCTCCAGTTGGAAACTGGCACTGGACTAATCCTCCAGTGTCCAGGTTCAGTCTTGTCTTAAAACTGGTGGTCAACCAGATTTCATAACGTTTGAAAATACTTGGTCAATATTTGTAACACGTGATGGTACTCGAGTGTTTGATCCACTTGCCAACCGTCATATGACGTGTTAAGGTCATTTTTGTAAAAGGTAACACTTTTTATTGGGAATTCGAAAAGTTAGTGGGCGCGTGGAGAAAATAAGCCGTCGTAGCATTTAATGCTGACAACGGAGAATTAAATTTTTTTCAAAATTCAAATTTTTTATTAAAATATCTTAAAAATTGATTTTTGACAATAAAATATTCTTGGTTATTTCATCGGGATCATTTTTCCCTTATAAATACCCCATTTACTCCGAAACACATTTACTTCCTTTTCACATTCCTTCATTCAATTCCAATCATCAAAATTGCTTCATTCCCCTCTCTACTTCCTAAATCAAGAACCCTAATTCCTAAATTCTCAATTTCACTTTTCATTCTATAAATGGCTCCTAAATCTTCCAGAAGTAGGGATGTAAATCTGCTTACAGTCCCATACAATCCATCTCAAATGTCAAACGTGCCGATGTTGCCCCTCCAAATTCTACTTTAATTAAATTAAATCCGAATAATCCCATGGCAAGTTTGCAAGGGTTTCAAACCCCTGATACACTCATCGGAAAGATTCAGAGATTCCTTCGGGACTCTCCTATCGGTGAGTGTTTTTCTCTAAACCCACGCAAGATGTATCACGATTACTTATGTGAGTTTTGGTACACCGCTCAACTATCCGAAGATTGTTCATCTATCTCTTTCACTCTTAAAGATGGATCAGTCGAGTGTACCATGACAGTTGAAACGTTGAGGGATGCCCTACACCTCAACTACTCGAGACAGGGTGAGTCTCCAGTTGTAATATCCCAAAGTATAAATTTTCGCCAGGTACTCCTCGATATGGGAAACAAGGAGTGTTGGAAAATGGGGTATTGAAAGTCAAAGGTGCTATGACAATGAAGGGCCTCTCACCATCCTGGAGGTACTTCTTCATTCACCTAGTTGAAAGTATGGGTGGGAGTTCTGGTGGATTGGACCAGATCAACTCCACATAAGCAGAGATGGCTTACTGTTGTGGAATGGACTCAGAGTGGATTTTGCTGACATTTTATTCATAATCCTGGTACAAAAACTGAAGGGCACCAGGGGACCATGTATCCCCTTCTCCAGGTTCTTATCACTCTGTTTCCTTCGTCTTCTGGGCAGTGAAGAATATCACAATACACTTCACTTGTACACTGTCCCAGAGATGCTGAGAAATCTGGACAACCTTGCATCTGAACCTAGGAGGTCCAGATTCCTCAGAGAATGTTGCTGGCATTCTCTAAAACCGATGCACCAGTCCAAGGTGAGTCGGAAAGACAACTGGGCGGGCCTCAAAACAATGAGGGACCCACCGTTTTGTCTACTGGAATTATAACTGATGTTGTACCCCTGCAACAGTTTAACCCCTCCAGTTCCAGCTTGTTAGTTCCTCCAACTGTCACTGGAGACCTCCAAACAGGTCTCCAGGGTGCTCCAAAGGTAAAGAGATCCCGTCGTCTTAGGAAACAGTCAGATCTTGCCACTGACAGTAGTAACCCAACCAGCCCTCCAGTTCCTCCCAACAGGAACCTGGAGATAGTCAAAGGGAAACCACAAGCAACCACCCTCGAAACTTCTTTAGGAGAGGGTGGTGAAGATATTACTGGGATAACCCAACCCAGAGTAGAGTCCGTGTCAGCACAAAACTTGCAGGGCCAAATTTCTGACACTCTTGTTGCACGAACTGACGAAGTCTCTGGCCAGTCACAGCTGGAGACTGAGGTTCCAAACTCTACGGCCGATGATGTTATGATTGTGGATAGAGCAATTGTAACTGAGGCAACCCCAGTGACCTCTATCCCTGGTGACGTTACCTGGTAACTGAACCTTCAACAGATGAAACCTTCCAGGAAACTGGAGAAGGTCATCTGGAGACTGACCAATCTGGTCAGCCATCTCTATCATTCATGAATCTGGGCATGAATGTTGATGAATTCCAGTTAGAGTCTTCGGACTCTGAAGGAACCACTTCAGATACAGAGATACTTGATGCTTCTGTACAAGATCAAGTCCCTTCATCTCTTATCTCACCCCCAGATCAACAAGTTTCAGTTTCCTCCATAGATACGCTCACTAATATTCCCCAACAAAGACCACCATCAATTATGCAAACTCTTTTTGTTCCTAGAAATAGGGACATGCCACCACCGCCGCCGTTGGACACACCTAAGCATCCTCAGCATGTCCAACAAATTGATATCTCCATTCCTTCTTTCACACCCACTTCTTCTATTCCCTCATCTACTTTGATGTCTACTGGGGAGGTTTCCTTCCATTTACCTCCTCCAGTTGCTCCAGTAGCATCTATTGCAGGTCCAGTGACACGTTCCCCTCCGTCACTGGACAATCAATTTGCCTCTTTCAAGCCGATATCCAAAACCTACCAGGTGGAGGGTATTCAAAAGGCAATTGACAAGAACACCAAGACCCTCTCCAGCTACAACAAAGAATCACTTACAAATCAAAAGGTTGTAGATCTGGGGATCAATAAGTTCTCTGCAAATGAAGACTTGGTTTCCAGAAGCTCAATGAGTTGGTTGGAAGCTGCAACACTTTATCAGCTTCATTAAAAGAAGCTTTTTTTTTTGGGTAATGGGATACCCCGATGAATTATATTTCAACCAATGAAAAGTTTAGGTACAAGTGGATTGACAGAGTGTCAACCAATTCAAAAGAAATGCCCTCACGGGCCCCCTCATAGTAAATAAAGGAGACCCATGATGCAGGAAATGAACCAGCTAGGTGACTGGACAGGCTCAGATCACCCAACTATATCAAGAACACATGAATCTATCAAATGAAACTATGACTAGCAATCTAATTAACAAGAATGTAAACAAAGCTAGTCTAAATAGCACCCTTCATGAACTGGGCAGTCTCTCCTGTATCTGACTCAACCTCCTCTATATCTGCTGGATCTGTAGATAATGCTATGTCTGGATCTGGGTCCTGCTGAGATATAGTGGGGGCAGATGGTATGCGGACATCATCTGAATGTATATCTGGTGTTCCCCTGCTCAAACAAAAGTCACCTCTCAATCTCCAGTTTACTTGGCACAACTATCAGATCATCTGAAACTGAACTGAAGGAGATAGAGAGGCAGGTTAAGGAGATTTTGCAAAAACCTGGCCTTAATGTGGAAGAGCTTGGGCAGCAGGTAGCCACTTCAGTTGGCCAGAAGATTGATGAACACTGGCTAGAGAGAAGATGATGTAAAAAGGTAATGTCTGAGATTGCCAATATACCCCCTCCTCAGGTTGATCTGGCCCCAATAACTCTTGAGAATCAACCAGTTGAGGGGTGCTGTAAATGCTCTGAACACCCAGTTATCTTCTCACAACTTCATTGATAACTTGGTCACTGAAGTGGAAATTGAAAAAGAAGGATGCTGAAGTGAAGGAACAAGTGGTTAAAGGTCTCGATGAAGATTCAAAGACCTTGAAAGATTAAACTAGGTCAGGACCAAACAGCTGCAAATGTCCTGACCCAGTCCAGGAGATTAACCACTTGTGGAGATCCTTTAGGATGCTTTGCACTATATTTAAGGAGTGCAAGGATATGCAAACGTGGCAGCCTCTAGCCCGTTTGCCCTCCAGTAATGAAGACTGGGCAGCTGTTCGTGCAGGTCTAGATGCTGCCAGGGGGGAAAGGCCTATCCTTGCACCCAGACTGCCAGGTCCAGTTAGTGCAAGACCCTTGGTTGAAAGGCAAGTTGTTGGTACTGATGATGATAACCAGCATTTTGAAATTGATGATGTTGGTGATAGGGGGAATAAAGACAAAGGCAAGGAAATATGTTGGCCACTGATACACAAGGAAAAGAAACTGGTACTGATGCCAGTGTGCTAGAAACTGGCAATGTCGATAAGCTTCCTCCAGTAACTGAAACTGAAAGCAAACGACTGGCAAGAATTGGTGATGAAATTAAAGAAAGAAAGAAACAAAAACAAGCTAACCAATTAGTTGCCAGAGGTCAAATGGAGAGGATGAAGATACTTGATGCCAGTGATGCCAGTCTGTTGGCATTTCACTGGATCAATATCTGAAGGTTAATAATGATCAGAGGATAGTGGGCATGGTGAAGGAAATGCTCGATATTGAATTGGACAAATTCTATCCTGATGATGAAGTTGAGCATGATGCCAAGATATTAATGTCAGTGGAGAAGGCAAAAGAAATTAGCTGAGGGGATTCAGAAAAGAGAAAATGTTCAGAGGTGGTCAAAAGTACTGAATCCACCTAAGTCCAAAGGAAAGACAAACCACTGCCAAGAGATGCAGATCTAAGGACTTGGGTGGAACCAAATGAACCTCAACTGAAGATATCAAAGCTGCAGTGCACAAACTGAGCACTGGCCAGATCCAGTTGGCTAATGAATCTGAAGCACGAGCATATCTAGTGTAACACAAAAGATATTAGATTAAATCTAACAAACTAAAGAAAAACCCAAGGCATTTATTGATCTATAAAAATGCCTTGGAAAATTAGATAGATTTCAAACAAGTCTTTCCAGTTCATACTTGTATAGATACAAGAATTGAAAAAGACTTGGCAATATTTCAGGACAAATAGGGGGAATTTGTTAGGACCAGTTTAGTGAAACTGGCCAGTCTCCAGTTGCATCTGGAGACCTGAAGAAATTGTCCAGAAATATATGAAGTCCAGTTGCAACGTACAGTTAACGCAACTGAAGACTTCCTCCAGTTGACATCTGACCAAGACACCTGAAGACATTCCAACTGAAGTCGAAGACATCAAGTGAAAGAAAGAGAATAACAATGGCAGCGAAGCCCAGTTGTTATTCTATCTCAGATAGAAACTGGAGAACATCAGTGTAAAGCACTTACAAAGCTTTACACTGATTCGAGGAATTGACTTAGTGCTTTATGTGCTGTCACATGGATAAAAGGAATTATCCTTGTACAAAGAACTAAAGGACATAAAGCAGGTTGGATAAAGAGACTCTATGTCATAACTTTATCTAGTATTTTAAGGAATTAAGTACTATTCCTTAAATGCTCCCAACCATATTTGTACGGCCAAAGTTGACATCCCAATGTCAACTTTGCCTATAAATAGAGGTCTTTGCACAACCAATAAAACAACTTTGCATACTGCAATATATTTGGTGTTCTGTGCAATATTCTCTCAATCGCAAAAAGGAACATTTCACCACCTTTAAGTGTTTCGATTGTAAGAGAATTTCCAAGTATTAGATCGATTGTATTACATAGGTTGTTAGGATATTTACATTTTGTATTATCTTGGTTCCGCAACAACCTTGTAATTTATTTAACATTAATAAATAAATTAACTTGAAAATTACATATTGTCTCACCAATTTACTTTACAAGTATTTATATTATTGCATTGTCTTTACTTATAATATCTCGTCATCTTTATAAGTAAACTATCCAGACCTGGTATACTACACTGCAACTGGTCGTTCCAGTCAGTGCTTATATTGCAAAGTTCTCACCATCGACATAGAGGTGTCTTCAAGTAGTACCATCTATTGAGTTCTGTCTACCTGCAACGGTATTATCAGTCCTTTTTGGACGTTGACACTCTCTCGCAAAATGACCAAATCCATCACAATTATAACATTTCACCTTGGATTTATCAAAACCTTTAGTGCCATTTCCCAAAAATCTTCCAGTTCTCTGAAAGAATCTCCTGACCTTGATAGTCAACATAGCTAACTGCCATTGTAGATCCATTTCTTCTAAATCATCAAGATCTATCTGATTGTAGTCCTCGTCGATCAATACAGGGTCAGTAACTTTTCCACCAATGTAAGCTTCATGAGCCGAGCAAAAGCTGAGTAAAGATTCATTCTTCCTTCTGCGGAACTCATACTCATTGGCATAGAGTGAATGGACTGACAATTGCTCTTGACATTAGTATTTGCATTGTCATAAGCAACATATCCTACAAGTCCTTCTGCATCAACTATTGGCATAGCTTCAACACCACTTAGAAATGCATTTGTTCCTGAGCTAGTACTTGCTAAATGAACAGGATTAGCATGATACAATGATGGATCTTGAGTGAAATCCGAATGAGTATCCTTTATCCTTCTTTTCATTTCTCTATTCTTCAATTTGGAAACTACCGTCTCAAAATCCCATGTACTGTATTCTTTGTCATCTTGAAGATGATGAACATATTCAGTCCATAATTTTGGTAGTGAATTGTAACACCCAACATTTAAAAATATGGATTTCCAAAAAACTTTCGCCTAATGGCGTCAAAAGAAAGCGGAAGTAAACTTTAAATGTCCAAACCAGCAAAATCTGTTTGGTTTAATCATTAAATGGTGTTACTAGCCATATCATCAAAACAAGTCTAAATGGAAACCCATCGGTTACCCAACATTAAACAACCGACCACATTATCGATACAAGTCATTATTATCTAAACATAAAGCAAATGTCTAAAACGAGCAGCCACTAGGGGTAAACTATAGCGAGCTTCAAGATCATCTACCCATGCCTCACATCTTCTCACATCTACCTGCTCACTAATGCTGGACCTGAGGGTACAACATGTTTTAAAAGAGCAAGTGTTAGCTAACGAATTAGCTAAGTAAGATAACACAGAGTTTATAAAACGTTTGTCCATTTAAAACATTATATAAAAGTCATATTAAATCGTTAAGGCACATATCACATCAATGCATCACATCATCCATAACATATCATCGAATCAAACATCATCATAATAGGTTGAATCACCCTAGATGTGCCTAGTCATCTTTTACTTCACATATAACATATAAGCATCATCGTATAGTGTGACATAAGTCACTTACATTAGGCGTGACATAGGTCACTCATCACATATAAGGTGTAAGTTTGTGTGTAGGTGGTCATAAGACCTAACAGGGAACCTCACACCCGACTGGATGGATAAGATTTTCAGTGGTCCATCAGTGTCGTTAAGGAATGGCAAGCCAATCCAGGAGTAGTCCGTATGTTCAAAGACATTGGTGGGTAATCACTCCACCCGGAGATACTCAAACCACGTAATTACGTTGCAAGGAGCCACCCAAGCAACAACATCTACGCACCCACCCGGCTAAGGTGAATACAGGTTAAGCTTAACACTTCATCTTAAATACGAGCTCGATTTCATCACATATAGTTTAGGTGACAAAGTTACCTAAACATAGCATATAATCATCTTTTATGTTTGGGCCCTTAAACGTGCACGTGTCATGGCAACTTAATAAGTCTAGTGAACTAGATGAACAAGCCATGTAATCATGCACACTTCACATATCATCAACATATAACACATTTCAATTCATCTCAAGGCATTGCATAGCATTTCATAGCATATCATTACATCTCATATCATTGCATAACATTTCATAACATCTCAAAGCATCACATATCATTACATATCAAATCATTTCAATTCATATCATGGGGACTGTAATTCAGGCCTCATTGGTCACTTACATAGCCCCATATCACCTCCCGTGTAACCCCGAATACCCATAAGCAATCAAGATATCAATTGGGAAGTTATTATATGAAATCATACTTTTTGTTGAACCCTCAGCGTGTCAAAGTAGTGTATCTTACCTTGATACAGCTTACCAACAAGTTAAGAGTATCTTAAAGTGCTTGTTAAGTGCTCCCAACAACCTACAATACCTGTAGATGACTTAGAGGATCCAAGATCTAAACAAAACTTGATCGAATCGGCCCAAAACAATTGGATCTTGAGAGAAACTTGCTTGGAGAAGGGAAGGGGGCTGCTTGGGGGTTTTTCTCACACACTCCAGATCTGGAGAATGACAATTAGGGTAGCCTAATTGTCATACAACCCTTGGCCATCCTTAATAAATTCCATCTTAAGCCCCTCGACTCTTTAAACTTGACTTTCTTAGCTTAAATCACCTACTGGGAGACTTAACGATCTAACAAGCACTTAACTTTCATAACGTTGCTTTAATTACTTTCATTATACATCATATTAATCGTTTCACATAAAATACATAAGCATTTAATCACATAATCACATATAGGGCATATGACTTAACGAACCTAACGTTGACTAACGGTCAAGTCAATAAGTCAAACTCGAAAAGTTTGGGATGTTACAGTGAATCCAAGAACTTATCAACTAACTCAGTCTGAGGATATACAACTTCAAAATATGATAACTCAGTAGTTAAATGACTGAATCGAGTAATTATCTCATCAAGAGATTCTCCTTTCAGTCCATTAAAGGCTTCATACTGACGTTTAAGAAGTGTAATACGATTTCTCTTCAAAGTAGCATCGCCCTCACAGTAATTTTCAAGGGCATCCCATAACTCCTTTGAATTAGTGTACTTTTTAAACAAATGTACACTTTCTTGAGGTAAGGCCATCGTAAGAGTTGAAAGTGCCTTTCCTTCCACAATATATTTCTTCTTTTCAGCATCTGGCATATCAGTATAAGTATATGTACCGATTACACCATTTTTCTCAAATGTTGGCCAGTCAAAACCTTGAGTTATCATAACCCACATATCAATATCATTCAGACGAATATAATCTTCAAATCGTCTTTTCCACATCCAATAATTCTCCATACGGAAGAGCTTTGGAGGTGTATTACCACGACCAACTTCATGGTCATGCATGATCATTTGACTGATAAGTAGGGCATTTGGTGAATTAGCAGCAGCTGGTACAGTAGTCATTTCGAGTCTTTTAAAAGATTAAATCAAACGAAAATGTTACTGTAGTACTTAGGTTCGTGCAGACGTAGCACGAAGTGGTCACACGAAGTGCGCACGAAGAACAATTTGTGCTGACATGGCACAAAGTGAACACGAAGTCACTAGTTTGTGCTGACGTAAGCACGCAGTAGTAATCACCTCGTGCTGACGTAAGCATGAGGTCGCGCGAAGTAAAAACACGAACTTGATGAAAAACTTGTTTTTTTTAATCGAATTTGCAATTAATAGCAAATCACACAATCTTAAACCTCCTGGTAATCAACCTTAGGGCTCTGATACCACTTGGAAGTCCCTATCGTCGAATAGATCGTAATAAGATGTGATTTGTTATGTCAAGAGTGCGGAATCCTCTTGAGATAACTAGATTGCTATCACCTTCAGTCAATTAATGAGAAATTGATCAACACTAGGTCGTGCGCGAGGTTGTGGTTCGTGTAGAAGATCACACGAGCACCAATTCGATAAGTTAATCACCAATTCGTTAATTGACGAACCGAAAAGTCTACTAATTATGTGAATTAGTGTTGTATTTATACTAATAGGTTATTAGTTCGTGTAGGCTTGGGCTTCACACGAAGTGAATTAAGCCCGATCCACCAAAACGCGATTGCCTTCGTGCTGACGTCAGCACGAAGACACTTCAACGTGCTGCTGACGTCAGCATGAGGAGCGTAGTCTTGGATCATTTATTTCGCCCGTACATAACGTTCAGCCACCGTTTAAGTATTCTAAGACACTTATAACCTTGGCTCTACGTCCTTGCACCTGCAAAACAAATATATAACACACAAATATAACAATAACCATAAACATATCTTATATTGAAGTTCAAACGTAATCATTAAACATAAACACATGTCCTAAAGACTTATTAATTAACGATTACAGAAATATTCCTAAGAACAAAAACGTTAACCAAATCTACGTTGCTATTGTCACACAAATCTGCATCTACAATAGGGGAATCTCCTCCTTCATCTGCTTCTGCTTCTGATCTTGATAATTTGAACAACCCCGAAACAATTGACAAGGCTTCTGCATTAGCCAAGGGTGTTAATACTCCAGTTCCTGGAAAAGATAACATCGCTGCTAAAAACAAACCCAGCTTTACGAGGATTCTAAGCATTGTAAGTGCACACTCTTGAAGAATAATAAATTACCGGAACCAACACTTTGAAAACATGGTGGTCCGTACAGGAGTCACCCTATTTCGCTCCACGTCACCGTCATCTCCGTTGCCGTTAACTGCTTTCCGGCGGTTCCAACAAATCCGGCCTTATCCGTACTTACAGTTTTCTCGTTTTGCAATTTGTAGACCGTTAGTTTTTAGTCATTTTTACCATAACGTAAAACGATATGGAAATCGAAGCTATTCTGTACAAAGCTTCGTTGATTTTGTGCTCGAAGAGTTCGAAGCGTTACGCTGAAGGAAGATTCGTGCTGTTAATAAGTGCGTATCGATAATCTCTTTTGTTATTACTTATTAGTGTGTATATATATGGGGAAAGGGAATATGAGGTTGTTAGGCATCTAAGTTGGGTGAAAAACCCCTCACATGTCATTTTTTAAACCATAAAAAATATGAGAGAATATTTTAAAAATTCATTATCCAAATATATTATTATTTTAATATTTATATTAATTTGTAAAAAAAAGTCTCACTAATTTACACTTATTGTTTTCCATCAATAATTTACACTTTTTAGCCCTGGATACTTAATTAATTTACATTTTTTAGGCCTGAATACTTAATTTATATTTTAAAATTAACAATCATTTAATTAATTAAAATGTTATAAACAATCCGTGTAATTACATCTCTCGATTTTCTCAAATTTTTAATTTTGACTTTTTTTGACTTTTTATTATATAAATAAATATAGATTTGCATATGTAAATATCAATGTCGATTTCATGACTAAAGATAAATATTAAACATCCTTATCCTAAACACAATAGGAATCACAGAACATGAGACGATCACAGAACAAAGCACGATTTACAACAGAGGTTACTTGAATACTAAATCCAAATCAATATGAACTTCATTCAAGATTCATTCTATCTCTCAATCAAAAAGGTATATCATTTTCTCCTTTTTCATATATTAGTTTTGTGTATTAAGGTTTAAAGTTACAATTGTCACTCAAATCAATAGTACTAATTGTTATCAAAGAATATGAAAATAGTCATAATTGTTATCTAATTATCATATGACAGGTTATTGAAAATAAACCTATTCGTGTTATGGGCCCGCATCATGATCAAATACATATACTTGAATGTCAAGTGTAGTATCACAAGTATGTTTATATTTTAATTCTTAATTATCTTTCATAATAATATCACATTATGAGTACAACTGGTTTCAAAAAATTATATAATAGAGAATTATTGTAGCATGTGCCTTGTGGAATGACTACGGCAAACAATTCCATCAATATGTCTCAGCTAATAATGACAGTGACAAACCTGTGATTATTGTACTACAACTTGCAAAGTATAACACTTGAACCGTATATCTTCAAATTATAAGCTTTTATGACTTAAATGTATGAAGATCTAATATTGATAATATCGTAAACCCCGTGTCCACTGTTGGACACGGGTCTAAAATCTAGTTTATTAACATACATAAGGTAATTTTATTTTTATCATAACATCTAAAAGTAAACTTTTTATATAATTTTTTAAAAACGACAACATCCAAGACGTTTACCAATATGTAAGTCCCAACTTGTTAGAGGACAAATTTGTTTCTTTTACAATAAACCTCACACAATACAAGAACAAAACGGGCTGTTAGTGAGGGTGTTCTGACTCATGTTAGGGATGAAGCCAGAAAGAGATAATTCAAATACAAGTTAGAAATATTCATTTTTACTACTGAAGCCAGTGGACCAGTATATTCAACTTGTTGTAAAATATTTTTGGCTTCAGTATGAGTTGCAACAGTTTCATAATCATCATCAGGCATATATGACAGCTCAAATGCAGACCTAATCCTCTCTAAAGAAATGTATACCTTTTTCTTACCGTTGAGGATTGTGCCATAGATTGCAGTATGTCCTTTCTTGTTCTTTCCCAAGTAACAGCTCGCCCAAAATTCACACAAAAGATCTTGAAAAACCCAGTCTGGTTTTTCAATCATCACCTTTCCTAAGGGATGGTACCATAAAAATGCCACAATATCATCATACCCTTCTGCCCAAGAAGGAGGATGAATATTGGCATGAACCAGACTGCCAATCTTGATTTTACCACTATCAAGATCAGCCGGGACCACTACTACATTACTTCCCACCACATAAGGTGAAAGCTTATTAGCGCTTAAGAGCTGGGTATTGATTCCCAGATTCCGAGAAGAATTATTATTATGAAGTTCAGACAGATGATGATGCCATTTAAAACACAATTTTTAGAAGAAATTAAAATTAATAAAACAGTAATCAGACTAGAGAGAAAAGAGAATTGATTTTAGAAAATATGAACAAGTGATTTGGGATTTTAGGTTAAATCGATATTATATACATTATTCAAAATACCGTTTGGAAAAGTAAGAGAGAGAAAGATTTTGATTGGACGAGGAACAAGTGGTGATGGTACTTTTTCAGTAACCATCTGTAACACCCACACGTGTCACTCTTCAATAGGATCAATATAAATAATAATTATTGTTAGGTCCAGATTTAGTCCAGACTTACTGGACTGGCTCCAGACTGGACTACTGGAATCTTACTTAGGTTTGTTAAAGAAAACTTGTTTTGCTGGTCTCGCTCCAGACCCGACTACTGGAGCTCACTGAAGATCTGACCAGAAAACGTTTCTACTGGACCTACTCCAGACTTGGAATCTGGAATCCCTCTAAAGATTTGTCCAGAAATAATTGAAGACTAGTGAGCATTTACTTGTATAGGTAATCTGGAGCATTCTCCAGATTAGCTCACTGAAGGCTTCACCCCAGTCCAGATCTACTACTGAAGACATTCTGACTGAAGTCAAAGACTGAAGTCTGAAGGAAGAAGACTTAACAAATGGCGGAGTCCACTGGAAAGTCTTACCAGATCTGCACACTGGGGGATTGTTAGTGTTCTAGATCCTGCAAGTCTGAACACTAATATCGAGGATTGACTTTTGCCTTTAACACACTTTCCAAAGAACAATCTACTTGTTCTTTAACAAAGTATACGTGTGTTAAGGTGGTTGGATAAAAGGATACACTTGCACTTGATGTGACTTTATCCTTATTCCTTATCCAATACATTTAATGTTCTTGTCGGATCATTAAATGTATGCCAACCATATTTGTACGGCACAAATTCACTGGTGAATTTGTTGGCTATAAATACAAAGTCATTTCCTTGACAAAAATACTTTTAAGCATTCCTTTTGCATTTAAGTGAATTTGTCCAAATACTCTCGATCTTAAACAGGGATACTTCACAACTTTAAGTATCTCGATTCTAAAGAGTTATTTGACAAATATAGATCATATTGTAACTCATAGGTTGTTAGGATACTCACTTAATTGTGTTATCTTGATTCCGCAACAACCTTGTATTTTATTTACACATCAATAATGAAATACCCATGAAACATACATAATGGTCCACTTTATTTGTTTATTGCTTTAAGTCTTGTATTACTTTGTTTATATATCTTGCATCTTTATTTACAAGTAATACTAGTCAAATCTAGTGATTATTAGACTTGTTGTATTTTACACTTTCTATTGGTTAACCATCTCGTTAATTAAGGGACTCACATATAAGTAATAAAACGCACTGAGATATTTAATAACAAAAATAACCACGAAGCTGGGTCAGACTCAGCTTACCCTCTTTTACTTGATAAATCACCAAGTATGAAAGGGTAATCTGTGTCAAACACAACTTGCCCTCAATTTAGAATAACTCTAAGGGGTCAGATTTGTTATTACTTAGCTCACTGCCTTTTACAAATTAAGCATACCTAGCTTACTTATGAGATAGTTGAACCTTGATTCATCCAATGGCTTTGTAAACAAGTCAGCAAGCTGATTATCTGTTGGAATGAAATGGAGTTCAACATCTTCTTTCATCACATGATCCCTAATGAAATGATATCTTATATCAATGTGCTTGGTCCTTGAATGAAGTACATGATTGTTTGAGATTGCTATGGCACTGGTACTGTCACAAAATATTGGAGTTTTTATTGCAGTGACACCATAGTCTTGAAGCTGATATTGCATCCAAAGAATTTGAGAGCAACAACTTCCTGCAGCAACATACTCAGCTTCTGCAGTAGAGATAGAAACTGAATGCTGCTTCTTGCTGGACCAGCTTACAAGTCTATTGCCTAGCAATTGACAAGCTCCTGAGGTACTTTTTCTATCAATCTTACAGCCTGCAAAGTCAGAATCTGAATAGCCAATTAGATCAAATCCTGAGTCTTTGGGATACCAAAGACCCAGATTGGGACTACCTTTAAGGTATCTGAAGATTCTTTTCACAGCCTTAAGATGTGATTCCTTAGGACTAGCTTGATATCTTGCACAAAGACATGTAGCAAACATAATATCTGGTCTACTAGCAGTTAAAGTAATGATCCTATCATACCCCTATAAGCTGTGGTGTCAACAGATTTGCCATTTTTATCTTCACCCAGCTTATCACCAGTTCACATAGGAGTTTTCATAGGTGAGCAATCACTAAAACCAAATTTGTTTAAGAGATCTTTAACATATTTTCCTTGGTTTATGAAAATTCCATTTTTAGTTTGTTTAACTTGTAAACCCAGAAAATAGTTTAGTTCTCCCATCATGCTCATTTCATACTTTTTAGACATTAATTCAGAAAACTTTTTGCAAAGTCTTTCACTGCTAGACCCAAATATTATATCATCTACATATATTTGTACCAGCAGAATATCACCATTATACTTTCTCACAAACAAAGTCTTGTCAACATTACCTCTTTTGAATTTGTTTTAGCCAATAAAATTTAGACAAAGTATCATACCATGCCCTTGGAGCTTGCTTCAACCCATAGAGAGCTTTGTCAAGCTTGAAAACATGGTCAGGAAACTTTGAACTTTCAAAACCTGGAGGTTGTTCAACATAGACTTCTTCTTCCAATTTCCCATTCAAGAAATGCACTCTTCACATCCATTTGATAGACTTTGAAACCTTGTGAGCAGAGAAGGCTAAGAACATTCTGATTGCCTCTAATCTTGCCACTGGTGCAAAAGTCTCATCATAATCAATTCCATCCTCTTGTCTGTAACCAAGAGCTACCAATCTTGCTTTGTTTCTGGTCACAACTCCCCTTTCATCCATTTTGTTTCCGTAGACCCACTTGGTTCCAATCACAGTCTTGTGATGAGGTCTTGGAACAAGTTCCCAAACCTTGTTTCTTTCAAACTGTGTTAGTTCATCTTGCATTGCATTTACCCAAGATGGATCTGCCAGAGCTTCATTAACCTCAGTTGGTTCCATCTTACTCACAAAATTAACAAACATGCAAAAGTTGCCTGTTGCTTTTCTTCTTGTTTTTACACCAGTAAGAGGATCACCAATAATTTGGTTAATTGGATGAGATCTAGTCCATTTTGTCACATGAGTTGGATTATTTGCAACTGGGACTGTAGGCTGATTCAGATTAGAAGGTCCAGCTTGATCTGCTTGTAGAGGAGAAAGATCAGCATGAACTTTGTAGAATCTGAGCCAGCTTGGACAATAATCGATGGATTAATATCTTCAGTAGGAGTTGGATCAGCTTGAGCATCTTCAAAGATTGGGACTTCTTCTTCTTCTTCAATGAGTTGCTCCCCCTGCGTTTGAGCATTATCAGCTCCAACTGGAGGATTTGTTGGAGGCTCATTCTCAGGTACAACCAGTTCTTCAAAATTGAAATCTTCATCTTCAGGAAGAGAGCAATCTGGCTTAGAACAACCTTCATCTATGCTTACATTAACAGAGTTCTCAATTGTTTTAGTTCTCTTGTTGTAAACTCTGTAGGACTTCATCATTGTTGCATATCCAAGTAGGATACCTTCATCTGCTTTCTCATCAAACTTTCCAAGATGGTCTTTCTGATTTAGAATGTAACAAGGACTTCCAAACATTCTTAGGAAACCAATTTCTGGTTTTCTCCCCCTAAGAAGTTCATATGCAGTCTTCTGGTGCCTTTTTACAATGAGAGATCTGTTCTGGGTAAAGCAAGCTGTGTGAATTGCTTCAGCCCAGAAATGAGACTTGACATTGTTTTGAGCCATCATGGATCTGGCAGCTTCAATAAGAGTTCTGTTTCTTCTTTCTGCAACACCATTTTGTTGAGGAGTTATGGCAGCTGAGTAGACTTGTGAAATTCCCTTTTCACTGCAGAATGAGTTAAGAGTGATATTCTTGAATTCAGTACCATTATCACTCCTTAACTGCCTAACAGGCCTTTTGTAAAGAATTTCAGCTTGCTGGATGAAATCAATGATTGTGTCAGCAGCATCACTCTTGTGTTTAAGAAAGAAAACCCATGTGTATCTTGAATACTCATCAACAATGACCAAAGAGTATCTCATTCCAGAGAATGAAGGAGTACTAATTGGTCCAAAGAGATCCATATGAAGCAGATCCAAACAACTGTCAATGGTTGAGCATGTTTTGGACTTGAAAGAAGCCTTGT
The DNA here is from genome assembly GCA_034093135.1 of Erigeron breviscapus. Classification (NCBI taxonomy): domain Eukaryota; kingdom Viridiplantae; phylum Streptophyta; class Magnoliopsida; order Asterales; family Asteraceae; genus Erigeron; species Erigeron breviscapus. The sequence continues at coordinate 116,294,998 of CM067173.1, forward strand.
GCTGTTTGCCTTTTTCACAAGCATCACACAGCTTGTCCTTCTCATAATTGATCACTGGAAGCCCGGACACCAACTCTTTCTTACACAGCTTGTTGATGTCTTTGAAATTCATATGAGACAGCCTTTTATGCCACAACCAATTCAGCTCATCTTGAGTCTTTGACATGAAACAGACTTCTCTTGTAACAGTTGGATTTCTCATGTCAAAAGAATACAAAGACTCATCCCTCTTTGCTACAAGAACCACATTGCCTTCTAAATCAAGAACAACTCCCTTATCAGATCTGAATCTCACTTCATAACCAGCATCACACAACTGCTTACACATCAAGTTGTGCTTCAAACCATTTACATAAGAGACCCTTCTGAATGAGGGACCATTTGAAAGTATACCAAATTCCATATTCCGAAAGCCTTAAAGACTAATGACGTTCACTCCCTTAAAGTACATATTTTAGTTATAAAGTCGCGTACATGAACGGAATGAACTAAAACGACCGGAAAAGTACGTCGGGAAAATACGCTCATATGACGGTCAGTTTAGTGAACATGCCGGGACGCAGCTCTGCTGGCCGTAGTCGTACTAGTTGAGGTAGAGGTATTGGTGGGCGCAATTCAATAGGTAGAGGTGGTACCAATTCGATAGTTAGAAGTGGCAGCAATCCGATAGTTAGAAGTGGCAGCAATTCAGTAGTTAGAAGTGCCAGCAATGTATCTCGTGATGACACAAGTAATGATGAGCATAATGATGAGAATATGGACGAATTTGATGGGTTAGAGAACCTCAATGGAATGAATTCCACGGATATCGGATTTACCTTCATCTGAAGCACAACATTCAAATGCGCCAAATATTTATGTTCCAGATCCAAACAAGATCTGGCTTTCCATTACCCCCGAGAGGTCACGGTATGTATCATATATGTAATTTAAGATTCATTTAAGATTGAGACTTTAATTTTACAACAATCAGCACACAATTTTCTTAAATATGAAATGTAAACAGAAGAGCATTTGCAAGTCAAGCAAACTCCAAAACGGTTTTTATCCACAGATTAAGAGTTTAACTGTGATAATATTAATTTTGCAACAATAAGCACACAATTTCCTTAAATATAAAATGTAAATAGAATAGCATTTGCAAGTCAAGCAAGCTAGGCCTGAACGACTGTTTCAACCACCTGCCACACCTGCTCCAATATTTACTGTTAATAAACCAAGTTTGGTAAGACCCCAGCCCAAAGCACCAACTCCCAATCACCGTTGATTCAGTGTTTGTGATATTTAGTAATTTGTTTGTGAGTTGATATAATTTTTTTGAATTTAAATTCACCGATTTCTCTATCACTAAATCATTCTGTAGTTTTGTGAAAGCTAACGGTGAAGTCGATAATGGTGAAGTTATCCGCTCAATCACCATGATTTTGACGCAATATTACCGTGGAGTCTGGCCAACATGGACAAGTATCCCGAAACAGGATCAAAATAAGATGTTTGAGCGTTTTAAGGTTGCTCTTTACATGTTATTTCACTAACATTAACTATAAATGTTATGCAACATATATATAAACTAAATATGTGTTATTTTCAGCTTGATTATTGTTGGAATCCGACTATCAATACTGCTGTTGAGGGAATATTTAACGTAGCTGTGCAAGAAGACTATCTAATCGTTTAAATTGGGCTCGTTCTGCAGCATATGAGAAGGCCACAAATGCGGGTCACCCGGTTACTGATGATGATATATCTTCAATTGCCCCTTATAACCCACCCTGGATGAAGCAAGAATATTGGAGTAAACTTGTCACCGAGCATTGGAATACAGAATCATAGCTAAAAATGTCGAAGGCGAACAAAGATAACAGGGGTAAATTTGTAGCTGGCTACCATTGCACAGGCTCTGCTGGATATGTGTCATTTCGAGAGAAATTGGTAAGATATTTGTGATTAATGTATAACCTTGCTAAAATTAATTTATTAACTGGCTCTTAATATAACTCTTTTGTAGGAAAAAACAAAAGGCCCACAAACGTCTTTGTCTTTTCTGATTGAATCGCATACCAAGAAAGAAAAGAGAGATCGAGTTGCAGGAGAAGGTACTTCCCAAATCATACCCTCATCTGAGGACTTGATCGATGATAGGGCACGCGAGGTGGTGGTAAGTTGTATGTATACATTGCTGGAAAAAAATTACATCAATGCATATACGTTTTGAGCATTAAAAACTTGTTATTTAGAAAGAGTTTATTAGTTCGTTATGTATGTATAATTTCTAATAGTTGGTTTGTTACTAGGATCGTCTAAAAGCGTCCATGATTGAAAAGTATGGGGCAGATTTTGACACTCACCCTAAGCATGATCCCGAGTTGTGGGAAGAGGCTACTGGACAAAGAAAGAAAGGGAGATCTTATTGTACCGGGGCATCTTCTGATCCAGCTTTTGTATTAACGGGCACAACTTCTATTAATAGTAGCAACTCATGTGTTCAAACTAAGTGTGCAAGAGGTATGTCTCTTTTTCTCATTTTGCTTTTTTAGATACTCCGTCAGATGAATTATAGGTATAATCAATAGTAGAGTTATACCTAATACCAAATCATGTTGATGTTATTGTGATATTTTATGTCTGTTTGTTTACGAGTAGTATTATATTAGGTAAACTTTTATGATGATGGCATTTTGGTCCGTTACTTGTTATATATGATGATGGGTAAAGTGCTTGTAGATCAGCGCAACCCCCTAAAAGTTTCTCGGCCTTTTGGGCTTAGCCCATTTTGACCTGTTACCCAACCCACCCAATTTAACAAACTCTGCCAGCCCGCTTAAAAAGTAAAACAGGAAAAACATTTAGGAATGGACAATTGACACGAGCTAAGATAAGCCGGTCTAAGGTTCTTTTTTTTTAGTTAACTAATAGATGGAGTGTCAATAAAAACGAGCTATGTCATACAAAAAGGGGGGGAAAATTCCATATTTGTCCATGTGTATATATATAATGTTGTGTTCAGTAACTAATCACAAAAAGTTATTGTGTGCACGTAAGGGCGGAACTTATAAGGGGCAGGGAGGGGTCCTGGCCCCTTCAAATTTTTGTGCAGTTCCTATAAGTTTACATTGTCGGATAACATAGTTACTGTAAGTTTCCAGTGCCGGAAAACATATTTGACCTCTCAGCCCCTCCAAACTTTTAGAGAAAAGGTGAGTATAAGAAACTTAAAGCTACATACGGTTAACTCATCTTGCTGATAATGGTTTTGAAGTTCCTACCTCCACATAGTTAAACCAATATGATACTCCCGTCAATGGTTTAAAAAATCCAGATCCAAACATATTAGTTGATTCAGAGGTATTCCTTTAATTTTATTCTTCATAATTGGTCTATAATACAGATGTTTTATGCCTTTTTTATAGGAATTATGAAGATCTTTCAATTTCCTTCGATTGGATAATATGAACTTGTTTATCCGATTGTGTACGTACTGCAAGTGAGATTTGTGTTTGTTTTAGGAATAATGTGTTAAGTATATTTGAGTAATGCTCTTGATCAAGAACTCGTCATCATCTTTTGGGCCTTTGATGGGCCAAAAAGTTCATTACACAAAACACGTCAATGACAAGTAGGTGGAAAACTTGTATAAATTTTTTATATTAAACATATAAGGAATAATATGGTAGTATAAACTTGTTTTGATATAAAATTTTATAAAATGCTCCTTAAGTTTGAATATGAGTTTTAACAAGACAGAAAAATTGGTTATATATTTTTAATGTTATTCGTATAATATTATTATTATATCATTAGTATTACATAAAAAAAAAATTAGTGTAATTTTTTTTTTGTTAGAATTAAAACCGTCCCAAATTTTATCACTTCCAATGATCAAGAACTCGTCTTCCTCTATTCACTAGTTTTAGTTTTGAACCCGCCCGAAATAAAATACTAGCATCACCCTGTTACGAGTATGATTTTTGACCCCCCCCAATTGAAAGATTCAAGTTCCGTCACTGCATATGCATCATTCATTAATTATATCAGGCACCTTGATTCTTGGGCCGCAATACAGGATTCTGTTTTGACCCTTTTACGGATCTTGTAAACGAAGTTGTTTTTTTTCTTTAAATTCGGTATGTATATATATATAAAATAAATTCTAGCAAGATACTACATCTTCTATATGTAGTTTTATGTTGTATTTATCTGTTTGTGTTACTATTTTATAGGTAGAAAGAGTGAAGCAAACAATGGAGGAGATGCGTGTAGCACATGAAAAAGCAAAAAGTGATATGGAAGAGCGTGAGACAAAGATTCGTGAAGCACACGAAAAAGCAAAAAAGGAAATGGAAGAACGCGAGGAGCGTCTCAAAAGTGAAGTGGAAGATGTTAGAAGGGAGATGCGTGAGCAGATTGCTAAACTTTTGAAGCACATTCCAAACATTGAGCCTTGAACGTTACATGCTTAACTACTACTTAAACTTGCTTTTGGGTTTGTAACTGTTACTTTGGTTTTAGGATGCTACTTTAGTTTTAGGATGCTACTTTCTTTTGGACAAGGAAGGCGAATTATGTATGGATATTTAGGATGTTTAAATGCAATTTGATGCTTTTAGGATTTTATTTTGATTTGTGGATGGAAACAGGGTGTAAAGAAGCTAGAAAAACGTTCTGGAAAAAGAAATTTTGGGCAGATTTTTGGCAAATTTAATATACTTTCCGACAGATTTGTGACAGAATATTCTGTCGGTAAAAGGATATTTTGCAAAAGTTTGAACCTTTCGACGGATTTGGGACAGAAAATTCTGTCGGTACAGCAGTTTCAGACGGTAAAAACTAATAAGGTTTTGTCGGTAAATCCGTCGGAAAAATGGATACGATTACCGACGAATTAGGGACAAAAGTTATCCGTCGGTAAAAATAAATCCCTCGGTAATAACCAACATTGGTACCGTCGGAAATCCGTCGCAACATGTGTCCGTCGGTAATATATTCGTCGCAAATCCGTCGTAAATTTTCCCACGTAAATCCGTCGGTAATAATGTCTGCCGTCCCAAAATCCGTCCCTAAATTTTACCGAGGCCATTTTTAGGGTCCGATCAAATCCGTCGGAAATCCGTCGCTAAACGTTTTGGGACGGATTTGGGACGGAATGGCCGTCGGTAATACGAGATTTTCTAGTAGTGCAAGCTAATTCTTGGAGACATTAAAGAAAAACCTTGTCCAAACTTTTCTTCAAAATATCATGAACAAATTATTATGTGGTTATGAGATAAATTAGAAAAAGTAAGGGCTAATTACTTGGAAAGTCCCTCAACTTGTCACTAAACCTTTTCTGGGGCTCGAACAAAAAAAAGTTCTATTTAAATCAAGGAAAACGGCTAAAATAACTTTTGGGCCGTACCAAGTAGCCAGTTTAATTAAAAGTATTTATAAATCTTATTTTAAAAAAAAGAAAACCACGTCGTATGCCATGTAGATGTATATAACAAACACACACACACACAAACAGATATACATATATCTGCTTTTCACAAAAATCATTTATATACATATAATTGTATATATATATATCTTCTTTTTCACACATTCCTTTCTCTCTCTTTCTCTTTCCCCAATTCAAAACCCTAAATATATATCACATAAAATTCGATGTCCTCATCTTCATCAATTCGAAGAACAACACCAAGGCAAAACAGAGAAATATGTGATTGTGGCTTTCGACTGAATCCTCGCACTTCTTGGACAAGGAAGAACCCTGGGAGAAGGTTTATAAGTTGTCCAGTGATGGTAAGTGTTGATATAACGGTTAATTTATTTCGATTGTTTATAGGAGTAATTTGATTTTTGTTTATCAGGATGAGAGGAAGAAGTGTAATTTATATCGGTTTTTGGATGATGAACTTCCTAGCGAGTATTACAAAGAATTGTTATTTGAAATGCATCAAGATTTGGAGGGCTTCAAGTTGTCAACTAACAGCCATGAAGATGTTCAAATTTATGGAAATTCCGAACTGGCTAATGCGAAAATCCAGATTTACGAAAGGGTCTTTATGGTGTTGTTAGTGGTTGTAGTGGTATTGTGTTTGGCTGTGGTGTTACTATCAATGTAAGACTTTGTGTTTGGCTTCTTAGTGTATTTGTTGTTTCTTGAAATGAATTTTTGTCAATGACATGGATCTCATGCAATTTGTTCCCATTTCTTATGTATTTACAGGTCCACAAAATAACCACAAAAAGCAATTTGTAACAAATACAAGTATAATTAGCCACAAAATGACCATGTTCCTTGCATATAAGGTTCCACCAAAATAACATGATTACAACTTGTTCAGTGTAAGTAGCTAACATAGTTAACACATTTTCTAACCATGGATACAATATATGTTTTTCCTACCATGGACAAAAGATAAGTTTAGAGCCATTACAAAAGAAAGTTTGTCACATCCATAATATACTACTCTATAATCATAGCATTATCTTCTGTCTCCCCTGGTCCAGAATGGTTCATGGCCAGCTTTCTCTTCAATGCCCTCTCACTTGGCCTTCTGGTATGGACCAATCTCTCACTCCTCCTCTCTGGTGCTGATGGTGGACATGGTGTCCTCTTGGGTGTTGTCTTCTTAGTGGGTGATGTCTTCTTTGGTGTAGATTGCTCCTGCACAGGTTGTTTGTCCTTTGCCATTTCAACAATTTTCTGCTTTTCCATTTCAGATGCACATTTTTCTGCTTTTCCATTTCAGATGCACTTGGAATGGGTACATTGGGTGGCCAAATAGGGACAGGCACACCATCAGCACCCCCTATGAATGTCTCTCCAGTCTTTGGATCAGTACAAATCCCAGCACCCCACCAACTTGGCAATTTCCTTGGACCTAAATAAACATAATTAACTCAGTGTTTATTGCTTGAAATTATATATTAGGAATTCAAAGAAACAAGTTAATACCTTTGACACCCATGGAATTACTGAACCCAGCACTGGATACACCTAGACACTTTTTAAGTTAACGGTTGACTTGAGTCGTTAAGTCAACACTTACGTGTCTGTTAAGTCTCTAGGAGATTTAATGCTTAGATATGTTTAATGTGCTATATGTGTAAGGCTTTAATGCCTTAATGATTGAAGTACTAATGTGTTTAAGGTATATTTTAATGCCTTTAGAGGTGCTTGAAGTGTTTAATGTGTTGTAAGTATTCCCAATAGGTGATTTTAGCCTAATATGAGCCATAAGGAAGTCTAGGGACTAGTTTTGACATATGTGGAAACTAAAAAACGGGATTAGGGTTACTAATCAGATCATTAGCCCCAAAATCATATTTCACTCTTCTCCTTTGAACCCTAGAACCGCCCCCCTTTCTCTTGAGCAATCATAGTACGTTTCTTGCGATTTCGGGTGGATTTATGATCAATCGATGCACGTATTCGATCCGTTAATCATCCTCCAAGGTATAGATGGTAATCCTTGCTTATTATCACTCATTTTCATCCTTATAATTCGTTCATACCTGGACCTATTGAGTAATGGTTGATTGCAATCGTTTTTGTGGTTAGATTTGACGATTTCGGGTCAATCGGTGATTGTTATTGCAATCATTTAGTATCTAGAGATTTCCTACAGGTATGAAATCATTGTTAATGTCATTTTAATGTTCAAATATGACCATTATAGGGTTCACACCTGGTCTAGAGGTTTGATTTGGATTCGATTGCGTTTGTGAGTCGATTTAGGTCATTTCGGGTGTCAAATCGATTGTATAATGTGTGTAATGAATCCATAAATCAATTGTGATTTCATAATGTCAAATGATTCATATTTTGGTATATATGAACTGTAGAGGTCGTGGTTATCAGCCATGGATGTTTGATGGTCGAAATTGCTTTCAAAACGAATTGGATTTCCAGGCCTGAAACTGTTGTCATGTTGAAAAATTCATATCTTTCTTATATGAACTAGTTGGGAGATGAATCTTACATTTTTGAAAAGTTATTTGAGTCCTCTACATTTGTTAAGAACTGAGTTTTCTCTCATTTGGTCGTCTTGTATGCCAAAAGTAGTCTACGAAACTGAAAATAGTCAAAATATGAAGTAGTCTACAAAATATGAAAGTAGTCTACAGAATATGAAAGTAGTCTACAAAAAGAGTCAAGTAGTCTACAAATGAGTCAAGTAGTCTACAGAAGAGTATAGTAGTCTACAATAGATGAAAGTAGTCAACAGAGACCATTATACGACACGTATATAGATTGTAGGCCGGTTTAGTCTCGTTTATACTCGTTAATTGATCCTATGTTCATTATAGGTAGTTGGGAATACTTGCTTTGCACGGTAACCTTAGTTATCGTTTGTGTGCGCTTCTACGAGGTAAGATACACTACTTTGACATGCTGAGGGTTCAACAAAAACATAGTTTTCATATAATAACTTCCCCAAATGTATCTTGTTTGCTTATGGGTATTCGGGATTATACGGGAGGTGATATGGGCTATGTAGATGAATATTGAAGCCTGAAATGCTACCCCAATGATATGAGATGATATGTATTGTTATAAAATGATATGAGATGACATGTATTGTTATGATATGTTATGATGAGATTGCTATGATGAGATGCTATGAAATGCTTTGAGATGTTATGAAATGCGATATGTGATGAACTGTGTTATGCAATGAAAGATGATATGTAATTATATATGAAATGCAATGACATATGATGTGTAACGATATGAGATATATGATAATGTACGTGATGTGACCATGCATGATATGTAATGATGCTTAATATGTATATGTGCATGTGTAAATGTGAGATATGATGATTACATGGCTTGTACATCTAGTTCACTAGACTTTGTAAGTTGCCATGACACGTGCACGTTTAAGGGCCCAAACGTTAATGAGATGTGATGTGATATGTGATTAATGTTTAGGTAATGTGAACACCTAAACTATATGTGATGAAAATGCTCGAGCTATTTTACAGAGATGAAAGTGTTAAGCTTAACCCGTACGTGCCTTTGCTAGGGTAGTACGTTTGATGTGGTTGCTTGGGTGGCACCTTGAAACGAGGTACAACGTGAAGAGTAATACGGGAGGTCTTACCAACCCCACTTGTCTTGAACATACGGATTACTCCGGGATTGGCTTGCCATTCCTTAACGACATTGATGGATCCGTAAGGTTTATCCATCCAGTCGGGTGTGAGGTTCCTGTTAGGTCTTATGACCGCCTACACACAAACTTACACCTTATATGTGATGAGTGACTTATGTCACACCTAATGTAAGTGACTTATGTCACATTTTACAGAGATGCTTATATGTTAAATGAGATGTAAAAGATGACTAGGCACATTTAGGATGATCCATCCTATTATGATGATATTTGATGTGATGATATGTTATGTGAGATGTGATGCTTGATGTGATATGTGCCTTAACGTTTCAAATGACTTTTCTATAACGTTTTAAATGGACAAATGTTTTATAAACTAAGTGTTATCTTACTTAGCCAATTCGTTAGCTAACACTTGTTCTTTTTAAATGTGTTGTGCCCTCAGGTCCAACATAGTGTGCAGGTAGATGTGAGAAGATGTGAGGCATGGGTAGATGATCTTGAAGCTGGCTTTAGTTTACCCATAGTGGCTGCTCATTTTAGACATTTGAATAATGTTATGATATTTAAGACTTGTATTGATATTGTGGTCGGTTGTTTAATGTTGGGCAACCGATGGGTTTCCATTTGAACTTGTTTTGATGATATGGCTAGTAACACCATTTAATGAATGAACCAAACAGATTTTGTGGTTTGGTTTTTAAAGTTTACTTCCGCTTCTTTTGACGCCGTTAGGCGAAATTTTTTGGAAATCCATATTTTTAAACGACGGATGTTACTGGATACACCTAGGGCCACACCTGTCTTGGTTGTGGCAGTACAAGAACCTAACACAAAATGACCCTTACCTTCACCTTCATCAACCCACACCTTTTTTGGGCTATGCAACTTGTTTTGCTTCACAGCTTTCCTTGTCCACTTACCTGGTGATGGGGCAGAGGGTGCAGTTTGGTTTTGACTAGAAAATCCACCCACATTTTGGCTCCCTTGACCCATTGGTTGGCCACTGGTTTGACCCATTGGTTGGCTGCTGCTTGACCCAACTGGTTGGCTACTTGGTTTACCCACATTCTTTGGTTGGCTGCTACTTCTACCAACTGGTTGGCTACTTGGTTGACCCATATTTTTTGGTGGTCTGCTGGTTCTACCCACTGGTTGGCTACTGCTTTGACCCATATTCTTTGGTAGTCTACCCATTTTCTTCATGACCACATTCACTGGTTTTTCCACTGGTTCATTCTGACAACTTTTCCTATTATGACCACGCTGCAAACATCTTTGACATGTCATTTGGACTCCATGTTTAGTCACTCTACTTCTGTTTCCAGATGATGTAACATGGCTTTCATGAGATGCTCTTATTCTTTTCTTTTTGGGTCTTCCTGGCATGACCCTTGGTTTGGGTGGTAGTGGTTTGTTACCCAAGTTTTCCTCCCATGTTGTCATTCCACCTACTGGATGTAAATAGTGTTCATAAGTTTCAATATACAGAGTCTTCCTGAACCAGTTTGGGACATAATCTTCAACATTCCTTGCCATCTTAAATATGACACTAACTGCATGTGGGCATGGTAGGCCAGTAAGCTCCCACATTCTGCAACTGCATGATCTTCTTGCTTCATTCACCTTGAATCCTTCATTTCCTTGCCTCACTTCCCATTCATCCAGTCCGCAATGAAAAGGCTTCCAATATCTAAACACATGCACACTTGTAATTAATAAACAAGACATAATATAATAACTTATACTTATGAACAAAGAACCATTTACCTTTGTTGATCCTTGCACCAATCCAATCTTTTGATGATTGATGGGCATATGTCAGTTTTCCAGCTTTCAGCTAACCTTCTTAATGTGTTCATCCTCTCCAAAACAATAGTCCTTATTGCTTCCAACGTAGTAATTATAGGTTTGTTCCTCACCATTACAATCACATAGTTAAAGCATACACTAAAACCATTTTCAACATTTTCACATCCCCTGTGAAGTTCAAAAAATGCCCTAGACCATGTCCTAGGGTTTTTCTCAATTAAGTATTGTGCTGCATTTGGGTTAGCATCTCTAACCTGTTTCATAATTCTTTCAAACAATTGGGGATAAGATGCTTTGGAAGCTGCCCAAAACAACCCTTGCAAATAAGCACCTGAATAGTGTTTCCTAAATCCATCATATATATGCCTAGCACACTGTCTGTGTTCAGAATTAGGCATAACCTCTTTGACTGCTTCAATTAAACCCTAATTATAAGATCAATTAAACCCTATTTAATCCCTAATGATACATATACAATGATCAATATAGAATGACATATATAATTGGAAACCCTAATTAAACCCTAATTAAACCCTAATTAAACCCTAATTAAACCCTAATTAAACCCTAATTAAACCCTAATTAAACCCTAATTAAACCCTAATTAAACCCTAATTAAACCCTAATTAAACCCTAATTAAACCCTAATTAAACCCTAATTAAACCCTAATTAAACCCTAATTAAACCCTAATTAAACCCTAATTAAACCCTAATTAAACCCTAATTAAACCCTAATTAAACCCTAATTAAACCCTAATTAAACCCTAATTAAACCCTAATTAAACCCTAATTAAACCTCTTTGACTGCTTCAATTAAACCCTAATTAAAAGATCATCAATTAAACACTAATTAAACCCATAATTAAACCCTAAATATACATATACAATGACACATACAGTAATTAAACCCTAATTAAACCCTAATTATACATATACAATGATACATAAAGGAATTAAACCCTAATTGAACCCTAATTGTACATATACAGTAATTAAGTGTATATACTGATAAATACAATAATTAAACCCTAAATAAACCTAACTATACATATACACTGGTACATACCCTAATTGAACCCTAATTATACATATACAGTAACTAAACCCTAATTAAACCATAATTAAACCCTAATTAAACCCTAATTAAACCCTAATTAAACCCTAATTAAACCCTAATTAAACCCTAATTAAACCCTAATTAAACCCTAATTAAACCCTAATTAAACCCTAATTAAACCCTAATTAAACCCTAATTAAACCCTAATTAAACCCTAATTAAACCCTAATTAAACCCTAATTAAACCCTAATTAAACCCTAATTAAACCCTAATTAAACCCTAATTAAACCCTAATTAAACCCTAATTAAACCCTAATTAAACCCTAATTAAACCCTAATTAAACCCTAATTAAACCCTAATTAAACCCTAATTAAACCCTAATTAAACCCTAATTAAACCCTAATTAAACCCTAATTAAACCCTAATTAAACCCTAATTAAACCCTAATTAAACCCTAATTAAACCCTAATTAAACCCTAATTAAACCCTAATTAAACCCTAATTAAACCCTAATTAAACCCTAATTAAACCCTAATTAAACCCTAATTAAACCCTAATTAAACCCTAATTAAACCCTAATTAAACCCTAATTAAACCCTAATTAAACCCTAATTAAACCCTAATTAAACCCTAATTAAACCCTAATTAAACCCTAATTAAACCCTAATTAAACCCTAATTAAACCCTAATTAAACCCTAATTAAACCCTAATTAAACCCTAATTAAACCCTAATTAAACCCTAATTAAACCCTAATTAAACCCTAATTAAACCCTAATTAAACCCTAATTAAACCCTAATTAAACCCTAATTAAACCCTAATTAAACCCTAATTAAACCCTAATTAAACCCTAATTAAACCCTAATTAAACCCTAATTAAACCCTAATTAAACCCTAATTAAACCCTAATTAAACCCTAATTAAACCCTAATTAAACCCTAATTAAACCTCTTTGACTGCTTCAATTAAACCCTAATTAAACATCAATTAAACACTAATTAAACCATAATTAAACCCTAAATATACATATACAATGACACATACAGTAATTAAACCCTAATTAAACCCTAATTATACATATACAATGATACATACAGTAATTGAACCCTAATTATAATTAAACCCTAAAAATAATTACAACACATACTAATTAAACCCTAATTAAACCCTAATTATACATATACAATGATACATAAAGGAAATTAAACCCTAATTGAACCCTAATTGTACATATACAGTAATTAAGTGTATATACTGATAAATACAATAATTAAACCCTAAATAAACCTAACTATACATATACACTGGTACATACCCTAATTGAACCCTAATTATACATATACAGTAACTAAACCCTAATTAAACCATAACTATACATATACACTGATACATACCAGTTGAACCCTAATTAAACCTTAATTATACACTAATTAACCCTAATTAAATACATATACAGTAACTTAAACCCTAATTAAACCCTAATTATACATATACATGATACATACCAGTTAACCCTAATTAAACCATAACTATACATATACACTGATACATACCAGTTGAACCCTAATTAAACCTTAATTATACATACACACTGGTAAACCCTAATTAAACCCTAATTATACATATACAATGATACATAAATAAACCCTAATTAAACCATAACTATACATATACACTGATACATACCAGTTGAACCCTAATTATACATATACAGTAACTAAACCCTAATTAAACCATAACTATACATATACACTGATACATACCAGTTGAACCCTAATTAAACCTTAATTATACATACACACTGGTAAACCCTAATTAAACCCTAATTATACATATACAGTAACTAAACCCTAATTAAACCATAACTATACATATACACTGATACATACCAGTTGAACCCATTAAACCCTAATTAAACCTAACTATACATATACACTGATACATACCAGTTGAACCCTAATTAAACCATAACTATACATATACACTGATACATACCAGTTGAACCCTAATTAAACCTTAATTATACCATAATTAAACCCTAATTAAACCCTAATTATACATATACAATGATACATAAGGTTAAACCCTAATTGAACCCTAATTATACATATACAGTAACTAAACCCTAATTAAACCATAACTATACATATACACTGATACATACCAGTTGAACCCTAATTAAACCTTATTAAACCCTAATTAAACCCTAATTATACATATACAATGATACATAAAGAATTAAACCCTAATATACATATACACTGATACATACCAGTTGAACCCTAATTAAACCTTAATTATACTAACACTGGTAAACCCTAATTAAAAGATCATCAATTAAACACTAATTAAACCCATAATTAAACCCTAAATATACATATACAATGACACATACAGTAATTAAACCCTAATTAAACCCTAATTATACATATACAATGATACATACAAGAATTAAACCCTAAATAAACCTAACTATACATATACAGAACATAGGTTAAACCTAATTAAACCCTAATTAAACCCTAATTGAACCCTAATTATACATATACAGTAACTAAACCCTAATTAAACCATAACTATACATATACACTGATACATACCAGTTGAACCCTAATTAAACCTATTATACAAATTACCCTAATTATACATATACAGTAACTAAACCCTAATTAAACCATAACTATACATATACACTGATACATACCAGTTGAACCCTAATTAAACCTTAATTATACATACACACTGGTAAACCCTAATTGAACCCTAATTAAACTAATATACACTAACTTAAACCCTAATTAAACCCTAATTATACATATACAGAACTAAACCTAATTAAACCCTAATTAAACCCTAATTATACATATACAATGATAAATACAATAATTAAACCCTAAATAAACCTAACTATACATATACACTGGTACATACCCTAATTGAACCCTAATTATACATATACAGTAACTAAACCCTAATTAAACCATAATTAAACCCTAAATACTAATATACAATGACACATACAGTAATTAAACCCTAATTAAACCCTAATTATACATATACAAACTAAACCCTATACAATGATACATAAAGGAATTAAACCCTAATTGAACCCTAATTACATAACTATACATATACACTGATACATACAGTAATAATTAAACCCTAATTAAACCCTAATTATACATATACACTGGTACATACCCTAATTGAACCCTAATTATACATATACAGTAACTAAACCCTAATTAAACCATAACTATACATATACACTGATACATACCAGTTGAACCCTAATTAAACCTTAATTATACATACACACTGGTAAACCCTAATTAAACCCTAATTATACATATACAATGATACAATTAAACTAATTAAACCATAATTAAACCCTAAATATACATATACAATGACACATACAGTAATTAAACCCTAATTAAACCCTAATTATACATATACAATGATACATACAGTTGAACCCTAATTAAACCTTAATTATATAAAAACCTAATTAAACCCTAATTAAACCCTAAATTACAAGTACAAAATAAATGTAACAATAACATACCTTACTGGATGAAGGATGCAGAATAACGTTGATTGAAGATGGTGACGATAAAACCCTAACTCAATTTACACGATGGTTTTGAAGATGGTGATGGTGATTGATCGATTATGATTTTGTAGGGTTCATACAGACAAAAGAGGGGACAAAATTTGAAATGAATTCTCGCCTTCCATTTTCTCGCCATAACATCTCCATGGGCATTTGGGTTCCTCACCTTTCTCTGTTGCAGGATACCTGATTTGTTTCCTTTTCTTACCTTCCTTAGGATTTTCCAGAGATGGTGGTCTTTACCCACACCTTGCAACGTACCTCTTCTGTGTAGATTTCTCAAACCACAGAGAGAAACCATTGGTCAGTAAACCTTTCACCCACAATTGGTTGTTTAAGCTTCCAATGTATGTTCACATTGTGTATTGGCCACTTGTCAATATCCTGAATTACTTTAAAAGGATCCTCATCTACATATTCTGATCCTTTCAGCTTCTCAATCCACTCTTTCATAAACTCCTCATGCTCACACACTGCATCATTAAGATCATGGTTGGAAGTATTGACCCTAGGAGCTGGATCACCAAGTTTAGGCTGCCTTTTGGACTTAGGCTTGTTCTTATTAGATTTCTTCATTATCCTAAATTCTCTTAACTCATCTTCACCTTCAGAAAGGTTGTCAACAGAATTAACATCACTTTCAGTTTCAGAATCAGAAGGCTCATAATCCTCATCTTCACTAGACTCATTCTCTTCTACATTCACATTATCCACATTATGATTCTCTTCTACATTATCCTCATTATCATTCTCTCCCACATGATCTTCAGTCACAACCTTTTCTTTCCCTTTCCCTTCTACATCTTCAGTGTTTGGGATTGTTTGACTTTGAGCACCTAAACTAGTAGGAGGTTGGCTTTGACTTATCAAATAATCAGACACATTAAACTCAGTGTTTCCTTCATCATCTACTAAATCACCATGATTAGGGTTTGCAGGCAATGCAAGAAACTCAGTGAGGTCATCAAGAAAATGGTCCAGATATATTACCAATTTACCATACGAGTAAGCTATATCAAACAAACAATCAACATCCTTTTGACTATCTATCTTAATCAAACTACCAGACAGTTCCTTACAAGGGACAAGAAAATAAATAATGTTGAAAGTACAAGCACATGACTTTTCTAACTCTTTAACTAACTGATCATAAGACAATTTTTTAATGTTAATCTCAATCTCGATATCACGTTTATACCTAAGCGGTGGCCAAGCAAATGACCCATCGTAATGCACAGTGAAATCAAAATAACGCATCCTGCATTTTTAATTAAATAAATGATTTAATTAAATGAAAATATTAATATTTAATTAATAAAAAGTTGTATTTTCAATAAAATCCATGCAGATACAACTAAAAAATAAGAAAACTAAGAAAACCCTAAATTACAAGTACAAAATAAATGTAACAATAACATACCTTACTGGATGAAGGATGCAGAATAACGTTGATTGAAGATGGTGACGATAAAACCCTAACTCAATTTACACGATGGTTTTGAAGATGGTGATGGTGATTGATCGATTATGATTTTGTAGGGTTCATGGAACAGACAAAAGAGGGGACAAAAAGGTTTGTGGGGTTTGTAGGGTTAGATCGATCGTATTGTTGCTTATATATATAAGAACAAGTTAGTGGGAATCTGAGATGTAATTGTTTTTAAGTGAAATTGACATGGAAATAACATGTCATCAAAAACTGAAATAAAAATAAATAAAAATCACTTTCAAATTATTTTTTTACCGATTACTTACTCAAATCCCCAGAATAGTTATTTTAGCCGTTTTCTTTTATTCAAATAGAACTTTTTTTTTGTACGAGCACCAGAAAAGGTTTAGGTGAAAAGTTGAGGGACTTTCCAAGTAATTAGCCCAAAAAGTAAATACATTGTTAATTCAGGGATAATTCTTGTAACTTATAAATGTGCTTTAAGAACACACCTAGACCTACACTTAGCCGCGTGCAACTCCGTATTTTCTTTCTAAATGTGCATATGAACTTTAGTTTTTATAGTATAAAGGAGTCATGACTCCCAGTTTCTCAACCCTCTTAAATCCTATCAATCATCGGCGGAGCCATGTGGGGGTGAGGTTGGCCATGACCCACCCCCAAATGCAAAACCAGCCATATACTTGTATACTTCTATTGAAGCAATAAAACTATGATAGGTATTATATATTATTGAGTGGGGTCATTAGTAGTATTGATACACAAGGATACACGGCCACACAGATACTTTTTAAAACCATTTAAATATAAGAAAAACGAGCAATATATGTTACTTCTAGCAAGCTAATACGGATGATTAGGAATATGACATGTTTCTAAGCCCTTGATCTTGCAGCAGATTCTTTGTTTTTAATCATGTTTCGAAGACATCTCAGTCGTTATTTACCGTGATTAATTTTGACCACCCCCGTTCGAAATTCCTAGCTCCGCCACTACTACTAATCATATTTTTCCAACTCATTTTACCCCTCGAACCCTCCCAACCAACTCTCTCAGCCCATTTCATTGGCATTCATGACTTTTTCAACCCTTCTAACTTTTTTTCTTTTTTCATATAATTTAATCAAAAACTTTAATAAAAAACTTAAACATCTCACTAGATTAAACTAAAAACTACATAAAACATAATTTAAAAAGTGCATAAACATAACTTAAAAATTGCATAACAACGTATTACGCTAGAAATTTAAATACGATATAATATTAAAGACAACTGAATCAAACTCCCATCGGTGGTGGTTGCGCCGCTTGGTCATCAAGGTATGTTAAGTCTAGACCCGATATATGCGCCGTGAGATCATATCGGAGTCGATGATGAACGTCTTTGTCTTGTAACTCCCGTACCACATTCAGGTTACAAACTATAGGGGCCGGTGGATCCATAATTGTAACACCCATCATTTAAAAACTTGGATTTTCAAAAATCATTGCCAAACGGCGTTTAAAATAAGCGGAAAAGATCATTTATAAAATCTGCCCTATCCGTAACGGATAGTACCTTTAAAATTGGTGTTACTACTAGCATCATCAAAACAATAAAAGAAATCCAAGTCTTGGCACCAACATAAATGCCACATTATTACAAGTCTTTAAACATAAATGAAATAGCCAAAACATAAGGCTAAAGGGAAGTCTAAGCAATCAAAAGTCTTTGCTAATCTTCCTTATTGCTTCTACCCAATCTCGCTAAGCTAATCTTCACCTAGCTCAAGCTTGGTTATCCTGAAGGCACAACATTTTCAAAGAACAAGTGTTAGCTAATAAAATTAGCTAAGTAAGATAACACATATTTGAAAACATTTGCCATTTCATAATATATTAACAAACTCATTTCATATCTGTTAATATCACAAAATCATCATAACATATGACATATCACAATAGAGATATCACCTACACAACATAAACATAGCACATGAGGATTGATCATACTCCTAATTGTGCCTATCATCATAAAGCTTACTTTTCATCTTTCTTTTCATATCTTTCTTTACTTTCTTTTCTTTTGCCTAGACATAGGCTATGTGACATAAGTCACACATACTTGGGGATGTGGGGTTGTGTGTAGGAGGTCGTAGACCTTACATGGAGTCCTCACACCCGACATGATGGGTAAACCATAAGGTGGTCCATCGGCGTAGTTAAGGAAAGACAAAGTCATTTCCAACTGAATAAACCGTTTATGCCTTTTTGCATTGGTGGTTAGTTATTCCACCCGGAATAATCAAACATAACTATGCCACGGGAGGTATCATGATTCCCAAACCACGTGACCACATCGCCCTAGATCCGAGGAACTAGCACGGGTTAAGCTTAACCTTAAGACTTTACTTTTGCTCGAGACTTCTTAACTTTATATTAGATTAGGCTACACTTTCACCTAAACTAGCCACATACTTCTTTCTTTACTTTAGGGCCCTTAAACGTGCACGTGACATGGCAACCCTATTCTGAAGTCTAGTGACTAGGTGTTCAAGCCATGCATACAAACATATAACATAATCATTTCATCTTTTCATAATCACATATCATAATCATTCCATCATATCATAACATGTATACTTACCTCACACCTTTTCAACCTGCATAAGTATGTCATACATCATAGTTGGTAAGTATAAGATCCCTTAGCAACCTCCCATAATCACCCATAATCATAAAACGTGCATACATATTCAATTGGAAGGTTTAACTTATGAAAACATGTTTTGTTGTACCAACAGGTGACAAAAGATGTTATCTTACCTCGGTACAGCTTACCAACCAGTTATGCGTATCTTACAGTGCTTGCTAAGTCTCCCGACTACCTAGAATCAACATAGGACCGATTTATGAGTATAACGAGACTAAACTGACCTACAGTCTAAATACATGTCGCATGCCCTTTAAATACCATCATTCCAAATAATAGTCTCTTTTTGACTATTACCCCAGGAATTAGTCTCCTTTGGTCTATTCTCAACTTTTGTCTATTTCTAGACTATTACCCTAGGAATTAGTCTCCTTTTTGACTATTACCCCAGAAATTAGTCTCCTTTTTGACTATTACCCCAGAAATTAGTCTCCTTTTTGACTATTACCCCAGAAACGGGTTTTACACCAGAAAAGACTCTTTTAATACCTAATTGATGATTTAGCCCCATCAATTGCCCCTTGAACGAATTGTTAACAAAAAGGATCATTAGGTCACATTAAACAACCAATCCTAATATCGAAACTCAATGAATTAACCACAAATGTTTATCAACAACCCCCATACATTCTCCAAACCCTAAGACCTGAATTAAATCCATAAAATTGATTCATATGATGACAAATCAAAGAGAAATCACCTATATTACCTGTAGATGATCAAGAGGATGAGATTCTTAACAAAACTTGCTCGAAACACCAATAAACGAAGAGATTTGATGAAGAATTGCTATGGAAGAGGGAAGGGGGCGGCTGGGTTTTTCTCACACACGTAATGCAGAACTTTTGGGAATTAGGGAAGCCTAATTAACCCTTAAACCCCTGGCCATCAACTCCTAACGTTACACTTTGGTCCCTTGACTTCTAAACGTCGCATTCTTAGCTTAACTTTCTTACCGGGAGTCTTAACGAACTATCAAGCACTTAACTTTCATACTTTACTTTAATTTAGGTTCATTTAACATATCATGATCATTTAATATTAAACACTTAAGCATTTAATCACATAATCCCATATAGGGCACATAAACTTAACGAACCTAACGTTGACTAACGGAAAGTCAAATAGTCAAATATAAAACGTTTGGGATGTTACAATTACCTCCCCCTTAAGAGGATTCCGTCCTCGGAATCTCCTCAGAAATGAACAGATCTGGATACTTCTCCTTCATCACGGATTCAGTCTCCCAAGTTAAGCTTTCACCATGATTATGCTTCCATTTAATCAACACGAGATCAATCTCCTTCCGGCGGAGTTTCTTTTGCTTTCTTCCGAGTATTGCTACTGGTTCGTCAACTATTCTTTTATGCGGATCAATACTCACATCCTCAATTGGAATAACACTAGATTCCTCAGCCAAACACTTCCTCAAATATGAAACATGAAATGTGTTGTGAATTCCTTCTAATTCTGGGGGCAATTCCAATTGATATGCTACATCCTTGATACGCTTCAAAACCTTGAAAGGTCCAATGAAACGTGGACTTAGCTTTCCTTTCTTTCCAAAACGAATCACTCCTTTCCATGGGGAAACTTTCAGCATTACCAAATCACCAACTTTAAACTCAATCGGCTTTCTTTTCTTGTCGGCGTAAGTCTTTTGTCGTTCTCTAGCTACGCGAAGTGCTTCCTTTGCAACATTAACTTTTTCAGCTGTGATTTCAATGATTTCAGGACCCGTACACTGCTTTTCACCGGGTTCCATCCAACAACTTGGAGTCCTACATCTTCTACCATAAAGCATTTCAAATGGTGGCATTCCAATACTTGCATGATAGCTATTATTATAAGAAAATTCAATCAATTTCAAGTGATCATCCCATGCTCCACCATACTGTAATACACAAGCCCTTAACATATCTTCCAATGTTTGAATGGTTTTTTCACTTTGCCCATCCGTTTGAGGATGATAGGCGGTGCTCAAATTAACTCTAGTACCTAACCCCCGTTGAAGACTCTTCCAAAAGCTAGACACATACCTTGTATCTCGATCTGAAACAATGGATAAAGGAACACCATGCTTTGAAACGATCTCATCTACGTACATCTTTGCCATCTTGGTTAGTGGTACATCTTGTCGTGTTGCCAAGAAATGAGCACTCTTCGTCAACCTATCCACAATAACCCATACCATATCATTTCCCTTCGGTGTTCTTGGTAGCTTGGTCACAAAATCCATAGTGATATGATCCCATTTCCATTCCGGAATCTCCAACTGCTGTAACAAACCGTATGGCTTTTTGTGATCAGCTTTCACACGTGCACAAGTCAAACATCTTTCAACAAAATGAGCAACTTCTCCCTTGATGTTTGGCCACCAATAGATAGACTTCAAATCTGCATACATCTTTGTAATACCCGGGTGAACTGAATATCTTGACCTATGAGCTTCTTCAAGGATCAACTCTCGGTTACCACCAAGCAGTGGTACCCAAATTCGACCTTTATATGTCTTAAATCCACGGTTGTTCATTTCCATCTCAAGTCTTTTCTTCTTCCCAATGCTTTCCTTGTCAATATTATCTTTCATTAAAGCCTTAACTTGAGCTTCCTTGATGCGGTCAAGTAACCCCGACTTTGCTTGAACAACCATGCTCATCAATCTACAAGAAAAATTCTGCACCTTTCTACTTAATGCATCCGCTACCACATTGGCTTTACCGGGATGATACTTAATCTCACAATCATAATCTTTCAGAAGTTCCATCCATCTCCTTTGCCTTACATTCATTTCCTTCTGTGAAAACACATATTGCAAACTCTTATGATCAGTGTACAAGGTACACTTTGTGCCATATAAATAATGCCTCCACAACTTCAAAGCAAACACTACTGCAGCCAATTCAAGATCACGGGTCAGGTAATTCTTTTCATGAGGCTTCAACTGACGTGAAGCATATGCAATAACTTTGTCCCTTTGCATAAGAACACAACCCAAACCTGAAATAGAAGCATCACTATATACAACAAGATCATCAGTACCTTCGGGTAAGGCTAGGATAGGAGCTTCACATAACTTTGTCTTAAGAGTTTGAAAGGCCTTTTCTTGAGCTTCAGTCCACACGAACTTCACCCCTTTCTTTGTCAATTCCGTCATAGGTTTAGCTATACGAGAGAAATCTTGAATAAACCTCCTATAATAGCCTGCTAAACCAAGAAAACTCTTGATTTCCTTAGGTGTCTTAGGCTGCTCCCATTTGGAGACAGCTTCAATCTTTGCAGGATCAACTTTTATACCTTCGGAAGAGATAACATGCCCGAGAAATTGAACTTCTCGAAGCCAGAATTCACACTTTGAGAACTTTGCATATAGCTTTTTCTCCCTAAGAACCTCAAGGACGGCTCTTAAGTGCTCACGGTGCTCAGCTTCAGACTTGGAATAGATAAGAATATCGTCAATTAAGACAATCACGAAATGATCTAAGAATGGGAGACATACCCGATTCATTAAATCCATAAAAGCGGCAGGAGCATTTGTCAACCCAAACGGCATGACAAGAAACTCATAGTGCCCGTAACGTGTACGAAAAGCTGTCTTGGCTACATCTTCCTTCTTGACTTTTAATTGATGATAGCCGGACCGCAAGTCGATCTTTGAGAAGTAAGAAGCACCATGGAGCTGATCAAAGAGATCATCAATACGCGGGAGAGGATACTTGTTCTTAACCGTTCGCTTATTCAGCTCACGGTAGTCTATGCACATACGCATAGAACCATCTTTCTTTTTGACAAAGAGAACAGGAGCTCCCCAAGGCGAGGAACTTGGACGTATGAAACCTTTGTCAAGTAGCTCTTGGAGCTGAGACATAAGCTCTTTCATTTCTGTAGGAGCCAAACGATATGGTGCTTTTGCAATAGGAGTAGCTGTGACAACCGTCAAATTTTGATTTGATATACTTAGAAAGTTTACTATTCATGCACTATTTATAGGAAGTAAAATCCGAAAAACGTGATATATGAATACTATATGTGTCAACATGACCAAACGTAGTTATAACGATGCAGACACACATTCATCGAGTTGATTAACCGGTCAAGGATGACCTCGATAGTTTACATTTTTGTGATGTATAATTTTATGTGATAATTATATCTAGTCAGAATAACTATACGTTAGAAAAATCTTATATATAAATATATGTTGGTATACATTTACCAAATATTTTATTAAATTTTATTTACTTTAATTTAATTAAATTTATTTAATTAAATCTTTATTAATAAAATATCCAAATTATATTTAATTAATGTTTTAGAATCCCTAGGGGAATGTTCCCATGCCCAAATAATGTCAACTAAAATAAAACATATTCTCTTGGAAATATAAAACACACTTTTTGATAAAGCTATTGGTGTGATAATCTAGGGATGGAAGTTGAGAAACGTGCTAGAATAATTACCCATCTATTATATATATATATATATATATTGAAAAGTTATTTTGATAACCTTTAAAAAGTCAAGAACTTTTAAGAACCTTTAAAAATGATCATGACCTTTAAATCTTTAGATCAATGGCTTAAATAAATATGGCATTTTGGTAATTAACTAAAAATCCAAAATATCAATTTATTAATGAAAAAGGGTAATTTAGTCAACAAAAATTTAATTACAACCGTTTGCTATTAAAAATGACAACATAGAATCAATCAACAATACTGAATAACATTGAAAACGGATTCTGGTGACATATTGAGGCTATAAATCCGACGGTAAACTAACATGGAGTGAACAATAGAGAATCACCAAAAACGAGAAAGGAATAATAATTCCATTGAATTAATTTGATGAGGCGCTGAAAGTAAACAATAAGGAATTCTTGATGTTGAAACAATATGAAATCATCACACTTCCATGTTTGACCGTACCATTCCAATCCAAAATTTACTCCTTTTTGTTTTATTTTAGTTTTGGATTAGCAGTAAATGTTTGTTATGTGGATCTCATCTCGCCTAAAGGTTTTTTTTTTTTTTTTTTTAATATTGAGTTTGAGTTTATAATTTACTTGTTTTTTTTATCCTCTTGGTGTATTCATATGTATGCATATCTTTATTTTTTAAATTTATTATTTTTACTATTGTTAAAAAAAAGTCTATAGCACAATTCTGTTCTTATTCAATATCTGTTCATGTGTGTATATGTACAACTTTTCATATGTGCATAAACACTGTTATGAGCAATATGTAAGTATTTTTTAGATGAATGTTTCATAGGATTAGTTGTTGTTGATTCCATGTGTACAATGATGAGCATATGTATGCAAGTATTTTATAAATGAATGTTTCATGAGATTAGTTGTTGATCACATGTGTATTATGATGAGCATATGTATGCAAGTATGTTGTAAATGAATGTTTCATGAGATTAGTTGTTGATCACATGTGTACAATGATGAGCATATGTATTCAAATTTTTTATAAATGAATATTTCATGAGATTATTTGTTGATCACATGTGTACTATGATGAACATATGTATGCAAGTATTTTGTAAATGAATGTCTCATGAGATTAGTTGTTGATCACATGTGTACAATGATGAGCATATGTATGCAAGTATTTTGTAAATGAATGTTCATGCGATTAGTTATTGATCACATATGTACAATGATGAGCACATGTATGCAAATATTTTATATATGAATATTTCATGAGATTACTATATGTACGAAATATTGTAAATGAGTGTTTCAAATGATTAGTTGATTCATATGTATATAAGATGGGTAGTGTAAATATTTCCCATGACTTTTTTTTTTAATTATGTTTTATGAGCACACATGCATTATAATTTTTATGTTTTAATTTAATGTTATACACACCTAATTAAAAAGAATGTCTCATATATAAACATAGAAAAATGTTTGTGTTCACACCTCTAAAAAAAATTATGTTTACATGTTTCCTCCCGATCAAATTTTTTTAATTTAAAAAAAGTTCTTTTTATCTAGTTTCTACCACGTTAGTATTTGATTTTTCCTATGAATAGGCTATTAATCAATCTTTAAAGTTATTACGAATAAAAAGTTACTAAAAGCATATGAATTTAATTTAAATGAAAAAACAATTATCGTAGTTCCTGAAAATATGGAAATGCTACAAAATCGGCTCTAGACTTTTCAAAGAAGGTAACTTTACTAATTTACTATTGTACCCTTTATATAAGAGGTTATTAAAAGTTTTTGCCTTTTTAGAGGTTCTCAAAATAACCTTTCCTATATATATATATATTATATACGTATATATATATAGTAATTATATCTTGACCCACCATGCCCATCTCCTATTTTGGATATCGGTGCAATGTGTGTGGTGACACAAGCACACTTCGGGTGCCTTCATGACTTCTATGACATCTCGTGACTTATATAATATATTCAAGCACACTTCGGGTGCCTTCATGACTTATATGATATCTCATGACTTATTACTATATATATGTATATATATTAATAACCCATAAGAAGACCATCTCAAACTATCACGTAATCATTCCTTGCCCTTATCACACAAGAAACGTTTTTATAAAAACTACACAATACAATATTATTTGGAAAATGAGGGAAATTCCTTGAGAAATAATAGTATAGATTATTAAGACAAGTTTGCATTTTACTTATATAGGATAACACCTTCAAGAGGATTCCCTGTCTGCTATTTGCTATCTTGAACTAAGGTGAGATCTCCTTAGCCCCATCTGATAAACGCCTAAAAGACATGATCTTAATGGATAAAATTGGACCACTTTGTGCTTGTTAATAGACGAGTAGGGCGTTTTTATGTTTGTTTAAGTGTTTCAGGTGTTTAGTGATAACTTGGCGTTAAATGGAACATAAACGGGTCAAGCAAAGTCAAGAAACAAGTCAAGTGATTCAAGAACCAAAATCTGGAAATCTGGAAATTCGAAGTTACAAAGGGCGTAACTTACGCCCAGGATAGGCGTAACTTACGCCAGGAAAAACTGAAGTAGGCGTAGCTTACGCTGGAATCAAGCGTAGCTTACGCCAGTAGAAGATCAAAGATACAATGAGCGTACCTTACGCCCAGACCTGGCGTAGGTTACGCTGGGCAAGATTTCAAAGGGCGTAGCTTACGCCCAGTTGGGGCGTAGCTTACGCCCCAGGTGCTGAACAGAATTCGAATTTTAAGGGTTTTAATTGTAACTTGGGATATATTAATCATAGACGAAAAAACACACACACATACCCTAATTTCTGAGATCTAGAACAGCAACATACCATTCCCAAGCCCCAAAATCATCATCAATTCATATTTCAAAGGAGATGACAATCCAAAGTGAAGATTCATTGATGAACATGGAAGGCTAATTCTCTTTAGATCATTCTTATGTGAACAATTATGTAAGACAATTGTATTCAACCTTTCTTATATTTATGTTGGATTAGATGTTCAATTCTTGATTGTGTTTTGCATCTAATGTTGTTGGTTTGAATGAATGATTACATGTTTTTAACCTTGAATGATTTCCATCTATCTTTTGGTTTCAATTTATTGTTAATCATTAATTATTGGAATAATATAAGTAAAGGGCTAATTACAATTGCTAGTTAAACAAACCCACATAACCTTTAGCCCATCTAAATTTTCGGCCCAAAACCCAACCCATGACCTAGGCCCAACTACTAAGCCCTATAAAAAGCTACTAAGACCCGTGCTCTCTTTTTCTTTGTTTGCCACACACACAGACACAAAGCAGAATACTCCACTCTTGATTTCTCTTTCCTTCTCTCTCACTTCAACCGCCGGCCACCACCACTACTCGCCGGAAAAACGGCCGGCCACCACCAAACCACCTCCATCTTCTTCCATCTTCAACCCTAAAACACTTCCACCACCTCTTCTCTCTCAAACACCCAAAACACATCACCACCACCGCTGGACTGCTGCTGCCCGGGGAAAACACCACCACCGAAGTGCCACTGCTGCTGTTCTGCTGCTGGCACCGTCGACAAACACCACCATAACCACCGAGTACCGCTGCTGCTGCTGCTCCGCCGCCCAGCGCCGCCGCTGCTGCTTTTCTCGACCTCCAACCACCACCATTCGACTCCATTCTCGTCCAGGAAGGTAAGGAACTCGAGTAAGGACCTCCTGAAACAAAACCCATCTTCTTTCTTTAAAAACCTAATGTTTCTTTTTCTTTTTCTTTTTCTCTCCCGACGCAGCCGAGCACCACCGTACCACCACCACCACACGACGGCCTAGAAGGAAAGGAGAACGTCCCAGCTACATAACAGATCGTTACATGGCTGCCCATGCTTTGTTGTTGAGCCACAAACCTCGAAAACGTTTTTCTTATTGTTTCCTTTTCTCGCAGCCACGAACCGCCGCGAACAGCCACCATCAGCCACCGTTGCAGATCTTTGAAACGTTCAAACAGGTAGTTAAACTATCCCTAAGGCTATTGTGGTGTTGATTTTCTGCCACGCAAAGCCTTGGTGACTTACTTTTCGATTTTTGACTCGAAACCACCACAAACCGCCACCTTCCACCACCTTGAACAGCCGACCACCACTATTTTATTAAATTTTATTTACTTTAATTTAATTAAATTTATTTAATTAAATCTTTATTAATTAAATATCCAAATTATATTTAATTAATGTTTTAGAATTCTTAGGGGAATGTTCCCATATCCAAATAATGCCAACTAGAATAAAACAAATTCTCTTGGAAATATAATTGTAGAAACACGTGACGACGCGTGCCCAGATCGTTTAACACGAGATCTACGATCATAGACAGGCGGAATCCATCTATAATCGTCGTTAGGATTTATATGATGAACACGAAGATAACAACAACAAAATAGCAACGAATTTACTGATGAATAGGAGATAAAAACAAAGAATTCATTTATCATTAGTCGAATGATTACAAGAACAAATCCGTTTAAAATACATCTCAATAATTCCGGATTACAATCAATCGAGACGACTCTTGATAATGAATTACATGGTGACGGAATGGCGGGGCATAGATCTCTACCCCGATCCCTATGGACGACCTCTGTTGCAACTAAAATCCTCACTTAAATCTGAAACCTAAGTCCTATATTTATAGGTACAAAATGGGTTGGGCTGTCAAATTCGTACAAAATGGGTTGGGCTGTACGAACTTATTAGTTCTTACGAACTTAAAGTTCGTAAGGCATATATGTACGAACTTATTAGTTCTTACGAACTTAAAGTTCGTAAGACATATATGTATGAATTTCTCAGCCTTTTAGAATTATTGCATCGGACAACAATTTGTGCACTTTATGTGCACCAACAATAATACACGCCTTTTTAAAATTGGTGTGATAATCTAGGGATGGAAGTTGAGAAACGTGCTAGAATAATTACCCATCTATTATATATATATATATATATATATATATATATATATAGTGAAGTGATCAAGTGAGAACAAAAATGTTGGTGAGAACCGTGAGAACCACTAAAAAAACATCTCTAAGGGCTTAGCCCTTAGAGTTAAGGGCTACGCCCGTACCGTATCAACCGCCACCATCTCTTGGATCGCCGCCCATCAAATCCATACCATTCCCATATGCGTCCAGTGACAACCCCTTTAGAACGGATGAGGGCAACGCCCGTACCGTATCTATACGTTTTCAACACGTAACCCATATGATTTTTTACAAAAAAAAAAAAAAATTATTTTTTTTTGGAATGGGTTTTTGTTAAAAGAAAATAAAAAACAAAAAAAAAATTCAAAAACTAAAAATTAAAAACGACACCAAAAAGGAGAAAGAGAGAGGGAAACTAGTGGTTCTCACGGTTCTCTCCCATGTTTTGGTTCTCACGTTAACCCTACCCTATATATATACACACACACATATACATATACATATACATATATAGTATTATGTCTTGACCCACCATGCCCATCTCCTATTTTGGATATCGGCGCAAAGTGTGTGGTGACACAAGCACACTTCGGGTGCCTTCATGACTTCTATGACATCTCGTGACTTATATAATATATTCAAGCACACTTCGGGTGCCTTCATGACTTATATGATATCTCATGACTTATTACTATATATATGTATATATATTAATAACCCATAAGAAGACCATCTCAAACTATCACGTAATCATTCCTTGCCCTTATCACACAAGAAACGTTTTTATAAAAACTACACAATACAATATTATTTGGAAAATGAGGGAAATTCCTTGAGAAATAATAGTATAGATTATTAAGACAAGTTTGCATTTTACTTATATAGGATAACACCTTCAAGAGGATTCCCTGTCTGCTATTTGCTATCTTGAACTAAGGTGAGATCTCCTTAGCCCCATCTGATAAACGCCTAAAAGACATGATCTTAATGGATAAAATTGGACCACTTTGTGCTTGTTAATAGACGAGTAGGGCATTTTTATGTTTGTTTAAGTGTTTCAGGTGTTTAGTGATAACTTGGCGTTAAATGGAACATAAACGGGTCAAGCAAAGTCAAGAAACAAGTCAAGTGATTCAAGAACCAAAATCTGGAAATCTGGAAATTCGAAGTTACAAAGGGCGTAACTTACGCCCAGGATAGGCGTAACTTACGCCAGGAAAAACTGAAGTAGGCGTAGCTTACGCTGGAATCAAGCGTAGCTTACGCCAGTAGAAGATCAAAGATACAATGAGCGTACCTTACGCCCAGACCTGGCGTAGGTTACGCTGGGCAAGATTTCAAAGGGCGTAGCTTACGCCCAGTTGGGGCGTAGCTTACGCCAGGTGCTGAACAGAATTCGAATTTTAAGGGTTTTAATTGTAACTTGGGATATATTAATCATAGACGAAAAAACACACACACATACCCTAATTTCTGAGATCTAGAACAGCAACATACCATTCCCAAGCCCCAAAATCATCATCAATTCATATTTCAAAGGAGATGACAATCCAAAGTGAAGATTCATTGATGAACATGGAAGGCTAATTCTCTTTAGATCATTCTTATGTGAACAATTATGTAAGACAATTGTATTCAACCTTTCTTATATTTATGTTGGATTAGATGTTCAATTCTTGATTGTGTTTTGCATCTAATGTTGTTGGTTTGAATGAATGATTACATGTTTTTAACCTTGAATGATTTCCATCTATCTTTTGGTTTCAATTTATTGTTAATCATTAATTATTGGAATAATCTCTTATCACTTGTAATCTGATTTTTGAATAGATAATTTAGTTGTGTCAATTCCTCGGTTTAATTATCGTGAATCATCACAACCCAATCAATCGGTTCTTGAAGTTCATTCATTCCATACATTATAATGAATCATGTCTATGTGATTTCCAACGGATATAAGTTAGGTTATACTTTTGAAAACATAATTGGGATCATAAGAATGGTCTTACCTTTTTATTATTAAGTTCTTGTGTTAAGTTTATGATCATTTTTAGTTTAATCAAATCAATCCAAAACTCGATTTTAAGTTTATGTCTAGTTTAAACAAATTTTGTGACTTGTTCAACACTTTCCCATGATTCCTTGTAGATACGATACTCTACTTACCCTAGCTAATTAGTGGTAATTAGTTTTATTTTTGATCGGCTCAACGACAACAATCAAATTTTGGCGCCGCTGCCGGGGAATCGGTGTGCAAAGTGTTGAAGTTTTGTTTTCATTTAGTTTACTTAAAATTTTCAGAAAAATCCAAAAATATTTAGTTTTGTTTTGTTTTGTTTCAGTTCTTGTTTGTTTCATTGTTCATTCTTATAGTTCAGTATTACACGAGGTGTGTTGATTGTGCAGATTTCAAGTAGTGTATGCATACGAGGTATTCCAAGAACACATCACCTTTGTTGTTTGATCCGGAAATTGAGAAAACAGCTAGAAGGAATCGGATACTGTGTGCAAAGTGTTGAAATTTTGTTTTCAATTAGTTTACTTAAAATTTTCAGAAAAATCCAAAAATATTTAGTTTTGTTTTGTTTTGTTTCAGTTCTTGTTTGTTTCATTGTTCATTCTTATAGTTCAGTATTACACGAGGTGTGTTGATTGTGCAGATTTCAAAGAGTGTATGCATACGAGGTATTCCAAGAACACATCACCTTTGTTGTTTGATCCGGAAATTGAGAAAACAGCTAGAAGGAATCGGATACTTCATCGTGTAAACATGAGTGATCAACCAGATCCACAACCAACCACCCAACCCATAGTCCAAGAACAAACCAACCCTGAACCAAATAACCGAGATCAAACTCCACCACGAAACCCACCCCCATCAATAAGGAGTGCTTACACAACTCCAAACCGACCTAGAACACCAACTCATATTGCAGATGCATCACGGGATGCGGATGGGTCGTTTTATGATAGGCTCCATGATAGGGTGAATCTTTGGGATGACGGGAGGTTTGATAATAATTCGGATGGGTATGAATGGAACCATGGGGGAGAGTATGAGCAACCACAAAACCTTCAATATCCTCAATACAATCAACCTCAATATAACCAACCACAATACTTAAACCAAGGACCAAGGGTTCGTCCTCAAGGTCCACCACCTCGCCTTAACCATCGTGTAGCTCAACCAAATTACCAACCACATAACCGGGCCATGCCAAATATGAACTATCAACCTCCACCACAAGGAGTTGATAGTCATTTTCGACCCGCCATAGCCGTTAATGCTTCACCTATAGTACCACCGGTGTTGAGGGGTAGAGCATTTGAGGTTAGACCTCAATGTTTGAGCATTTTGCCAAGTTTTCATGGGATGGCGGCGGAAGAGCCTTATTTGCACTTGTCGGAGTTTGAGGCGATTTGTGGTACTATTGGAGGCCAAGGATTTTCACCAGATGAAGTTAAGCTAGTCTTATTTCAGTTTACTTTGAAGGATAAAGCAAAGCAATGGTTCTTGACATTGCCATCGGGTAGTATCTTTTCATGGGCTGAAATGCAACAACAATTTTTGGATGAGTATTACACCATGCAAAAGACTAGTGATGCAAGGAATTCGATAAGAACTTTTCAGCAACAATCGGGTGAAACATTTTATGAAGCTTTTAAGAGGTTTAATGAGTTGTTGAGAGTATGTCCTCATCATGGAATTGCTAAATGGGAATTGATCACGGCTTTTTATGATGGTTTGTTATCGGAAGAGAAAAGAGATGTGAATTCCATTAGCAATGGTACTTTCTTGACTAATCCCGAAGATGTTGATTGGGAGTTCTTGGAGAAGATGAGTGTGAACTCAAAAAGACAAGCTCAATCGAATAGGAGAGCAAGACGCCCAATAGCCTCTTCATCAGTTAATGATCAAGTAAAAAAGAGTCTTTTAAAGAGGTAGAAAACAATAGGTCTAATGATAAATTTTCTGAAAAACAAGGAAAGGAGATGGAGGGTAATACCATTCCTTCTCCTTTGGCTTTGATTGATCCAAAACTTAGGCCTACACTTAAGAAAAGAGGTCCTCATGAGAAAGAAATGTAGGAAATTTTTAAACAAGTGAAAATTAATATACCTCTTATTGACATCATCAAGCAAGTTCCGGCTTATGCTAAGTATCTTAAGGATTTGTGTACCCAAAAACGACATCATAAGCTTCCAAAGAAAATTGTTTTAAATGAGGAAGTTAGTGCCGTTGTGATGGGTATACTCCCACCTAAACTCCAAGATCCGGGAGCGCCATTAATTACTATTCAAGTTGGTGATTTCAAAATGAACAAGGCACTTTTGGATATGGGGGCGGGTGTGAGCATTCTTCCGTGAAGTTTGTATGACCAATATGACTTTGGACCTTTAGAAAAAGTCGACACCACCTTGGTGATGGCTGATTTGTCCCTTAAACTTCCTAGAGGAATTGTCAAAGATGTGATTGGGAGTTCTTGGAGAAGATGAGTGTGAACTCAAAAAGACAAGCTCAATCGAATAGGAGAGCAAGACGCCCAATAGCCTCTTCATCAGTTAGTGATCAAGCTACAAAAGATAGACTTGAAGCATTGGAGCAAAAGTTTGCCAAGTTGGGGAAGGCTGAAAATCGGGGTGTTTATCAAGTATCTCAAGACTATCCGATTTGTGAAAGGTGTGATGAGTTGGGACATTCGGCTTTGCAATGCCCATTAGACTTGGAGCAAATGGAAGAAGTGAATCAAGTGTATGGAGAGAAGAAGCAATATGATATGAACTCCAACACTTATCATCCGGGGATGAGAAATCATCCAAACTTTAGATATGGCAATTCTTCAAACCAACTCAACTCGAACTTTCAAGGAAATAACCAAAACGGTGGGGCACCATCTCAACCATTTCAAGGCCAAAATTACAACCAAAGGAATTACCAAGGTGGTCAAAATCAAGGGGGATTCAATAGAGGCTACCCAAGGAACTTTCAAGGTAATAACCAAGGTGGGTCTTCGGGAGGTAATGATGTGTCAACCCGGGAGATTATGGATTACTTGAAAGAAATGGATAGGAAGAATCAGATTCGGGATAAAACGGTTGAGAGTTTGCAAAAGCAAGTTGGGCAATTGGTGGAGGATGTTGATGAGAATGAAGATAGTGAGCATGAACCGGAACTTGTTTTACCTAAATCAAGTAAAAAAGAGTCTTTTAAAGAGGTAGAAAACAATAGGTCTAATGATAAATTTTCTGAAAAACAAGGAAAGGAGATGGAGGGTAATACCATTCCTTCTCCTTTGGCTTTGATTGATCCAAAACTTAGGCCTACACTTAAGAAAAGAGGTCCTCATGAGAAAGAAATGTAGGAAATTTTTAAACAAGTGAAAATTAATATACCTCTTATTGACATCATCAAGCAAGTTCCGGCTTATGCTAAGTATCTTAAGGATTTGTGTACCCAAAAACGACATCATAAGCTTCCAAAGAAAATTGTTTTAAATGAGGAAGTTAGTGCCGTTGTGATGGGTATACTCCCACCTAAACTCCAAGATCCGGGAGCGCCATTAATTACTATTCAAGTTGGTGATTTCAAAATGAACAAGGCACTTTTGGATATGGGGGCGGGTGTGAGCATTCTTCCGTGAAGTTTGTATGACCAATATGACTTTGGACCTTTAGAAAAAGTCGACACCACCTTGGTGATGGCTGATTTGTCCCTTAAACTTCCTAGAGGAATTGTCAAAGATGTGATTGTTAAGGTTGAGGACTTCTATTACCCCGTAGACCTTTTGGTACTTGATTTTGCACCAAGCGGTAATGTTAGGCAACCCAATGTCATCATGGGTAGACCCTTTTTGGCCACCACTAATGCATTAATTGATTGTAAAAGGGGTACGGTTGAAATGACTTTTGGCAACCGTAAGTTAAGATTGAATGTTTTTGCTAGTGTTCCTAACCCCGTAGTTAGTGATGAATGCTTTATGGCGGACGTCATTGATGAGTGCATTTCTCATGTAAATGAGGAAGACACACGGGAGAATTGTGCTTTGGTTGACAGGTTAATCATGGAGCATAGTGAAGCATTGAAGAAGGAGGAGAAAGAATGGGAGATTATGGCCGGGGTATGCATTGACTACCGGAAGTTGAAAAAGAAGGTGTTCGAAGTTGGCCAAAAGGTTTGGCTTTATAGTTCAAGACTCAAATTCTTTCCAAGAAAGCTCAAGCGCAAATGGATGGGTTCATATATCATCACAAGAGTTGGAAATTTGGAGAAATTGAAATTGAAGATCCGAAGGATGGAGTGAAGAAAATGGTCAATGGACACCGGTTAAAGCCGTATTTGGATGCAACCGACATCAATGGAGCTACAAAGGAAATGGTGAACTTCATCTCAAGTCCACCATCTTATGAGGTTGCTTGAACCAAATCGGGTTAGCTTGGAGACTTTGGAGGTTGTGTTCGCGGGATGACATCTTATGGGTTGGTTATTGGCAATCAATGGTATGGGTTAAATTAGACTATTTTGTACATTTCTCACATATACCATATATTTTTCATTTTTCCCTTTCATCATTTACCTACATCCATATATTCCATTGGACATATCCATATACATAGCCTAAGTTTAACTATATAACCATCCTTTATGCCTATTTTGATGATGTGCTTGGTGCTTATGCCGTGTTGGTGGAGCAATGATCCTAGTTCAAGCCTATGGTAAAATAGTATACATCACGACCGAGCTATGAGTGATTCTTCATATATTCAACCCCAAAAGTAAGTTCGTTGGAGTAGAATGATATTGATAGGTTCATTTGTTTCACTTGTGCTTAGTTGTGTTATCGTGGCTTGTGGATTGTTCAGGTATTGTCAAACATTTCGGGTTTACATTTAAGATTAAAACTGCTTCACCCGCCTTTTATCATTTGATATGCTTGGTGTTGCTTCTTTTTGATACTCGTAACTTGTTTTGATAGCTTTGTTGCCAAGGAATACTTTTACTTCAATTCCGGATTTGC
This sequence comes from Erigeron breviscapus, assembly GCA_034093135.1. Classification (NCBI taxonomy): domain Eukaryota; kingdom Viridiplantae; phylum Streptophyta; class Magnoliopsida; order Asterales; family Asteraceae; genus Erigeron; species Erigeron breviscapus. Next base: position 116,331,183 of record CM067173.1, read on the forward strand.
TTGAGGACAAGCAATGCTCAAGTGTGGGGGGATTTGATGTGACTAATTTATACCCATTACCCACATCGTTATTGACCATTTATTTATATGTTTTAAGTAGATTTTATGTGCATTTGGCGCGTTTATGGTGTTTGTTAGTGTTTTCAGGCTCTGAACAGGTTCTGCGTTCATTTGGCACATTTTCGGATGATCTTTGGTCAAGAAGTGATTTATGATAATCGAGAGTTGGTTTAAGAGGAAGAGACGGCGAGTTTAAGCAAGTTCAAGATTGTAAAGAAGAATTGTTGTTCACAGGCACATGACTGCGCCGCAGTGGGGATGCACCTAGCCCACTGCGCCGCAGCCATTATCTACGGACATTAATTGAATTCACCCCACTGCGCCGCAGTGGGGAATGCAAGGAGATGACTGCGCCGCAGTCACATAAGGAAGAATTCAAGACGTGGATTTGAACTGCGCCGCAGTGGTGGTCACACAAGCCACTGCGCCGCAGTCTATGGAAGGTCAAAGTCAACCACACCTCACTGCGCCGCAGTGAGGAGACATCACAACCCACTGCGCCGCAGTGGGTGCACGGGAAAAGAAGCCTGGAGTCGGTTTTGCATCAGATTTTTGGAAGAGTATAAATAGAAAACCATAACCCTAATTCCCATTTTATCAAACATTCTTTCTAGGAGCTGCTCTACAAGGGGTTTTATCAGGTTTCCAAGCAAGTCTTTCTTAGGCGGATCCACTGAAGATTCACGAGCACCCATCTAGATCGTATCTACTTACTGTCTTGCAATTTTCTATTTTCTCAAACGATTGGTACAATATGTTCTTCTCTTATTTTGATTACTATTGTTATTTAATCATGAGTAGCTAAATTGTTTATCATCCACCTTGTTGAAACGAGACGAATGATGTGATTGCAATATCTTTTAATTCAATGAGTTTATTTAATTATCGTTGTTCTGTGATCTTGATGATTTAATTCTTTTAAATAGTTATTATAATATTGGTTGCATATAAATTCTTCGTTGGTGGTACCAGTTGAATGTATGTGTGATTTTGAAATGGTTGTTTGTCTATAAGCAATTATCACTAGTTCATGGTATGATAGTGAATATTATTTTAATAAAAAGAGTAATTTTGTCAACGTAATTTATAACGGTTGGTGGTACCACGTTATTTTTTACATAGGAATAATTGGTAATTTGATAGTCAATTAAACTGATTATTGGAAAAGTTGTCTTAAGCTTTGGTGGTACCGGCTTGGGTAATTTAACTAGTAAATTAGGTGAAGTGGTGATTTGTTCACGGTTGGTGGTACCACGTGAGCACATTATTCTTTTCACGACTATCTTTAAACTCAAATGAATTTGGTCTTAACTATACGCAATCACATTTGAAGTCGAGTGAATTCAAGGTGGATGACTTTTATCTATATTGTCTGAAATCTTTCTTTACTTTTATGCAATTTGTTCTTTCAAATTTATTCTCATTTTATTGTCAAAAAGGATTTTCGAAGCAACACCCGTTTTCCAAACTATTTTACTAAACAACTAGCTCGATCCAATCCCCGAGAACGAACACGGTCTTGCCTTTTAACTATATTGCAAACGGTCGGGTACACTGCCCGATAGTGTGTATGTAGCGAGTTCTTAGGTGATTCTTGTTTATATTTTTAAAGCTCGATTTAGCACATCAAGTTTTTGGCGCCGCTGCCGGGGATTGTGTGCCGATTTAGTTGTTAATTTAGTGGTTTGATCCTTTGTCACGCGTGAGGAAGTTACTTGTTTTATTAGTTTAGTTTTTCTTTTCTTATCAAAGGTGCAGTTGACGTTTTTTTTTTAGTTGTATTTTGCAGGTCTACTTTTTAGTTGATGAACTTGTGTTCTTCGGGGCTCCCTCTCAATAGTCCTTTGAGAACTCCGACAAGACATAGGTTTAACTCCACAACACCTATACCCGCACCATTTTCACCTATAGCTAATCCCACTCCGGATTCAGACGAAGAAGGTTTTTATTTAGAAGAATTATTTTCAGAAGTTGAGAAAGAGGAGATGGGAGACGAACAACCAAGAAATCCAGATGATATTCCTTATGGTGATAGGGCCCGCACTATTCCTATGGCCCGCGGTTCCGCCATTAGACCACCGGGTATTGATCATACTTTTAACTTGAAACCAAATCATCTCAAAAGCATCGAGGAGCAACAGTTTGATGGAAAAAGGAAATGGGATCCGTACAAGCATTTGGAGAGGTTCGAGAAGTTGGCACGGCTTTATCAATATGGTCAAAATCAAATGAATGCCGTGAAACTTGAGACATTCCCCATTTCAATCACCGGAGATGCAGAAGATTGGTTCAATGATCTTCCCGAAAATTCCATTACTACTTGGGACCAACTGAAGCAGGCTTTTATAGATGAGTTTTATTCACTTAGAACTCAAAGGAAGTTGGAGAATTTGATTAGGTCCTTTGAGCAAGATGTTGATGAGGATATTGTAGACGCATGGATCCATTTCAAGGATATGCTAAGGAACTGTCCAGGCCATGATTTGACTAAGGAAAAGTATGTTGAGTTGTTCTTTGATGGCTTGGATAAGAAATCTAAAAGAGAGTTGGGTTATGCCTTCGGGGGAAGTTTCACCAAGATTACACCGAATGAAGGATATGAAATTTTAGAACAAATGGTGAAGGATAATGCAACTATGGATGATGAAAGGTTCTTAAAGAATGAGAAGAGAATGAAGAAAGGAACTAAGGAAGGTAGGAGTTGCAAAAGCTGAGACTAGAGATGATTCTGGGATTGTTGGAGAGATTCAGGCGCTAGCTTCGCGCATGGATAAGGGATTTGTATCTCAAGAGGCTAGGTTTGGAGCTCTTGAAAAGGATGTTAAGGTTGTTGCTGATGGTTGTGATCATTATGGTGACATGCATTATTCTGAGGATTGTCCCAACCGGGGACGAGAAGATGTCAACTACATTCAGAATCAACAACAAGGGAGTTTCCAGCGCAACACCGGTTTCCAAAACCGGTCTTCAGGTAATCCTTCCTATAACTCTTCCTTTCAGGCTAATAGTTCTCGTTTTTCAGGTAACAGGTGGCAAAGGAACAACTATCAAAATCAGCCACAACAGGAGACTCAGCAAGGCCAAGGATCAGCTTCTTCTTCCTCTATTGATGATCCTAATGCCGAGTTGAGAGAAATGATGAAGCAGTTGGTTGGTAATCAGCGAGAGACCAACACTAATATTCAGATGATCAGAGAGGACACTAAGGCATTGAGTGAGAGGTTGGATAGAATTGATGGAAAAGTAGAGATCAACATGAAAAACCAATGTGTTAACTTTAAGGATCTCGAGAGTAGGATGGCAGCTCTTTCTAGACCGCCGGGTACTTTACCTAGCGATACTCAGCAGAATCCTAGACCTCAGTTTAGTCAAGGAAAGAATCAGTCGAGTAATAAAGGAGCAGACGGTCAAGGATCATGGAGAAAGGATAATCAGCCTAATGTCCGCAATGAGGAAGCAAAAGCTATCACTACTCGAACAGGTAAATCTTATGACCCTCCTCTTATGCCTAATGTTGTTGTTTCAGATGTGCAGGATTCAGGAAATGATGAAGTTGAAGTGGATGAGGAGATTGAGATGGAGGATGGTCCAACCGTGAAGATTCCGGTTACACCTCCGAAACCGGCTGTGGTACCTGAAGTTAAGCCATATAAGCCAAAGGTTCCATTTCCACAGCGATTCAGAAAGGCAAAGTTGAAGGAACAATATGATAGGTTTGTTAATATGATTAAAAATGTTCACATTAATGTTCCTTTAGTTGATTTGATACAGGGAATGCCCAACTATGCCAAGTTCATTAAGGAACTCGTGACTGATAAAGGAAAGATGGATGAGGTGAATGCTACTTACCTTAATGCTGAGTGTTCTGCTATCTTGCAGAACCACATTCCACCTAAGCTTGAAGATCCAGGGAGTTTCCTTATAACTTGTTCTATTCGTGCTATTACTTGTAAGGCTCTAGCTGATTTAGGCGCTAGCATAAATTTGATGCCTTACTCGGTTTGGAAAAGGTTGGCTTTGGGAGTTTTGAGACCTACCCGGATGAGTATTAGATTAGCTGACCATTCTTTTTCAGTATCCAATTGGGATTGCTGAAAACATGACTGTCCAAGTAGGCCATATTGTGTTCTTAGTTGACTTCGTTATCCTCGAAATGGAGGAAGATACGAAGGTACCCCTAATACTTGGTAAACCATTCCTTAATACCGCGGATGCTATCATCCATGTGAAAGATAAGGAAATTTCTTTGGGTGTGGGTACAGATAGAATTGTCTTCAATGTTGAAAGGTCTATTAAGCATTCTTATTCTACTGATGAGTCTTGTTTCAGGATAGATGTTATTGATGATGCTTTGGACCGACAATTTCAGGAATTGATGGAGACAGATTTAGGAAATGATGAGATTGTCGATTTAGGTTCAGGTGATATTTCTGATGATGATTTGTTTGCAGAGGTTATGGCACTCAGCTTGGATGAGACACCTCTAGAGGATGAGAGCTTTGAGAAGGTTGTTGCTGATGGAAGCTCAAGGGTACCTAATTCAGTTGATGTACCACCTACAGATCTGGAGCTTAAGCCATTGCCTGCCCATTTGGAGTATGCTTACTTGGCAGGTAAATCGTCTTTACCAGTGGTTATCTCGTCCTCACTCTCGAGTGACGAGAAAGGTCTTCTTCTTGCTGTGCTTAAAGCCCATAAGCGGGCTTTTGCTTGGAAAACTATCGATATTCCAGGTATTAGTCCTAACTTTTGCCAACATAAGATTGATTTTGTTGATGATTTTAAGCCCGTTGTCCAGAGACAAAGGAGGCTTAATCCAAACATGAAAGAGGTAGTTAAGAAAGAAGTGATTAAGTTGTTAGATGCAGGGATCATTTTCCCTATTGCTGATAGTCCTTGGGTAAGTCCTGTCCACTGTGTGCCCAAAAAGGGGGGCATGACAGTAATTGAAAATGAAAATAAGGAACTCTTGGCTACTAGGACTGTAACGGGTTGACGGGTTTGTATTGACTACCGTAAACTTAATGATGCCACCCGTAAGGATCACTTTCCCCTTCCTTTTATTGATCAAATGTTGGAAAGACTTGCAGGTAATGAATACTTTTGTTTCTTGGATGGATTTTCAGGGTACTTTCAAATACCCATAGATCCAAAAGACCAAGAAAAGACTACTTTCACTTGTCCATTTGGTACTTTTGCCTACCGGCGAATGCCTTTTGGTTTGTGTAATGCCCCAGGCACCTTCCAAAGGTGCATGATTGCTATTTTTTAGGACATGCTTGAAACCTCTATGGAGGTTTTCATGGATGATTTCTCGGTTTTTGGGGATTCTTTTCTTACTTGCTTGCATAATTTGGATAAGATGTTAACACGGTGTGAGAGGGCACACCTTGTTTTGAATTGGGAAAAGTGTCACTTCATGGTGACCGAGGGTATTGTGTTAGGTCATAAAGTGTCTAAGGCCGGGATAGAGGTTGATAGGGCTAAAATTGATGTTATAGCCAAACTACCCCCGCCTTCCAATGTGAAAGGGGTAAGAAGTTTTCTTGGACATGCCGGTTTCTACCGTCGATTTATTAAGGATTTTTCTAAGATTACTCGTCCTATGACCCACTTGTTGGAGAAGGACGTCCCTTTTGTGTTCGATGATGCTTGTTTGAGTGCTTTTCAGGTTTTGAAGGAAAAGTTAACCAATTCTCCTATCATGGTTGGACCGGATTTGAATTTGCCTTTCGAGTTGATGTGTGACGCAAGTGACTATGCTGGTGGAGCTGTGCTTGGGCAAAGGGTTGATAAACATTTCAAGCCTATTTACTTTGCTAGTAAAACCTTGAACCCCGCCCAGCAAAACTATACAACTACAGAGAAGGAGTTGCTTGCAGTGGTCTTTGCATTTGATAAATTTAGATCATATCTTGTTTTGAGTAAGACCATAGTTTTTACAGATCATTCAGCCCTTAAGTACTTGTTCTCGAAACAAGATGCTAAACCTAGGCTTATCCGTTGGATTTTGTTATTGCAAGAGTTTGATATAGAGGTTAAGGATAAGAAAGGGGCTGAGAATTTAGCTACCGACCATTTGAGTCGTTTGGAAGATCCTCACCGGGAGGAACTTCGTGAAGGGGATATCGATGATAATTTCCCCGATGAGTCTTTGAATGTTATTTATAATACTAATGATGGTCCTTGGTTTGCAGATATAGCTAACTTTTTGGTTGCAGGAGAGATACCGGATGATTTCACATCTCAGCAGAAAAGGAAGCTTAAGACTGATGCTAGGCACTACTTTTGGGAGTCACCATATTTATTTCGTATTTGTGCAGATGGCATGGTGAGGAGATGTATAGATGAAGCTGAAACCAGGGAGATTTTGGATGCTTGTCATTATGGTCCAACTGGAGGTCACTATGGTCCTCAAGTTACTGGTAAGAAAGTGTATGATGCAGGTTTCTATTGGCCTACAATCTTTCAGGAGGCCCGAACTTTGGTAGAAACTTGTGACATTTGCCAACGACAAGGGAACATCACTAGACGGGATGAAATGCCTCAACAAGGAATTCAAGTATGTGAAGTGTTTGACATTTGGGGTATAGACTTCATGGGACCATTTCCACCGTCTAATAAGTTTCAGTATATTTTAGTTGTTGTTGACTACGTGTCAAAATGGGCCGAAGCCAAGGCTTTACCCACGAATGATGCTCGGGTAGTCATTGATTTTCTGAAACAGTTGTTTTGTCGTTTTGGTTGTCCTAGAGCTCTGATTATGTTGGATTAGATGTTCAATTCTTGATTGTGTTTTGCATCTAATGTTGTTGGTTTGAATGAATGATTACATGTTTTTAACCTTGAATGATTTCCATCTATCTTTTGGTTTCAATTTATTGTTAATCATTAATTATTGGAATAATCTCTTATCACTTGTAATCTGATTTTTGAATAGATAATTTAGTTGTGTCAATTCCTCGGTTTAATTATCGTGAATCATCACAACCCAATCAATCGGTTCTTGAAGTTCATTCATTCCATACATTATAACGAATCATGTCTATGTGATTTCCAACGGATATAAGTTAGGTTATACTTTTGAAAACATAATTGGGATCATAAGAATGGTCTTACCTTTTTATTATTAAATTCTTGTGTTAAGTTTATGATCATTTTTAGTTTAATCAAATCAATCCAAAACTCGATTTTAAGTTTATGTCTGGTTTAAACAAATTTTGTGACTTGTTCAACACTTTCCCATGATTCCTTGTGGATACGATACTCTACTTACCCTAGCTAATTAGTGGTAATTAGTTTTATTTTTGATCGGCTCAACGACAACGATCACCATCTTACTTATATATTTTGGGCTGCAATACATACTCTTACCTTTTATGAACACAAGTACATGCACAACGGTATACAAGGCTATTATAAGTTACTATGTTCACAACAAGTCCTCACGATCATGATACGTTAATTATGGATTTAAACGTGGATATGTTAAATAGCGCTATTTGGGTTGACACACCCCACCCGGCATAAACACGGCGGGGAGCCGAACGGGTGACACATATTTGTAAACATTCGGTACCTTGAGCAAGTACCAGGAGGCAAACTATAACAACGTGTCAGTTTCGTATCATGAGCTTATATAGATGTATACATCTCACATTCCTAGCATTGTTGTTTAACAATGGCTACCTTCATTGTGGTAAAGCAATGGTTAACTTATGGCTTGTGGTTCATGGCAAAACGTTTTATTAAAACCCTAAGGAACTCACCAACTTTATGTTGACACGATTTAGTATGTATTGCAGGTGATTAGATGTTGCTATGCTTGGATTCTACTTGTTGTCTACTTAGCTTGATGAATAAAGGCTCAACCCTCCATGTCCTTCTAGTGCTCCATCTTTTGCTAAAGTATATGAACTTTCAACTTTAATGTATTGTCGTAATGATTTTCAATCAAGATTATTTCAATTTCATGTAATGTCTATGGATCCTTGAATAAATCTTGTTTTATAAAATGCATGTTTTCAAAACGACCACATGTAGTGTCGTTCATTATACCTTTGTGTTGTAATATTATAGAAGTCACGCCCCGCTCGTTGACCCGTATTTTGGGGGTGTGACAGTAGCACCGGGTACAAGATCAATCTGAAAAGTGACCTCACGGTCGGGAGGAATACCGGGAAGGTCATCCGGAAAGACATCAGAAAATTCAGAAACTACATCAACATTAGCAATGGAAGACTTCTCCTTTCTTGTATCGATAACATAAGCTAGGAAGTGATTCTTATTATGCTGAATGCAATTGAGAGCCTTCATCAAATTAATGATCTTTATGCTCCCTTTCTTCTTATCTCCATAAACAGAAATGACCTTACCATCCGGAGTAGATAAACGCACGATCTTTTGAGAACATATAATAGTAGCATCATTTTGAGATAACCAGTCCATGCCTATCACTATATCAAAACCAGCAAGAGTAGTAGGCAACAACTGGACCAGAAAGGAACGACCCTCAATCTCAATAGAACAATCATCATAACCCACACGGATGTCACTAATAGTGTCGTTAGCAATTTCAACCTCTATAGAACAATCAAGGGGTGTAGTAACTCTTTCGAGCTTAGGAGCAAATAAAGTAGACACAAAAGACCTATTTGCACCCGAATAAAAAAGAACAGAAGCAGGTTTTGAATTTACAAGAAAAGTACCGCTTACTACCTCATCGTTATCTTTGGCAGCTTCAACTGTCATCTGTAAAGCTCGAACTTTAGGCTTTGGGGCAGCCGTCTTCTTCCCATCATCTTTTCCTTGCGGGCAGTCCTTAATGAAATGACCGCTCTGATGACACCTGTAACACTTAGGCTTGTCCTTGCATTTTGAAGTAGCATGACCTGTACCACCACAAGTATCACACCTTCGGGTCTTATCTGAACATGGACCCGAATGAGGTGCCTTACAAGTACCACACCAATTTCTCGGCTTTGCATTGTTGCTGTTTCCACCCCTTGAAGATGAACTATAAGTCCCAACTCGTTAGATGGTACTACTGAAGACACCTCTATGTCGATGGTGGAGTTACTTTGCAATATATGTACTGAACTGGAGACGACCAGTTGCAGTGTGTATATACCAAGTTCTAGATAGATTACTTATATAAATGACAATAAGTAAAGAACAATGCAATAATACAAATAACTTGTAAGATAACTTGATGAGACAATATGTAATTTTCAATGTGTAATTTATTTATTGATATTAAACAAATTACAAGGTTGATGCGGAACCAAGATAATACACGAATGTAAATATCCTAACAATCTATGAAATACAATTGATCTACACTCGGAATTTCTCAAGACAATCGAAACACTTAAAGTTGTGAAATGTTCCTTTTAGCGATTGAGAGAATATTGCACAAGTTCACCAAGAATATTGCAGGTTTGCAAAGTGTGAATTCTATCGAAGTTTATTCGAAGAAGTTGTTCGAAAGAATTAATATTCTTGGTTGTGCAATGACTTGTATTTATAGGCAAAGTTAACATTGGGATGTTAACTTTGGCCGTACAAATGTGGTTGGGAGCATTTAAGGAATAGCATTTAATTCCTTAAAAGGCAGTGTAAAGTCGCATGTTAAAGTGACTTTACTCAACCACCTTTATGTACCTTTTATTACTTAAATAATAAGACAAGGCTTATTATCCGGGTAAAGGTACATAAAGTATACAAGTCAATTCCTCGTAATCAGTGTAAAGCTTTGTAAGGGCTTTCCACTGATGGTCTCCAGTTTGTAACTGACTAGAATGTCAACTGGGCTTCGCTGCCATTGCCATTCTCTATCTTCCATTTGTTGTCTTCGACTTCAACTGGAATGCTTCTTCAACTTGGTTAGTTCTCAACTGGAGGAAGTCTTCAGTTGCGTTGACTGTACGGTGCAACTGGACTTCAATATATTTCTGGACAAATCTTCTTGGTCACCAGTTTCACTAGTCTCCAGATGCAACTGGTGACTGACAAGTGTGAACTGGTGACTGGCCAGTTCCAGGTGAACTGGTCCTAACAAATTCCCCCTATTTGTCTAGAAATATAGTCTAAGTCTTTTTCTAGTTCGTATCTATACAAGTGTGAACTATAGAGACTTGTTCGATTTAAATCTATCTAAGTTTCCAAGGCATTTTTATAGATCAATAAATGCCTTAGGTTTTCTTTTAGGTTTGTTAGATTTTAATCTATTATCTACCTTGTGGTTACAAACTGGTAACTTCATTTATACAAGGAAATGGAATTTATACAAGTTACAGAATGTAAATACAAATTACAAGTAGATAACTGAAGAAAGAACTTAATGAGACGGCCCTTCGCCAGTTCTTCTTCTCTTGGCAACTGAAGAGATAGGCTGAGTATCTTCAGGATCAATATTCAACTTTTGCTCAAGATTTTCTTTATGTTGAATTTTCCCCCTTAGAAAGTTTACCCATGCTTTCTCAAACCTATTCTTTTGTGCCTTCGCATCCAAAACATTCACCATCTCAACCCATTCGCTGAACCCATATTGCAAAGCACCAGGATCGTCAGTTCTAACTAGTGGCCCACCAGCATACTTAACTTCGACTTGAAAAACTTTGGTGCCTGGCTTGATTGTAACATTGACACTATTGATAGTACCACTATGTCTTCTGGTTGACATGATCTGGGAGTAGTAGCTTCTAGCTTCAGATTCATTTGTTATTTTTATACTTCCAGCACCAGCAGCCAGTACAGCGGACTTAATGTCTTCATTGGATACCTCGCCAGTTGGTTCAACGAATGTGCTAAGGTCAGCATCCCTTGCATCTCTTGTCAGTGGTCTTCTTGGTTGTGGAATCCTTCTTCTTGGTGGATTCAATACACTCTTCACAACCTTCTTAACATTGGCAATTCGTTTAAGAATCCCACTGGCCCTTATCTCCTTAGCCTTCTCCACTGAAATGTTTAAACTTCTAGCATCAAATTCTGCTTCATCCTCAGCATAGTGTCTGTCCAGTTCTACATCCAGCATTTCATTCAACTGGTCAACTATTCTAGGATCATTTTTAATCCTGGCATACTCCTCAGCAGTGACACCCAAAAGATTGGCATCACTCATATCAAGTAACTTGATTTGTGCAAGATGTGCCCTGGCTTCAGCTTGGTTTCTTTGTTTCATCTTTTTCTTTTCTTTAATGTCATTTCCAAGTCTGGCCAGTCTTCTGCTATCACTATCTGAAACTGGAGGAAGTATGTCAGCATTACCAGTTTCTAACATTTCATCAGTGGTCGGCTGGGCAGATGCTTCAATAGCCAAACCTTTACCCTTGTCCAAAACAGCATTCCCCTTATCTCCAACATCACCAGATCCACCCACTCTTTGCTCACCAGCTTCAGTACTGGTAGCCACAATCAATTCTCTTCCAGTTGAGGTTCTTCCAGATGCAACTGGTGCAAGGACTTGACTTCTTTCCCCCTTGGCAGCATCTAGACCTGCCCGAATACCTTCCCATTCAGAGGGGTGAGATGGCAACCGGTCAAGAGGCTGCCATGATTGCAAGTTCTTGCACTCCTTAAAGATTCCACACATCATCCTGAAAGATCTCCACAAATGGTTCGTCTCTTTGGACTGGGTCAAAACATTGGCAGTTACTTGTTCTTGACCAGCTTTCAATGCATTCAAGATCTTGGAGTCTTCGTCCAAACCAGAGACAACCTTATCCTTCACTTCATCATCCTTCTTCTTCAGATTTTCTACTTCAGTTGTCAGTTTGTTCAAAGATTCAGCATGGAGAGATACTTGGGTGTTCAAATTCTCAATGCTGCCTCTCAACTGGTTGATCTCACTGGTGAGTAGGGCCAGATCAACCTGAGGAGTGGCCAGCTTGGTGATCTCAGACATCACCCTTTCAATCAAATGTTCTTCTCTAGCACCCAACGTATCCTCTATTTTCTGACCAACCGAAGTCATCAATTGCTCTCCAAGTCCAGTTACATCTAGGCCAGGTTTTTCAATAAGTTCCTTAACCTGCCTTTCAATCTCTTTCAAATCAACTTCTGAAGTTCTGACAGTATTTCCTAGCAAGTTGGAGATTGAAGATGTAACCTTGGAGTGAGTTAGGTCAAAGGCTTCCTTTAAAGTACCAGCCAGATTGTTGCAGCCAGTGACCAACTCATTTAATTTGTTGAACACCAAGTCTTCATTTGATGAAAACTTGTTTATCCCCAGATCAACCACCTTAATATTTTTCAAGGAGTCCTTGTGGTATCTGGAGAAAGACTTGGTGTTTTTGTCAAGTGTCTTATGAATCTCCTCCACCCTGGTTAGAAGGTTTTGGAGATCGGCTTGAATTGAGACAACTTGACTGTCCAGTGACAAAGGAGAAGGTGTCACTGGACCACTAGCAGTTACTACTGGAGCAACTGGAGGAGGCAAACTTAAGGAAGTCTCCCCAGTTGTCAAACCAGCAGTTGAAGATATAATTGGAGTGGTGGATGAAGAAAGGACTGGAAAAACAATGTGTTGTTCATGCTGAGAATGCTCAGGTGTGAACAACGGCGACGGTGGTGGGGCATTTCTCGAGCAAATGAGAATTGCCCAGTTGGTGAAGGAGCGGAATATGTTGGTAAAGATATATCATAGGCACATTTTCTTGGGGGGTGAAAGTGAAATTGATGCGTCTGGAGGTAAGACTGGAGATGAAGGGTCTTGAGCTTGTACAGAAGCATCAAGAATCTCCAAGTCTGTTTTAGTACCTTCAGAATCCGAAGATTCTATAAGGATTTCCTCGTCATTAACACCCATGTCCAGATCCATGAATGTGACAGAGGGCTGTTCAGTTTCCTGGACAGTCTCCAGATGACCTTCCCCAGTTTCCTGGATGGGTGCATCTGTTGAAGGATCAGATACCGAAGTATCTTCACCAGGGATAGACGTGATTGGAGTTGCTTCAGTTATGGTTGTTCTATCCTCAACCACAACTTGAGACGAACTGGAGGGTCCCTCATTATTTTGAGGCTCGCCCAATTGTCTTTCTGATTCACTTTCCAAAGGTGCATCAGTTTTAGCAAATGCCAGTTGCATTCGCTTTGGAATTTCGACCTCTCCAGCTTCAGATACCAGAGAGTCTAGATTCCTTAACATATCTGGCTTTGTGTACGGTGAATCTGTACTTGTATACTCTTCATGGTCCAGAATTTGTTGAAAACAGAGAAAGAGAAACCTTGAAAAGGGGATACAAACACCCCTGGAGCCCTTCAGCTTTTGTACTAGGCTTCTATACAAAATGTCTGCAAAGTCCACTCTCAATCCGTTCCACAAGCAGTAAGCCATCTCTGCTTGTGAGGAGTTAATCTGGTCAAGTCCACCAGAACTCCCACCCATGCTCTCCACCAGGTGGATGAAAAAATACCTCCATGAAGGTGTAAGACCCTTCATGGTCATCGCACCCTTCGTTTTCAGCACCCCATTGTCCAAGCACTCCTTGTGTCCCATTTCAAGAAGTACTTGGCGAAAATTTATGTTTGGGGGCAAGACGACTGGAGATTCACCCTCTCTCCGGTAATTGAGGCGTAAGGCATCCCTCAATACGTCAGTGGTCAAGATACACTGGATTGTTCCATCCTTTAAAGTGAAACTGATGGAGGAACAATCAGAAGAAAGACTGGCAGTGTACCAAAACTCACACAAGTAGTTGTGATACAACTTGCGTGGGTTTAGAGAGAATGAGGGTCCTATTGGAGAATCCTTTAAGAACTTTTGGATTCTACCAATAAGGGTATTGGACCCTTGAGATCCTTGTAAGCTAACCATCGGATTATTAGGATTTAGTTTGATGACTGGAGCATTACTAGGAGCACCAGATGCCGGTTTGACATCTGGTGAAGGAGCATATGGAACATTTAAGAGATTTACATCTCTCGAACGAGATGATCTAGGAGCCATAGGAAAGTGAAATTGAATTTTTTGGAATTAGGGTTCTTGATTTATGAAGCAAAGAGAGAAATGAAGCAATTTTGATGATGATTGGAAGTAAATGAAAGAATGTAGAAGGAAGTAAATGAAAGAATGAGTTCGGAGTAAATAAGGGTATTTATAGGGGATTCAAGATCCCAAGGAAATACCAAAAATTATATTTTAATAAACAAAATCCTTTTTGTAGATATTTTGACAAAAAGAGTTTGAATTTTGAAATAAAAATATAATTTTCCATGTAAGCATTAAATGTTACCATGTCAGCATTAAATGCTACGACGGCTTACCTTACCAATGACCCCACTCACTTTTTGTTTTCCCAATACAAACAGTTGTCAAGTACTAAAATAGCTTCAAACACGTCAGATCACGATACCAAGTGGTTTAAAACACTCGAGTATCATCACGTGTCACACATATTGACCAAGTATTTGTAACGTTATAAAAATTAGACAAAGACTGAACCTGGTCACTGGAGGATCAGTCCAGTACCAGTTTCCAACTGAAGAGTTCTCCAGTTGCATTTTCAAACAAAAACGAATTTTAGTCAGAAAATTATTTTGAGTCTTTCCCCTTAAAATGATGATCCAGAAATCAATTAGTGCCAAGATAGTATCACAAAGGCGTTCGATAGCCTGGCGAGCAAGGATTATCTGGACCTCCTCAACTGGAGAACTTCATCAGTGTCACTGACGCGTTCAATAACAAAGAAAGCTCCAGTTTTAAGGATTTAACATTCCCAGTTCGCTGATGAGATGTTTAAAGGTTTTTCTCATCGAGAGGTTTTGTAAAAACATCAGCTAACTGTTTGTCAGTGGGGATGAAATGAATTTCAATATCTCCTTTCATAACATGATCACGAATGAAATGATACCTGGTGTCAATATGCTTTGTTTTGGAGTGCATCACTGGGTTGTGAGATATAGCAATTGCACTGGTGTTGTCACAAAAGATTGGGGTCTTAGTAAACTTTTGACCATAATCCAGTAACTGGTTCTTGATCTAGAGAATCTGGGCACAGCAACTGGCCGCAGAAATGTACTCTGCCTCGGCAGTGGACATAGAGACTAAAGTCTGCTTCTTGCTGGTCCAACTTACCAGTTTTCCTCCAAGGAAATGACAACCACCAGTTGTTGATTTTCTATCTATCTTACAACCTGCATGATCAGAATCTGAATAACCATTAGATCTAATCCTGAGCCTTTGGGGTACCAAAGACCAAGATTAGGACACCCTTTCAGGTATCAAAAGATACGCTTTACAGCGTGCAAATGTGATTCTTTAGGGTTAGCCTGAAACCTGGCACATAAACATGTTGCAAACATTATATCTGGTCGACTGGCAGTTAAGTACATCAGTGAACCAACCATACCTCTATAGTCAGTTATGTTAACTGGTTTCCCAGTTGGGTCAGAGTCCAAATTCAATGGTGCTGCAATAGGTGTGTTTTTCGATGGGATTGAATCATATTTGTATTTTCTGATACCACTTATAAGTCCCAACTCGTTAGATGGTACTACTGAAGACACCTCTATGTCGATGGTGGAGTTACTTTGCAATATATGCACTGAACTAGAGATGACCAGTTGCAGTGTGTATATACCAAGTTCTAGATAGATTACTTATATAAATGACAATAAGTAAAGAACAATGCAATAATACAATAACTTGTAAGATAACTTGATGAGACAATATGTAATTTTCAATGTGTAATTTATTTATTGATATTAAACAAATTACAAGGTTGATGCGGAACCAAGATAATACACGAATGTAAATATCCTAACAACCTATGAAATACAATTGATCTACACTCGAAATTTCTCAAGACAATCGAAACACTTAAAGTTGTGAAATGTTCCTTTTAGCGATTGAGAGAATATTGCACAAGTTCACCAAGAATATTGCAGGTTTGCAAAGTGTGAATTCTATCCAAGTTTATTCGAAGAAGTTGTTCGAAAGAATTAATATTCTTGGTTGTGCAATGACTTGTATTTATAGGCAAAGTTAACATTGGGATGTTAACTTTGGCCGTACAAATGTGGTTGGGAGCATTTAAGGAATAGCATTTAATTCCTTAAAAGGCAGTGTAAAGTCGCATGTTAAAGTGACTTTACTCAACCACCTTTATGTACCTTTTATTACTTAAATAATAAGACAAGGCTTATTATCCGGGTAAAGGTACATAAAGTATACAAGTCAATTCCTCGTAATCAGTGTAAAGCTTTGTAAGGGCTTTCCACTGATGGTCTCCAGTTTGTAACTGACTAGAATATCAACTGGGCTTCGCTGCCATTGCCATTCTCTATCTTCCATTTGTTGTCTTCGACTTCAACTGGAATGCTTCTTCAACTTGGTTAGTTCTCAACTGGAGGAAGTCTTCAGTTGCGTTGACTGTACGGTGCAACTGGACTTCAATATATTTCTGGACAAATCTTCTTGGTCACCAGTTTCACTAGTCTCCAGATGCAACTGGTGACTGACAAGTGTGAACTGGTGACTGGCCAGTTCCAGGTGAACTGGTCCTAACATGAACCTTTCTTGAACTTTCTATTCGATCCATTTGATCCATCATGCTTCCTTTTTGAACATGATTGCTTATCATCATTAGCTTTTACTGCTGCCTTTTCACTCTTGAAGTCATCATCCAGCCTCTTGGACTCCTTAATCGCAGCAGACAATGTAGTATGTTGCCTACAAAGACCACGATAGCTAGCAGGGAGACCATCACAATATGCTTCAATCTGATCAATCACCCTAGGTACCATACGACCTACAAACTGGAGCTTTTCTGTGAACGAGCGAGCATACTCACCTATAGCACCGGGCTTAGCGGTCAAAGCTCTGAATTCCTTCTTAATCAACCTCAACTCACGAGTACCCACATATTCTTCCAAAAACTTCTCCTTGAATGTACCCCAAGGCATAGCAGCTAGAACCTCGGGAGTCAATGAAACAATAGCATATCTCCACCAGTTGCGAGCATTCTTTGTTAACACCCGAGTAGCACATAATACCTTCATATCATCCGGACAGTAGGATGAAGCAAAAACCACTCCAGTATCAGCAAGCCATTCCATGGCACCCACTGCATCAAGTGTGCCATCAAACTCCTTGGCACCACACTTCTTAAAGCTTTCATACTTAAAGTTATGGGCACGAGGAGCAACCATAGCACGAGGCTCCACTACATTTCCCACACCATTCCCATTAGCAACCACATTCTCAGGAGCAACCAATGACCTTACAATAGATGGCTCAGCACGGTTTGAGCGGTTGGAATAGTTTCCATCCGTTTGCTCATTTCGGCGCAAGCTAGCATTCCTTTCAGCTTCCCTTTCAGCTCTCATTTGAGCCAACTCCTCTTCATTCCTTCTCAAAAGAGCTCGAATAGCCCTCAATTCATCATGCATTTCAGCTTGATTAGGAACCTGTTCGAGAATTGGGTTTGCCCGATCAATTTCTGACCTTGTGGGTTGTGCACCCGGAAGTGGCCTTCGGGGAGGCCTTTGATTAACCCCGTTTCCAGCCTCATTCCGGTTAAGAGGAGCATTACTAGCGGTAGCTCCATCACGTTGACTAGTAGCACGAGTATTAACCATTTTGTCTACAACAAAATGACGACGATTAGAGATGAATAGAGTGAGAACAAATGAGAGGTTAGGGCCTACTTAATTGCATGAACATAACATAAACATATTCAAGCCTCAAACCTACACTCACACTCATCCCAACTCGTCCTAAGGCATTTCATCATAAAGCTAAAGCATCACTACTCAAGCCTATCATTTCTCTTACGGTTTAAGTCCAAAATCCTAAGGTCTTGGTCGAATTTTGGTTCACTTAAACCATTTCTCTGATACCACCATGTAACACCCGTCATTTAAAAACTTGGATTTTCAAAAATCTTTGTCAAACGGCGTTTAAAATAAGCGGAAAGGATCATTTATAAAATCTGCCCTATCCGTAACGGATAGTACCTTTAAAATTGGTGTTACTACTAGCATCATCAAAACAATAAAAGAAATCCAAGTCTTAGCACCAACATAAATGCCACATTATTACAAATCTTTAAACATAAATGAAATAGCCAAAACATAAGGCTAAAGGAAGTCTAAGCAATCAAAAGTCTTTGCTAATCTTCCTTATTGCTTCTACCCAATCTCGCTAAGCTAATCTTCACCTAGCTCAAGCTTGGTTATCCTGAAGGCACAACATTTTCAAAGAACAAGTGTTAGCTAATAAAATTAGCTAAGTAAGATAACACATATTTGAAAACATTTGCCATTTCATAATATATTAACAAAATCATTTCATATCTGTTAATATCACATAATCATCATAACATATGACATATCACAATAGAGATATCACCTACACAACATAAACATAGCAAAAACAAAAAAAAAAAAAAAAAAAAAAAAAAAAAAAAAAAAAAAAAAAAAAAAACAAAAAAAAAAAAAAAAAAAAAAAAAAAAAAAAAAACAAAAAAAAAAAAAAAAAAAAAAAAAAAAAAAAAAAAAAAAACAAAAAAAAAAAAAAAAAAAAAAAAAAAAAAAAAAAAAAAAAAAAAAAAAAAAAAAAAAAAAAAAAAAAAAAAAAAACAATAGAGATATCACCTACACAACATAAACATAGCACATGAGGATTGATCATACTCCTAATTGTGCCTATCATCATAAAGCTTACTTTTCATCTTTCTTTTCATATCTTTTCTTTACTTTCTTTTCTTTTGCCTAGACATAGGCTATGTGACATAAGTCACACATACTTGGGGATGTGGGGTTGTGTGTAGGCGGTCGTAGACCTTACATGGAGTCCTCACACCCGACATGATGGGTAAACCATAAGGTGGTCCATCGGCGTCATTAAGGAAAGACAAAGTCATTTCCAACTGAATAAACCGTTTATGCCTTTTTGCATTGGTGGTTAGTTACTCCACCCGGAATAATCAAACATAACTATGCCACGGGAGGTATCATGATTCCCAAACCACGTGACCACATGCGCCCTAGCTCCGAGGAACTAGCACGGGTTAAGCTTAACCTTAAGACTTTACTTTTGCTCGAGACTTCTTAACTTTATATTAGATTAGGCTACACTTTCACCTAAACTAGCCACATACTTCTTTCTTTACTTTAGGGCCCTTAAACGTGCACGTGACATGGCAACCCTATTCTGAAGTCTAGTGACTAGGTGTTCAAGCCATGCATACAAACATATAACATAATCATTTCATCTTTTCATAATCACATATCATAATCATTCCATCATATCATAACATGTATACTTACCTCACACCTTTGCAACCTGCATAAGTATGTCATACATCATAGTAGGTAAGTATAAGATCCCTTAGCAACCTCCCATAATCACCCATAATCATAAAACGTGCATACATATTCAATTGGAAGGTTTAACTTATGAAAACGTGTTTTGTTGTACCAACAGGTGACAAAAGATGTTATCTTACCTCGGTACAGCTTACCAACCAGTTATGCGTATCTTACAGTGCTTGCTAAGTGCTCCCGACTACCTAGAATCAACATAGGACCGATTTATGAGTATAACGAGACTAAACTGACCTACAGTCTAAATACGTGTCGCATGCCCTTTAAATACCATCATTCAAAATACAAGTCTCTTTTTGACTATTACCCCAGGAATTAGTCTCCTTTGGTCTATTCTCAACTTTTGTCTATTTCTAGACTATTACCCTAGGAATTAGTCTCCTTTTTGACTATTACCCCAGAAATTAGTCTCCTTTTTGACTATTACCCCAGAAACGGGTTTTACACCAGAAAAGACTCTTTTAATACCTAATTGATGATTTGGCCCCATCAATTGCCCCTTGAACGAATTGTTAACAAAAAGGATCATTAGGTCACTGATGTGCTAAATCGAGTTTAAAATTTATAAACAAGAAATACCTAAAAACTCACTACTACACACTATCGGGCAGTGGACCCGATCATATGTAATATAGTAAAAAGGTAAGTCCAGGTTCGTTCACGGGGATTGGTTTGAATTAATTGTTTAGTAAAGAGGTTTGGAAAAAGGGTGTTACTTTGATTCTCACTCTGACAATAACTTTAAAAGACAAATGCGTATAAGTAAAGGTAAGTCTCAAACAATAATGATAAATATCATCCACCTTGACTCCGCTAGACTTCAGACATGATTGCTTTCAATTAAGACAAAATTCGTTAAGAGTTGACACGATAAACGTGAGAGAATGAAATGCTCGCGTGGTACCACCAACCGCTCACAAGTCACCCAAACACCTAACTGCTAGTTTAATTACCCAAGCCGGTACCACCAACGCCTAGACAACCTTACCAACACTTAGTTTGTTTGATTATCCAAATACCAATTATGCCTATGTGAATTAAAACGTGGTACCACCAACCGTTTCTAAACACGTTGACAAAATGACTCCTTTTATTAATTTGACATTCACTATCATACCATGAACTAGTGATAATCGCTCATAGACAAGCGACCGTTAGAAAATCACATATGCATTCGACTAGTACCACTAACGAAGAACACACATGCCACCAATATCAAATTAATACAAATAAAGGAATTAAATCATCAAGATCACGACACAACGATAATTGAAATCAACTCTTTGAATTAAAATATAAAGCAATCACATCATTCGTCTAGTTTCATCAAGGTGGACAATAGAAGAATTAGCCGCTCATGATCAAATTGAAATTACAATAAGAATCAAGAAAGAACATAAAGTACCAATTGTTTGAAGAAATGGAAATTGCAAGACAGTAAGTAGATACGATCTAGATGGGTGCACGTGAATCTTCAATGGATCGAAAGACGATCAAATCTTGAATTGACCCTTGAAGAATTCCTTGAAGTGCAGCTCCTAGAAAGAGTATTTGATCAAGAACCCTTAGGAAAATTCTCCCCAAAAGTCACTGCCCGTTCAGAAACTTGGCCAGCTATTTATATGAATGAGACGCGTAACGCCCGTTACGAATGGTAACGCCCGTTACGAACCATCGAAACACATAACGGCCGTCACCCTTGTGACGCCCGTCACACCTCCTTTGAAAAGCATACGGCCGTAAGGAACCCGTTACAGTAACTCGCGAATTTTCAACCATAACGGCCGTCACATTTGTTACGCCCGTTACACTTGACCTAGATCAACTAACACCCGTCACCCTTGTGACGGCCGTCACATGTCCCTTTACGGCCGTAATGAGACAGTAACAGTAAGAACCAAAATTTACTAGATAACGCCCGTCACCATTGTGACGGCCGTTATGCCTTCCAGAATCCGTCTTCTTCATCTCTCACTTGATTTCAACCGAATCCTTCTCCCGAGTCCTCCATAAGTCATCAAAATCGACCAATTCATCCGCATAATCATTTTCCAACCTGAAAACACTAAACATACCTCAAAGCATCGAAAGTTGGAAATAAAACTGTAAAAACGACGAATAAATGGTTCTAAATTCACGTGGGAAATGGTATAGAATATGACACATCAAATCCCCCCACACTTGAGCATTGCTTGTCCTCAAGCAAATCCTGAATTAAAGCATAAAGTAATCCTTGACAATGGAGCAAAATAAACAATGACGAGTATCAAAAAGAAGCCACACCAAGTATGTCAAATGACAAAAAGGTTGGGTGAAGCAGTTTTAATCTTAAATGAAAACCCGAAATGTTTGACAATACCTGAACAATCCGCAAGCCACGATAACACAACCAAGCACAAGTGAAACAACCGAACCTATCAAAATCATTCTACTCCAACAAACTTACTTTTGGGGTTGAATATATATGAAGAATCACTCATAGCACGGTCGTGATGTATGCTATTTTACCATAGGCTTGAACTAGGATCATTGCT